>CM062819.1:717436557-718036557 GCA_031772625.1 Pinus tabuliformis
TGATCCTTGAGTACTCAATTCCTTAATTGCTTTTGCATAAATCAGTATACACTTATTTCTTGTAATAAATGAATTTTTATACAGACATTTTTCAATTCATCTAACATATCATAATCAACAATATGATTTGTTTTTTCTACCCTTTATCGATTTTCCACTTTTCAGGAAAATGTGGTCTTGAGATAGATACTGAAGGTTGTTCTATAAAGGAGTATTATTAGAATGTGTAGATTTTTTTTTTTTTTAATATACCTTTTGAATATTTTCTTTATGAGGAAGGGAAATCTCTTCTTCATAGTTATTATTATCTTTTTGAGAATTCTTTTCTGTTTCCTCAATAACAATAGATGGTTTCTTCCTTTCTAATACTCTATCAGACCTTAATTGAACATTATTCAGATCTAATGGAGTTATCATATAAGTTTGAGGATTCTGTCCTTCTAAGTTGTAAACAGGTTGTGAAGTTTTATTGTTTGGATTTGGGAGTGGTTGAACGGGTAATTGATTTGGTCTTTGTGAAAATGGCAAAGAAAGTTGTGGATTTGCATTTTGAGCTTGAGCTTGAGGTAACTGGTTGGTTTGAGGGAAGTATTGTGGTGGAAAATTTGGATAAGGTGGTAGATATTGTTGATATTGAGAATATCTTCCATAAGGATTTTGCCATCCTTGATTCCAAGATTGTGGTTGAGCCCAAGGCTACCATGGCATAGGTGGATTCCAATTATTTTGTGAAGATTGTGCAAATTGTTGAGGATTAAAACCTTGAGTTTGATTTGTTTGAGGATTTTGCCATGGTCTTTTGGCAATAAAGTAAAGAGGGTCTACCTGATTTGGCATTCCTTCTTCACTAAACACAGCCTTAAGACCTGGTATAGAGGGACATTCTTTTATATCGTGATTTTCCGCACATATAACATAGGTTTCTATGCTTTTTAAATCTAATGGACATTCTCTCAGAGTATGTTTCTTTCTACACCTAGGACAAAAGATGGATAATGCAACATTTTCGACTTTCTGCTTGTTTTGTATTTTAAGGGCGTCAATTTGCTCATTGAGACTCCCTAAAATATCTGTTTTAAAGTTATCAAGCAAACTACCTATTTCTGCCCTACTTATTGTCCCGACTGCAGATTTGTTACTCTTGATAAAAGAGGATCCCTTGAACTTTTCCCTGTTCTTGCTTTACCTCTTGAAATATGTACACATAGATCACAAATATCTGCAAATGATAACTGAGAAATATCTCCTTTTCCCATTAGATTGAGAAGATCAATCCACTCATCTTTAATGGATTTAAGTAAGAGAGCTTTCAAAGTTTCTTCATCCAGATTATTCATTTTTCCCTTTTGATATTATAAACAAATCTTTCGACAAAATATTCAAGATTCTCATCTTCTTTTTGTACCATTTTGAAGACTACATCTTTAATGCTATGAGGCATACAATAATCCTTATATTTCTCTAAGAATGCATCTTTCATTTGTGCCCATGTCTTTATAGAATTCGTTTCTAAACTCATAAACCATTTTAATGCTAAATCCTTAAGGTGGCAGGGAACAATTTTAGTTTTTGAGCATCATGCAGATAATCATATGATCTACATAATACTTCAAATTCAAAGAGAAATGTCTCTATGTTTTCACTTCTTATTCCATGTAAATTGAGGAGGATAGAAGGCGAGATGTTTTTCATTGTTAATGTTGTATTGTCATCAAGGATAGGGAACCCAAAAGATTTTGGATTTCCTCTTCCTCTACCTCTACCACCTCCTCTTCCACTTCCTTTATTTCCTCCTCCTCCTCCTCCAATCCTATGTTGTTCACCATTGACATTGTCTACTTCTTCTCCTTCTTCAGTCATGATGGATTCCTTAGAATAGATATCTGGTTATACAACAGGAGTATCTAGTTTTTCTTCTACTTCTTTCGGTTCCTCTATCAATTGTTTGAAGTAAGTTTCTTCCTCTTCTTCTTCAGTAGGAACTTCCAACTCTTGAGCTAGAAGTTGTTCTCCAGTTGAAGATAGGAAAATTATTCCAGTTGTTGGAGATGTAGGATCTACTTCTATTACAACTTCTGTTGATGAAGTTGGTGAACCTTTAGATTGGATTTCGGATCTTAAGACTCCAGGGAGTCTATATTGGCCTGCTATGGATGGAATTCGAGTTTGTGTGGTTGGTGTGGCACTACGAGGTTGTGGTGGAGTGAGTGATGATGTAGGAATTAAACTTCTTCCTCGACCTACAAACCTACCTCTAGAGTCTCTTTCCCTATGCATATCATGTTTATTTGATTTTTTTCTTCAAGTCTTGTATTTGCACTTCCCCGACAACGACGCCAAAATGTTTGGTCAATTTAATGTTTTAAATTGCAAGCATAAATTATTGACCGGATTTGGTAAACTTATGAAGTGCAGGTGCACTATATATGCTAGAAGCCTTTTCTTTAGTTTGTAACATGATGGTTATGTTTGTTTTGGGATTTTCGTTGTTATCTAGATTCCTATTAGATTAGAGTTAGATATCTACAAATTAATAAGTGGAAGTTAAGCTACTATTAGATTAATCTACCAAGTCATATCTATATTGAGTATCATCCAAAATATCTTACTTAATCATCCTATAATTATCCTATCTAAATAATATCTTATGAACTATAAAATACCTTGCTAATTCAAAATATACAATAAAATCTAACTGATATTCAAAATATCCTAAAAAAGCTTGTGTACAAAAAATATACAAATTCTGATTCTAAGAGCATGGAAGTAATCTTCTAATTGCTGACTACAGAGTAGATACAAGTTTGAATTCTAAAAGCATAAAATACTGACTGTACTTAAGCGAAAAATGTTTGAAGAACTAAACCATTAAACAACTGTGAAGAAATGTAAGTGCAAACGAAATAACGAAATAATAAATGAAATAACTGAGTTATAACGACATGATGAAAATAACGAAGTAAGGAAACTAAACTAGAATGAAGTGATAATGCGATAACAGAAAGCGATTAAATGAAAACAACAGAAAGCGATGAAATGAAATAAACTAAAACCTCGACTATCTGTAGGGGCCCTTCGCATCCAGTAGGTGTAAATTACGCTCACATACGCATCGAATCATAGAAAGGTAACTTTAATTCAATACAAGAACAAAGGTCTGTTTCACAATTCTTCAGAAATTAACTATTACTTCCTTCCTCTCCTTTATAGAGGATACATACTTATATATAAAATGCATGCTCAACAGTTTGAGACTTCTACGTCTACAGGTCTTTTAATCAATCCTTATTCAAATTTGAAACTAAATAGAAAAAGCGTTATCTTGTCGATTTGCTATTTGGAAAGCAAATCGGAGAGACGTGATGCATTTGGACTTTTGCTGCTACGTGTTTGATTTGTGTCTTTGACCGCGCCACTGTGTGATTCCTTCAGTGAATTGGCTCAAGCGAATAGGAGGAGATCCATGAGGGGATCGATCCTCAACTACCCATGTGCTTCTTTGCTTCATTGGCGCACCACAACCTCGCAAGCCATGGAGGTAGCTGCATATTTGTAAAATAGCCATAGAATTATGTTAATTTTGTAGCTAGTGCAATCTTTAACATAACAATAAGGCACATTAATGAATATGAAAAATAAGACATATAAGAGTTTTTACCTTATCAAAATCTGTGATTTACTGCTTTTATTGAGTTGATAGCGATGATGAAAAAGAAAAAAATGGAGGAAAAAGGGTGTCAAAACAAAACAGTTATGAAACTCTACAGCCTCCTTCATCTCTAGAAGCCGCCAAAGTAAAATGTAGTAAGTTGCAAATCTGGTGTCTGCTGGTTTAAGAAGCTCCATTTTTGCGTGCTTGCGGTAAATGGCTTGTGGCTGATGATTGTTTCATATAAACATTTGAATTTTGCGGCCATTTTCAATTAATGCTTGAATCCATTCAATTTTCCCAATGTCTTTCAATGCATTATTCAAAGAATGCACTGCACATGGTGTCCAAAAAATATGCCTGGGTACATCAAGGACAAAATTAAAATATTAATAAATCAAAATGTTTATTGTTTAAAATTAGAAAAGTTAAAACAAATCAAACTTGTACTCAAAATAAAAAATGTAATTCATGTAATTTAAATAGAAGATAAATCAAACTTGAAAGTTGAAACTTGTCACTTACTTGTACTCCTTCTGAACCATTGCCCCTGCTGCTTTTTACATTAGAGCTGCCTCAGTAATAACTTGAACAACATTGGATGGCCCCACCTCTGCAATGGCATTACATAATTGGTCTTTCAAGAACATAGTGTTCTTTTTTTGACCAGAACAATCAATGGCCCTGAGAAAATAAGGGCCAGACATGGAAGAGACAATGATGTTTATTAATGGACGATTCCTACAATCAGTCCATCCATCCATGACAATTGAGCATCCATCTACACTCCAAGATGCCTTCAAGGGTGCCATTTCCTTCTCAAGGCGAACTTTCTCCTTGTCCACCAACACAGTTCAGAGCTTCTCATAACCAGGAGCTTTATACCCTTGAGGTCCATCATTAATAGCGCGAACCATTTGCTCAAAATAAGGGGATTAAGTTGCATTGAAGGGAATGCCACATGCAAGAAAAAATCTTGCTATTGTAAGATCAACACCCTCCTTACCTTTCACATCAAACGTATCATAAAGGCCACCAAGTTTAGGCTTCTTACATGTTTGACTGGTAGTAATTTTTGATGTTCTAGATGACATTGACACAAGCTCATCACCAACTTGAACTTCATCATCAGATGGTAATTCTTCCTCATTTGAATCATCATTTTCATCAACATTACGACACAGCCTAGAGATTGCTTTCCCTGCCTTACCATCAGCCTTTTGTTGCTCTCTTTGTGCACTAGGAAGTCTAGTGGGATCATTTGGGTCTCCAGTGCAAGCATCAACACCCTTCCTTTGTATTTGCATAAAATGAGCTTTTAACTCTGGTATAGCTCCCTTTCCATTCAAGATGACAAAAATTGCATTTTATTGTTGCTGTCCCCCCAACACCCTCTGGAGATTTTTGCCTATCCACATATTTTCAAAGTGGATATTGTGGATTTGATGAAGACATTTTTTATTTTGCAAATTTTGGAAGACAACTTGAGTCTGTTTAACAAAATTCAAAGTAAAATTTATGTTAATAGATGTTAATAATAATGAGAGACTAAGCTATATTTTATGACACCATAACATCCTTTTCAGTGTAACCATGACAGCTATGTGAGAGAGCTCAAGGCTACTACTAAGTCTAAGATATAAATAATAATGCAACCAAAAGAAGGTCCAACCAAACCACACCCACAAAAAGATTGCACAAAATAGAAACTGCTCAACAAGCATATGGTGGACCAGATCCTTCAAAAATAATAAATTTGAGCAGCAGATTCACCCCTAAAAATGAATACGATGGCTACAGATTTAGGGTCAGAATGCTCACATTGAAGAGCATTAGTATGCCTCAGCTTTTAGGCCTCAATGAAGAAACCACCATAGTCAAACAGTCGTTTCAGCTATCCTAAGTTCATCAATACAGGGAAAATGAACCAAAGGTGTATGTGCAGGGCAACATGATTCAGCAAATAGAAATTTTTATGTCATTGGTGGACGAAATAAAAACCTGAATGCAGCTTTCTGAATAATATTATTGGTTGCTTTCTAAATTCATTCTGCTACCTAGATTTTGTATGTAGTGTTACTTTTATGTAGAGATTGACAACAACTGATATGCCTCTTCTACCATTTGGTTAGGAATTTGACAAATAATATATATGACATATGTATATTTCTGTGCACTTGATTCCTAAATGAAGGTCTTGGGCTGTGCCTGTTCTTGATTTGTCTCACAAATTTGATTTGTACCCATATATCATGTGACATATCAGGAGGGTCCAGCATTGCTATTATATATAATAATATCAGTGCCATAGATTTGTTAGTATATGGCCTAGTGTATCAGGTCTGGGAGGACTGTTTTAGTCTTTAGATGATTTGAGTGGAAAGTTCCTCTGTGGTCAACAACTTTGTAGCACATAGTGGTTCTGACATCTGGTTACCACATTTCTGATTCACTATTAAACAATTTAATATACATTTTCTTTCGAAGTTTTTGTGTCTCATTGTGTTGGAGATAACAGATTTCTCTGATATATTAAGCATGCTGTTGTTCCCAATGTGTATTGTTACTTTGGTAACTCTTGAAATTTTTTGTCTATGTTCTGTTTCTTTGAAAACACTTTTCTTTTTTCTTTCTTTCTTTGGTGTTCATTAACATTTGTATAGGCAGAAGATCATACTCTATAGATGTGATCTCTATTAGTGAATGCTCCATACTTTCTGGCTTTGAGTATTTAAAAGCATCCTTCGAGTCTAGGTTAAGCTATCATGGTAGATTTAAGTAGGTGAATGGATGGGGGAAATACAAGCTTCGCAGTTGCAATGTAAAAATTATGCAAACTATATCAGTATCCTGAGTTTACTATTTAGTATTTACCTTGCAATTCCCGACGTGAACCAACGAAAGTCCGACGTTAACAGAAGTAACTGAAAGCCCGACGTGAACATGAAATCCAAAATATTTAATGAAAGCCCAACGTGAACAAGCCACAGGAAATAGCTAATGAAAGCCTGGCGTCTCTGCGTCTCTGCCCTGTGCATACACCAGCTCGTCCTCTGCCCTCTGTCGGTGAATGAAGATGTTGAAGAGTCCACTGCCCTCTGCCCTCTGTGCAAATGCTGGTGCTCTGTCAGTGAAATGCTCTCAAGGTGAAGCTTAACGCTTCTGCGGTCGAAGGTGCTCTGTCTGCCGCCATAAACGGTAAACAGGTTGAACAGGTGAACCAAAAAATGAAATTCGATGGGTTAGTTTAGGTTTACTTTTAGTTTTGTCTTTGGAAAATCGAAATAGACTTAGGTTTCAATAATTTTTTTTAAATTTTATGTTTTAACTTTTAACTTTTAAGTTTTTGTTAATATTAAATTTTAAATTTTATTTTTAAATTTCAATTAAAAAAAAATTATTTAAATTTTTAATATAAAATTCTTCAGCAAGAACCCAAAGAACCCGCTTTTGGGGTTCTAAGTACCCATCATATAGGTTCGCCTTACACGTTAAAGGAAAAAGAACCCAATTTTTTTTTTGGAGAACCCAGTTCTTCATAGAAGAACCCGATTCTTATGGGTTCTTCTCAGAAGCACCCATACCCGAATCCAGTACTTGGGGACGAGAACCCGGGATGGGTTCGAAAGCCCCACCCCCATGTTCGGGAACCATGCAACGTAGAAAAACGATTTATTCACTCATTCCTCACACATTCTTCAGCGAGGAGAGCTTCTTACAGTAGCAACAAACATTTTACTTGTGTTTTAGAGCATTGGGAGCAAGCTTTGGTGCATTTCCAGCAAGAGGACAATTCTGGGCAGTAAGATCACTTGCCGACCAAACTTTGGCCACCACATAGTCCTCAGTCCAGTCCTTTATCAGCCATCGTTGCTACAGCCAGCCACTAAACTGCCCTTGGTATGCTGCTTGCATTCTGTTTAGCCAATCTGGGCACTTCGACTACCCTTTATTTGAGCCTCAAACTCTCCTTTGTCCTTCTCAGACCCTCGACCTCCCTATCAGTCGTTCCAACCCTCGTTATGCTTGAGATCTACCTTAACCATGTTGAAATTGTAACTAGTGTCAGTCTTTATAATGTAATGTAATGTAATTCTATCATTGACATATTTATTATATTCATTATTATTATACTTTATTTTTGGTCAAAGCATGTTCTTCATGCTCAAAAAGAGTCTAAAGAATTTATTGTGTCAAAAGAATTTGTATTTGAGTCATGTGACATGTCCCATTTGGACATTTGAAAGAAAAGAATTTGAAATTTATTTTTGAGTCAAAGAATCAACACAAAGAACAAGTCAGCCGTCCTTGGACAAGTTGGCCCTGTGGTACCTATGAATAAATGAGCAAGAACATTTAAATGACAAACATAAATGACAAGTAATATTCCACCATCACTTATATTTGGATCCTCGTCATTAGTATCACCCTTTGCCTCTACCTCAATCCTCTAGGGACATCAGTCAACACCACCTAATTTTGATGAAACTACCTAATCCAAGCTTTAAAATATGTTACGAAAAGCCTAGCATGCTTGATCAATGATTTTGGTTTGAGTGAAGGGTACATTTTTGCTAAGGCCATGACAAAGGAGTCCAACAAGAAATATCACTAACATCGAGGTACATAAAGGGCTTGGTGCTCTTGATTAACTACCAATTCCATACCCTCATACATGATAGAATCTATTGAAAATAATCTTGAAATTCAGTTTATATGAAACACATTTCCAACATGTGAAATGTGTTTTATATGAAGTGAAACACGTTTCAGTCAGGTTTCAGAGTTTTGATACGGAAACACAGCTGATACGCAGGCGGGGCCAAGTTTCCTGCAACATAGCTTTGGGCCTTTTCTGTGTGCTACTTTTGAATTTCATTGAACTTCACTTTATGCCTAATTTAAGTTGTTTGTTGCTTCCGATATACTAGATGTCAAGTTTTCGGTGCTTATATTTTAAGAAAGGCATTGTTAAACATATCTTTCTCCTGTTTGACTGTGGCTCTTGTATCCCCAAGTGGTCAATAGAGAAGTAGACAAAGAAGATTTTTTTGATCAAAACAATTTTCAAGTGCTAAGAAACACACTTGGCATTGAAACATTGTACAACTTGTGGATGAGTCATTGCATGCTTATCATCTTCAAATGATTCTAGAATGGACGAGGAAAAAGCTTTCTTTGATCAAATCAATATTGGAGTTACAAGGGATATGTTTGGCATTAAAATATTGCTTAACTCATAGACAAATATTTGGAGCTATGGGCATATTCTTCTGGGACTTGGCTTTATTGATCATAAATCTACTTTAGCTTGCTACTCTGCAGGATTCCAACCTGACTACTTTTTTCGAACTCCTGAAAAGGCTTGCTCATTCAATCTGCTCACCTGACAAAACCACCCCTTCTATTATATTTATTTAGAAACCATTTTTCTCTTAGGTTTTTCATGGTCACTTTTGTAGAGAAACAGTTGGCATTGAAACACTGTAGAACTTGTGGATGAGTAATTGCATGCTTATTGTTTTCCAGCATGGCCGAGGAAGGAGACTTCTTTGATCAAAGCAATTCTTATCTTCAAGGGACATACTTTGCATTAAAACACTGTTTAGCTCATATATGAATCTTTGGAGCTATGGGCATACGCTTCTGGGATTTATTGGCTTTATTGATCATGAATATGGTTCTGCTTTCTACCCTGTGGGGTTCAAAACTGTTTACTTTGTGTGAATTCCCAAGAAAGGGCTTGTTCATTCAATCTGGTGGAACGAACAAAGTTTGTTCTTCAGGTTAAATACTCCAGAAGACTTGGAATATGTAAATCTCCATCGAGATACAAATATATATATTAAAAATTAAAATGAATGAATAAGAATGATGATACAATTGAGAGTGAGGGTCCTATATATATAGCCAGGTAAGCACCCTTTCACAAGCGGTCATGTCTCCTTAGACATGCCTCTTTGTTTAACTAATTATTAATTAACTAATCATTATTACAATTATTTATATTTATATTATTTATATATATTTTATTCGTAACATTGCCTTCCTCCTCAAAAAAGCTTTGTCCTCAAAGCTTGTTGATGCAAAAGGCTTGATCTCTTTTTCGGTTTCGAATGTCTTCTCGTCTCGACATTGTCATCTTCGTTGATACAAGTTGATATGATCTTCTAAGTGACAAACAAAACTGTCGCACTGAGAAGGGATCAGACCATCCTAGATTAATCTTCTGTGGAATATTCTGATCACTGGAATTTTGTAATAAATTGTCATCATAGGACTGGATTGAGGTTACATCAATATTCTTTGGAACATCAGTTTGTTGTTTTTGTTCTGAATGGTCTCGATACGTAGCTTGGTTGAGTTGTCTACTCTCATGATTCAGATGTCGATAGGGAACTTTTTTGGTTTGACTTTCCCTTATTAGGTGTGTGGAGATTTTTTTATTTCCTTCTGGTACTATGGTTGTTGAGTTAGGTACACAATCTTCGTTTGGAATTTTCATCATTTGGATTGTAACATGTGAGTGTGTTTTTCCTTCAACTGATTGATCCTCTTCTTGAGTTCTGCTATTGACTGGTTCGATATTTGTTTCTTTATCTTCAACTGGGGATGTTACGACTGGCGACTTCGATACTTCCTCTTGAATACAATGTTCTAACTTGTCTTTTAACGACTTCTTGTCCTTCTTAAGCTTTTTAATTTGTGTTAGTAATTTTTTGCTATGATCCTTAAGTCGCAAGACTTCTTCATTTCTATCAGCAGTGATTTTGTCAATTTCATTTTGCATATTTTGTAATACTTTTTTACCTTCTTGAAAAATTACTTTTGAAATATCTTGGATGTCTTCTGGTGTTACTGAATTTGGCTTCACAGTGACATCCTGTAGTGTTATTTTTTTCTTTTTGTAAGAAAATGTCAAAAACTTCTTTTTCGTATTCAAGATGAAGGAACCAAGGGTTTCCATCCAAGGTGAACCTAAAATAATGTCACCTTGATTGCTCCATAGGGTTTGAACTGAGAATTGTGATACGAATGTATAATCTCCAATGTTTAATTGTAAATTGGTTATGTCATATATTTTGTTGTTAAAACAATCAAATTTTTCAATTATATTTGACTCGGGAATCACTAATTGGTTTGCGATTTTAGGTTTTATATAATTTTTATTTTCGGTTGGCGAGATAGCAATAGTAACATCTTTTTCCGCAATAGACCCTTTAATTCTAAATGTGAAAATTCTATCACTGTAGCAACTGATTTACTTTTCCAACTTATTTCACCATAAGTTATTCATGAAATTACTTCAATAAACATTAAAATAAATACTGCTGCAGATATCACACCGTAATACAGAAACAAACATATGCACAAGAATCAACACATTGACACAGTTATTTTTTGGACCAATGTCCCCGGAAAAACCCAATGTGAGAAACTGGTGCAACAAGGGAGGATTTTATTATTCAGCAATTTTCTAGTACAACAAGGTGTCAAACTGGCTTACCCATAGATAAATAAGTTTTCCAGCACTTCTTCTGAACCTAGTGTCAACCCAACTGACCTTTGCGTGAACTGAAACCCTCTGCGTCAGCTTGTTGAGACTCTGCGCAGCCTCTCTGGCCTTCTACATCACTCCTGCAGCCTCTGCGTGGATGACACAGGCCCTGCTGGCTCTGCGCAGTGTCTGCTGCCTCTGCATGGCTTCCTCTGGCCCTGCGTCTACCTTTTCTGCCTCTGTGCTGATCTACCGACTCTCTTTTCCGTACTCGCTGCCTCCTGACTGCTCTCTAGACCACTGGTTCAATTTCTCAACTAACCCCGCTCCAGAAAATGAACTGACTGGTCTCCCTCAGTGTATTTTTCAAGTGACCCTCAAGCCTCCTCTTATACTTTTCTCGTTGACAAATCAACGACCGAGATTAAGTCCCTAATCAACGACTAAGATTAGATCTGGCTTGATCCATGACTTTTGGACCATTCTAACACAGTTTTATATTAATACATATTAATATTTTATTTTCCCTAAGTTTAGACTTAGGGACTCCATTAAAAATATTAATTATTTTAATATCTCCCAAACTGTTTAGAATCTGCCCAAACCCTTTCTGGGTATTGGAGATCTCATGTGCTTTAGCCTCTCCACCAATTTTCGTGGCTAGAGCACATCTGATGCTACCCTAAATCAACACTCCCTCTTAGCGAGGACTGTGCTCTAGTAATACTCCTCACTGAGTATCACCTTGATCATCCGGCATCGGTCCTTGTGCTGATGCTAAGCCTCCCTGCCCAACATCCTCTGCACTGCTGCATCCTGTACTGCTGCCCATGACTCTGCTACTGCCACTGCTGCATCTGTACGACAACTCCCTCTACATCCGTGCTGCTGCTGGTCCTTTCTCCCAACACTGCATCCGCACTGCAACTCCCTCTGCATCTGTGTTGCTGCTGGTCCTTTCTCCCAACACTCAATTTGCACTACAACTCCCTCTTCATTCGTGCTGCTAAAACACTCATTTCTACTTCTGAAAGGGGTTCTTTACCTTCCCCATCTCTTCCCCGAAGTAGTCAAACTTTGACTTTCCAAGGGCCTTGGTGAGGATATCTGCCACCTGTTCTCCTATAGGAGTGTAGCTCAACTATACAACTCCTCGTTGGACACAGTCTCTGACAAAGTGACACTGGATATCAATATGCTTCGACCTATCATGAAACACTGGATTCTCAGAGAGTTTGATGCAACTCTAATTATCACACATGATCCTGGTCGCCTCCATATTTCTTCTGAATAGGTTCACTAGCAGTTTTCTAAGCCATATGGCCTCACACGAAGCTGTGCTTGCTGCCATATATTCTACCTCAGATGAGCTCAGAGCCACAAACTTCTGTTTCCTACTACACCAGGAGGTCATTCCTGATCCAATGTTGAAACAGTACCCAGAGGTACTTTTCCGATCCACTGAACTTCCTGCCCAATCTGCATCAGTAAATCCATTCAGCCGGATATCCTTCCCCTTGGTGTATAAGAGCCCATAATCAACTGTTCCCTGTAAATACCTGAGAACATGTTTGGCTGCTATCCAGTGTGCCCTCTTTAGTTCCACCATGAACTGACTGAGGGTGTTGACAATGTAGCAAATATCTGGCCTAGTATATGAGTTGCCGGTATAGGGTGGGATCGACATCCTTGTCTTCTGATGCATCAATCTTCTTCTAGTTGGTGATCATTGGCGTAGCCATAGGTCTACAGTCTCCCGTCCCGAACCTTTTCAGGATTTTTGTAGCATACCTCCCTTGCCCAAGGAAGATTTCTCCTTTCTGCTGCCAAACTTCTAGCCCTAGGAAGTAGTGCATTCGTCCCAGATCCTTCATATTGAACTCTGTGGCTAGATTCTTCTTGCAGTCCTCATTGAGTTTGGATGATCCTGTTAGAAAGAGACCATCCACATATAATACTAAGATAAGCGGCTCATTCTCTACGACCAGATAGTAGAGATTCAGATCCGCGTCACTCTTTACAAACCCCATCTTTTGCAAGTAGCCATCTATTCGACCATACCACGCTCTTGGTGCCTGCTTCAGCCCATACAAGGCTTTCTTCAGTCTGCATGCATGATACTTCTTCTCATGAATTTCAAAGCCTTCTGGTTGTTCAATGTATACCTCTTCTTTTATTACCCTGTTCAGAAATTCCGTTTTGACATCCATCTAATGGATCTCCCATCCCATCTGAGCTGCAAGAGATATCATGGTTCTAATAGATGTATACCTGGCTACCAGGGCGAAGGTTTCCTCATAGTCAATCCCTTCCTTTTGAGCATACCCCTTAGCCACAAACTTGGCCTTGTATTTCTCAACACTGTCGTCCGCAACATATTTGATCTTGTAGATCCGTCTTGAACCTACCACAGATCTGTCTTGAGGCCTTGACACCACCTCCCAGACATCGTTCACCATTATGGAGTTATACTTCTCTACCATCGCATCTAGCCAGACCTGATGTTGAGCTGCCTCCTTGAAACTGGCAGGCTCTCCATCTTGAGCTATTAACGCCTGATATCTGTCTGGCTGTTTTCGCTCTCTCTTACTGTTCCTTGGTTCACCGATGAAGTTCTCTGCATCACGCAGAATCTGACTAAGTTCCTTGCTATTTCTTCCTCTGCAAGCAGGTGCTTCTGTTTTCTCCTCCTCCTCATCTTGAGAATCTTCCTGACCCAAGGAAGAATTCTTCACTTTCGTTGGTTGAAGAGGCATGACCAACGGATCCTCTTTCGATTGCTCCTCGGAAGGCATTTCGCGAGATCTTCTAAAAGCTCTATGCTCCATGAACTTTACATTTAGTTGTACTACTATCTTCCTGCTCCCTGGAAGATAGATTCTGTATGCCTTAGTGTTCTCACTATATCCCACCAGATATCCATTTTCTGCAGTCTGATCCAGCTTCTTCCTCTTTTCTTCGTGTATGTGGCAATATGCTAAACTCCCAAATATCTTGAAATAACTGACTTCAGGGGCCTTCCCAGTGAAGACTTTCTTTGGAGTAATCTTGCCCAATGCTCGATGAGGAGTCCTGTTCTGAACGTAGACAACTATGTTGCATGCTTCCGCCCACAAGAATTTTGGCATATCCTGATCATACAACATGGCCCTAGTTGCTTCTACAATAGTCCTATTTTTCCTTTCTGCCACCCCATTCTGCTTCGGATTGTAGGGAGCTGTCCAATCTCTTCTGATGCCCTCCTTAGCGCAATAATCAGTGAAGTCTTTATCGACATACTCTCCACCATTATCTGAGCGCATGACTTTTATTTTCTTCCCAGTCAGATTCTCCACCAGAGCCTTGAACTCCTTGAATCGACAAAAAACCTCATCCTTGGTTTTCAGAAAGTAAATCCAAGTTTTCTTCCAGTGGTCATCAATGAAGGTAAGGAAATACTCAGCATCGCTGAGAGCTTTGACAGACATAGGTCCACAGATATCTGAGTGTATCAATCCTAGTACACTCTTGGCCCTGTGTTTGCTCCTAGGAAATGCCGCCTTGGCATACTTTCCTAGAGCGCATCCCCTGCACAGTGCATACATCATCTCGTTCTGTACTCAGATCCGGAACTCCTGTTATAGTGCTCCTGAGAATTCTCAGAGCTCCATGGTGCAAGTGACCCATCCTTCTATGCCATAGTTCATTCAAATCGTTGTCCCCATGACTGCCTATTAGTGCCATTGGTGATTCTAGTTGTAATCTATACAACTGATTATTTTTGATCCCAATCTGTACTTTCTTTTTCCAGCTCGGGTGTTTGATGTATACCTTTTCCTTGATGAAGTAGATGTCATAGCCCTTGCCTTGTAGTTGTGACATGGAAAGTAAGTTCATCCCCAATCCTAGTACATGCAACACATTTGTGACACGGAATTGCTCTCCTGATTATGTCTGAAAAACTATGGTACCCTTTCCTACTGGAGTACACTGTGCTTTGTTCCCCATGGTGATCTGAAAGTTCATCTTCTCTTCTCGATATTCTGAGAAACACTCCTTGATTCCCGTCATATGCCACGAGGCTCCACTGTCTATATACCATACTTCCGATGATGCAACACTAGTCATGCACGCCACTTCTTCTTCCAGCCTGGAGGCCAACATAGAGAAATCGAAATCTCTTTCTCTTGTGGCAATCGTTTGAAAATCTGCGTGAGTCCCCTGAGGTGGATTCCTTTGCATCGTGGTCTCTACCCATAACTGATTTTCCCTTTCTGTCTCTGATTACTTGCTCTGATACCATGTGAAAATTCTATCACTAACACAACTGATTTACTTTTCCTACTTATTTCACCATAAGTTATTCATGAAATTACTTCAATAAACATTAAAATAAATACTGCTGCAAATATCACACCGTAATACAGAAACAAACATATGCACAAGAATCAACACATTGACACAATTATTTTTTGGACCAATGTCCCTGGAAAAACCCAATGTGGGAAAATCGGTGCAGCAAGGGAGGATTTTATTATTCAACTATTTTCTAGCACAACAGGGTGCCAAATTGGCTTACCCACATATAGATAAGTTTTCCAGCACTTCTTTTTAACCCAGCGTCAGCCCTACTGACCTTTGCGTGACCTAAAACCCTCTGCGTCAGCCTGTTGAGACTCTGCACAACCTCTCTGGCATTCTGCATCACTCCTGCAACCTTTGCGTGGATGACGCAGGCCCCTCTGGCTCTGCACAGTCTCTGCTACCTCTGCGTAGCTTCCTTTGGCCTTGCGTTTGCCTTTTCTGCCTCTGTGTTGATCTCTCGACTCTCTGTTTCGTACTTGCTGCCTCCTGACTACTCTCCAGACCATTGGTTCAATTTCTCAGCTAACCCCGCTCCAGAAATTGAACTGACTGGTCTTCTTCAGTGTATTTTCCAAGTGACTCTTAAGCCTCCTCTTATACTTTTTCGTTGACAAATCAACGACCGAGATTAAGTCTCTAATCAATGGCTAAGATTAGATCTGGCTTGATCCATGACTTTTGGACCATTCTAACTCAGTTTTATATTAATACACATTAATATTTTATTTTCCCTAAGTTTAGACTTAGGAACTCCATTAAAAATATTAATTATTTTAATATCTCCCAAACTGTTTAGAATCTGCCCAAACCCTCTCTGGGTATTGGAGATCTCATGTGCTTTAGCTTTAGCACCAATTTTCGTGGCTAGAGCACATCCGATGCTACCCCAAATCAACAATAATAGCACTGGGGCATAGTTATATTTAGTTTCGGGAAATCTTCCTGCCTTTATTTCTGAATTAGATGTCATTTCGCTTGTTGAGATGAATTTTCTTCAAATTCACCCTTCCTTTAATATTAATACCCTTCAACTCTTGGATAACTTCAAATAATCCCCTTAGTAATTCAAAACTTGAACTTTCAATGACTTAATTTTTTTTAATTAAATATTTTTATTCTACACTTTATTTCATAAATATTTTTTATTTTTATTTTTATTTTTCACTTTAAAAGTCTCTTTTCTTAACCTTCCTTTCCTCTTTTCTTCTAAAAATACCTAATATTTTTTTGATACGCCAAAAAATAGCTCCTAAATATTTTTTTTTATTTCTCAATTTAAAAAAATACCTTCATACTTCCTTAGGTTTGATACTTCCTTGGGCTCTTACACTTTATGTAGTGTAAACTCTTATGCTTTAATAAAAAGAGATTCTTGAGTTTCCTTTCACTTTTTAAAATTCCCACCTTACATAATCTTTATATATATATCACATAACTTTTGAATATTTTTATCAATTAAAGTTGGTTTCTCTTATCCTTTAATTGAATTTTAACTCACCCCTATTTTTTTTTACCTTATGTCTTAATATATAAGGATTTATGCAAAATGATCATGACTCTTTTTTTCTTATTATAGCGTTTTATAATAAAATCCTTTATTATAAAACATTAAATGCTTTCCTACGATTTGGTTATAAAATCCTTCTTATAAAATTAACTAGTCACGACTTCTAAATTTTGGAAGAGTTTGGTGTTCTTGTCCACCCCTTCGCTTTTAATAATAACAACGAATAAGAAGGGTCACGACATTCCTTAAGGGTTGCAACAACTAAGCAGGGATTGGTTTTCTAGCATAGAGAGACAGGGCAATGCGAGAGCGGGTTCAAAGGTGTGCACAGGGTGAAATACCAAATGAAGCGAACAAGCGGCACCAAGGCCACGGTGGTGTGGGCAAGGCAATTAATCAGCGACGGCGGAGGCGTTTTGCAACGATGTTTTGCTCGCTCGCTGGGGGAAGGGTTCACTGTTGGTGTGCGGCTTGTGCGTGAGCAAGAAAAACACTAGAGTGACGATTATGTGTAGCAGTGGTGGCTGTGGTTTCGAGCGGGTGTGGAATGAAGTGGACGACGAAGTGGGGAGCAAGAGAAACGTTGTAAAATAGGACTGGCGGTGTGGTGAAATGCTTACGGTGGAGTAGGAATGGGCGTGGCATGTAGGGCTGATAGGAACAGTTGTTTGTCGGTGATCCGCAACACCGTTGGGAAGTCTTGCGGTTCCGCCCAGTATATTTTTTGTTTTTTCTTAATTCTCAATTGTTTTTTATAATTCTATTGATATCTTTTGTTTTGTTTTTATATATCTTTCGTTTCAATATTTTTTTTGTTTTTTGTTTTGGAATATTATTTTTTTCAATAATTTTTTTACACTACTTTTTTTTTTTTCTTTATATATATATGATATATTCTCTTTTTATTTATTATTTTTTTTCTTCTTTAAAAAATGGCCAAGGGTGTTTGATGAACTCAGCGATGTAGAAACTCCAAAAGTGTAGCGAAACGCTTCAATCTTGACGAAACCTTGATGGCCAAAGACCTGGATCGGAGAATGAGCTCTGTGCAGCGGTGAAGCGGCCAAAGGATCGAACTGCTCTGATACCAAATGGAACGAACAAAGTTCGTTCTTCAGGTTAAATACTCCAAAAGACTTGGAATATGTAGATCTCCATTGAGATACAAATATATATATTAAAATGTATGAATAAGAATGATGATACAATTGAGAGTGAGGGTCTTGTATATATAGCCAGGTAAGCACCCTTTCACGAGCGGTCATGTCTCCTTAGACATGCCTCTTTGTTTAACTAATTATTAATTAACTAATTGTTATTACAATTATTTATATTTATATTATTTATATATATTTTATTCGTAACACCTGGTCACTAGACACAACCACCTGTTCGATGATCTTTATTCAGAATGTCTTTTGCAGTTACTTAGTTCTTTCGTGGTCACTTTTGTATACATTGAATTGTGCTACACGCTTCGATTTTGGCACTGTCAATGAATTGCAGGGCTCTATTTGGGAGCATATTGTGTTTCATAGTCTAGTCTCTTCTGCATCTCATCCAACTTGTTAGTTCTTTAATGTATTCACATTCTAAATTTTAGATCCTGCCTTTACTAGGAGGATCATTGGAGGTTTATATTTGAACAATGCATTTGTGAACTAGGAATAACTAATGATTTATCATTGAAATCTAGCTCATGTTTTGGCATTGTTTAGCTGCTGTAACACTGACCTTTATACTGTATTTGTATTCAACCCAAATCCTGTGGAGTTTTTTAGATGGGTATGATGCCGGCATTGTGGAATTTACAGTTCAGACTTGGGATGCACAAATATGAGCGCTAAATTTATGCCGTTTAAATTATTAATCTTCTTAAAGTTTTAGATCATGAAATCTTATTTAACATTTCCAGCAACAAGATTATCATGATGCAAATATTGTATATGGGAATGATCTTTGGCTTGAATTTTGGTTGTTCTATGCTATTATTTTTGACTGTTCAAAACTGGCCATTAGATTCATATCAAATGTTCTTCCTAACTTTACTTTAGGTTGTACTTTTGTCAGGCGAAACGGGAAGCTGCATATTTTGCTGTGGTTTTGCACCATTTGCAGTGTGTGGTCATTTCTGTTAGAGGAACTGAAACTCCCGAAGATCTTTTGACAGATGTTCTCTGTAGGGAATGTGCGCTGTCAGAAGCAGATTTGGATGGACTGCTTAAGTACGTGAACTTTTATTGTTATTTCATTCTCAAGTAAAATTTATTTATCACTATGGGTTGTGTATTTTAATTTTAAATGCTTCTTTTGAACACACACACACACACACACACATACACACTTCACAGTTTGCCAGGGTAGCATGCATTTACACAGTAGTTAAACTAGTGATAACCACGATTATACAACTACAGTATTTGTCTGTTACAGATGACGTGCCGGCTTACTGGCTATATTTCAGAGCATTCAGCAGAATACCCAGGATTGATGTCAAAATCTTTCCCTGGAAGCACTGATATTTGTTCCAATGTCAACAGTGTTCATAGGGCAGATTAGTTGTTTGTCTGATGTCTAATATTCCTAAAAGGTCTTTCTGTTATCAGGATAATCCAAGAGCATTTGCCATCTGGCATCTATGCATTGCTATGATCGATAACTTTTGGCTGAATGCTGCAAGATCTATTTCATTTCTTTAATAAAATGATAGGTGAGTCTACATAGACACAATATTTCTCTATAAGAAAAATTAGAGCACATTTATAGAAACCAAATTTTTGATAAAATTAAATAAATGTATAGTTGTGAATCTGACACAATATTTCTCTATAAGAAAAATTAGAGCACATTTATAGAAACCAAATTTTTGATAAAATTAAATAAATGTATAGTTGTGAATCTAAATTTTCTCTAAAGGTCAACAAAGAAGAGGAAGTACCAGTCAATCAACTATTTTTGATGTAATGTAGCATTTGAGCTATGAATTTGTGAGGAATCTAAAGATCATCAAATGCTCAGGACAATATGGAAATGATGGTTTCATATAGAAAGTGCAAAGGTGTGATGTACTTTGCACTTGCAGTGCTCATGGGAGGCCATGACAATTCATAAATAGAGGCACAAAGCTATAGAATCCAAAAGGACAAAAATAATATTTACTGATATCAAGACGATGATACAAGGTACAATATATATGATCTTTATGGTGGTGTAGGGGCATGGTCATGATGAGGAGTTATGATAACTAATTATATATGATGTATAGGTACATTATATGCCCTCTTGTCTAGGAAAACTTTATCCTTGAAGCAGCAAGAAGCACTGATGCTGGAGTTCAAAACTTTAACGTGAATCAACAACAAATCATATTCTTCATCCAGTACATGAAGTATGAAGGCCTTTTTCAGTTATGAAGACAGGCAAATGGATCCCTTAAGCAATCTGAAGATTCAAGATTGTCATACATATTATGTGGATCTGAGAAATAACTTGTAGAGGATGATGTAACAATGGTGTTGCAATACAGATCTAATCTTGGAATTGAGTTGGTAATATAAGATTTTCAGGGAAAGTCAATTTGACCCTTCGGAAATTACCATGGATTTGTGGGGAAGTGACCAAAATTCATCGCTGTATGTGGTCCTTATTCTCTGATGAAATTGTTTGAACTTCAGTTTCATTGTCAACATTGTTGAAAATAGGTCTGTCTCAAAAGCATGCATAGTCATTGTTGCCATCTTCAATACATTCCTTAATATGTGCTTGTACTTTATATAATGCAGTTTCTATTTTGGTTAACATAGGTTTAATGTCTAGGAATGTTTATATGGCCAATTGCATTAATGTGATGAAATCTTTGTTTTTATTTTAATCTTTAATAATAATAACAGGAAGTAAAAGGAGCAGCAGGATGTTTATTCCTTGCCTTGAGCAGTTGTGTTTGTGTATGTGCAAAGTTGTTGAATAGGAGCACTATAATTGTGTGCAGAGTATACTGTTTTGGTTCTTTCATATGTGGTAGATTCACTGCATGCTAAGTTTTATTTTCCCTGTTCATGTAGTGATGAAAATAGTAGCAGTGTCTTACCTTCATTAAAATTGCATCTGCAGAAGGTATGCTATCATAAATATTTCCATCGATATGTTGTATACCTTTGAGAATAATAATGTCTAAAACATATAATCCCCTGATATTAAGATATATGCAATCTCTTGAATGAGTGATTTATTATGAAAAATTAAGGTAGTGACATGGTAATATTGGGGACAGTGGGGATACTTTCAGTTACATGAGGGAGATCAAACTCTGCTGGAAAGTGAGGTTGCTCCACTCTCTTTCTTTAAATGTGTTGGAATTTCGAAGTCTGACACGTTAGAAACCCTTCATTACTGATTTATTCTTACCTACTTGTTCTGTTAATTAACAAGTTATTTACCATGTAAATACTGGAAATAAATACAAGTACATGCTCAACACATTACAGATCATCAACTGAAGGAAATAGAAGCAAGCACACAAGTGACACCGTTGTTTTTGGACTAATGTCCCCAGGAAAACCCAATGCGGGAAAACCGATGCAGCTATCTGAGGGTTTGATTTATTAAGTAGTTGCAAAATACAATCTGGGTGCCAAATCTGGCTCACCCAACCGAGAAAAATCTCGGCATTAGTACCTCTCTACTCGGAAGCAGATATTTTGGTTGAAACCCCGGATAAACACTCCGGCAGCTCTACAGCTCCAATCTGCTCCACAAAACCCCAACTCAGCCTCTAGGGATTGTGTCAGCCTCTTTCTGGGCCAGCGTTAGCCCAATGTCACTCTGGCTTGGCCTGCGTCAGCCTCTGGAGGCACTGCGCCAACCCTCTGGCCCTCTGCGTCACCCATGCTGGCCCTCTGAGGCACTTCGCAGCTCTTGGTTGCCTCTGCGTGAGCCCTGGCTAGCTCTGCGTGAACCCTTGGCTGCTTCTGCATCCCTCTCTCCGGCTACTGCGCTAATCCTCCTGGTGTTATCTCTGCCTCTCTGCTTTTGTATTCACTGCCCCCCAGCGGCAACTCTGATCACTCTCTCAACTTTCTCAGCAAATCCAGCCCCAGAAAGTCGAAATCTTGATCTCTTGGTGTGTTCTCCACGTGACCCTCAAGCTTCTTCTTATACTTTTCTCGTTGACAAATCAACGGCCGAGATTAAGTCTCTAATCAACGTTAAGATTAGATCTGGCTTGATCCATGACTTTTGGACCATTCTAACAAAGTTTTATATTAATTCATATTAATATTTTAATTTCCCTAAGTTTAGACTTAGGGACTCCATTAAAAATATTAATTATTTTAATATCTCCCAAACTGTTTAGAATTTGCCCAAACCCTTTCTGGGTATTGGAGATCTCATGTGCCTTAGCCTCTCCACCATTTTTTTTGTGGCTGGAGCACATCGGATGCTACCCCAAATCAACACTCCCTCTTAGCGAGGACTGTGCTCTAATAATACTCCTCCTTGACCATCACTCTGATCATCCGACATCGGTCCCTGTGCTGATGCTAGGCCGTTGCCCAACATCCTCTGCACTGCTACCCATGGGCCTGCCACTGCCACTGCTGCATCCGTATTGCAACTCCCTCTGAATCCGTGCTCTTGCCCATGGCCCTGCCACTACCACTGCTGCATCTGCACTGCAACCCCTCTCATCATGCTGCATCGTGCTGCCCATAGCACTACCATTGCTAACTGCTGCACTGCAACTCTGTTACTGAGAAGTAAGTAAATGATCTCTGAACTTTGACATCTCCGTCAGGCTAGAAACACTCCTGTTGCTGAAGCTACCTCTGCCATTGACAAGTGCTCCCTCTTTGACCTCTGCGCTGCTGCAACAACTCTATGCATCTCGCACTGTTGCACTAGTGCAACACTCCTATGCTTCTCGCACTGTTGCCTCACGCTGTCCTGGGAATCCTGCACTGTAGCTCCCTCTGTCGCTCCATCCGCATTCGTCTCTAGCGACATTCACCAGTCTTGCTACTCCTCTTTGGGGCTCCCGTAGCAAGGTATAATCCAAGAGGTTGGGTACTTCGAGGATCCTGCCCCTCATCGCCTGTAGTCCGTCTGACTACAACTCGATGTCTCCCCACTTCTGCTCAAGTGGTGTGTGTGCACTCATGGCACAGTCATCGTCTGTCTCTTCCTTCTCTGCCTTTGCTGGCGCTGCCTTGGTCTCCGGGGCCTCTTACTTGCTCTTCTTCCTTGGACATTGGGTCGCATAATGACCTAACTCCCCACAATAGAACCATTTGACCTTGGAGAGGTCCTTCTTCTTCCGTTTCTCCTGCTTTCCCTCATATGCTAGGGCAACATCCACCTACTCCTCCTTCTTGATTGTGATCCCCTTGCTGTTGCTTCTCGCCTTGCTCAGCCTTCTGATCTCTTTTTGGCGAAGAGCAGCCCACATTTCCTCCTAATCTAGAAGGGTTGCTGATCCAAAATGGATCTAACTTAGACTTCTAAGTCTAATGTGTTCCTCAAAGAGGAAAATGAAAGTCAAGGGTTGCTCTTGGAAATAGTCCCATTGCATAGATCTCTTCATTCTTAATCTAACGCAATTTGGATGGGCTAAAATGGACTTTGGATGAAGAAGTTATCGTAGAAAGAAGGTTGCCTTTGTCTTTTGAAAAGGAGGCAAATTCTTATGAAAATGGCCTAAAAGGCTCATTGAAGAAATCACATCGGAAAAAGCCAAGGGAAGGGCTTAACGCAAGGGCGGAAGGACCCCTGATCAACGATCTTCGATATATCGGGTCGGAGGTAGGCTGTAGCCGATATTGGGACCCCAGGCAAAGCGATATGCGGTTGAATCGGCGATCGGGGCGATCGGCGATCGACAATCGGAGGAGCAGAGGCATAGACCCCTCCGATGCGATACGCGAGGTGCGATATTGGCGATTGGCGGGTCGGTGGATCGGTGATCGGCATAACCAAAGGGAAGACCCCCGGGCCGTTGCGACAACGATATTGCGACATGCGATAAAGCGATGGGCCGATGTGCGATTGTGCATGGACCGTTGGATCGGGTGCGCAGAGCAACGGTCAGGGTTCGATCTGGGTGATCGACGATCAGGCGATCGACGGATCCCCGATACAAAGGGTCGTTACATGCACCATGCGACTTGCGATATGCCGATAAGAGTCGGACCTGATGGGTTTATAGACCAGATTTCATAAGTTTTGAAATTCAGTAATGCGGGATTTCTTTGTATTTCCCGTGTATTGTGTTTTTTTGACCATTTCGCTATGCGATTGCGATAAGCGATATTTGGACAGACCCGATAGGTTTTTAGGGGCGATTCAATAATATTTGAAGTCCGATTAAACGCTCCATGAGGCATTTTCCTGTGTATTTCCGTTATTTTGCTGTCACGACCAGAGAAAGGCAAAACGATCGGGTTTTCCCACGCCGACGATTCCCTTCCATTGTAAACGGATTCTTGTGGTGAACAGTCGGGTTTTCCATGATGGAGGACTGTAATCGACGTGTTACAAATGCACAGAGTGCACAATTGCAGAAGATGGCTGTGAGCGTAGAGAGTTTTGGAGGTCGCTGGAAGGTTGCCGAGAGTCGCTTGGAGGTCGAGCGAACTACAGAGGCATGCAGAGGCCGAGAGAAGCTTAGGGAGAGCACCAGAGCCGCAGAGCCAGAGTGCTTGATAGAGGCATAGCCACTAGAGGTCGGAGGCAGAGCCTCAGAGCCAAAGAGCTCAAAGCAGACTTCTAAGAGCCATGATGCTGTAGTGAAGCTGCAAAACAGCAAAGGGTCGAAATGATCAAGCTGTTGCTGGTGTCCAGAGTGTGCTGAAGACAGAAGGAGGAGTTCCAGAGGCAGTGAAAGAATTCTGAGGGAGTCAGAGATGCCAGAAGCTCAAGAAGCTCAAAGCACTGACTCAAGGAGTCAAGTCCAGAGAAGCCTAGATCTGTCTGAAGAGTGAAGACAACCAGGGGTAAGATGGTATTTCTAAACCCATAGGTTTAGTGTAAACCAATGGAGTTGAGCGTGGAGCTTGTAAAAGAATTCAGCCATAATCCTAGAGAGCCTAATCGAGTTGATTAGAGCTCAAGGAGACGTAGCCCAACATATCAGGGTGAGCTCCATATTATATTGCTGTCATGTGTGATTGCTTATTGCTGCATTCTATTTGCTGCTTTATTTACTGTTATATGTTTTTCATATCAGTCTAAGCAAATAAACATAAGCACTTGAACAGTCCAAAAACAAACACAAGCATACACCTATTTTCAAGCACTTTTTAATTCCGCAATTGGTTAATCATAAGGTCTTGGGAATATTTAAGCTTTGGAAGTGGGAGAGGTTCTTGTGAGCTGACAAGAAGCCTTTAGTGCCCCATTTCAGATCAGGTGGTATCAGAGCCTAAAGTTGGTTAACCCCACCTTCAAAGAAGGTCATATCAAAGCTGGTTATACCAGAGCAAGTGGTATCAGATCAAAATGCTTGATTGACAGAGCAAAGATTGCTTGTCTGAAAGGTGTTTAAACAGTCAGAGGTTGATTGTATGCTTGTTTGCAGACTGACTATTGTTTGAGTTTGCAGAGGTGAAGGGAAAACTATTGATAGCTCAGTCCAGGAGAGGACAAAAAGGAAGAAGGGCTGAAGGCATTCTTCTTATCCCAAAGGACCTCAAAGCAATCCTTGAAGCACAAGAGGTTTGTTGCAAAAGGTTGCTTGAATAAGCTCTTTGTTAATCTTGTTTGAAGTTCTTTTGTTCATTTTGATAATGACAACTTCTACAAGTGAGTCCTCAAAATTTTCTTTCTTCACAAGATTCTTTGATGAAGACATGAAGCAAGACTTGTTCATCATGATGGACAAGGTGAGAGAAATGTATGAGGATGGAAGGAAGAGCAACATACTTAGAGAGCAGTTGAATTCCGTGGAGGAAGAGAAGCAGTTGCTTTCTGACAAATTGCAGGAAATGGAGAGGCAACTTCATATTGCAAATATGAACCTGAAAAGGATGCATGAGTTGGAGACACAACTCTTTGTTGCCAAAGAAGCCTTAGTCAAGTATCAACTTGAAGAAGAGGTAAATAATTCCTGTTTGTCTTTGAATTCTTCTAAGAATGCTTATATTGGTTCTTTTGAGAAAAATACCAGAGGCATAGGTTCCAAGTTAATGTCCAAGATGGGCTATGAAGGAAAAGGCTTGGGTAAACATGCACAGGGTATTGTTGAGCCAATAATAGTTGAGGAAAGGCCTAAGTATTTGGGTCTTGGCTATGGACAATCTTATGGAGAAAGTTCCAAAGCTGCCATGAAGGCCATTGAAATAGTTCCAAGAAGGAGTTTCATTTTAGGTCTTCTACCTCAAGAGTGTGAAGATTGTATTCGTGGAGAATGCAATAGCTTGAAACATCATTTGTAAGATGCAGGTGTTCATAAGCATGCACTTGAACCAGAGAGTTGTGGAAACTCTGAAAGCCTTGAAGAAATTGATGGTGTTCCAAAGGGAGCTACTTCTTCATTTAATTCACCTCCTCATGAAGGCAATAAAGGTGAAAGAGAAAGGTATAAATCTGGTTCTAACCATATTCCTTTTGATTATGTTCAACATGGTAAATTTCCATATAAGTATGGGAAAAGAATTGCATGTTCCTTTTGTGGTTTGGATAACCATAATGTTTCTAGATGTTGGAAGAGAATGGCCACATACAGGAAACTTTTGAAGGAAAGGAAGCAAGAAGCCAAAGGTCCATTAGACAAGGCAAATCATGCTGTCAAGAGGATGCGCATGTATTGCACTTACTGCCATAGCAAGGCCACATTGCTGAAAAGTGTTGGACTCTGAATCCAAAAATGCTTCCACGAAACTTGAAGAAGGTGGAAAGAGAAAATGGCAAAAATGGAAAGGAAGTTTCCATGAATGGTGTGTTTCAGGATGATTCACATGTTGATGCTGATGTGCAGATAAAGGTCTTACCTTTGAAATGGATCGGTAAGAAATGGTTAGAGTTCTTATCCAATTAAGATTGCATGTCTATTGATGCATCTATTTGCATTTCTTTGTTGATGGAATGCAAGTTGCAGGATTTTACCAAGAAGGTGAATGGAAAAAGTTGAGTAGGAGACTCACTTTGTTGCTGCAACATTATGTTCATTTCAGTTTCGAAAGTACAGTGTGCTTAAGCGAAAGTTGAAAGATGAAATGCATGCATAAGCTTGATATGCATGAACATAGGGATGTTGATGATTTCCTTGTATTTGAACATGTATGTGTAATTAATTTGAAGGGTTGATTGCTTTGGCATGCATGTAATGCAATATTGACTTGAGAAAAGTTGATGTGGTCTCCAAGATGGAGATAATGATGAAGTGTTTCTTCTTTGGAAAAGAATCCTTGAGATCTTTTCTACATGCTTAACTTGAAGGGTCACTTGTTTTAAAGGCATGTTTTGTGGGCTTGTTATCTAATCCATCATTTGTATGCAAATGTAAAGACATGGAGGTGTTCACAAGATGTGAAATCTGTTTCTTTTGTTGAAGCAGGAGTTTTGGCCATCCAGTTGTTGTCTGTATTTCTATTGTTGTTAACAGTTGTTGTTGACAGCATGTCAAACAGGTACAAATGAAAATTTTTGTGAAGCAAATGTAACTTCACATTGGTTTGAGCCACCTTGGATCAATGATCAAGGAAGAGAAGTTCAAACTATCTTCTGTGACCATCTCAGCAGGAGTTCTGCATGAAGTCAAGGAGCAAAAAAGTTCTTCCCAGGAGGACCAGCACATCCAGGAAGGACAGTGGTAAAGGCTTTGGTTTAGAGGCACTATGCAAGGCAAGTGTATGGAGGCTGAAAGAAGAGGGTGCTTTTACACTCATTTACTGTTCAGATCAGTATATCAGTCTTTTGGAGACTAAAAGCTTTTTAGTGGGAAGGTGTGATCCAAAATGGATCTAACTTAGAGTTCTAAGTCTAAAGTGTTCCTCACAGAGGAAAATGAAAGTCAAGGGCTACTCTTGGAAATAGTCCCATTGCATAGATCTCTTCATTCTGAATCTAACGCAATTTGGAAGGACTAAAATGGACTTCGGATGAAGAAGTTATCGCAGAAAGAAGGTTGCCTTTGTCCTTTGAAAAGGAGGCAAATTCTTATGAAAATGGCCTAAAAGGCTCATTGAAGAAATCGCATCGGAAAAAGCCAAGGGAAGGACTTAACG
The DNA here is from genome assembly GCA_031772625.1 of Pinus tabuliformis. Classification (NCBI taxonomy): domain Eukaryota; kingdom Viridiplantae; phylum Streptophyta; class Pinopsida; order Pinales; family Pinaceae; genus Pinus; species Pinus tabuliformis. The sequence goes on from CM062819.1 coordinate 717,464,775, forward strand.
CAAGGGCGGAAAGACCCCCGATCAGCGATCTCCGATATATCGGGTCGGAGGTAGGCTGCACCCGATATCGGGACCCCAGGTAGAGCGATATGCGATTGAATCGGCAATCGGGGCGATCGACGATCGGGGCGATCGACGATCGGGGCGATCGACGATCGGAGGAGCAGAGGCATAGACCTCGCTGATGCGGTATGCGAGGTGCGATGTCGACGATCGGCATAACCAAAGGGAAGACCCCCGGGCTGTTGCGACAATGATATTGCGACATGCGATAAAGCGATGGGTCGATGTGCGATTGCGCGTGGACTGTTGGATCGGGTGTGCAGATCAACGGTCAGGATTCGATCGGGGTGATCGGCGATCGGGCGATCGGCGGATCCCCGATACAAAGGGCCGTTACATGCACCATGCGACTTGCGATAGCGATATGCCGATAAGGGCCGGACCCAATGGGTTTATAGACCCGATTTCATAAGTTTTGAAATCCGGGAATGCGGGATTTCTTTGTATTTCCTGTGTATTGTGTTTTTTTTGACCATTTTGCTATGCGATTGCGATAAGCGATATTTGGACGGACCCAATAGGTTTTTAGGGGTAATTCAATAATATTTGAAATCCGCTTAAACACTCCATGAGGTGTTTTCCTGTGTATTTCCGTTATTTGGCTGTCACGGCCAGAGAAAGGCAAAACGATCGGATTTCCCCACGCCGACGATTCCTTTCCATTGCAAACGGATTCTTGTGGTGAACAGTCGGGTTTTCCATGATGGAGGACTGTAACCGACGTGTTACAAATGCACAGAGCGCAGTGGCGCACAATTGCAGAGGATAGCTGTGAGTGCAGAGAATTTTTGGAGGTCGCTGGAAGGTTGCCAAGAGTTGCTTAGAGGTCGAGCGAACTACAGAGGCACGCAGAGGTCGAGAGAAGCTCAGGGAGAGCACCAGAGCCGCAGAGCCAGAGTGCTTGACAGAGGCATAGCCACCAGAGGTTGGAGGCAGAGCCTCAGAGCCAAAGAGCTCAAAGCAGACTTCTAAGACCCATGATGCTGTAGTGAAGTTGCAGAACAGCAAAGGGTCGAAATGATCAAGCTGTTGCTAGTGTCCAGAGTGTGCTGAAGACAGAAGAAGGAGTTCCAAAGACAGTGAAAGAATTCTGAGGGAGTCAGAGAAGCTAGAAGGTCAAGAAGCTCAGAGCATTGACTGAAGGAGTCAAGTCCAGAGAAGCCTAGATCTGTCTGCAGAGTGAGGACAGCCAGGGGTAAGATGGTATTTCTAAACCCATAGGTTCAGTGTAAACCAATGGAGTTGAGCGTGGAGCTTGTAAAAGAATTCAGCCATAATCCTAGAGAGCCTAATCGAGTTGATTAGAGCTCAAGGAGACGTAGCGTAAGATATCAGGGTGAACTCCATATTATATTACTGTCATGTGTGATTGCTTATTGCTGCATTGTATTTGCTGCTTTATTTACTGTTATATGTTTTTCATATTAGTCTAAGCAAATGAACATAAGCACTTGAACAGTCCAAAAACAAACACAAGCATACACCTATTTTCAAGCACTTTTTAATTCCGCAATTGGTTAATCATAAGGTCTTGGGAATATTTAAGCTTTGGAAGTGGTAGAGGTTCTTGTAAGTTGACAAGAAGCCTTTAGTGCCCCATTTCAGATCAGGTGGTATCAGAGCCTAAGGTTGGTTAACCCCACCTTCAAAGAAGGTGATATCAAAGCTGGTTATACCAGAGCAAGTGGTATCAGATCAGAATGCTTGATTGACAAGAGTAAAGATTTGTTGTCTGAAAGGTGTTTAAACAGTCAGAGGTTGATTGTATGCTTGTTTGCAGACTGACTATTGTTTGAGTTTGCAGAGGTGAAGGGAAAGCTATTGATAGCTCAGTCCAGGAGAGGACAAAAGGGAAGAAGGGCTGAAGGCACTCTTCTTATCCCAAAGGACCTCAAAGCAATCCTTGAAGCATAAGAGGTTTGTTGCAAAATGTTGCTTGAATAAGCTCTTTGTTAATCTTGTTTGAAGTTCTTTTGTTCATTTTGATAATGACAACTTCTACAAGTGAGTCCTCAAAATATTCTTTCTTCACAACATTCTTTGATGAAGACATGAAGCAAGACTTGTTCATCATGATGGACAAGGTGAGAGAAATGTATGAGGATGGAAGGAAGAGCAGCATACTTAGAGAGTAGTTGAATTCCGTGGAGGAAGAGAAGCAGTTGCTTTCTGAAAAATTGCAGGAAATGGAGAGGCAACTTCATATTGCAAATATGAACCTGAAAATGATGCATGAGTGGGAGACACAACTCTTTGTTGCCAAAGAAGCCTTAGTCAAGCATCAACTTGAAGAAGAGGTAAATAATTCATGTTTGTCTTCGAATTCTTTTAAGAATGCTCTTATTGGTTCTTTTGAAAAACATACCAGAGGCATAGGTTCCAAGTTAATGTCCAAGATGGGCTATGAAGGAAAAGGCTTGGGTAAACATGCACAGGGTATTGTTGAGCCAATAATAGTTGAGGAAAGGCCCAAGTATTTGGGTCTTGGCTATGGACAATCTTATGGAGAAAGTTCCAAAGCTGCCATGAAGGCCATTGAAATAGTTCCAAGAAGGAGTTTCATTTTAGGTCTTCTACCTCAAGAGTGTGAAGATTGTATTCGTGGAGAATGCAATAGCTTGAAACATCATTTGCAAGATGTAGGTGTTCTTAAGCATGCACTTGAACCAGAGAGTTGTGGAAACTCTGAAAGCCTTGAAGAAATTGATGGTGTTCCAAAGGGAGCTACTTCTTCATTTAATTCACCTCCTCATGAAGGCAATAAAGGTGAAAGAGCAAGGTATAAATCTGGTTCTAACCATATTCCTTTTGATTATGTTCAGCATGGTAAATTTCCATATAAGTATGGGAAAAGAATTGCATGCTCCTTTTTTGGTTTGGATAACCATAATGTTTTTAGATGTTGGAAGAGAATGGCCACATACAGGAAACTTCTGAAGGAAAGGAAGCAATAAGCCAAAGGTCCATTGGACAAGGCAAATCATGCTGTCAAGAGGATGCACATGTATTGCACTTACTGCCATAAGCAAGGACACATTGCTGAAATGTGTTGGACTCTGAATCCAACAATGCTTCCACGAAACTTGAAGAAGGTGGAAAGAGAAAATGGCATAAATGGAAAGGAAGTTTCCATGAATGCTGTGTTTCAGGATGATTCACATGTTGATGCTGATGTGCAGATAAAGGTCCTACTTTTGAAATGGATTGGTAAGAAATGGTTAGAGTTCTTATCCAGTTAAGATTGCATGTCTATTGATGCATCTATTTGCATTTCTTTGTTGATGGAATGCAAGTTGCAGGATTTTACCAAGAAGGTGAATGGAAAAAGTTGAGTAGGAGACTCACTTTGTTGCTGCAACGTTATGTTCATTTCAGCTTCGAAAGTATAGTGTGCTTAAGCTAAAGTTGAAAGATGAAATGCATGCATAAGCTTGATATGCATGAACATAGGGACAATGTTGCATTAATCGTTATCGGGATAATATCGACGCGAGGAAAGAATCGGAATTATCGGGAAATATGATAAAAGAACTAATATATAAGATGTTTAATATCATTTCTAGTGCTAAAATCATGCATAACATTGAAACATGTCCTGAATAGTAAGTCCTGACTCTTGAGTCCCAACTCAGCCTCAAAATATCAACAAAAAATATGATAATGTATCTCATCATGTCATAATGTCATATACAATAAAATGAAGAAAATAACTAAAGTCTAATCCTATTGATTTCCTCTGCCCCTCTTGTGGGAAAATGCCACAGCTTTCCCTTTCCCTTTAGATGTAGCTGCTGGTGCCCGTGCTGGTGGAGATGGTAGTGGAGTCTGATGTGCTCTAGAAGCTGAAGAACTAGAAGTAGGAGCTATAGGAGGTAGACCACGTCCTCTACTGGTGGCAGTGGTAGCCCGGGCAGGTGGTGTCACCTCCTCCTCCTGTTCCTCCTCCTCCTCCAACTCCTGCTCCTCCTCCTCCTGCTCCTCCTCCCCCTCCACTACATCCTGCACTAACCAATCATTAGCGGACTCCATGAGAGGCCTCTCGGCCTCAACCCTCCATGCAGCAGTGGTGTCAATCCCATCCAATGAGATGGCATCCACATCAGGTGTCCTCTCAAGTTGCCTCACCCACAATCGAAGATTGTAGTAGATGTAGACCATGTCATTAAGTCGCTGGGACTCTAACATGTACAAAGATCATGAAATAATAATTAATAATTATAAAAAAAATATTGTTTAATGAATTCAAAAATTTTATTTGGAAATTTGCAATATTTTAGATGTTTAAGTGTTAACTTGTTGCGCTTCTTGTTGTGTATTTTTTCAAATACACTCCAGTTGCGCTGATATCCTGAGGAGCTGCATGTTTGGCTGAGGATGCGAATGGCAAGCTTTTGCAGAAGGGGTACCCTGCCACCATACATTTTCCACCATGCATCTACAACAAAATTACAAATAAAATTTTAAATAAACATAAGAAAAAAATGGAATTTGAAGAGACAATGAAATTTGAAACAAAGTTACAAACTAAAAAATACCTGGCATTTTAATCGTCCTATAAGTGACAGCGATCTGAAAGCCAAATGTGCCACCTGCCATCCTATATGTCTCAATTTGTTTAGAGATCTCTATACGTTGTTCTGGAGATCGCACCATCTTCTGGACACAGGATAAGAATCCATCTATGATCTCAGCATCAAAATCAAACCCACATGTGTAAGAAAATGCAGGGTTCAGGAAAAGCCCAACATCATGAATGGGACGATGGAGTGTGTTGTTCCATCGCTCATCAATCACTCCCCATAGGAGGAGTTGTCTCTAAAACCCATCATCTCGCTTACCATCATAGTAGGCCTGAATGGCTTCTTTGGCCCTGTCCATGGCCTCATACAAATAGCCCATTGCAGCCTTCTCACCATCAACCAACCGAAGAACCTTTACCAAAGGTTCAGTAACGGCGCACACCTCCTGCACTCCCGCCCAGAAGTCTTCCTGGTATGAAACTAGTCTGCATACGGCCTCTCCTTCTGGTTTGCGACTCATAGGCAAAGCACGCCACTCCTCTGAAAGAAACATTCTCTTCACATCCCACATAGAATTCAAGAGGGATTGAAGAGATATGGAACTGGTGGCAAACCGTGTAATGGTGGGGCGCACCAACTCTTTGTTGTTGGTGAATCTTCTCATCAAGCTAAGCACAGATGTATGATTATATATAAATTTTGTAATGCTTTTTGATGAGTCAACAATATCTTTGACAAAGGGAATTTTCCCTATGTCCTCTAACATCAAATCAATACAATGGGCAGCACAAGGTGTCCAAAATAAAGTAGGATCCTGTCCATAAGCATCCTACCAGCAACAACATAATTTGCTGCATTGTCCGTTATGACTTGGACAACATGTTGTTCACCCACCTCCAAAATAAACACATCCAGCAAATCACATAAAGTTATTGCATCTTTGATCTGTGCAGATGCATCAAAAGATTTGATAAACATAGTCCCCTTGGGACAACTAACCAAGAAGTTTATAAGGGTTCTCACCTTTTGGTCAGTCCAACCATCTGACATAACAGTGCATCTTGTTTGTGCCCATGATGCCCTAAATTCCTCCAATCTTTGGGTGCAGTCACGCTTTTCATTTTGAAGAATTCTGTCTCTGAAATCATGATAAGAAGGGATTTTGTACCTTGGGCCAACACTGGCAATAACATCAACAGTAGGTTGGAAAAATGGATTATTCCTTACAATGCTGAAAGGAATATCACTTCAGAGGAGAAATTTTGCCAGCAACTTGTCAGCGTGTTCTTTCTCAGTTCTTTTTAGCATTGAACCGATAGATGGCTGTGAACCAGGTGTGGTTCGAGGAACAAAAAATGATGTGGTAGCTACCGGATTGGTTGATGCTGCAGTAGAACCAGTGCCACTTGGCCCACTTCCTTCAGCTGACCTTTTTAGTTGCCTTTTGAGTTCTTCTTTGGCCTCTCTAGTCTGCTTTAATTCTTCCAATGCTCTCATGGCTCTTTGGATAAGTTCAGGATTTGTATTTGTACAAGGCCCCACATCTTTTCCAGGGACTTTTGCAAGGTGAAACTTCAACCTGTACACCCCCCCGGACATAGGGTGGCCACATAACTTGCAACTCAAGTTTAGTCTATCATTCGGAGAATCAGGTACACCATATTCCCAGAAAGGATCCAATTTCCTTGGCATGTTTGTTTTTGAACTTTGAAGTTGCAAACTTGAAGTCTTGACTCTTGAATGGTGTTTTGGTGCAGTTGTGAACCTATGGGAAAATTTAAATAAGGATTACAATTTAGCATTTACAAAATTACAAGTTACAAATTTACAATTTAGTATTTTAATTTTTAACATTATACATTGAAAATCCAAGTTACCCAACCTAAAACAACCATTCCAAAGTTCAAAGTTTCAAACACAAGTTACCCAACCATTCCAAACCCAAGTTACCCAACCAAATGGCAAAAACAATGAAAAATACATAAACAATATTTAAAAACAATGAAAAAAAAAAAAAAAATTGGTTCCCATAGTCATACTAAGTTACCCAACAAAAAACAATGAAGAAATACAAAAAATCTTTAAAAACAATGAAAACAAAAGAAAAATGGTGCCCATACCAAGTTACCCAACCAAAAACAATGAAAAACATACAAAAACAATGTTTTTAAACAATGAAAACAAAAAAAAATTAATCCACATACTGTTTCTATGGAGAAATCGGTGGTCTCCTCTTGATTTTCTCCTCTAAGCACTTAGATTCAGCGAAAAACCCTCTCCAGCTTGGTCTCTAGCTCTTCTCTGCCCTCCGCGCACGACTGTCCAAATGAATTCATAACAAAAAACCAAAAACACGTTATAAAATCTCGCTGCCGTGAAGCCCCGCGATTTTTTCCGTTTTTATTGCGATAAAATCGAAATTATCACGATAATTTCAATAAAAATCGGCAAAAAAAATTTCCGGCGATAAATTCGTATAGTTATCGCGATATTATCGGAACGACGAAAAAATCGCGATTATTTCATTTTATCGCGATTTTCACAACACTGCATAGGGATGCTGATGATTTCCTTGTATTTGAACATGTATGTGTAATTAACTTGAAGGGTTGATTGCTTTGGCATATATGTAATGCAATATTGACTTGAGAAAAGTTGATGTGGTCTCCAAGATGGAGATAATGATGAAGTGTTTCATCTTTGGAAAAGAATCCTTGAGATCTTTTCTACATGCTTGACTTGAAGGGTCACTTGATTTAAAGGCATGTTTTGTGGGCTTGTTATCTAGTCCATCATTTGTATGCAGATGTAAAGACATGGAGGTGTTCACAAGATGTAAAATCTGTTTCTTTTGTTGAAGCAAGAGTTAGGCCATCCAGTTGTTGTTTGTATTTCTATTGTTGTTAACAGTTGTTGCTGACAGCATGTCAAACAGGTACAAATGAAATTTTTTGTGAAGCAGATGTAACTTCACATTGGTTTGAGCCACCTTGGATCAATGATCAAGGAAGAGAAGTTCAAACTATCTTCTGTGACCATCTCAGCAGGAGTTCTGCATGAAGTCAAGGAGGAAAACAGTGCTTCCCAGGAGGACCAACACATCCAGGAATGAAAGTGGTCAAAGGCTTTGGTTCAGAGGCACTATGCAAGGCAAGTGTATGGAGACTGAAAGAAGAGGGTGCTGTTACACTCATTTACTGTTCAGATTAGTATATCAGTCTTTTGGAGACCAAAAGCTTTTTAGTGGGAAGGCGTGATCCAAAATGGATCTAACTTAGACTTCTAAGTCTAAAGTGTTCCTCACAGAGGAAAAGGAAAGTCAATGGCTGCTTTTGGAAATAGTCCCATTGCATAGATCTCTTCATTCTGAATCTAACGCAATTTGGATGGGCTAAAATGGACTTCGGATGAAGAAGTTATCGTAGAAAGAAGGTTGTCTTTGTCCTTTGAGAAGGAGGCAAATTCTTATGAAAATGGCCTAAAAGGCTCATTGAAGAAATCACATCGGAAAATGCCAAGGGAAGGACTTAACACAAGGGCGGAAGGACCCCCGATCAGCGATCTCCGATATATCGGGTTGGAGGTAGGCTGCACCCGATATCGGGACCCCAGGCAGAGCGATATGCGATTGAATCAGCGATCGGGGCGATCGACGATTAGAGGAGCAGAGGCATAGACCTCGCCGATGCGATACATGAGGTGCGATATCGGCGATCGGCATAACCAAAGGGAAGACCCTCGGGCCGTTGCGACAACGATATTGCGACATGCGATAAAGCGATGGGCCGATGTGCGATTGTGCGTGGACCGTTGGATCGGGTGCGCAGATCAACGGTCAAGATTCGATTGGGGTGATCGGCGATCGGGCGATCGGCGGATCCCCGATACAAAGGGTCGTTACATGCACCATGCGACTTGCGATAGCGATATGCCGATAAGGGCCGGACCCGATGGGTTTATAGACCTGATTTCATAAGTTTTGAAATTCGGGAATGTGGGATTTCTTTGTATTTCTTGTGTATTGGGTTTTTTTGACCATTTCGCTATGCGATTGCGATAAGCGATATTTGGACGGACCCGATAGGTTTTTAGGGGCGATTCAATAATATTTGAAGTCCGATTAAACGCTCCATGAGGCGTTTTCCTGTGTATTTCCGTTATTTGGCTGTCACGGCTAGAGAAAGGCAAAACGATTGGGTTTCCCCACGCCAACGATTCCTTTCCATTGTAAATGGATTCTTGTGGTGAACAGTCGGGTTTTCCATGATGGAGGACTGTAACCGACGTGTTACAAATGCACAGAGCGCACAATTGCAGAAGATGGCTGTGAGTGCAGAGAATTTTTGGAGGTCGCTGGAAGGTTGCCGAGAGTTGCTTAGAGGTCGAGCGAACTACAGAGGCACGCAGAGGCTGAGAGAAGCTCAGGGAGAGCACCAGAACCGTAGAGCCAGAGTGCTTGACAGAGGCATAGCCACCAGAGGTTGGAGGCAGAGCCTCAGAGCCAAAGAGCTCAAAGCAGACTTCTAAGACCCATGATGCTGTAGTGAAGCTGCAAAACAGCAAAGGGTCGAAATGATCAAGCTGTTGCTAGTGTCCAGAGTGTGCTGAAGACAGAAGAAGGAGTTCCAAAGACAGTGAAAGAATTCTGAGGGAGTCAGAGAAGCCAGAAGGTCAAGAAGCTCAGAGCACTGACTGAAGGAGTCAAGTCCAGAGAAGCCTAGATCTGTCTGCAGAGTGAGGACAGCCAGGGGTAAGATGGTATTTCTAAACCCATAGGTTCAGTGTAAACCATTGGAGTTGAGCGTGGAGCTTGTAAAAGAATTCAGCCATAATCCTAGAGAGCCTAATCGAGTTGATTAGAGCGTGTGATTGCTTATTGCTGCATTGTGTTTGCTGCTTTATTTATTGTTATATGTTTTTCATATCAGTCTAATCAAATGAACATAAGCACTTGAACAATCCAAAAACAAACCCAAGTATACACCTATTTTCAAGCACTTTTTAATTCCACAATTGGTTAATCATAAGGTCTTGGGAATATTTAAGCTTTGGAAGTGGGAGAGGTTCTTGTACGCTGACAATACGCCTTTAGTGCCCCATTTTTAGATCAGTCGCCCTGCCCAGTATGCTCTGGACAAACACCTCCCAGTCTTCTGAGACTGCGTTCAGGGTTTTTCTCATCATCAATTCTGGATTCGGCATTGCCCCTATGGAAGTCAGTTGATCCCGAATCTCCTTCAATCGACCAAGGAATGTGTCGATCTATTCTCCCTTCTGCATCTGGTATGATCGCAACTGATTTTCTAGTAACATCCTTGTCTGCACAAAAGTATGCTGGTACAATTTCTTTAGTGCCTCCCACATCTCATTTGTCGTTTTCTTTTCGGAAATGTGGTACTACATGGTCCTTGACCCCGTCAAGAATGATGCTCTTGGCCCTTGCCATTGCCTCGTACTTGTCGTTATCAATAGGGTCAACTAGGATAGCTATCATCCTCAAGGCGAAGTGCTTGACACGATTCCTGTCTAGAACGGATAAGATTCTGGCCTTCCAGACCACGAAGTTTGAGGTTCCGTCCAGTCTGTCCTGGTCTCTTACCCCGTTCACTGCAATCTCACTACTCCTCTACTTCTCTCCTGGAAGTTCTTGGTGTGACTCCCTCTGAGCCTCGATTTCCCTCCTGGAAATCGTTCTGCCAATGTCGAGATGCCCCCACTCCGATCGCTAGTGCAATTGCACCACTGATCCAAATTTCTCGGCTAGAAATCCTCGGTAGCAACTCCCTCCTCCTTGGTCTTGCCCTGTTAGGTACTGTTCTGACTACAATACCCCACCAGCTCCACTCTGTAACTTACCCACAGCCTCCTAAACCCCAACAAACTGAAGGTTAGAGCTCCTAGGCTCTGCGCAATCTCGGTACAGGAAAATCAACCTCCTTAGCCAACTGCGTTAGCCCTCCTGGCCTCTGCGTGAGCTTGCCTTTGCCTCCCTCAGCCTCTGCACTGCCTCTTCCTGGCTCAATCTTGATGATGCAGGCACTGCGTCACCCCTTCCTTGCTGCTACTCTGCTAGGAACAACTTCTGTCACTTGGGACAGCTGTTTTCTGCTGCTGCTGCTCTGCTCGGCTGATGTCCTCAGTTCTCCTTTGATTTGCAACCACCCTCTGATACCATGTTGAAATTTTTAAGTCTGACACATTAGAAACTCTTCATGCACTTTACTGATTTATTCCTACCTACTTGTTCTGTTAATTAACAAGTTATTTACCATGTAAATACTGGAAATAAATACAAGTACATGCTCAACACATTACAAATCATCAATTGAAAAAAATAGAAGCAAGCACACAAGTGACACCGTTGTTTTTGGATTAATGTCCTCGGAAAATCCCAATGCGGGAAAACCGGTGCAGCTATCTGAGGGTTTGATTTATTAAGCAGTTTCAGAATACAATCTGGGTGCCAAATCCAGCTCACCTAGTAGAGAAAAATCTCGGCAGTAGTACCTCTCTACTTGGAAGCAAATATTTCAGCTGAAACCTCGGATAAACACTCCGACAGCTCTACAGCTCCAATCTGCCCCACGAAACCCCAACGTCAGCCTCTAGGGACTATGTCAGCCTCTTTCTGGCCCAGCGTTAGCCTAGCATCACTCTGGCTTGGACTGTGTCAGTCTCTGGAGGCACTGCGTTAGCCCTCTGGCACTCTGCGTCACCAACGCTGGCCCTCTGAGGCACTGCGCAGCTCCAGGCTGGCTCTACATGAGCCCTCGTTGGCTCTGCGTGAACCCTTGGTTGCTTCTGCGTCCCTCTCTTTGGCTATTGCGCTTGTTAGTGTCAGTCTTTCCAGCCTTCCTCCAGTGGTCAAATATGCTCTTACAAAGCGGTCTCAGAGTGTCCAGGTCAAATTTTGTCATTTCAAAGAGTCTTCAAGCAAAATTTGGTCACTAGGCATTAGGTCTAGGGTTTGCTTTCACTCCTTTCAAAATTGTCCAAATACCAATCTATGTCACTATTCAGCTGAGTCTATCATCATTCATAGGGTTGTCATTATCATGTCAGTGTCTGATGAGTCATTCTACACCTTGTTCATGCTTCAGTTGCGCCTAGGTAAGGTTATTTCCCTTTCCTAGGGTTTTGAAGGCAATTTCTCTTGGACGGTCAAATCATCGGCAAAACTTGTATCCTGATGTTCATACACCTTGCCTTATTCTTAAAGTACCTTATCAAATGCTTCCCATCACTGAGATCCCCCAAATTCCTCATTTTCGCGCAAACCCTAGTTTCTTGCTACAACTTGGCAATTTTCTAGGTTGGGCCTGTGTTTTGCCCTTTTGGACCCCTTCCCCTCGCTCGATCTCTGAGATTCCACTTTCCCCTGCTTCCTAACATCCCTCCCTACTTCCAAAAATTTCCCCAAGAATTTAGAAGCCCCTTATCCCCTTCATTTCGCTTCATTTCGACAAAATCTCTTGTTCTACACATCGGGGTAGGTTTTACTCAAATGATGTTTCTGAGCAATCAAAGATGAATTTTGGAAAACTGAGAGAGATTTTTGTTCACAACAGGCCAAGGAAGAAAAACCTCCTTCACTTTTTACACAGGTGTCATGTTTTTAGAGAAATGTCAAAAATACCGTTGCCTCAGGAGAATCGAATGTACCTCTGAAGTGACCTTGGGAAAATCAAGTTTTCTCCTAGCTTGGTTGGCCAAATGACTTTCTTGATGAGTTAAATGATAACTAGACACAAAGAGCTTTCCAATGAGCTATCATGAGCTCAATTTGGAGTTGAGAAAGGCATTCAAAAGTTGACTGCAACAGCACTCTGCCTTGAGGCAGCCTCATTTGGCACATTTTGACTAGTCTTGGGAGATTTGATTTTTGACAGGGCAAATGAACTCCAAATTGAAAAATTCCAGTTGGGTTGGAAAGTAGACTCAAAGACCTTTCCAACGAGCTATCTTGCGCCCAATTTGGACACCGGGAAGGCCTCCAAAAAGCATCTGAAAGTCGCGCTACGCGTAGGGCTCAAGCGCGCTACGCGTCAGGGTTTTGGCTCAACGCGTAGCGCGCCGCGCGCTACCCTTAAGTTGGGGAGGTCCATTTCACAAAAACTCAGCATTTTTGGATTTGTCATGACAAATTACACTTGCTCAGCCACTGCCAAGACATTTCATGGAGATTTGAGCCCCCAAAAGGTCAAAAAAAAGCAAAAAATGACCTTCTGCCACTTTTTGGACACACAGGAAGCAGTCTTGGGAGATTGCAATTTTGGAGGGGCAAATGGCCATCAAATTGAGAAATTCCACTTGGGTTGGAGAGTAGACATCCAGACCTTTCCAACAAGCCCACTTGTGCCTCATTTGGATGCCGAGAAGTGCCCCAAAAGTGGGCTGAAAGGCGCGCTACGCGTTGAGAAATGGCGCGCTACGCGTTGGGAAAATGTGCCAGTTTTGCACCTTCCAGCTCAGGAATTTGCCCAGCTTTGACCAGTTTTGACTTGTGATGGGATTTTTCACCCTCCTTGATGTAATTGATGTAATTTTATGTTGACATGACACCTTTTTACCTATTCTAGAAGATTCATTCATAAAATAGCAAAAAATTAATGAATGAATCAGTTTCCTATCTTATAGAGGCAAGTTGTTTTGATTGCCTAGATTTTAGTGCTTTGTTTAGAATTGGTTGAAACAGCTCCTAGGATGATGAGCTCGACCCCTAGAGGCAAGGGAATGGGTTAGCTTGCCTATATTATGTATTTTCTTAGTCATTTTCAGGGGTTGGAGAGGTTGGACTCTTGAGGGATAAGCTTAGACTGTTTTACACTTTGTATCTCTGCAATTTTGGCAAAGAAAAGACCAGGGTTTTGCAGCACTATTTGGGATTCCTATGGTTATTTGTGTTGATGGTGTGTTTCTCTCATGTACTTGTAAGTTTGTTATGTGTATCATTTTCTTACTATTCTCTTCTGCAAATTAAGTAAATGAAGTGTTAACGTAGAATTCATGGTTTCTATGCTTTGCCTTTAAGTTTGCTTAATATCAATGTTTTCATCTGTTTAAGGAGAACTCTCGATGGTTTCTTTCTCTCCTTAGCTCCTCACTGGTCATATCCATCCATTCACTTATTTCAAAGGCATCAAGACAATCTCCTACCTTGCCCCAAAAAGACCTCTGCAAAAACTGTGTCTCATCCCCGCACCCAAAATTGCCGTGCTCAGTTTTCCAACAAAACCCTAAAAATTTAAAATCAAACTTTCCCCATCAGTTTACTAGCCTAAAATCAGTGTTCTTTATTGGTCATCTCAGCCCTTTGAAGACCTTTTGTCGAGATAGACCCGGAGAGAGCCCTCTCTTGTCCCCGTAGGGCTAGCTACGAGGCTAAGTGGTTTGATGTTGCCTTGGATTTTGCCTTCTTCAGCCTGAGGCCAAATTCGAGCGCTAACAGCGCTGATCCTCCTTGTGCTATCTCTGCCTCTCTGCTTTTGTATTCACTGCCCCTTAGCTGCAACTCTGATCACTCTCTCAACTTTCTCAACAAACCCAGCCCCAGAAAGTCGAAATCTTGATCTCTTGGTGTGTTCTCCAAGTGACCCTCAAGCCTCCTCTTATACTTTTCTCGTTGACAAATCAACAGCCGAGATTAAGTCCCTAATCAACGACTAAGATTAAATCTGGCTTGATCCATGACTTTTGGACCATTCTAACATAGTTTTATATTAATTCACATTAATATTTTAATTTCCCTAAGTTTAGACTTAGGGACTCCATTAAAAATATTAATTATTTTAATATCTCCCAAATTGTTTAGAATCTGCCCAAACCCTTTCTGGGCATTGGAGATCTCATGTACCTTAGCCTCTCCACCAATTTTCGTGGCTAAAGCACATTTGGTGCTACCCCAAATCAACACTCCCTCTTAGCGAGGACTGTGCTCTAGTAATACTCCTCATTGAGCATCACTCTGATCATCCGCCATCGGTCCCTGTGCTAATGCTAGGCCTGTTGGTCAACGTCCTCTGCATTGCTGCATCCTGTACTGCTACTCGTGGGCCTGCCACTGCCACTGCTGCATCTGTACTGCAACTCCCTCTGCGTCTGTGCTGTTACCCATGGCCCTGCCACTGCCATTGTTGCATCTGCACTGCGACCCCTCACATCATGTGATTCGGATTTAAGCAGGAACGCAATAGATTACAGAGATAACCATAAATACAGAGATGCGATAACCATAAAAACAGAGATGCAGTGGAATTAATACTTCATTTCATTAATGGAGAATACTGAAATATGCTTACAAATAGAAATACCCCAGCTAGGGCGATGGTAGCTTATCTCTGAGAAGAGATGTGTCGGCGACATGCCTTTGAATTGTTTCGAATTGTGTTTACAATGAGGCTCGAAGGCCTATTTATTATTGAGAAACAATGGAAAACCCTTAACATTCCAAAACCTAACCCTAGAAGATGAAACGCCAAACTATGGGCCCCGTTTGGGTAAATTGGTACATCAACTTCCCGGGGTCGTAACTTTGGAATATGATCTCCGTTTGACGCGCATGATAGCCCATTGGAAAGATCTCTCTGAGGACTACGACGGAAAAGACGGAGGTAGATTTCCCAAAAAACGTCGTTTAGGGCCTCAAAACAGCTCCAGAAGTTTAGGACCCGAAAAACTGCTAAAAATAGTAAACTGCGCTATAATTAAGGAAACTGAAAAACTGAAAGAGACAGTTGTGGGGGTCCAAATGGGATAGGTGGGTGGCCACCAACATCCACCTGGATCATTCCTCCCCCCTTAGGAAGCAATGGTCCCCATTGCGTTGAGTTCCTCCTTGAGATGAGGAAGCTTCTGCTGAGCTGGGTCTCCAGTGAGCTGTTCTGCAATCTCTGATGTGTCCAGAAATGGTGGGAAGCATGGTCGGCGATGGTCCACATTGAACAATCGGTGCAAGCGAAGGAATGGAGGAATGCTGTGCTTCAAAGCATTGTTGCCCACAGCCTTGTTACTGGTGTAAGGACCATGTCGAAGCGGTCTGAGTTTCTGATGGGTTTTGGTAAGGCGTTCTCTCTGCAGATGTAACCAAACTTTTTCGCCCACTTGAAACTTGTGTGGTACCCCTCTGGGTAAGGAGAAGTTGTTCCTGTGTTCTGTCATGACTGTATCCCTATGTTGTTGCTGCTGCGTGGAGGAACCCTTTGCGGGGGTCATGGATGTAGCAACGATCTTCCCCTTACTTTGGGAGCAAACCAGACAGAAAATAAATTTCCTAGTCTGTGAGATGAGCTTGCTGCCTTTCTTAGCAGTGATCAAAGAGGTGGTGGTAGGTGGAGCTACCTCTAGTATCCTGTATAATGAATTATCCAAAGAAATAATGACAGCGCGAGGCCTTGACTCATACACAGCATGTCGCCTCCACAAGTATGGCTGGCCTAATAGTACATCAGAAACATCCAGAGGCGTAACATCACACAATACCTCATCTGTGAAGGGCTTGATGCTGTAGGGAAGGCGACACTGCTGGTGAACTTTGAGATCTCGTCCTTCATGAAGCCACCCGATACTGTACGGTTGTGGGTGTGGCGTAGTTGGTAGGCCCAACCGCTTCACGACCTTTGCTGAAACGAGGTTCTTTTGGCTGCCACTATCGACAATGAATTGCAGCGGCGAACCCTTCACGCACATCTGTGAGTGGAAAAGACGTTCCCCCTCCTCTGGCTCATTCTTCTGGATCTTGGAGTGGCAACAGTGGCATTAGAATCCGCATCAATGATTTGCTTCCCTTTGCCATCCCCCTTGTCGGGTTTCGGCTCAGAGTCAGAACATGCATTTGATTCGGAAGCCTTCAACTCGGCCACCAGCGACTGCTTGGTCCGACACTCACTTGTGTTATGAGTGGGACTCTTGTGGAACTCACACCACTTTCCTGTGTCCTTCTTCGGCTTCGTGGTGTTGTTCTTTTCTTGCAGCTTAGAGGGGTTGTCTTGGGTCACCCCGCCTTGGCTTTGTCCTTTGGGCTTCGGATTTGCAGATCCAAAGTCTCGCTTCTTCTGTTTGAACTTTTGCTCGATTTTGACAGCGTATCAGTATGCTGTGCCGAGTGAGGAGATGTTCAAGAACTCCATCTCTTCTTGGATGTATCAGTGTAGGCAGCCGCGGTATTTGAGTACTAGATGCAGCTCAGAATCTTTGATACCCAACTGCGTGCGAAGGGTATGAAAAATATTTGTGAACTCTGGTGCATCTTGGTCTTGTCCCTGCCGCAGTGTGGTCCATTTGATGTATTTGTCCTCATAGCTTTTGACAGGGTAGTACTGCTCCTTGATGGCATCCCGGAAGTCATTCCAAGTGGGGGCGGCTGAAAACAGTGAGCCTGTACTTTCATCCTTCTGCTCGCAGTATGTTTCCCACTAGTCCTTGACGTGGGGGGCTGCTTTGAGAAGAGCGAAAACAATCTTTTCCCGACTTGAAAATTCATGTACAGAAAAATACCCATCTAGCAAATTTAACCATTTATTTACGGCATCTGCGTCTATTTGACCCTCGAAGATGGGGATTTCAAAATTAACTTGTACCTTAAACGATGTGGCGTTTCCAGAGTAGCTGTTGGAAGCTGATGCGTCGCCTCTGGGTAGCCGTTGAAGGATCTGCGCAAAGCTATCCATCATCGCGTTCTTTTGCCGCTCGAGGGCTTCTTCGAGCAAGATTCTGATAGGATCTCTTGCCCCCTCGTCTTTCTTCTCATCCGCCATGGGAGGTCGTCGAGATTTGCGAGGCTGGTCTTGCAAAGGTTCGACCAATTCAAGCCCTAACTCCTTATATCTCGACCTCGTTGGAAACATGCAAAAAAAACAGAGAAAAAGCAGACCGCTCTGATACCACTGATCCGGATTTAAGCAGGAATGCAATAGATTACAGAGATAATCATAAATACAGAGATGCGATAACCATAAAAACAGAGATGCAGCGGAATTAATACTTCATTTCATTAATGGAGAATACTGAAATATGCTTACAAATAGAAATACCCTAGCTAGGGCGATGGTAGCTTATCTCTGAGAAGAGATGTGTCGGCTACATGCCTCTGAACTGTTTCGAACTGTGTTTACAATGAGGCTCGAAGGCCTATTTATTATTGAGAAACAATGGAAAACCCTTAACATTCCAAAACCTAACCCTAGAAGATGAAATGCCAAACTATGGGCCCCCTTTGGGTAAATTGGTACATCAACTTCCCGGGGTCGTAACTTTGGCATATGATCTCCGTTTGACGCGCATGATAGCCCGTTGGAAAGATCTCTTCGAGGACTACGACGGAAAAGACGATTTTTTATCTAAAAAATCGCAGTCGTTTAGGGCCTCAAAACAGCTCCAGAAGTTTAGGACCCGAAAAACTGCTAAAAATAGTAAACTGCGCTATAATTAAGGAAACTGAAAAACTGAAAGAGACAGTTGTGGGGGTCCAAATGGGATAGGTGGGTGGCCACCAACATCCACCTGGATCATCATGCTGCATCGTGCTGCCCATAGCACTACCATTGCTAATTGTTGCACTGCAACTCAGTTACTGAGAAGTAAGTAACTGATCTCCGAACTCTGACATCTCCGTCAGGCTAGAAACACTCCTGATGCTGAAGCTCCCTCTGTCACTGACAAGTGCTCCCTCTCTGACCTCTGTGCTACTGCAACAACTCTGTGCATCTCGCACCGTTGCACACCTCTGAGTGCCATCTTGCATTGTTGCAACACTCTCGTGCTTCTTGCACTGCTGCGTCACACTGTCCTGGGAATCCTGCACTGTAGCTCCCTCTGTTGCTCCATCCGCATCCGTCTCTAGTGACATCTGCCAGTCATGCTATTCCTCTTCGGGGCTCCCGTAGCTTGGGAATTTCAACCTGCTGCCCTTGTTGAGCAACGAAATTCCTTCCCTTCGTTTCTGAGCTCTCCAGCTGATCACCTGCGCTCTGATACCATGTGAAAATTCCAAACTGGAACCCTATTGCAGCAACTGATATTATTTCTCCTAATTGTTAATTAATTAACAATTTATCTGCTATGGCAAATATCGAAATAAATACATTGCAACCTTCACAAATAAAATTCCGCGGAAAAATAAAACACTGGAAGCTGAGAAATGCTATAGCACACATAAAATTAACACAATTATTTTTGGACAAAAGTCCCTAGAAAAACCCAACTTGGGAAAACCGGTGCAACAACTGAGGGTTTTATTATTATGCAGCAGTGAGAAATTCTGAGTACAACTGGATGCCGAAATCTGGCAATCCTACAGAGAAAAATACTGGCAAAAATCTAGTGAGGAATTTCCTCACCCCATAGGCAATCCCCGACACAACTTGCCTTCAGAAACTCGACCCTCTGACCCTCTGCGTCAACCTCTGCACTGCTTTACGTAGCCTGCTTGACGTCAAGCCTCTGACTGGTCTCTGATGAAGTCGTTCTGCCCTCTGTTGGCTGGAAAGATGCTTCTCCAGCACTCTGGGACTCCTTCCCAGCCTCTGGAACTGAAGATGTCTTTCCCTCTCAGCAAATCGAACTTGCCTCTAGAAGCTGCTGCGTAGCCAGGGTCAACTTCTCTTTGTTCTTTTGCCTCTCTGCAAATGCACTTACTAGATCTGGAATACTTCCTCCAGCCTCATTGTCTCTGCCCCTCACTCACTACTTCGATCTCTAGCTCTCTTTGGCAACTAACTGCTGCTACTCTGGAAATCGATCTGCCAAGAAATCGAATTCTCAAGTGTCTCAAGTAATTTCTCCATCACCACATTGACCTCCTCTTATAATCCTCTGTTGGAGCACCAACGACCAAGATTAAAACATAATCGATGGCTAGGATCATCTCCGGATTGATCCGTGTGAATTTCTAGACGATTCTCGCCTTGACTTAATTAATATTGATTAATTAACCATATTCCCTAAGTTTAGACTTAGGAAATATTTAAAAACTAGTTAATAATAATTAAGTCATTTCTAGGAGGAATTTTCAGAAAAGATTTTTGGGTTTTGGAGATCTCATGTATTCTAGCCTCTCCACCAAATTTCATAGGTAGAACACATCCGATGCTACAAAAAGTAACACCAACTTGTTTAATGTTGTCATATACCAATTTTGTACCTTTGGATTTGTATGGGGTTTGGTCCTAACCCCATCCCCAAGTGTAGATTTTACCAACCAGGATATATGCCAAGGCATGTAGTCGAACATTAAGTTTATCCCACCGTGCACACACAAAATTGTAAATACGATCATACAAGTTGGGATCTTTTGGCTGAACAATATCTTTTATTTGCCCCAACATGTTATCCATCTGCTCAACAACCTCCCCAATCGCTGGTGCATCTATATCTGCAAAACGAATCATGTTATATATGGGCTTGGTGTATTGCAAAACATCCCTCACACGTGCCCAAAATAACCCATCAAGAGCGGTCTCCTCCACCTCTTCAAAAGCTTCCCTGTTGACTTGAGACCATGCTAGCCAATGACTCCCACCTTCAAAAGGCACATAAAGGTGAGGTAATAGCTAGCAATTCTAGTCTGCCCAAGCTTCAATAGCTCCAACATTGAGTGACTGCAGAAAAGCCCATGGGTATTGCTATGATCGGTAATAAATTTTATCATTCTCTTGCCTCTCCTGTACGAATCACCAATCCATTTGTATTGAGGTTCCTTGATCTTAATAATATCATGCATCAAAATGTTCATTGTGTGAACCAAACACCTAGACCAAAATATGTTGGGGTATTTATCCTTAATGATTGCTCCCGCTGCCTTACAATTAGAAGCATTATCAGTGATGACTTGGATGACATTGTATGGCCCAATACTTTCAATTGTTTGAAGTAATGGTTGTGCAATGTTGATGGCGGTCTTGAACTTTTCTGAGTAATCATGTGCTGAAAGGAAGACTGCACCAATAGCAGACACACCAAGAACACTTATCAATGGCTTTCCTTTTACATTTGTCCAACCATCAGATACAATGGATACCCCATAGTCATTCCAAGAATTTGTCAATTTACCCAAAGCATGTGTTATTTTGGTTTTTTCATGATCAAGTCCCACGGTTCTAGCTTTGTCATACCCAAGGCTCTTGTATCCTTTAGGGGCATCATTGATGGCGCCAACCATTTCATGCCAATAAGGTGAGCGAAGAACATTGAATGGTATCACACATGCATAGAAAAACCGATTTTTTTTTGCTTCCACATCGTCCCCACACCCTTGATCAATGAAATTTGAAATGGCTCTATGCCTTAAAGGGATGTTTGTGTCTGTGCCGTATCCACTACCATGGGTGGACGTTGATGGAGTTCTTAGTCTATGTGATTGTGGGCTAGTGGTGTCATGTTTAAAGTCACCCTTTGATTATTTTGGATTTGTATTGGGCTTCTTCCTCTTCCCTTATGTATTTGACTCTTTGTTGTTGTGACACACTTCCACAAGTTTTGATTCCTATTTGCTTATTTCCATCCCATGCTATTATTTCACAGAGATGCTTTCTGGCACGGGTGTATGAACCCGTGAAAGTGATTTTGCAATGGGGGCATGTAAATTTAGTGGTTCCACCCCCTTTCCCTACTAAAAGCCTAGTAACACTCCCTCTCAACTAGGAAGAACTCCACCTGCCAAACCATCTAACAATTAGTACCATCCCTGTCATCTGTGCTCTGTTCTCCTCTGCTGAACCATGAAGAAATAATGAAGAAGAAATGATCGAGAATGTATCATACCATTCTCCACTAATCTGAAGTTAGTCTCCAATACTCGAGAGTGTATCATACTACTCTCCACCGGCCCGAAGTCAGTCTCCAATAATCGAGAGTGTATCATACTACTCTCCACTGATCCGAAGTTAGTCTTCTTTCATCCCAGATCAATATCAAACCTCCTAGCATAGGGAGTACAGTAGTACACAATGCGTCCATCGGTAGTACTATGGTCCCTATCCTTGTTTCCCTACTCCATGGCCAGATGAGGGCACTTCCCATGAGTCCCAGATTGCATGGGTAGGATGTACCGGTAGGAGAAGGTGAACCACTTAACCTGCTCATATGCCATATGAGAAGGTGAACCACTCATCTTATACATATCTCAACATGGGGTATCACAGGGGAAGGTGAATCACTCACCTTTTACATTGCACACTACTAGGGGAAGGTGAACCACTCACCCTATGGTCACTCATTGGTCCAAGAAGTACCCCAAGCCCCTCGGAGCTCCTAGAGCTCAACATCCATCTCATACGAGACCCTCATAAGAGGGTCTCTCCACGACTTTAATTCGTTCATGGAAGGATAAGAATTTGACCTTCCCCAGGGGCTTTGTAAGAATATCTGCGACCTAATCATCAACCCAATATGACAGAGCCTTATTGCTCCCCGTTGTACCATATCTCGGATAAAGTGGTACCTAATATCAATATGCTTGGAGCAGTCATGAAAGACGATATTCTCAGAAAGAGAAAGACGAATCCCACTTTGGTTGTCGCAATAGATTGCGGTGGTATCCAACACATGTCCAAACAACTCACTAAAGAGCTTCCTCAACCAAACAACTTCACAGGAGGCCATACTAGCAGTAATGTATTAAGTCTCAGCGATGCTCAAAGCAACTGACTTCTTTTTCTTGCTCATCCAGGATATCGAAGCGGAACCTAGAGAGAAGCAACATCCAGATGTGCTTTTACGATCCACCACACTGCTAGCCCAGTCAGCATCAGAATAACCATGGAGCCTTACATTCCCGACAGTGTATCTCAGTCCATAGGTGATTGTGCCCTGGAGATATTTCAAGAGATTCTTGGCAGCAATCCAGTGTATGTGATGAGGCTCGACCATAAACTGACTCAATGTGTTCACTGCAAAACATACGTCTAGACGAGAGTTCACGAAGAACATTAGGGCCCCCACGAGTTGACGATACTCATAAGGATTTCCCAAATAGGGCCCAATAGCACTCCTGCATAACTTCTTGAAGTTAAGTTCCATCAGAGTAGTCACGGACTTGCAGTCCACCATCCCAAATCTTTCAAGTAGCTTCACGATGTATTTTCCTTGAGAAAGGAAAATCTCACCTGGATTTTGCCAGACCTCCAACCCTAGGAAATAATGCATCAGTCCTAGGTCCTTCATCTTGAATTCAAAAGCCAAGTCCCTCTTACATTGATGAATAAGAGGGTCTGCACTTGTCAGAAAGAGATTGTCCACATAAAGAGCCAAGATGAGAGGTCTATCATTCTCAACATTAAAATAAAGGTTCGGATCAACTTCACTTCTCATAAATCCCAGCTTCATCAGATAGCTGTCGATCCTCTCATACCAAGCTCAAGGAGCTTGCTTCAACCCATAGAGGGCTTTCTTCAACCTGCATACATGTGTCTGATGATCTTGAACTTTGAACCCCTCGGGTTGTTCTACATAAACTTCCTCCTTAATTGAACCATGTAAGAAGGCGGTCTTGACATCCATCTAATGTAGATTCCATCCTTGCGAGGCAGCAAGGGCTATAATCGAACGAATGGTGGTATATTGGGCAACAGGTGCAAATATCTCATTGTAGTCCACACCTTCCTTTTGAGAGAAGCCTCGAGCAACAAATCTAGCCTTGAACTTTTCAGCACTTCCATTAGCTCCATGCTTGATCTTGTAGAGCCATTTCGAGGTGACAACAGATTTGTCCTTGGGTCTAGGGACCACATCCCAAACATCATTCTTCATAATCGACTCATACTCTTCGTTCATAGCATCCTTCCAAACTTGGTTCTTCACAACTTCTTCGAATGTGCAAGGCTCAGATTGAACAATGGTGCTCATGGCAGTTAAGTACCCTTGGTACCTATTTGGCTTCTTACTTTCACGAAATGTCCCCCTTGGTGCAACATGTCTCTCGGCATCTTCGAGAGTTTCCCTAAGCCATGAGGGTCTCCTGTTTTAGGAGGAGGGCTCATGAGGGGGTGGATCAATTATATCCATTGGTGCTTCAGCATCGGGCATTGGCGCATCTTGCGGTTCTCCCTGCTTTCCTGAATCTGCTTCTTTGCCGTTGAAATAGGAAGGTTACTAATCTTCCCAAGGGCAGCATCCTCATCGAAGGTGACATCATGACTTATCTCCACTTCTCTTTGACCAGGCACATAGGTTCTATATGCCTTAGAAGTTTCAATGTAGCCCACAAATGTTCCTTTCTTCCCAGAAGCATCCAATTTGCTTCTCTTTTCTTTCGACGCATGAAAATATACGGGACTATGAAAAATTCTAAACTGAGAAACATCAGGTTTCTTACTGGTGAAAACTTCTTCGAGAGTTTTGGAGTCCAACGCTTGATGAGGGCATCTATTTTAAACATACACGTCAGTGTTTGCAGCTTCGACCCATAGAAACTTTGGAAGGATTTGATCATGAAGCATGGCACGAGTGGCTTTTATAATAGTACGGTTCTTCCTTTCAGCAATACCATTTTTCTAGGGAGTATATGCGGTAGTAGTCTCCCTCTTAATGCCAACTTCTCTACAATAGTCATTGAACTCATTTGATTCATATTCGGTTCCATTATCGGTCCTCAATATTTTGATCTTCTTCCCAGTTTGATTTTCGACCAAAGCTTTGAAAGAACAGAACCATGAGAATACTTCGTCCTTCTTCTTCAAGAAATAAATCCAAGTTTTGCGAGAGAAATCATCCACAAAGATAGCATAATATAAGTATCCTCCCAAAGAGTTCACGGGCATCATACCAGATAGATCAGAATAAACCAATTGAAATATGTCAGTAGTCTTGCTATCATTGGAGGGGAATGGTCCCCTTGTATACTTTCCTTCGGCACACCCCTAACAAACACCTTCATGTTCTACTTTAAATTCGGGCATACCTGTCACCATCTTTCTCACATCGGGTAGAGCCTTAGAATGTAGATGGGAAATCCTCTGGTGCCATAATTCGGATTGAAGAGATGTGTCACAAGACATAGCTCCCAATGGACTTCCTCCAACTTGATATAGGCTATCAACCCTGAATCCAAGTGTAAATGCATGTTTGAAATTTTAATTCCACATACATACCTTTCCATCGATGAATGTCACCTTGAATCCTTTGTCCTCCACTGCCGAGATAGATATCAGGTTCTTCTTTAGATCGGGTACATATAATAATTCTTGTAGATGAATCGTGTTGCCTTGATTCAATTGAAGAGTAACATTCCCAACTCCCTCCACGGGATAGGTAGCATTGTCACCAAGGATAATTTACAAATTTGTATCCTTTTCAATTAGATTTGAAAGAGCTTCTTTATACCCAGTGAAGTGCCTTGAGGCACCATTATCAATCAACCAATTTCCCAAGGTATCTGGAGGAGAGGCAGTAGAGAGGGCAGATATAAGATAAAATTCTTTTTGCTTGTTATCAACAACATTAGATTCATCATACCTGGTGTTTCTTGATCTCTTGGGAGGGCGACCATTTCCATGTTGAGTAGCGGGAGCATTCCTTTTTCCTCTATTGTTGAACCTGCCATTCCTGTGATTGTTGGTGCCCCTGAAATTGTTGTTGTTGTCATCATCATGAGGTGTATCCCTTCTATTAGGACACTCCCTAGCATAGTGGCCAAACTTGTTGCAAATGAAGCATCTTCCCTTCCTTCCATTCTTGAAACCTGGTCTTCCTTGACATTGCTTCTTTGAACCTGCATTGTTCTTCTTTTTAGCATGAGCGTAGAATGCAGTAGGAGCATTTCTATTTGAAGGCATATCTAGTTCCATCATCCTTGTTTATTCTTGAGAACATCTAGTCAACAATTCTTCAAAACCGGGAATCCTGTCGTTGTTGAGAATATAGTGTTGAACACGTGACATTCACGAGGGAGTCCTCCAAGGGAAATAAGAGTAAGCTCCTTATCAACAATAGTTTCTACAATCAAAAGAAGATCATTTTTGATCTCAGTAATCCTCTTGAAGTAGGATTGAATGTCTTCACCTCTTCCCTTATTTATATCCTTCAGCTTGTTTTTGAGAAAGAGAACTTGGTTTGCATTGCTAGCTTTGAACATGCCAACCAACCTGTCATATATCTCCTTTGATGTGTTCAAATCGGAGACGTAAGCAACTAAATGCTTATGAATAGAATCCTTGATGATCTTCTTTGCTTTGACTTCACCCTTCTTGTACTTTGCCTTAGCAGCAGTCGGTGCATTAGAAGGAGGTTCAATAATCTTTCCCTGCACATAGTCCATAAGATCTTGCTGTTTTAAAGTCAAATCAAGAGACATCTTCCATGCATGATAATCAAACTTATCATGAAGCTTGTCATCAGATTTGAAGTAGGATATGGAGGCCATTAACTCTTGTCCTTGTCCAACAAATCTCAGTGATTTCTCTTTTCACTCTTGCTTGGGCTTTGTCTTCACCTCAGCTCTGATACCATGAGAATTTTAGATAACAATGGTATGTTCTACGCTTAAGAGCAATTTACTTCAATTTTCTTATTAGCCCAATATCAATTTCCAGATTAGCAATCGCATTAACATGACAGTAAATGCAAATAAAACATAAATAAAATGGTAGAAGACAAGCCAAGACAAGAGGACACAAGATATGGGGCCAACCAGGGACAAACCCCACTGTGGGGAAACCCTTTGATCAATTCTTGTTATTCTTCAAAAGTTCAGCAGAGAGAAAGAGTACAATATCTGATATTCACTTGCCCAA
Organism: Pinus tabuliformis; assembly: GCA_031772625.1. Lineage (NCBI taxonomy): Eukaryota > Viridiplantae > Streptophyta > Pinopsida > Pinales > Pinaceae > Pinus > Pinus tabuliformis. The sequence continues at coordinate 717,491,080 of CM062819.1, forward strand.
TCAAAGTGAAATCTGCCCAGTCAAACAACAGCCACAGGAAGCCCTAACCATAAAGTCAACGCTGGTCAACAGGGCAAAATTTGACCTCCAAAACAGCTCGGTCAAACCCAGTCAACTCGGCCTCCAACAGTCATCCGAATCAACCCAAAACAATCTCGAAAAACTTAGTCAAACTTGGTCAACACTGCAGTCAAACCCTTCTGTAGTCAACACTGGTCAAATAGTACAGATTGCCTCGATTTTTGTGCCCAGAAATGCGGCCTGCCCAAACATAAATTATCCCACCAAAACCACAGTCAAACAAGTCAATGTTGGCTTGTCAATGCTAGTCAAATCCTTCCTGAAATTCGGTCAACGTTGGTCAACATCCTAACAAAAATTGCCGTTCTTTCCTTCGCACATGTGGAGAGAGAGAGGAGCCCAGAAATCCATACCCAATCAGATGAGGAGAGAGAGATGTATGAGAAGATGAGTGATGTCCAAATGAGGCAAAGGCACCTTCTATTTATATGCAAACGTTGAGGATGAATAGACGTGACTGTTGGGCTTCTGAGCCTGCATTAGTTTGCTGGCCGACCTTGACAATTTTTCCATGAACAAAATAAATTCATAATTCCATTTGTACATGTCAGAATGAGTTGATCTTTAGATCAATCCTACACCTCTCTGAGAGAGGAATCGATAAAAATATCAGATGCATCATATGAGCTGTCCAAGGTGGAGTTTGGCCCTAGTTGCCAAATTTAACACCTATACTTTTACACACTACTGTCTGCAACATACTTGATCTTGTAGATCCATCTAGAGCCTACAACTGACCTGTCTTTAGGCCTTAGCACCACCTCCCAAACATCATTAATTATGATAGAGCTATACTCTTCGACCATGGCATCTACCCACACCTGATGTTGTGCAGCCTCTTGAACGCTGGAAGGTTCTGCAACCCGAGCCACCAATGCTTGGTACCTATCAGGCTATCTGCGCTGTCTTTTGTTCGTCTTAGGAGTTCCAATAAATTCCTTTGCATCTCTCAATGTTTGAAGAACCTCTCTGCTGGCTCGACCACTAGTGGTGGGAGGTTCAACCAACTCCTTCTCATCTTGTCTCTGCTGCTCCGTCTGCTGAGAACTCCTTGGATCTCTTGCACCTGAGGAAATACTGTTACCAATAATTATACTTGATCCCTGTGATTGCCTTCCTGCCAGTCCCACTGGCTTTCCCCGTGACTGGACCAAAGGAGCTGCTGTTGACTGATTCTAATCACCTGTAGACATCTCACGATATCTCCTGAAAGCTTGGTCCTCCATGAACTTCATGTCTTGTCTCACCACAATCCTCCTACTGTTAAGAATGTAGATCCTGTATGCCTTTGAGGTTTCGCTATACCCAACGAGAAACCCCTTCTCTGCAGTCTAATCCAATTTGGTACACTTTTCATCTGGCACGTGGAAATAAGCAATGCTACCAAAGATCCTGAAGTGACTAACTTCTGGCTTCTTCCCTGTGAAGACCCCTTCTGGCGTTTTCTTAACCAATGCTCTACGAGGATACACTGCCATGTTACATGCCTCTACCCATAGAAACCTGGGCAAATCCTGGTCATATAACATAACCTTTGCAACCCCAACTATGGTTCTATTTTTCCGCTCCGCTACCCCATTCTGTTGAGGATTATATGGGGTTGTCCATTCTCTTTTGATGCCTTCCTTTGCACAAAAATCTGTGAATTCCTTATCAATATATTCCACACCATTATTTGAGCGAAGCACCTTGATCTTCTTCCCTGTCGCATTCTCCACGAGAGCCTTAAACTCTTTAAAATGATTGAAGACCTCATCTTTGGTGTTCAAGAAGTAGATCCAAGTTTTCCTGGAATGGTTGTCAATAAAGTTGACGAGGTATTCGACACTACTAAGAGCTCTAGTGGACATTGGGCCACAAATATCTAAATGTATAAGTCCTAACTCGCCAACTGTTCTGTTGTCAATTCTTGGGAATGCTGCCTTAGCATTCTTCCCAAGTACGCATCCTCTGCACGCATCATCGTGTTCCGTGCCAAGTTATGGAACGCCGGTTATTGTTTCCTTGAGCATCTTGAGTGCTCCATGGTGTAGATGTCCCATTCTCTTATGCCATAACTCATTTAGATCCTCCCCACCACTATTGTCATTTCCTATCAGTGCCATTGGAGAGTCGAGCTGCAACCTGTACAATTTGTTGCTTTAGAATCCAATCTGTCTTACCTTCTTCCAGCTTGAGTGTTTAATAAACACTCTCTTCCCTACGAAGTGGATATCATATCCCTTATCCTGTAACTGGGATACTGAAATCAGGTTCATACCCAATCCTGGCACATGCAGTACATCTGTAGCGCTGGTGCTTTCTCCTGACTCCCTTTGAAAATCGATGGTACTTCTCCCGATTGGAGTACACTTAGTTATGTTTCCCATTGTAATCTGGAACTCCATCTGCTCCTCCTTGTAGCTAGAGAAATATTCTCTAACCCCTGTCATATGAGCTGACGCTCCACTGTCTATATACCAGACACCCTGTGAAGCTGAGCCTAATAAGCAAGCAAATTCATCCTCCAATCTGGAAGATAACTCTGAAGCTCCTTGAATATCAAATCGATCCATGGCCATACTGTGTGCTATTCCTCTTCCCCTCCTGACGCTAATTTTGCTTCTGCAACCTGCAACAAAACCCTCTGCGTTCAACCAAGAATCTGCACAGCGAAAAACTGAGTCGCTGCAGCTCCCTCTGCCTGTTGGAATCATTGATCTGGAAGATTTGGTTTTTGATTTTATTTTTTCTTATTACTGCACTGAAAAACCGAACTTCCCCAAGCAACTCACCTTGCCTAGCAATGAAATGCGTTGTCTCAAGAATTTCGGCCTGCTCCTCTTTTTGAGCAACGAAATTCTTTCCTTCGCTTCTGAGCTTCTGGCTGATTATTTACGCTTTGATACCATGTGAAAATTTCATCTATTGTAGCAACTGGAAATATTCTCCTAAATGTAAATTAAATTATGTAGTTTGTGTGCTACGACAGACAATGAATAAAATCACAACTGCGATTTTCACCATAAAAAACACTGTGGAAAATAAAATACTAGAAACTGAGAAATTCTCGCACACACATAAGAATTTTGACACAGTTGTTTTTGGATAATTGTCCTCAGGAAAACCCAATGTGGGAAAACCGATGCAACAGATGAGGGTTTTATTATTATTCTTCAACAACAATTCTGAGTACAATAATTTATAAGCTCCACTGGCAAACTAATATGAGGAAAACACTGACAAAATTATTGTGAAAATTTTCTCTCACCCCACAGCTAATTTCTACCACCAAAATTGCCTCCCTAGCCACACGCTGAGCCTTCTGCGTCACTCTTTGTGCAGTGCTTGCACAAAATCTCTGGGGATTTCGGCCTTCCTCTCACTGTCTCTTCTTGAGACTAGAATATTTCCTCCTGGAATGCTGCTACCCTCCTCTACCACCTGCTACTCACCCTCTGGCTCTATCTTCTCTGTTGAATCTCTGCCACTGAGAAAATCGAACTGCTTGGGCAACTGAGTATCTGCACTGGTGTATTCTCCATCACCACATCAATCCCTTCTTATATCTTCCTGCAGGGACTCCAACGGCCAAGTTTAAATGTTAATCGAAGGCTCAAATCATTTCTGGATCGATTCGTGTGAGTTTCTAGATGATTCTCACTTTATCTCAATTAATATTGATTAATTAACCATATTCCTTAAGTTTAGACTTAGACTTAGGAAATATATAAAAAACAACTAATAATCTAATTGAGACACTTCTAGGTGGAATTTCCAGAAACAATTTCTAGGTTTTGGAGATCTCATGTATTCTAGCCTCTTCACTAAATTTCGTGGTTAGAACACATCCGATGTTACAAAAACTAACACATCAAAATTCATGTACCAAAGCCTATTACATGTACTTTCAACCTATTCTTCCAATGGGGCTATGGAGTTAGCTAATATGGCATAGTTCTCCAATCCATCTGATTCATACACAATTTCATTGTTGGGCTCCCTTGGGTTCTCAACATGATATTTTCTCGCCATTTTTCTATCAAGTCTAACAAATCTGTTATCAGGTACAAGAATGGTGGCATAAGATAAATCCATTTCAATGCTGCCACCTTAGTCTGCAACCCATTTCCTTGATAAAAGCATTCCCGAAGCATCTGTCACATCTATCACAATTATGTCCATGGTAATCATAATATCTGGATATGCTAACAAATGTACTTGTAAATCTTTTATCAATCCATAAACTTATTCTCTTGGAATCCATGGCACAAATGTTGTGGTAAGGCCTAGAAATCCTTGAGTTCAATTGTTCCATAACCTTCTTTGTCATGACACTAGAAGATGCACCAGAGTCCAATATGCAATTGTGCAAGAGAAAACTAGTAACCAATAATGTAATGAAGAAATGTTGATGATCTTCGTTTCCTTTTCGTCTATCCACGCTTTGAAGAGTAACAAGAGCATCTCATGTGATCTTGCATGACCCCTATTAAAACCTTCCGGGTTTAAGAGGACTTATCCCCGACAACGATGCCAAAAATGTTGCTGCCTAAATCCGCACCTGGGATTTTCGTGCAGAAAGTCTCTAACTCCACTTGGTGTGGCTTTCAGGGCAAGTTGCAAGTTGGGGCTGTCACCCAATTCCCAACTCCTCCGTCTAGGATAACTCCTAGCGATGCCAAGGGGGGTAGACCCTAAAAGATAAACTAAAGCTTGATTAGTCTAAGCTAAACAAGTTCTAGGAGTTAAATTGAATTACAAGGAATAATCCACCATTCACAAGATAAATCATATCATGAAATTCAAAACATGTAGATGACAACCATAGGCATTAGTCCTTGAGCATCACACTCATTCATAAACCATAGATAAAATGATGATAAATGAATAAGATACTTGACAAATAAAAGATATGGATAATGAGATCAGTGCCAAGAGTGTGCTTGATAGATGCTCAAAAGGAAGTACTTGAAAAAGTAAAGTGCTTTGAAGATAAAATGTACTTGAAATTGAAATAACAATTGCCCACAAGTTAACAATGCTTTGAAAAGTAAAGTGGCAATAAGTAGATAAATCAAGTACAAAATGCTGGAAAATAAATGTAATGGAGTGCTTCTTGGTTGATTTTAAAATTAATTAGGTTATCTCTTGAGTTAATGTAAATTTAAGAGATTGTACCTAATCTAATGTGAAACTCCTCCAAAACTTTATCCAAGGTACGATAAGAATGGCTGAAAGGAAATTAAAGTGGAGAAGCATAGCTTCATTAATGAGTATCTACCTGATTTCTCAAGTCAACCCACTCGCAAGTAGATCCAACATTGGGCATGCCCAACCTGACTTAGCAAGTCGAGTGTTTACCTTCTCCTATCTTGCAAAGAAAGAATGGATGAAGAGGGGGCCCTACTAAACTTTACAACCGGTTAAGCTGGAGGTTAATATCCTCTAAGAGCAAAAGGGTTCAGATATAAATAAGACTAGCAAGTTAAGAAACTAAACCAAATTAATTGCTCAAAGGAAAGAAATGATTTGCAATTGCCCAAACTAGTGATAACAATGCCTCAATAAATAAAAGATGCCTTGAAAAGGAACAAATAACAACTTATGAGGAAAATAATCAAATGGAATTGCAAATGAAAAAAGCTATGACCAATGGCTAAATGTTAGGAAAAAGAAATGCTTGAAATAAATTAGACTAGTTCAAAAAACTCATCCAAATGTTTAGCATGTAAAGCTTGGGAAATGTGAACCACTTTGCATGAAATGAAAGCAAAAGGGAATGAAATTTGAAAGTGACTAATGTTAATCTAATCTATTTTAGTGTTAAAGCAATGAACAAACCAATCAATCAAACCATGAAGGTCTTCCCCAAATTGGGAAGAGTGGGATGCCAAGGGGAAAAAGTCCCCAAGCTCCCAAGAGAAAATATTATTTTATTAGAGTTGAGTCCCTCTTGTTGGATGAGGGATGTAGAAGGTGCCTTGGAGAGGTTTACAAAATGTTCCCCCAAAGGAAAAGGATACCTCTTCCAAGTGTCTAAATGAGTTACAAATTAACAACCTCCTTTTGAGAAGGGCTCAAATGAATTTAGAAAAAAAATTGGCTACAACTAAGAACAAATGGCCTAATGATATGATACAATCCCAAAGGATGAATGTTTCCAATAAATAAAGGGGATTGAACAATCCTTGAGAAAAATTACAAATCCGTCCCTAAATGACAAGACTTTCACCCTTCAAGTCTGCCCAAAAGGGGACTTTGAAGTCTGTCCAAAAAAAACAAATATCAGTCCCAAAAAAGCGATCAATTATGCCAATGATCTACAAGGAAACTCGGCCCTTTTGAATGGACAAATTTTGTCAAATAAGGTTGAACCGAAAGTTGGCTTCCAAAAGCAAATTTGGGGGTGAACTAATCCTTGTCTTTGAATCTATCCAGAGAATACATTCAAGAACAACAGTTAGAAATGGATTAAGGAATGCCTTTAAACAAATATCCAAAGTCTAGCATTGGTTAGTTTCAAGTGCAAGTAAAACTACTAAGTAAATCCAACCAAAGTCTACTCTATCTTGGCTAAGGAGACCAAATGAACTTGGTTCCTCCCTAGACAAAAAGGATCACTATTGTGACCAACAATCCAAAAATCCTTTTGCTTGATTTGTAGATGAAAGCACAAGTAAAGTGACCAATAAAGTTTTAGATTTTAAATGATGGAAGGAAGAAGATATAGAGGCTTATGGAAACCCCCTTTGATCTTTCTTCTTTGAATCGCTCTAGAGGGTCTTTGGCTCTTTGAATTATGTGCTCCTTGAAGTCAATGGAGATGGCTAGTCTAGCAAAGGACGTCCCCAACTCCAATGCAATTGGTAACCTGTTTCAATACAACCACCATCTTGCAAAGGAAAATATTAGTGTCAATGGGAACTTGCCATATGATGGCAAAGTTGGATTTGTAGTTCAACCGAGAACATACAAACCCCAACTAGGCCTAGGATATGTGCAAGCCCAAAGAAAACTACAAATAATTGTAGCTTTCCCTCCCTAGACAAGAATGCCCTCAAGCTATAACACAAAAATTGTTGCAATGCAAAGAAGAACTCAATGAAAAAATACCATGTTACCTCATGCTACAAGGAGAAGCAACATAAAACCGGCTTGATAACCTCCAAAGGCTTTACTTATTATTTGACTAAAAAGTTTGACAGAGTCACTGTTAAAATTGGCAACTAGGGCCAAACTCCATGTGGGTCATCTTATTTATGGCAGCTGATACTTTTCTTGGATCCCTCTCATCGAGAGGTGTAGGATTGATTTAAAGATCATCCGATTCCGATAAGTATTAATGGAGTTATGAATTTATTTGCGTTATAAGACAATTCGTCAAGGCCGGCCAGCAACCAAATAAACCCCACATGTGCTCAACGTTTTAGAAAAACCAACTTTTAGAAAAACGTTGAGCACATGTGGGGTTTATTTGGTTGCTGGACAGATCAAGTGAGGATACAGCTTCCACACTTATCCAATCTCTATCCATCTTGCACTACTTGGTTTTGAACCTTTGAGTCCAATTCTCAGGTACTCAACATCCCCTCTGCGCGTAGTTCTCACCTTCCTGTCCAGAACTGTGTCTTCCTGCAACTCATTGAGATATTCAGGCAACAGATCATCAATAGAAGGCAACTGACCTTGCTCTTCAGGATCTTCAATCAATGAAGGTTCATATAGTCTCAAGTTCTCTGCATTAATGACTGAATAGATATGCATATAAGCTGGCAAATCAAGGTGAAAAGCGTTTTCACCAATTTTCTCAAGTATCTTGAAAGGCCCATACCTTATTGGCTTCAACTTCTTACCTTCACCCTACATTCTGTCTTTGCTGATGTACAACTAGACTTGATCACCAACTTGGAAGCTATGCTCAATTCGATGCTTATCATGCCTTGCCTTATACTTGGCCTGGCTTCTCTCCAGCTATTCCTGCACTGCCTGGTGAATTTCTTGGATCTGTTCAATGAACTTGGTTGCTTTGTCCACATCACTGTGACCGTCAACTGCTATGTCTTTACTAAAGACAAAATCCAAGGGAGACCTTGGTGTAAAACCAAAACAAGTCTCAAAAGGAGATCTCTGTGTAGAAGAGTGCTTGGCACGGTTGTAAGCATGTTGCACATAACACAAATGTTCATCCCAAAGCTTGGGATGCTTGCTGTAATAGCCTCTGAGCAACTGGATCACTGTCTTGTTGACCACCTCTGTTTGACCATCTGTTTGTGGATGAAATGCTGTGCTCTTCTTCAATCTAGTGTCCATTAACTCCCATAGACTTGACCAAAACTTCCCAACAAATCGGGAATCTTGATCAGATACAATGGAAGTGGGTAAACCAAAATGAACCCATACACGCTGAAAGAACAACTTTGCTATTTGTTCGGCTGTAATCTGCTTATTACAAGGTATTAAAATACACATTTTGCTGAACCTGTCCACAATAACATATAAATAATCATGACATTTTCTAGATTTTGGCAGTCCCCCAACAAAGTCCATGGAAACACTTTCCCAAGGACGAGAAGGAACTGGAAGTGGAGTGTACAAGCCTAATTTTCTATCACTAGGCTTGCTTGTAGCACACATGGTACACCCTTTAATATATCTAGAAACTGTTTCATGCATTCTTGGCCAATAACAGAACCTTTGCAACTGTGCAATTGTTTTACTTACACCAAAATGGCCTGATATTAGAGAAGTGTGTGCTTCTCGGATTATGTTAACTCTTTCAGTTTGAGAAATGCATAACTTTCCCAAATGCTATAAGAGTTGGTCCTTAACATGATAATCCAATTCTTCTACTTGTTTGCCGTGACTTAAAGTTGCATATACATCTTTAAAATCTACATCTTGAGTATATTGTTCAATGTAGCTTTCATGTAATACTGAATTATGCTCTAGTATAGTGGATGCATTTATGATTGGTATTGATAACATATCTGCAACTTTATTGTGTATGCCCTTCTTATATCTGATGATAAGATGAAACTGCTGTAGAAAACCCATCCACCTATAGTGTCTTGATTGCTGCAATTTAGTTTGTGAGTGCAAATATTGAAGTGGTTGATGATCTGTATGTATAATTGTTTCTTTGCCCATTAGGTAATGTTTCCACTTTTTCACACTCTGCACTAATGCATACAATTCTTTATCATATGTGGGATAATTAACTACTGCAGAATTAAATGTCTCAGAATGATAACATATGGGTTTACCGTGTTGCATCAACACTGCTCCCATGGCATAGTCACTGGCATCTGTTTCAATCTCAAATGGTCTTTGAAGATCTGGCAATGCTAGTACTGGTGCTGTACTAATTTTTTCTTTCAAGGTGTCGAAGGCTTTCTGCTGTTTGCCTCCCCACTGAAACACCTTATTCAATCCTGTCAAAGCATGTAAGGGAGCTGCAATCAAGGAAAAGTTAGCAATAAACTTTCTCCAATATTGTGCTGCTCCTAGGAAACTCCTAACTTCTGTAGCAGATTTGGGTTTAGGCCAGTTCACAATGACTTCAACCTTAGAGGGATCTATCTTCAATTCACCACCCCCTACAATATGACTCAAATAATTTAAAGATGTTTTGCCAAATTCACATTTTGATAACTTCACATAGAGATTTTCTCTCTTCAAAACATCTAGAGTCTGCTTTACATGCTTCAAATGTTCTTCCCATGTTTTACTGAAAACAAGAATGTCATCTAAATATACAATTACAAAATCATCAATAAAAGGTCGGAGTACATTATTCATAACTCCCATGAAAGTGGCAGGAGCATTAGTTAAGCCAAAAGGCATAACCAGCCATTCATACAGCCCTTGCTTTGTTTTGAAAGCAGTCTTCCATGCATCTTGTTCTGCTACTCTGACCTGATGATAGCCACTACGCAAGTCCAACTTGGAAAAGTAAACAACTTCTTTCAGCTGATCTAATAGATCATCAATGCGAGGAAGAGGATAACGATTCTTGATCGTTATTTTATTCAGTGCTCTGTAATCAATGCACATCCTCCACGAACCATCTTTCTTTCTCACCAACACAATTGGAGATCCACATGGTGATGTGCTTGGCCTTATGAACCCTTTATCGAGCAGCTCCTGTACCTGCTTCTTGATCTCTGCATTCTCTAAAGCGGATAACCTGTACATTCCGATGTTAGGCAATGGAGCATCTTGCTGCAAATGAATATCATGTACTATTTCCCTTTTGGGTGGCAGACCTTTAGGTTCTTGAAATAGGATATCATATTCTGAAACAACTTTTTCTAAATCAGCTTTCTGTTTAGCATCACAACCTTCAAATACATTGGTTTTATCAGGGTTCTTTTCCTTTACAACCATTAGTAAAAATTGCTTGCATGAATTTACAATTCTTTTCATCTGCCCTGAGTTAATGAGAGTGTAGTTATTTTTGAGCTGATGAGCTCTTACAATATATTCTATTCCATCTTTTGTGAGTTGATACTTATTTTCAGTTCTATAGAAAATGGCTTTTCTATCATACAAGTAAGGACTTCCTAAAACAATACCACATATATCCAAAGGAACTATATCTAACTCAACCTCATCTACAAAAGTTGACCCAATAGCAAACCTAAGTTTACATTGTCTAGTCACTTGTAGCTTTGTTTTATCACATACCCAACCTAATGGATATGGCTTCTTGTGAGGTGTTGTTAGTAAGCCCAACTTCTTTACAATTGTTTCAGAAATCAAGTTTACTTGTGAACCACTATCAAATAAAGTATCAATCTTTTGGTGCTTGGAAATAACTCTAATATGAAAAAGCTCATGTCTTTTCCTCTCATTATCTTCATTATCAATAGATTGTGCAGAATTACTTGTAGATGCGTCATAATTTTTACCTTTTATGCCTGTGGCTGTGACTGTTGTTTCATCTCCTAAGTCTGACCCCAAGTCTTTCTGAATAGCAGCAGCAACCTTCTTCTTCTTACCATCGAACTTCTTTGGTTTTAGCTTCGGATGCAAAGACCAGCAATGTTCATCATCGTGTCCATCCTTCTTGCAGTGAGTGCATGAAGGTTTGTCTTTCTGTACAGCGTTTGCCTTCCTCTCCTTCCATTTCTGCTTCCTCTTTTCCTTGTTCTTACTTGCAGTGGGTTTTGATGATCCCCCAATCTCTGGGTTCACATTCTTGCCTCTAGCCTCTAGATGTGTAGCCTGAACTGATACCTCATCTATGCTAGTAGGGTTAAACATGAGAATGGTGTGCCTCAAATAGCTATGCAGACCACCTATATACTTCAACAAAGTTTCAGGTGAGTCTAGAGAAATGCCTAGAATTAAAGCTCTTTTTCTAAATTTCTGGGTATAGCTTTGTACACTTTGCCCCTTTAATTGGCGAAGAGTTTGCCAACTCATCATTGCTTGCTGCATATAAGCTAGTGGATAGAATTGTTTTTTAATGGCAGAAACAAATTCACTCCAGGTAGAAAGAATTTTACCATGCTTCTTCAAATTAGCTTGTGTCTTGCCTTCCCACCACACTAGGGCAGTTCCTCCAAGGCGAAGGCTGGCCAGCTGAATCTTTCTCCTTTCTGAATCGATGTTCTGCACCTTGCAATACACATCAATCTGTCTAATCTAGTTATCTAGCTTTTCTGCATTTAATTCTCCATCATAGATTGGCAAATCAAACTTTACATCTAATTTAATCAAAGATGTTTTCTTCTTTTTATTTTCAGGGCTAGAAGGAGGTGTTGATGGAGGAGGCTCTTCCCCTTTCCCTTTGCCTTCTGAATGGGCAACTAGAAGAGGTTCCTCTACTCCTTTGCCTGTTTGAGATGCTGAAGTGCTTTCACCTCGGCCTTTCTTAAATTCTCGATACATCTCTTCCACCATGGCTCTCATGGTCATGAAAATGTCCATGAATTGAGGTTCTGATCCCAAGGGAATCTCTTCTGCCATTTTCCTCCGAGGATAGACTCTTCCAATTTCTGGATTGGCCTCAACAAGTTCTCCTTTTCTCTGTTTGAGCTTTGACCTAGTTAGCATTCAAAAATCCAACACAAGCTTGTCTAACCTTAGCAAACCTAAAGCTCTGATACCACTTGATCTGAAAACGAGATCTTAGACTAATATTAAGGTATTACAGACTCATGTGCATGGATTTGCCTACATTACTTAGTGCAACGGATCGATAAGATTGCGAATGATATAGGCAATGAAGCAGTTAAAGAAACATAGTAGACAAACACACATAACACAACAAATTTAATATGGAGTTCACCCAAAACTCTTGGGCTACGTCTCCTGGTCCAACCTTCACTGGTGACCTCTCTATTATGTCTTCAAGAGCAGAGTCTTACAAAATGTGAGCTCAAATTGAGTCTCAACACACAGATACAAAACAGCAGGAGTTTGCTTGAATCCCTTAAGCCTCTTTGAGTACACAGACTCGTTCTCTCACTCTCTGTTTGTGTCTTCCCTCTGTCTCAGAACTGCTTGTCTCTGTCTCTGTCTCTGTCATCTTGTGGCTTTAAAGCCAATCGGCGCTGTCTGTTCGTTTCCCCTTCTCGGGCTCTCTGGCTCCTGGCCTCTGTCCGCTCGAATCCCCTTCTGAGCGTTAGCAATCATGGCATAACGTCTTTAGGGAAGGTGGCCACCTGTTCTGCAATGGAAGGGACCATCGGGCCTTTGAAATCCCCAAAAATAGCGTTCTCTATTTACACAGAGAAATACACTAAAAACATAGGAAAATTCGCCAAACTGCCGTTTATCGGACTTCAAATATCCTTAAATCCGCTCTATACTCCTATCGGGTCCGCCTGTATATCGCTATCGCATATCCACCGTTGATTTGAGTGATCTTGATCCAACGGTTGAGATCCATTTTGGGCAGCTCATGCGTACGGGGGTTAACTGCCCCAAAAAAGGTGGTTTTTCCTCTCCAGCGCCTAGCCACGTGGCAACCAGTGTATGGGCTCGGGGGGAGCCCGGCCAAAACCACTTACCGCCTACGGCCCGCCCGAAATCCCGCTCATTTCGTGGTTTCCCTTTGTATTTGTGTTGGGTCCCTATAATACTAGTGATTACCCCATTACTATTGTAGTTATACCCCTTATTTATATTGTTGTGCCCTTATTACCCTTATGTTGTTATTTCTGTGCCCCATAGAATCCCTCTATTGTTATTTTTGTGGCTTTATATTATTATTGTTAGGTCGGCTGGATTATATTGTGACTTCTTAGACTTCTATATATAGAAAGGAGGTTTTGTCATTTGAATCATCCAAGAATTGTTCATTTATGTAATGTAAAGGAGGTTGCCCCCTCGAAGACGCTGAATTCTAAGGCGTTGATCTATCTTTTCTATCTTTTCTTGAGCTGGTTCCATAACATTTGGTATCAGAGCTTTGGATTCTAGGGTTTCGCTGCTCCAAACAGGTCATCCTGACATTTTTGCTATAACTTTTTTTCTGTGACGTTTCAGAAGTCGCAAAAAAAACCCATTTGAGAAGAAATCGCGCTGAACCTTGGATCCGAATTTCAGAGCTTTTCGCGCGATATTTGCGGAGATATGATCTGAGGAATTTGGTCTTTTTGCAGACTCCTGAATTACATTCAAAACAGGTGACCTGGGGAAAATCGTCATAACTTTCTCTCTGGGGATCGGATTGAAATTTCGTAAGAAGTTACAGAAAGAGGACGGACTATAGTTTCTTGTGTGCATGTTTCAGATCCAAAGGTTGAAACAGTGACTCGTGGCATGTCATACAAGTTCGCTCTACTGAACTAGTCTAGAAGCAAGTCACTGTGGGAGATTTCACATAACTCTTCCTTGGAGAATCCAATTTGGGTCAGACTTGTGGCATTGGAAAGAGGACGCAGAAGGCTACTACAGATCACAATTTCAAAACTGGATGATCTGAAATTACAGAGATACATCAGATTCAATATCAGGCTTCTATAAAGTGAAAAAAGGTGTGTAGGTTTTTTTTAAATTTTTGTGTAAGCTTGGTTTAACGGAATTCAAAGGGCATAGTAAAGCATTATTATCGGTAACTGATGCCCCGAGGAAAGAAAATGCAAACACCTAGTAAGGAACCTGAAAGCTCTAGCATGACTCATGAAGAAGAGGAAGAAATGCTACATGATATATCAAAATTACAAGAACAAGTGCAACAAATGTCACGCTCACAAAAGCTAACATAAGCTAAGATAAATGGTGTGGAATCTAAGATAAATGGCGTGGAATCTAAGATAAAGGGCATGGAAGCTAAGATGGATGATCCGAAGACAGATTTGAAGAGAGACATGGCAGATTTGAAGACAGATTTGAAGACAGACATGGCAGAGTTGAAGACAGATTTGACAAATTTTCTACAAGAAATACTTACTAATGGTGAAAAGGTTGTAAAGGAAACTCATGATGTGAACAAAAGAAATGTTAATCATGATTCCATAGACTCTAATGTTGGATCGAAGACCCACCATATTCCAAAAATCGATATGAGGAAGTTTGATGGCAAGGATCCCGCCACATGGATATTACAGATGGAGCAGTTCTTCGATCTCAATAATGTGCAAAACACACAAAAGGTACGTATGGCAACTGTATATTTGGAACCAAATCAGTTTGTATGGTATCAATGGCTTTGCTCTCGTAAAAAATTTATCACTTGGGCAATTTTTACGGAAGAATTGATAGCACATTATGAAGATACAAAAAGCAACACTTTTTTTAGCCAATTGATAAGTCTCAAACAAAAGGGTTCAGTAATGGAGCACATTGAGGAGTTCCAAAAATTGAACATAAGGGTAAAAGATATTCCAGAGGAGCATAGGATTGATGTGTTCATAGGGTCTTTAAAGGATAATATCCAACATGATGTTCGCCTTTGGGAACCTGATTCATTAGAGAAGGCATTCAGGTTAGCAAGAAAAATGGAAAGCAAAATTATGGCAACTAGGAAGCATACCACTCACAACTATAAAGATGGAAGTGTTGTTGCCCCTAGTCTTCCACAACCTATAAGGTTGACACCACAACAATTGGAAGAAAAAAGAGCAAAAGGGCTTTGTTACAGTTGTGATAGCAAATACACTAAAGGTCATAAGTGTGCTGAGAAGAAATTATTCTACATAGATTGTGAAGAGGAAGAAGAAAAGGAGCAAGAAAGGTCAAAAGAAGAAGATATACTCCAGGAACAAAGCCTAGATGAAGAACAAATAAATCCGACCATATCTTGTAATGCATTGGCGGGAATTACCACTCCTCAAACCATCAAGATAGAAGGACAAATCAAGAAGAAAAAGGTAATAGTGTTGATTGATTCAGGAAGCACCCACAATTTTATTCATTGTAGGGTAGCAAAAGAATTGAATTGCTTCCTATATCCAGCACCAGAGTGTCAAGTGATGATTGCAAATGGAGGAACAATAAATTGCTCTGGAAAGTGCCATAATATCAAGCTATCCATGGGAGAATATGTATTGACTAGCCCAATGCTTTCCATTCCAATGGGAGGTGCTGATGTTGTACTAGGAGTCCAATGGCTACAATCCTTGGGTACAATAGCTTTTAATTTTCAAGAACTTTTCATCAAATTTTCTATGGAAGGAAAGGAAGTTGAATTAAGGGGTATTGCAGGGAAACCAGGAAAGATAATCAGCTCTAATGGTATGACAAAGCTTCTAAAAAAGGAGCAAAGAGGTGTAATTGCACAATTATGTTCGCTAGATGTTTCCACATTGGAATCATCTATTTCTCCAGATCTCCAAAAAGTCCTGGACAATCATTCCAAGGTATTTGAGACTCCCAAAGGTCTCCCACCTATGCGTGATCATGATCATGCTATTCATCTGATTCCAGGAAGTGTTCCTCCAAACATCAGGCCGTACAGATATCCCTATGTCCAAAAAAGTGAAATTGAACGTATGGTTGCAGAAATGCTAGAGGCTGGTATAATTCAACCGAGTCAAAGTTCTTTCTCTGCTCCAGTAGTATTGGTGCACAAGAAGGATGGATCATGGCGCATGTGTCCAGATTATAGGGAGCTCAACAAGCTCACTATTAAAGATAAGTTCCCCATTCCTGTCATTGATGAATTACTGGATGAATTGCATGGATCAATTTACTTCACCAAGTTGGATCTTCGTTCGGGATATCATCAAATCAGAATGAAGATTGAAGACATTCCGAAAACGGCATTTAGAACTCATGAGGGTCATTATGAATTTTTGGTCATGCCTTTTGGCCTTACCAATGCACCTTCAACATTTCAAGGTTTGATGAATTCAATTTTCAAACCATTCCTTAGAAAATTTGTGTTAGTATTTTTTGATGATATACTAATCTACAGCAAGTCTTGGAAGGATCATGTTGAACATGTTGACAAGGTGCTACAACTATTGGAGGAGAAACAATTATATGCAAAAAGATCCAAATGTTTCTTTGGAGTCCAGGAGGTGGAATATTTGGGTCATATTGTATCTCATGAAGGAGTTAAGGTAGACCCTAGCAAAATTAAAGCCATTAAGGAATGGAAAATCCCCACATCCATAAAGCATCTGCGAGGATTTCTTGGGTTGACAGGGTATTATCGCAAGTTTGTTAAGAATTATGGGAGAATAGCAGCACCTCTAACAACATTATTGAAGAAAGATGCATTTTCATGGACTCCGGAAGCAACAAAGGCCTTTGAACATCTTAAAGAGGCAATGTGCCAAGCACCGGTCTTAGCTACACCGGACTTCACAAAAACCTTTATTGTGGAATGTGATGCTTCAGGAAATGGAATTGGTGCTGTTCTAATGCAAGATGAAAGACCCATTGCTTTTGAAAGTCGTCCAATCAAGGGAAAGTTTTTAAGCAAAGCTATTTATGAGAAGGAAATGTTGGCAATACTCCATGCACTTAAGAAATGGCGACCCTACCTAATGGGAAGACACTTCAAGGTAAAAACGGATCATGATAGCCTTAAATACTTTTTAGAACAAAGATTATCCTCTGAAGAGCAACAAAAGTGGGTCACAAAGATGTTGGGTTATGACTTTGAAATCATCTACAAAAAAGGGAAGCAAAATGTGGTGGCAGATGCACTCTCAAGAAAGGATGAGGATGTGGAAGCATTGTTGTGCGCCATTTCTATTATCCAACCAGATTGGATAAACGAAGCAAGGGAGGAATGGAAGAATGACGAAGAAGTGTGGGCACTTATTCGAAAGCTACAACAAGATTCCAGTACGTCTGATACATTTAGCTGGCAAAATGATTCGTTATGGTACAAAGATCGCTTATACCTCTGTAAGAATTCCCAGCTAAAACAAAAGATTCTTATGGAATTGCACACTTCTCCCTTAGGAGGGCACTCAGGATTTTTAAAAACTTACCACAGGGTTAAGAAGGAATTTTTTTGGGATGGCCTTAAATCAGATATTCAAAAGTTTGTGGCGGAATGTTTGGTTTGCCAACAAAATAAAGTTGAAACAATTAAGACTCTGGGTCTATTACAACCTTTATCCATTCCAAGCCAACTTTGGGAGGAGGTTTCAATGGATTTTATCACAGGTTTACCCAAGTCTGAGGGAAAGAGTGTCATCATGGTGGTAGTTGACAGACTTACCAAGTATGCACACTTTTGTGCTTTATCACATCCATTTAAAGCCAGTACAGTTTCTACTGCATTTACGGAAACAATTCAAAAGCTATATGGAAACTTAAAGATTATTGTAAGTGACAGAGATCCCATTTTCACTGGAAATTTGTGAACAAAATTATTTTCTTGTCTTGATACTCAGTTAGCTCATAACTCATCTTATCATCCTCAATCTGATGGGCAAACTGAGATAGTAAAAAATGTTTTGAAGGATATCTTCGTTGCTTTGTATCTGATAAACATACATAATGGGTCAAATGGTTGCCTCTGGCTGAATGGTGGTATAACACTTCCTTCCATACAACAACAAAAATGACCCCATTTATGGCACTTTATGGATATTAACACCATCCATCACATCATATTTAAGAGAAAATTCTAAGGTTCAGGCAGTGGAACATCACATCGAACATCAACAACAAGTCCTCCAACTCTTAAAGGATAACCTCGTGTTGGCACAAAATAGAATGAAACAACAGGCAGATCAACATCGCAGTGAAAGAAGTTTTGATGTAGGTGATTGGGTATTCCTACGGCTACAACCATATAAGCAAATGTCCCTAAAGCAAGCTAAGAAGGATAATAAATTATCACCAAAGTATTATGGTCCGTACAAGGTGTTGCAAAAGATTGGTACTATGGCATACAAATTGGAGCTTCCTGCAGCTTCTCGATTGCACCCAGTTTTCCATGTTTCATGTTTAAAGAAGGTTATAGGCGACAAGCTCCCAGTTCAAACAATATTGCCAGAACTTGATGAGGAAGGAAAAATTATATTGGAACCGGAAGCAATCATAGAAACAAGAACTCGACAGCTACGAAATCGATCAATTTCAGAGTATTTTATCAAGTGGAAGAACTTATCCGCTGAAGATTCCACATGGGAGGATGAGAATTTTATGCAGAAGTATCCAGAACTACTCAAGCGTTGAGGACAACACTTTTTTGAAGGAGAGGGGCATGTTGGGTCCCTATAATACTAGTGATTACCCCATTACTATTGTAGTTATACCCCTTATTTATATTGTTGTGCCCCTATTACCCTTATGTTGTTATTTCTGTGCCCCATAGAATCCCTCTATTGTTATTTTTGTGGCTTTATATTATTATTGTTAGGTCGGTTGGATTATATTGTGACTCCTTAGACTCCTATATATAGAAAGGAGGTTTTGTCATTTGAATCATCCAAGAATTGTTCATTTATGTAATGTAAAGGAGGTTGCCCCCTCGAAGAGGCTGAATTCTAAGGCGTTGATCTATCTTTTCTATATTTTCTTGAGCTGGTTCCATAACAATTTGAAAAATACATTAAAACTTTGAAAATCTCGCAAAATGGCTTTATGGCGGACTTGAAATGTTATACATGTGCATTCATAAATCCTTTCGGGTCCGGTTTCATCGCATTGGGCACATTTCCTTTGCAATTCATTTATTTGGCGGAAATGTGAAATACAAAGGAAAATGCTATTTTTTGGATTTCAAAATATATCAAATATTGCCAATAACCCTATCGGGTTCGATTGTCGCAAGCCATATTTGTATCGACCCCGCTCCTTTGTGTAGCTCCGATGCGATATTGCGATGCGATTGATCGCAATCGCATATCGCATAGACCCCCGGGCCGTTTGTAAGCGCTCCTCTATAATCGCCGATTGTGATATCACGAGTTAACCTGGGCCGTCGATCTGCACGCTTGATCGACGGTCCTCGTTGACCCGCGCTGATCGCGATCGCAATTGTCATATGATAGGCTTCAATATCCTTCGCTTGCCACTGCCGATTGCGATATGCCGATCGGATCTAGACTGTTGATCAGCCAAATCTGACGGCTCCTGTGCGTCATTCCTTTGACCTTCGATAGGTCTTATTTCACTATTTTCTTTATGTTTTTGCCTCCCGATAGTGTAATCCGCTTTTAAAAGGTTCTTCTCAGGCGATAGTTTTGATCTTTAGAAGACCTTGAAGACTTAGAGGGTTTTCTAGGATCCATTTTGGATCAGGTTTCCCCACATTGGGGTTTGTCCCTAGCTAGCGCCACATTTTGTGTCCTCTTGTCTTGGCTTGTCTTTTGTGATTTATGTTTATGTTCTATCTACAGTACTTTAATGCTGATGTGATTGCTAATCTGGAAAAGATATGGAGCTACCTGTGAAAATTGAAATAAATTGCTCTAAGCATAGAACATACCTAAAATTAACATGGTATCGGAGCTGAGGTGAAGACAATGCCCAAGCAAGAGTGAAAGAGCAATCACCGAAGACAGTTGGGGAAGGACAAAAGGATCAATGGATTCCTCATCCCTCTTCAAATTCACCAAGGGTGAAGTCGAAGCAGAGAATATTATCATAATGGCGTAGCGAAATATGGCCTACCTAAAGATCACTTCATTGGAAGACTGGATCTCAGGGTGGAAGGAAAGGGAGATAACTAATTTGGCCATTATGCGAAGGAGTGTCCGAATGGCAAGGACACATCACTTGATGATGATAACAATCATTCTAGGGACATCTTCAATAATCAAAGGAATGATAGGTAATGCAGGTCATCAAGGAAATGGCCGACTCTTCATAGAAAGCAAGGAACCCCAGGTATGAAGAATCAAATGTTGTTTCTGATAAAATAAAGAAGCGTTATCTTGTGTTGGCCCTCTCCTTCAGATTCTTTGGATAATCTGGCTTATAGATTGTAGTGCTTCAAGGCACTTCATCGGATAGATGGGTGCACTCTCTAATTTGGTAGAGATGGAAACAATCATGGGATTATACTTGGAGCCGATGCCACCTATCCCGGAAAGGGTGTAGGGAATGTTAACTCTCAATTGAATAAGGGCAACTCGATTCATTTACAGAATCTCTTTTATAACCTGATCGCAAGAAGAACATGGTGTCCATCTCGGAAATGGACGTCAAAGGTTTCAGGGCGGCATTCATCAATGGAAAGGTACGTGTTAAAAAATATAATTTGCAAAGATGCTTTTTCTCATGGGTTCAGGGTTGGCAATTTGTATCAAGTTGCAGGATGGTCCATTGGGGATCATGTTAATTGACATATCGCATCTATAACACCAGAGGTCTACCTATGGGGCCCTACCTGATGTGAGTCAAATGGTGATAGGGATGTATGAATTCAAGTAGAGCATGAAGGTACATGTCTGAGATGTACCGAAGGAAAATCTTATAAGGGGACCATTCCCCTCATGCAGCAGGTCCACAGGTTTGGAACAACCCGAGGAGTTTGAGATTCATGATCGAGAATCTTATGTATACAGGTGGAAGAAAGCTCTCTATGGCTTGAAGCAAAACACCTCGAGCGTAGTATGAGAGGATTGATAGCTGTCTGATGAAACTGAGATTCACTAGCAGTGAAACCTATTCAAACCATTACCCGAAGGTTGTGGATGATAGACCTCTCATACCGGCACCTTATGAGGACGACCTATTTCTAATAGGTGCAGACCCTCTCATTTGCAGAAGTAAGAGGGAGTTGGATTCCGAATGTTGAATGATAAACTGCAAGCCCGTGACTACCTCGAGGATCTTCACTTTCAAAAGTTATATGGTAGTGATGTCGGACCAGATTTGGGAAATGCCTCTGAGTTTCATAAACTCATTCGCGTTGATGTTCTTGGTGAACTTCCGTCCGGACATATGTTTTGCAGTTAGCATGGTGAGCTCATATTTGGTTGAGCCTCACTGGATTGGTGCCAAGAATCTTCTGAGATATCTTCGGGGCACAATCTCTCATGGATTGAGATACACAGCTGGAAATATGAAATTGCATGATTATTCGAATGCTGACTGGGCAGGTAGTGTGGAGGATCACTAGAGCACTTCTTAGTGCTGGTTCTCTTTGGATTCTGCTTCGATATCATGGATGAGCAAGAAGCGAAAGTCGGTTGCTATAAGCACGCCGAGATCGAATACATAGCTATGAGTATGATCTCGTGTGAAGCTACATGGTTGCAGAAGCTCTTAAGTGAGCTGTTTGTACACATGATGAATACCATTGTGATTCTCTGTGACAACCAGAGGGGGGATTCGATTATTGAGGAATCCTGTATTCGATGATTTCTCCAGCAGATAGACATCAGATACTGCCTTATCTGCGATATGGTAAGTTGATGAGCGAGGAGGCTCCATCGCATTGAGACTGATGTACAGGTCGCAGACATTTTGTCAAAGCCCCGGGGAAAGGTCAAATCTGTGACTTTCCCGAATGACTTGGAGTCGTTGAGAGACCTTCTTATAAGGGTCCTGCATGTTGCATGCATTGAGCTCTGGGAGCTCTGGGGGGCTTGGGGTACTTACTGGAGCAACATACGACCACAGGGCGACTCACCCTCCCCTGGTGGTGTGCTATGAACAGGATGATTAGTTCTTCTGTGGGCCGGGATGATTAGTTCTCTCGTGGCAACTGTGGAACAGGATGATTAGTTCTCCTGTGGGCCAGGATGATTTGTTCTCCGTGGCGACTATGGAATAGGATGATTAGTTCTCCTGTGGGCCAAGATGATTTGTTCTCTGTGGCGACTGTGGAACAGGATGATTAGTTCTCCTGTGGGCCAGGATGATTTGTTCTCCGTGGCGACTGTGGAACAGGATGATTAGTTCTCCTGTGGGCTAGGATGATTAGTTCTCCGTGGCATCCACTGACAGGATGATTAGTTCCCCTGTTGAGGCATCCTACCCATGCAGTTTGGGACTCATGGGAAGTACCTCTCATCTGATCAATGAGCAGGGAAATGAGGATAGGGACCATAGTAGTACTATTGATGGACGCATCGCTGTATCTACCGTACTCCCTATGCTAGGATGACCTCCATTGATCTGGGATCAGTATGAGTGGTTTGAGACACTCTCTTGTGACATTGATCTGGGATCAATGAAACTGATCTGGGATCAGTATGAGTGGTTTGAGACACTCTCTTGTGATATTGATTTGGGATCAATAAAACTGACTTCGGGTCAGTAAGAGTGATGTGACACACTCTCTTCAGATGAAACTGACTTCGAGTCAGTAGAGAATGTTATGAGACATTCTTGATCAATTCTTCTTCTTCATGGTTTAGCAGAGCAGAGCAGATCAAAGCAGAGCAGAGCTCAGCAGAGCAGAACTCAGCAGATTAGAGCAGTGCAAGGCATTGATGGCAGAGATAGTACAGTTGGACATATGGATCAACGGATGGAGTTCTCCCTAGTTGAGAGGGAGTGTTAAAATTGGCAACTAGGGCCAAACTCCATGTGGGTCATCTTATTTATGGCAGCTGATATTTTTCTTGGATCCCTCTCATCGAGAGGTGTAGGATTGATCTAAAGATCATCCGATTCTGATAAGTATTCATGGAGTTATGAATTTATTTGCGTTATAAGACAATTCGTCAAGGTCGGCCAGCAACCAAATAAACCCCACATGTGCTCAACGTTTTAGTATAAATAGAGGTGGCCTTCAAATCATTTCAACACACTTGGGATCTCTTCCTCTCTCTACTTGTCTTTGGGTTTTAGTAGGAGAGATCCTAAGGAATAACGTTGCCCTAATCCAGAGGGCAGAAAGCCGGAATTGCCGGAAAAGCCAGAATTGCCGGAAAAGTCGGAATTGCCGGAATTGTCGGAAAAGCTGGAAAAGCTGGAAACGCTGGAACTGCCGGAAAAGCCGGAATAGAAAAACGGGAACTGCCGGAAAAGCCGGAATAGCCGAAAATGCCAAAACTGTCGGAAACGCCGGAACTGCCGGAAAAGCCAGAAAAGCCGGAAAAGCCAGAAATGCTAGAAAAGCCGGAAAAGGTAGAAAAGGCGGAAAATCCGGAAATGCCGGAACTGCCGGAAAAGCTGGAAATGCCGGAATTGCCGGAAAAGCCAGAACTGTCGGGACTGCCGGAACTGTCAGAACTGTCGGGAACAACCGGAAGTGTCGGAACTGTTGGGAACAGTCGGAACTGCCAGAACTGCCGAAACAGCTGGAGCATCTGTCTCCGAAGGAGAGCAGCATGCAAGGGACAACTAACTAACATTGGGACAGTTGTATGGTACTTAGCAGCAAATACACCAAGCATGCAATGTTACAGCTAGCATGCAAGGGACAACTAGCATGCAACAACAAGCATGCTAAGGACAACAAGCATGCTAGGGACAAAAAGCAAGCAAGGGACAACAAGCAAGCATGGTGCAACCAACACATAGGCTAGGATGGCAACATGGTGCAATAATGGCACATAATGCAGTACAATGATGGGTACAGTCATGATTAATGAAGTGTGATGAGATGCAGCATAGTGATGATGGGTGCAACATGGTGCAGTGCGGTGAGGTGCAGCATGATGACGAAATGAAGCACAACGATAGGTGAAGGAGTCACCTTGGAGAATTAGTTGAAGCAGCATGTCTTCAACTGATCTCATGTATCATCTTATTAGAGATGATCTATGCTCTTATCTAGATAAGTCAAAGTGTTGACTTCTGTTGTAAACGTACTATCTCTCTCTCTCTCTCTCTACTGAACTATTGAAGAACATATAAGAAGAATTGATCAAGGGTTTCCCCACATTGGGGTTTGTCCTTGGCTAGCGCCACATCTTGTGTCCTCTTGTCTTGGCTTGTCTTCTGTGATTTATGTTTATGTTCTATCTACAGTTTACTTTAATGCTGATGTGATTGCTAATTTGGAAAAGATATGGAGCTAGTTGTGAAAATTGAAATAAATTGCTCTAAGCATAGAACATACCTAAAATTAATAGTTACAACAAGCTTCCAACTTCCAACCATGTGAAGTGGGAGCCCAAAGGGTTACATATATAGAGATTTGGGAGAAAATCCCAATGATAAATGATGAAACAAGTGGCAAGATGGAGATGATCCCAGTGCTCCAACAAATTTCCAAGTGTATGAGAGCAATCTTCCATGTGTGATTTAAGCTGCTATAGGTGGCATATGGCTGGCTGTGCAAGTTCCCTTGCTAGCCGACGTATCCTCTTCTAGCTGGTGCATACTCCTTCTTTGACTTGGAGATAATTTTTTTATTTTATTTTGTTATTTATTTTATGGGCAATTTATTTCCATTTTATCCACCAAACTTAGGAAAAGTGGGTTTTGAGGGGGGATATTGATTTTTTGACACCCAAAGTGTGTCCTAGAAGAATGTTGAGGTGAAGAGGATGGATTTTGAATACTCATACACCATCAACATTTTCTAGCATCACTTATTTACATTTTACATACATTTTTATTAAAAAATCCCGTCCTGCAGGAATTTTTAAATTATTAAAAACTCATACCTAGATCTAGTCAAATTTTGTGACACTTTAGATATGTCCTAGTTTGGTAATATTACATCGACTCTAGGCACCAGGACAGACCTAGGACTTAGTCATCAAGTCATCACTCCAGCGTTGGAGGTAGGTGAGTGAAAAAACTCGGCCAATTATTCATCATTGAAAACCAAGAATAATTAGCCAAGTGAAAAAAACACTCTAGAGTGTACTCACCTGACGATTGAGTCCCAAGTCACCTGAACCTTTTACAAAAGATCATCATACTAGCGACATTTAATACAATTCCCAACAAGGTTGCGAAATTTGAGAGAGAAGGAAAGTAGAGAGAGGAGAGAGAAAGGGGCTAGAATGCTGTGCCGACTTTTGGAATTTTGAAAAATTTGATAAGTACTCTGTGTCTTGGGCCATGGGGTCTTCATAATCTGCGTAGTGCAACTCAACAAATAAAAGGGTCTAAAATTCTACTTTCTTCATATTAAATCTAGTGAGGTTGGAACCACTCTTAAATATCTTGTAACAATTAATGGTAATGGTAAAATTTTAACAATTAAAAAACATCGTTAATTACTAGGGTGAGTGGATAAGATCTGAAATTTTAGTAAGTGGAATTCACTCTTCTAACTGGTTAGTAGTTTACTAATTTTTTGATTAATACTGAATAAATCACACTACAATTCTTCACAAATGAATTCTGTGGAAGCTAAATAAAATGATAGAACTAAGAAAATAGATGCACCCACATAATAAAATCGACACAATAATTTTTGGACAATAGTCCCCAAAAAAACTCCGAAGGGAAAATCAGTGCAACAGATGAGGGTTTATTTTTATTATTATGCAGCAGTAAAAATTCAGAACAATAATCTCGATGGCTTACTAGCAATCCTCCGGAGATAATCTAGCCAAAATATTTGTGAGACAAATTGTCTCACTCCACAACTGATCTGACTCCTAAAACTGGCTCAATTTGGGCTACACGAGATGCCCCTACGCAACCTCTGTGTAGTTCTTGTGCAAGCCCTACTTGCACTACCTCTGGAACTGCCTGAAATCTTTCTCTCTGCCTGACTCTGCCTCTAAAAATGATTCACTTAGCCTTCTGATGAAAATCCCAGCCACTAGCAACTGAATCAGCCTCCTCTTTGGGTGAATCGAATTGGCCCTTTGAAGTTGTTAAAATTGGCAACTAGGGTCAAATTCCACTTTGGACAACTCCTTTGAGGAAGACATTTGCGACATTGAATTCCTCTTTTTGAGAGGACCAAAATCGACCTAAAGATCATCGAATTTTGTTAAGGCGAAATGTCTTTTTGATTTTATGCACTCCCATATGTAAAATGGTCAAGGTTAGCTTCACCACCTTTAAGTCCAAATGATATGTCTTTTGACCCTCTCCAATTCCTATATATAGAGGTGCTTCCAACTTCATTTGAAACAACAACTAGGAACATAATTCCTCTGAAATAAGGCGTGGATCTGAGGTGAGGGCATTCAAGGGAAAAGAGCCGAGTTGATGAGAAGTATATCTCTGTTTGGGTACAACTTTTTGTGGAAGAGAGGGCCGCAGTTGTTTGAGGTTTGCCACAGCCAGCAAGGAGGCTCGGAGGACTATTTGAAGGCAGTTAAAGGCTTTGGGTGCTCTTCTATTTCAGGCCGCAGTTTAGAGAAAGTGATAATGCTTTTTGTGTTTTGTACATATCTCAGTTTGGGTTGCAGATAGGGTTTCCACTACAACATGTTTGAAGGCACTTGTGGAAGGGTTGAATGGGCTTGTTTGTATCCTCCATCTCAGCCACAGTTAAGGAGGGTAGGTCGCAATCAATACAAAGGGTGTAACCTTTGTCTATGAGCAGTCTAATGCTACTACAGGACTGAAGACTTAAGCCCCATATTGCAGACATTAGACAACAACTCATTGACCTTGTTTGACTATCCATTCTTGGACTATCTTGAGCTTATTCCATTCAGGAAAGAAGACTGCATCATATGATCAAGGACCGAGTTCCTTTAGGATATCATTTTGTCGTTGCTTAAGCTACTCCTGATCTCTGGTTAGTATTTGTCTGCTGCTACTTGAGGACAGAATTGCATACTTGATTGGGCTGCCTCCTTGGCATTTGGACAGTGGTTCAAATCATCATTCATGGCAAGTCAGTTCTGACTTTGATTGTACTCTCTCTGTCTGTTGATCATTTGATTTTGATAATAAGAAGAATTTTTCAAGGGTTTTCCCCATCTTGGGTTTTTTCCCTGGCTTGAGCCAATCCTTGTGTTCTCTTGTCTTGGCTTGTCTTTTGCATTTACATTGGATGTTCTTTCAGTCAATGGTAAATATGATTTGTAATGGAATAATAGAATTAATAATGGGCTAATGAAGTGATGGACTTAAGCAAGGAACATGTTACATTTTAATCCAAATTTAACATTGTATCAGAGCTTAGGAGAGGACATGCCCAGGCAAGAGTAAAAGAAAAAGCAATCACAAGGAGAAGTTTATTGACAAATCTCCCCCCTCTGCAAAATAAGACAACATGAAATGGACTATGAGTGCACATTTGCTGTGTCTATCTTGCTAGAAGAAAAGGGTCTCGAAATATTCAAATGGAAGCAGAGGGAGAAACCTTTTGGGAAGCCCTGATCAATGACTAAATTACAGTCAAATGAGTAAAGATCAAGTACCCATGATCCCTGTGCTAGAAGTCGAAGAAGATAGTCAAATTGCCATTTAAAGTTGAGCATCTTATCAAAGGAAGTGTTCTGATATGAGAAGTGATCCAAATCCATTCAAGTGACCAATCTTGACCTGCTAATGGACTATAACTCGCATCTGTTTCAAGTCTATGACTCGTATACCTCAGAAGGGATTTGTGTCAGAGATAAGCCTTCCATTCAAGATTTATTTTCCTTGCTACATGTTACCCACCACTTTGTGGGTGATATCCCCCAGGAGAAATTTTTCTCCTTGATGAGCCTCAGCTGACAACCAACAGCCTCTTAATGCCTCCTACTATCTTGTTGTGCCATTTCTTTGCCACTTGAGCCAGCCATGTGGCCCCTCACCCACCTGTATTGATCGTATGTTTGAAGGTGTGCCTCCCGAATCTAAAAGTATGTCTTGTCATTTGATAATTGAGTATTGGGTTTACTTATCATGGATACTTCTGGGTATGGATTGATGGGGGGATTTGGCGGAAAGAGTGGGCTTAGTTTGTGTTATTGTCCCTTGGTCTCTTTTGGTTGTTACCCTTGGATCTTAGTCCCATGCGATCTCCTTTATTGACCATTTGGTTCTAGGGTGGTACTACTTGGGAAACCCCGACTTTGGGTGCGTGGTCCCCTTCCTTTACCTGCACATGTTACTCCCTTTCCACTCATTATACCCCCATTCATCATTTCTCCCACTTGGGACCACATAAGGCTAGCCTCCCTATTCCCTTGCCCCCACCTTGGGTCAGGCCTAGAATGATGCCCCGGAGGTTGAAGCAATTAAAAGAAAACGAAAAAAGCATAATTGGTCACATTTAACCGGAATTGTACCACAAAATGCAAAAGATGGTCGGGACAAAATAATTAGCACGTGGGCAAAAGCCAACACATGAGCTCTACCCCATCCATGGCCATCACCTTGGTTCCATAGGCCCTAGATGAGCCTCCTCTATCATTCTGGAACCCGTGATTGTCCCAACCTTTGGAAGGTAATGAACCACCTTACCTCAATAAGGGTAATCATTACTATATTATACACATCATGCTCTTGTCCTTTGAGCTCGAGCAGTTAATTAAAGAAAATTCATAAAAGCCAAAAGGCATATAAAGAAGGGTGGTAAAATCAAGGTTGGGGCACCTCATGTGCCACGACTGCTCCCTCCTATACATTATATACCCAGGTGTGGGCTTCCCCTTATCTAGCTACCCCTATGCCCCATTATGTGGCCCAGGGCTGCCCCTCTCATTCCCTATTCCATCTCACCTATTTGTCACTTGCCACCCCCATTAGAAGGATGTACCTTGGACATACTATCCCCTCTAAGGGCTGAAACCACCTAATAAGGTACTTGGCTAACCCCCTTTGGAGCCTGGAGACACTAGCACATGCCAAAGCCCACTACGGAAGGGCATGTCATTATGAAGTGCCCACTTTGCTATCCATGGTTTGTAAGCTCTTTTACTCGATTATTTTAATGACTGATTGTACTGGAACCCTAGGGAATGCATTAGATCTTATGCAGGATTGTAGGTGATTCCATTTGGGTTTGGCTTCCCTATATGGGATCCTGACCCCTAGAAGCCCACATTGGGACATGTAGGGTGTCCATAGAGAGCCATGGGCCTCCACAGTAGCAGAGAACACTCCTCAAATCTTCATGGATGTTCAAAGACTACTAGCGATCCACTTTTGGAGGATGGTGACATGATTGGTACACTATGCCCAGTAGACCCCCTACAGGAGCCCTACACTCTTGGCAGATGCCCCAGCACCTGTATGATGTCATGGCAACATTCATTCCACCACTTGGACCATTGCAGAGGATGTACAGGCATTTTCGATTCATAAGGAGACCCATGGGGTCATTGATGTGCCCTTTGACCCACTGAGAGCACCACAGGTCTACTACTTGGAGAACAAGGGGCCACCCCCTTGTTCATCATGTTCCGAGGGCCCCTTGTTCATCATGTTCCGAGGAATTTATTCTTCAATATGGCACTTCAGGATCTTATTGAGCCTTTAGAGGGCCCTGCAACATGCATACATTATTATTTGGCCCCTTGCGAGGCTTATTTTTACATTATGAGCTAGTATGGTGGGCTTGTCACCATTAGGAGTTATTATTTGCACATTATTTTATCTTTAGGGCCCATAGGCTAATTCGAACTCCTTAGGAGGCTATATATTGATGTTAGATACATTCATTTGTATCATCACTTGACTTGGGATCTCTCTATCTTTAGAGAACTTCACATTTTTTCCTTGGAGGATTATTTTGGAGGATGGATGAATTTTGATGTATGGATTTGGGCTATTTCTATCTTGGAGCTTCTTATTTGCAAACAAAATGTTGGTTGGATATATTCTATAACGTTGTAAGTAAATTTTGACGTGGTTATTCTTGTTGTTGCATACTGCTAAAATTAGGGCTAGTTGCTGCATAATTGAAATGTGGAATTAAGCATGTTTTAGCTAATTTAATGTATGGGCCAATGTTATATGAATGAAATGTCCTAGAGATTTATTTGACTTGATAAGATTGCATCATTTGCTTTGAAGTATAAATGCTTGATGGTCACTTTTCTTTTCTTTCTCTCAACATTGGATGAAGCTCACTTTCCGGGCCTCCTTGATCAAGAAACCAAGTTCTTACTCATCATTATCCTTGATCCATATCCCTAAGTTAATTAGGCACTGGTCCTTAAAAGGGGTGATCATTTCAACCTTTATTTTACCATTTTCCTCTTTTCCCCAAGTCTAGCACCATTAGGTCACCTAGGGCATCAATTTCTCAGGAATTTACCCAAGGAAAATTTCAATCTCTTTGAGGCTACTGCGTTGGTGGGTCCGATCTCTCTCCTCCAAATTTGAGGCAGTTCTGACGGTGGAATCCTCGGGAATCCCAAGCCCTAGCTCTAGGACCGAATTTTGCCTAGGCATCCCCAAGGCTAGACCTCAACAGGATCAATTCAACCTTTTAAACTAAATATTCTCGTTTGGTCTTTCCCCTCACCTTGTCCAGGATAGGGACATCATTGGTTGTTGCATTCCATCCCCGAACTTGGGCTGGGTCCACTTGGCCCCATGTGGTCCCACTTCTCAATAAAGATTATTTGTCAAGGACCATTTGGGAATCCAAGTTTCCCAAGGTTTACAGGGATTGAGAACCTCATTTATAAGCTTATCCTTTCTCCCTCAACCCTTCAATCTTCACCCCTTACCCTGGTGGACCACGTCCCTTGCTTAAATAGAAAGCAAGTTCCATTCTTCACTCCATCCTTGGGAAAGGGCTTTCAGGGTCACTTCCCACTTATCCATTGACATATACTTTACAAGTGATCCCTACACTACCGGGACTCCTCCCATCGGTGAAAGTCCGTAAAGAGTAGGGAGACTTAGTTGTGGTGACAATGGGCTAAGCCTCTGCCGTTGCCCTTAACCTAGTAGTTGCCTTCTTAGGAGCCCCTTTAAGTCCCCTGTTGGTTTGAGTGGTAACACTACATATAAATTCAGATGATCAATCTTTAGAATTTGAGTATCAAGTTTCTCCGAGAATAGTATAGAACTCTGTGTCCCTCTTTTAGAACAATCATTTAACAACATCAGGACTTTGCATACAAACTTCGGGAACCAACAGACCTTCGCAGGGGAACTTCAACTAGTCAACAAATCTTTGGATGACTTTCTCAGAACAAAGCTTTAAGTGTCAAACCTTCAGATGCGTACATCAGAATTTCAGATCTCTTGTAGAATGATTTTCACAGAAACTTGGTTCACTGTCCTTAGAATAGAACTACGGAGCCTTCTTTATAATAGAACTTGGATGCATTCTTTAAACAAAACTTTCAATGCCTTGACTTGATGTGATAATAATATGAGTTTTTGATTGATGCATGAATAATGTGATTGGACTCTTTCATGGTGATCTGAACTCCTTAATACTTACTCTGTGATGATGATAATCTGGATAATGATGAATTAGATGATATAGTTGATCTATATACTCTATTTTTTGGATTTCTTGATTATATAAATGACTTGGATCTCTTGATGCTAACATAATCTCTTGATGATGATGTGGACTCGTGGATGATGATGATGTGGACTCATTGATGATGAACTCTTTGATGTAAACTTCTTGATGACGATATGAATGAAGTTAACTCCTTAATGATTTGGGTAAGGTCACTTTCCCAATATTTAGAGGTAGTAATGATTGAAAATGGTGTCTGTTGATATCAATAAAAGACTTTCAAAGCCAAGATGGAAATCCTTGATACACTATTTCCTGCATGAGATGGAAAAGTTGTTGATCCCTGGTTTTCTTGATAAACACCTATGACATGCCTCTAACTCAAGGTATGGATGTGCCTCATATATTGGATGGCTGCTTATTGAGATATCACTGTGATGCTACTATTTATGGCGAGAAATTCACTGCCAGAATATAAGATTTCATGGATATTTTGATATTGGCTCGGTTAGCAGTGTGATAAGTAAAGGGAGTACATCTAGTGCTATATTTCTTGATTATGTTGCTTTGGGAGCACTATTGAAGTTGAATGCATGGCTTATTATGAAGCCAGTTGGTTGCTAAAGCTCTTCAGTGAGCCATTTGAGCACATGCTAGAAACCACCGTTGTATATTGTAGAGTGGGATTCGCTTTTCAGAGAATCTCGTGTTCCACGACCGCTCCAATTATATTGGCACCAGGCACCACTTTATTTGGGATATGTTACAACAAGGAGCAATCAAGCTCCAACATTGCAAGATGGATGTACAGGTTACCTACATCCTCTCAAAACCTCTTGATCAAGTTTTCTTAGAAAGAGGCTGGAGTCATGGAAAGACCCTACTATGAGGGTCCCGGTTGAACATTGAGCTCTGGGAGCTCTTGGGGGCTTGAGGTACTTCTTGATGCTATAAGCGACCATGGGGTGAGTGTTTCACCTTCCCTTATGATGGTTGTCATGTGTGTAAGGTGAGTGGTTCACCTTCCCCTACGATTGATGAGATATGCATAGGATGAGTGCTTCACCTTCTCTTGCAGAGATGCATATATGCATCTGCTTGTTGTCACATGTGGACATGTCGGTGGGACGTGGTTCATCCTTTCCCCACGTGTAGGATGCTAATTCCCTACGATTTGTGGTTGACATGTCGGTGGGACGTGGTTCATCCTTTCCCCACATGTAGGTTCCTTCCCACGACTGTTGGTTGACATGCATGAAGGAGGTGGTTCTTCCTTTCCCTACTCTCGATGAATTTGCGTAGGATGTCGTTTATCCTTTCCCTACGATGGTTGTGATATGTGATTGTAGGATGTAGTTCATCCTTTCCCTACCAGTGTTACTTGGGAGTGGGAGCGAAAATGGGTGCAGGAGCGACATTTTCAGAAGCTCCTGGTTTGGGAGCGAATCCCAGAGCGTTTTTTATATAATATATATATATTTTTATATTTGTATATTTTGATACATATATGTCAACAAAAACATGTAGAATGATGAATTAGATATAAAAAACATAAAAAAACATAGATTGAACCATATAACAACAAATCATCTAGAAGTTATAATATTCATCAACCACATCCTCAAGTTAGTAACATAGTAACATACAACATATTGAGTCTCATAATTCATCAATCTTAAAGTTTCAAGCTTTCAAAATTCAATATATAACATTTATCATCATTGATCACCAAAGTTGTACTTGTAAGCTAAGTGTAACCATTACAACAAATAATATCTAACATGAAATGAAATGTTATAAAATGAAATGAAACAACTTTCAACTTTCATGAAGCATCATATTCATAATTCATTACTAATGAGTTATAATTGCCAACTTCAAACTTAAATTGTCATATATTGTTTAAAAGATATCATAATAAATATGAAAGAGTCAATACTTATAAAAACTACTAGAAACTAGAAAAGAGAAGTAAATCTATTATCTATTGCTTATGCTTGGGCCTCTTGCCACCACGAGAAATGTCTAAATTTTTAGTCTTGTTGGGAAATCAGGTTCTTTGTCATTAAAATCACCCTCTAAGCATTAATATCCAGAGGCATCTTTGTCATTACCTCTGTATCTGTATAGGGATCTTTGTCATTGATATCACCCTCTAAGCATTAACATAAGATAGAAAAAGCATAGCATGTCAAGTCAAGATTTTGTTTGGGTGATGCGTACATTTTTAGGAGGGTCATGATAGAGGAGTTCGACAACCAATGTCACTAACATCAAGGTACATAGAGGGATTGGTGCTCTTGATTAAATACGAGTTCCATACCCTAATACATGACAAAATTCAATGGAAACGTGGCAATCCTGAAATCCTGGAAAACTGATAAGTCCGTTGGATTTTGAATGAAATCTAAAATTCTACTTTCTCCATATGAAATCCAATGAGGTTGGAACCACTCTCAAACATCCTGAGTCATTTCATGGTAATGTTAAAAATTCAAGTAAAAGGATGAAAATGAAGATTAAGGAGAATATCACTTTTACTTTAAGAATTTAACATTACCATGAATCGCATATCAATACTAGGGCCATAGACTTGGTCATTAAGCTGCCCCACTCAAAACTCTTGTTTCTTTGAAAAAAATTGCATTTGGAACATCGTTGCAAAAAAAAAATTGCAAAAAAGGCAAAACGCTCCCGAAAAGGCAGGGAGCGTTTTTTTTTTAGGGAGCGCGCTCCCGACACGCTCCCAAAAAGGTAGGGAGCATTTTTTTTTTTAAGGAGCGCGCTCTCGACACGCTCCCGAAAAGGCAGGGAGCGTTTTTTTTTTTAGGGAGCGCGCTCCCGACACGCTCCCGAGTCGCTCCTGCCCGGAGCGCAGATTGGGAGCGGGATCGAGGGGGGGGGGAGGCGCTCCCCCGCAACACTGTTCCCTACTCTCGGTGAATTTGCGTAGGATGTGGTTTATCCTTTCCCTATGATAGTTGTGAGATGTGACTGTAGGATGTGGTTCATCATTTCCCTACGTGTGGTTGTGAGCAGGATGTGATTTATTCTTTCCCTGCTATTGCTTCAGTATCATCCTACTCATATAGTCTAGGACACATGGGAAGCACCTCTTATTTGGCCAATGAGTTAGGAAAAGTGGATAGGGACCATACCACTATTGATGGACGCATTGTGTACTGTCATACTCCCTATGTCTAGGATGCATGATGTTCAAAACTTGATCACTTGGGATCAAGTCCGATTAGGGTTCGACCCCTGGTTATATGAACAGACTTTTGTCAGTGGAGAGTGGCAAGGTCTTGTGACTCACTCTTGATCAATTCTTCTTCATGATCTATATCAGTGTTCAACAGAGTTGAGATGAGATGCAGAGACGGTATACGATAACAAGATGACATGATGGATTGGTAGGTGGAATTCGCCCTAGTTGAGAGGGAGTGTTAAAATTGGCAACTAGGGCCAAATTCCACTTTGGACAACTCCTTTGAGGAAGATATTTGCGGCATTGAATTCCTCTTTTCGAGAGGACCAAAATCGACCTAAAGATAATCAAATTTGGTTAAGGAGAAATGTGTTTTTAATTTTATTCACTCTCATATGTAAAATGGTCAAGGTCGGCTTCACCACCTTCAAGTCCAAACGATATGTCTTTTGACCCTCCCCAATTCCTATATATAGAGGTGCTTCCAACCTCATTTGAAACAACAACAAGGAACATAATTCCTCTAAAATAAGGTGCGGATCTAAGGCTAGGGCATTCAAGGGAAAAGAATTGAGTTGATGAGAAGTATATCTCCATTTGGGTATAACTTTCTATGGAAGAGAGGGCTGCAGTTGTTTGAGGTTTGCCATAGCCAGCAAGGAGGCTTGGAGGACTGTTTGGAGGCAGTTTAAGGCTTCGGGTGCTCTTCTATTTCAGGCCGCAGTTCAGAGAAGAAGTGATAATGCTTTCTGTGTTTTGTACATATCTCAGTTTGGGCCGCAGATAGGGTTTCCACTACTATACGTTTGAAGGCACTTGTGGAAGGGCCGAATATGCTTGTTTGTATCCTCCATCTTAGTCGCAGTCAAGGAGGGTAGGCCGTAGTCAATACAAAGGGTGTAACCTTTGTCTCTGAGTAGTCTAATGCTACTACAGGACTGGAGACTTAAGCCCCATATTGTAGACATTAGACAACAACTCATTGACCTTGTTTGACTATCCATTCTTGGACTATCTTGAGCTTATTCCATTCATGAAAGAAGACTTCATCATATGATCATGGACTGAGTTCCTTTAGGATATCATTCTGCCGTTGCTTAAGCTACTCCTTATCTTTGGTTAGTATTTGTCTGCTGCTTCTTGAGGACAAAATTACATACTTGATTGGGCTTCCTCATTTGCATTTGGATAATGGTTCAAATCATCATTCATGGCAAGTCAGTTCTGACTTTGATTGTACTCTTTTTCACTGCTGATCATTTAATTTTGATAATAAGAAGAATTGTTCAAAGGTTTTCCCCATCTTGGGGTTTTTCCTTGGCTTGAGCCAATCCTTGTGTTCTCTTGTCTTGGCTTGTCTTCTGCATTTACATTGGATGTTCTTTCAGTCAATGGTAAATATGATCTGTAATGGAATACTAGAATTAATAATGGGCTAATGAAGTGATTGACTTAAGCAAGGAACATGTTACATGTTAATCCAAATTTAACCGAAGCCTTTGTGCAACCTCACTAAAGAATAATGTGTCATCCCTTTCCTGCACTAGAAACTGACTGGAAATGCTCTAGAATCCTCCTGCTACTCCCTCAATCACTGTTGCTCTGGCTCGATCTCACTTCCTTGCTGAGTCAATGATAGCTCGATCTGCCAAGGATACTCGCTCTCCCTCTCTTGCTCAATGTATTTCTCCTCATCCCATCGATATGCTCTTATAATCTCTCGTTGGATCACCAACGACCATGATTAAATCGTTATCAACGACTAAGATCATCTTAGACTCGATTCGTGTGAGTCTCTAGAGCTTTCTCGATCTTTCTCAATTAATTGTTGTTAATTAATCAATTTTCCTAAGTTAGACTTAGGCATTTTTTAATTATTGATCAATTAACTTAATTGAGTGGTCTCTAGGTGTTTTCTCTCGAAACCTTTTCTGGGTTTTGGATATCTTGTGTTCCTTAGCCTCTCTGGCACAAATCTAGACTAGAACACCTGTTCGATGCTACCAGAAAAACTAATATAAGAGTGGTGGGGTTCTCTTTAAATAGCATCAGTGGGGCCTTATGGGTAGGTATTGTGCTTGCAAATGACTTATCATATTGCTTGTTTTAGAAAATTTATTGGCTGGTTCGATGCTTTAAGGCCAGTTTCATACCAAAGCCTGGATTGGACCAGTTTTTCCTTCAAAGCGTTTGGACCACTCTATTCCACTGGTGCTAGTCTAGTTCCAATAACGTTGGTTGGAAGTGGAAAGCAACCCTTTTATCACTACAGGCCTTCATTGAAGTAGTTGTGATTGTGACAAATTAAGTCCTTCTATTTCTAGAGTACTTTATGTCTCCATCAGCCCATGATTGATAAGGATTGGTTTCCTTTCATCTCTTTTCTTTCTTTGATCTTGTCCTTCATTTTCCTATCTAGTCCTTATCCCATTTTCATTTCCATCCCATTTCATATTCTACAACCATCCATATGGTGAAGGGTTACTCTTCTTATATCACCTAGGCCCCCCCACTCCATAGTCTTAGCAATGTTATTGTGGGATACCCCCTTTGAGTTGGAATGCCAACCTAAAGATAGAGGGAGCTACTGATGTCACAGTGGATAGCCTTCTTGAGTTGCACAAAACTAATACTTCGGTGAGTGGGACTCTAGAGTCTACACTTTGTGTGTGCTAGATTTTGTTGGAACACATCCAATATTGGACACTTAGGGAATAATACAGTTAATCCACCTTGGTATAGATTTATCCTTTTGTCAGTCTCTCCCTACCTTATCATCTTAAATTTTAATGAAATCACATCAAATAAAGTCCTTAGTATTCTCAAATGAATAATAGAATGGAGTTACATTATCCATTATCTTTACTATGGACCTGCCAATCACAGGAAAACAATGTGATGTGTATATGCCATCTTCTTCATATTCTTAGCAAACAGGAAACTTAAGGCCTTTATGTGTTTAGTTATGTCTTCAATTTCAGTGCTTCCAACAGAATATTCTCAGTGCAGGAAAAGGAATATTTTAAAATTGATATCCTGGGTGGTTGTTTCTTCTTTAGACTCTCTTCAAGATTTTTGAACGATTCATTTATGGAGTAAAATGATTTATTTCTTTGAAATGTAAATCTAGAGTTTCTTTTCTCCAATCCATGCCCACCAGACTTTAATTTTTTTTGGCTGAAAATTATGGCTAGCACGATCATGGCTATTTGATGCAGGATTTTTGGTTCATATAAAATTTATGAAGCTGACCCGTTTAAAACTGTGAATAGCTATCTGCAATAGTTATTTGTTATTTTGAGCAGATATGTTTAATATGTAATAAATCAAAATTTATTTACAGCTCAAATTATCTGTAGGTTTTTTATAATGTTTATTTTTCATACTGTCATACTTATTCTCTTTTCGTTGTTTTATCTTGGTTTTGCAGTAGTGATATCTTAGATGATAATGTAAAGCAACGTGTTGCCACAACTTTCCCGCATTTTGGGCATTCAGGCATAGTTGAGGCGGCTAGGGAGCTCTGTATA
The DNA here is from genome assembly GCA_031772625.1 of Pinus tabuliformis. Lineage (NCBI taxonomy): Eukaryota > Viridiplantae > Streptophyta > Pinopsida > Pinales > Pinaceae > Pinus > Pinus tabuliformis. The sequence goes on from CM062819.1 coordinate 717,529,493, forward strand.
CAACTAGATGGAAATTTCGAAAATGCAGATCAGATAGCTTTAGATCAGACCTATGAGAGTAGCAATGGACCTGGAGGTAGGGTACTTCCAGTATGTGGACATCTCAATGTTTTCATCACTATGGCACACAGTTTTAGTTTTGGAAAAGGATCTGCACAAAATTCTGTGAATCACCCTTCATAGGCTTTTTATTGTTTCTTGATGTATTTTATTACTTAAGGATGAAAAGTGTGTAATTTTTATGTGAAGAAGGCTGCCACTATAAAAAATAACCACAGTATTACAAAGGGGGGATGTATAGAGCTAGGTGATTAATACTTTGAAGTCCAACTTATGGTGAAAATAATAATATTTTGGGATTGTGCACTCCATTTTATTCTTTGTGGGTGCCAATAACATAAAGCTAGCAAGGGTGATAATCTTTGGAAAATGCTGAGATGAGGCCCATCTGAGTGTACATTCTAGAAGTCTTTCTAGTATATAATTTTTTTTGCATGGAAAATTTCCTTGGGGAAACCCTCTAGGCACTTCCTCACATTCCCTGAATGGTGCCCAGGGTATATGCTGCTGGAAGACAACATGTATGCTATAACCCCGATGAACCCAGGGTGATTCCATGTTGTGACCTCCTTGACCTTATGGCTTTGGTATGGTAAGCCAGACTACTTGATCTAACCCTTGGGGCTTAGAAATCTTTCTATCTGTGGAAACTTCATTGGGATTTGGGAGTATTAAAAGATTCTGGATTTTGACTCTTGAGTATCTTCGGATTCTGCTGTAAAATTAATTGGGTGGATAAACCTCTTATGCTGTAACTTATTTCTGAGTAATTTGGAAAATATTATCACAGCAAGTGCCATGACATGTTGTTTCTTGTCAAGTGAGAAGGATAGAAATATGGTTTTTAAGATTTTACAACCATCTTTGGAAAGCATCTAATTTGTTTGTTTAAATGTTCAAGTCTTTGTTAGAACTTAGGGGTTTGGATGAAATCTTGTTTGTTTTGTCTCGTAAATTGTGTGTGTTAAATATGGATCACTTACCTTATGTTGAATAGGTGGTCAAGATGCATCATCTCATCGAAAGAAAGGATTCCTTTCTTCTATATTGGGGCCTGATGGAGAGTGTCATGGGTATGCTTTGCGATTTGTTGGACATTCTTTGGGTGGTGCAATTGGTGCGTTAGCAGGGATAATGGTATGGGATATTGTCAATTTCTTTCCTTGTAGGCTCTATGCAGTCATCAATATGACTAAACTTGTTATTAATAAGTGGATTCTAGGTGAATAGTTAATATGCATACTTTGATGTTTCTGACATATTTTAGCTTTATTTAAGAAACAATTGTGGTTTTATTCATAAATAATAATTCACCTACAAATGGAGACGACATAAAATTGTGGGCTATGCTATTCTGTCTGTTTTGCTGATTGTTTGGTTTCACAATCAGTATTTTTTATCAGTGCTGTAGTAAAAACAATTTTTGGAAACATGATAATAAAAATAATTAGAGTGCATGAGGGCTTGCTCAACAAAGTCAAGTTAGTCTTCTTAAATGCTATATATGTCATTCATTTTTAAGGCTTATCATGGATTTAAGAAATATACTATTACATTGTCAGGGTGGATGACTAACTTCATGCTTGATTGTGTTTCATGAAAGTAAACCATACATTAATACAACAACAATGACCTTTGGTTTCATCTTCCAAGGTCTGAATGCCGCTTCCTATCCACCTACAACTCTTCGTAATTCTTTACAAGAATATTTACAAAGTTTACCTCAATCCCCTAGGATTGTTGAAAATTGTAACTAGGTTCGGTCTTCATAATGACCTAATTGTAATCATGACATTATATATTCCTGAAAAAGAAAGAAAAATAAAATATATTTTATTTTGGAGTATGGGTTTCATACTCAAGTTTGAGTAAAAAGCACGTTCTTCATGCTTTTGGGTTTTCTAGGTCTTTCTAGGATAAAAAATATTATTAGTCATGTGTCGTAGTCTCATTTGGACACTTCGTAATAAAGAAAATATTTATTTTGTTAAGAAAAAGCCATGGATAAGCCCAAGATCAAGTCGGCCCAAGGAGTAAACCAAGTCGGCCCAAAGGGAGGGAATTTGACCCTCAAGAAAGGCTATATAAAGGATAGGAACTCGACTCATTTGGTTACTCATCTCACACAAGTTTGATCTGCAATAGAGAAGAAGAGAAAGAGTAGCTGGAGGATGAAGAAGAGGAGCAGAAGTTGAAGTTTGTCAAAGATTCTCTTTTCTTGTCTCACTAGGGTTTGTGAAGTTGCTAGTTGTAGGAGGCCGAAATTCTGAAGCAGTTGCAGGAGGCCGAAATTGTAGGGGCCGAAATTCTGTAGCAAGGGTCGAAGTTGAAGTAGCAAAGTTGCAATATCGAAGTTTTGAAGCTTCCTTGGAAGAGATCTTGCTGGGGGCTGACTTGGGGTTTAGAGGGTTTGTTGGCTTTGGTTTTTGGGTCTTGGAAGTCTCTTTTGTAAGCAGATTCTAAAGAAGAAGAGAAGCATTTTCTGGGTTTTCCCTTGGAGGGGTTTTGCCCTGGCTTGGAGCCTATATCTTGTGTACTTTGTCTTGTTGTGATCTTCATTGTTTTGGTAATTGCTTGATGAACAAAGATCTAATAAAGTAATAAAAGACCAACACATATCACAAGTAATTATCAAGTTAAGGAAAATCATCTAAATACACAAGTCTCTTGATTTTCCAACATGGAATCAGAGCTAAGGTGCAAGAAGGAGACTGAAGATCACATCTTTGTTGGCACTATGGCAAGGGCTGTAAGGAAGGGTTTCAAGGTTCTTGGAAATCTCGCTACATCCATCAAGAATTGTCTATTGAAGATCATCTCCAAGCTCGCAAAAGAAGTAATAAATGGAAGTTTGTTCTCTGCTTTATCTGGCACTTTCAAAGATGAAAATGTGTGGGTTATTGGCACTAGTGCCTCCAGACATATGAAGGGAGAATGCAGTCAACTCGAAACCCTATCTAAGGGTAACTCATCTCATTCAATAGTACTTGGAGACAAGAAGAGCTATCTAGTGAAAGGGATTGGATCCACTTCGTTGGAGCTCGAGTATGGTGGAAGCATTCACCTCAACAATATTTTGTATGTTCCAGGTTTGAAGAAAAACTTACTTTCTATTTCTTGTCTAGAGGATAAGGGTGATAGAGTTGCTTTTGTTGATGACAAGGTTTTGGTTTGGGGTAAGGGCTCAAGTATTAATGATGATAGGGTAATTAGGATTCGTGGGGGGACATTGTATGGACTCTTTACACCTCTATCTCAAGCCCTAGTCCACTTGGAAGTGAGTCCCTTCGAACTACAACATGGAAGGTATGGACATCTTCATTTTAAGATTTTACCATCTCTAAGTCAAATGGTTAATGGCATCCCTGAGTTAAAGGAAGAACATGAAGGGACTTGTAAGGGATGTGCTCTAGGCAAGAACGTAAAGAAACAATTTGCAAGTAGTGACACCAGATCAAAGGAAATTTTAGATCTCATATACTTAGATGTATGGGGACCTATGGCAATAAAGTTTCTTGGTGGGCATAAGTATTATGTAACCTTCATTGATGATTACGCAAGGAAGACTTGGTTATACCTTCTCAAGAATAAGGATGAGGAATTTGAAAAGTTTCAGGAGTTCAAGAATGAAGTGGAAAACCTAACTGAGAGAAAGATCAAAACTTTGAGGTCTGACAATGGTGGAGAATACACCTCCAAGGAATTAATAGCTTTCTGCAAGGAAGCAGGGATTAAGAGGGAGCTCATTGTTCCTTATAATCCTAAACAGAATGGCGTGGCAGAAAGGAAGAATCGAACTATTGAGGAATGTGTTAGGGCTATGTTGCATGATCAAGATCTCCCTCAATTCCTATGGGGAGAGGCATGTATGACAACTATTTACTTGCAGAATCAAAGTCCTCACAGGATTCTCAACAATATGACTCTGGAAGAAGCATTTACAGGAAAGAAGCCAAGTGTGGATCATTTTTGAATATTTGGGTGTCTTGTGTATATTCATATACCCAAGAAAAAGAGAAAGAAGTTAGATCCTACCAGTTTAAAGGGCATATTTGTCAGGTATAGTGCTTCATCAAAGGCATATCAAATCTATATTAAGGAGGATCGTTGAATTGAAGTAAGTAGGGATTTCATCTTTGATGAAAGCATATCTTACAAGAAATCAAAGGATGTTACGTTTAACTCTGATGAAGATGAGATACCTATATGTGAGAATATCTCTAGGGATAATGATGGTCAAGAGCAGACATCTACTCAAGGAAATGTTGAAGGTCCTTGTGAGCCTATACAACAAGTAATTATTCCAGAATATCGGAAGAGGCTTGTTTGGTTGCAAACTACTCTTCCAGAAGCAAAAGGACATAAAGCATCAGGGACTTCCAGAGAAAGTAAAAGACCGAAAAGTTATTCAGGGTATGCTGCATACATGATAAAGCTTATTGAAGCGGAACCTTCCTCCTATGAAGATGCAACTAAACATCAAGAGTGGAGGAATGCTATGCAGGAAGAATACTAGTCCATAATGAATAACGATGTCTTGGAAATTGTCCCTAGGCCAAGTGACAAATCTCTAGTCACTTCATTGTGGAATCTGCTCCTAGGAAAGGGCTGGTAACCATCGACATATGCCCAACCACTTGGCTTCCACAGGCTACCAAATTTGTCCACACTTGGATAACCTTCCACCTAGCAACAATTCAACATAGATACAACATACACATACCTCTTTGACTGGTGTAACATTGTCGCGATTTAGGCTCCTGGTTAGGACAAGATGACAATCCTCATCAACCCATTTAAAATCTCCCAAACTGCCACCAAATTGCTGTAGCCTCCCCTTTTCTTCTACCTGAGCTTGACTTCTCCCTAAAACAGGGTCTCGACTTCTCTTTAATGTTGCCCAAACAAACCTGCGACCTCCTGAAATGTTATAGCCATCATGCGTCCTTCAAACAGAGAGAAAAACCACCCTTAAGTCACACCAAAACCAGCCCAAAAATCCTCTAGAAGATGCAGCCTGCTTGCTCCTCTACTCGGCTTGCCCAAACAGTCAAGGAAAAGACACTACCGACTCTCCTCCACCTTCGCTAAGGCTACTTGTCTCTGCGGTTGCTTCTGAAGTTGTATCTCTATGAAAATGTTGCACATGGGATAATGAAATAACCTTACACGTGTCTAATTTGTATCCTCACATGTGGCTCCAACGAATTGCATAGGTGTGGGCTCCAACATGCCTTTTAGCACTTCACCAACTGAAGCCTACATGACTTGAGTGCTACAAAAAACCCCATAACACTTAAAAAATCATATCTCATCAAGGACAACTCGGATTTTGGTGATTCTCATTGTGTTGGATTCTTCTCATCATCCTCTTTCATCTCGATCCATCACATGTCCAAAAATCGTCACGAATTCACACCCACAAGCTCGGGTGCAAAGCCCCCATCTTGGGTTCCAAGCGCACAATGCCCTATTGTAGCGCTCCAACCTCCAAACCTCGAACCCTAGGGCTTGGAGAACCTCCCAAGCTATCAAAAATCAACACTCTGACTTCTCTCTTTTCTGGGGTAGTCCAGACTGAAGTTAAGAGGACTGTTTTCTACCCCAGAAAATAGTCACACGTGTGAGAAACAAAAGCATCCCTACAGTCATAACTATAGCAACATAACAATCCTATATTTATCTTTGTTTGGGCTAGAAAGTTAGGCCTACAAGGCCACCTACTAAAGCGAAGGTAAGGCTCTCTCAAGCGAAGGTGAAAGGCCCCTAATTTGCAAGGTTACTTGCCATGCGTGCGAGAATCTAGGGCTGCTGTATAGTCACTTCAGTCTACACCTACATCTCAAGTAGGATCTCATTTGGTTGAAAGAAGGAAGGTGCCTACATAAGTGAAGGATATCTCTAAGTATAGAAGATAAGCATCTCATCTAGAGCTCACATAAACAAGGTTTAACAATAGTTGAAAGAAGGATAAAGTGTCGGGTAACGAAGTGCCGGAAGAAAGAAGACTATGTGCCGAGGAACAAAGTGCACAAAGGAGGAAGGCCTTGACTTGTGCTTGGAGGACATTCTAGTTAGGGGTCTAGGGTTTGGCACTGATCAACAAGAAGCTTCAATAAGAGAAACTTACGAAAGGATTTTCCTCTCAAGAGAAGAGAGGTTTTGGCCCTGGCAGAGAGCCAACATCTTACGTTCTTGTTCTAAAGTGTCGGGTAACGAAGTGCCGGAAGAAAGAAGACTATGTGCCGAGGAACAAAGTGCACAAAGGAGGAAGGCCTTGACTTGTGCTTGGAGGACATTCTAGTTAGGGGTCTAGGGTTTGGCATTGATCAACAAGAAGCTTCAATAAGAGAAACTTACCAAAGGATTTTCCTCTCAAGAGAAGAGAGGTTTTGGCCCTGGCAGAGAGCCAACATCTTACGTTCTTGTTCTTATGTTTTTGATAGCAGTTTGATGAAGTACACACACATGCATTAATAATAATAAGAAGAAGATTAAGCTAACAAGAAAAGTAAAAAGACTCCACAAATTGTTATCAAGTCAAGAAGAATCACACTACACCTAATTGCCCTTGATTCTTCAACATGGTATCAGAGCTAAGGTGACACATCAAGGAAAGGGCATCTCAAGAACAATCATCAAGGAAGGATATCTACAAAAGTTGAAGTGTCTAGCCAAGCAGTCTCAATCACTTCAAGGACAAGAAAGTCTACCATCTATCTGTCATCAAGGAAGACTACAAAGCAAGAAGAAGAGCCTTACATAAAGGCACCTACAAGAAGAGAAAATCAAAGAAGGACCTACATCAAGCTACAAGTCATCAAGCAAATCTCATCATCAAGCAAGTCCACTTGGAGAAAGCAACTTGAAGAACATCAAGATCTAAGGAAGGCAAGCCATCAAGTCTTCAAGGAGAAAGCAAGTCTACTACATCTCAAAATCTATCAAGTATATGTCCCCTTTTGAATATACATCAATGTCTTTTTGCAAAGAAAACAATAAATTGGTAGGTACCAATAACTTTCTTGCATGGAAGAAGAGGACCGATTTACTTCTCAAGGAGAATGAACTCCTAGAACACATCAAAGGGAATGTTACTATTCCTGCTAAGGAACAAACTCAAGCCTTAGCCAAGTATAATAAGGATGAGACAAGAGCTCAAAGCATTCTAATAGAATCCATCAAAGACTCTCTCATTCCTTATGTCTCCAAACTTGAAACATCAAAAGAAATCTATGATAAACTAGTAGAGCTATTCTTGGTAAGCACAGCTGGAGAAGTGATATCTCTTTGAAATGAATTGTACAAGATGAAGATATCAAAGGAAAGAATAGCTCCCTACTTCATGAAGATCTCTGAGATGAGGGATCAACTTCAAGAGCTAGGGGAAGTCATGTCCGATAGGGAAATGACAACTGTAGTACTCAATGCTCTACCTGAGGATTGGGGCAACTTCACATCAAGCATATATGCCAAGAAGGAAGCCACCCCACTAAGTGAAATGTGGTCTTTATGCAGGATAGAGGAAACAAGACTCACAACAAAGGAAGATGTGGGATTAAAGGAGCAAGCATTTGCTACCATGGCTAAGAGAAAGGGAAAATTTGGTCCACGAAGAACAAACAACAAAGATATGTCCAAAATCCAATGCTTTGGATGCCAAGAATATGGACACTACAAAAGGAATTGTCCTAAACTAAAGAAGGACAACAACAACAAAAGAAAAAGGGAAGAAGCTCACATGACTCAAGAGGTGAAAGAAGAAGAAAAGAAGGAAGATCCTCTAGATCTCTACTATGACTAAGTCTACTTCTTTACTTAAAGTCTTCTTTCAAAGTTTTGAGTAGTATAGGAGCATGTAGGAATAGAATAAAATTGCATGGCTAGAAACATCTTCTAGAATCTAGAAGCATGATGTACATAGAGTTCAAAATACTCATGTAGAAGGAGCATTTATAATAGAACAAAATGCATGGTTAGAAATATGTTCTAGAATATAGGAGCATGGTAGATATAGCTCAAGATATTCATGTCTAAGAAGCATACCTAGTATAGGACCTCATCGACAATGAAAGAAAATTGATCATGATTAAGAATCTTAGAAGACCTCCATCATCAAAAGGAAAGGAACATTTGCAGGATAAGGGTCTTCAAGATCCTATGATGGAATCTTCAAAAGAAGATATATAAACAAAAGTAGATGTCTCATTGGGAATCCCATTCATGGGATTCAAGAAAAGGATGATATGCAGACAAGCTAAGCTGAAGCAAGAAGGGCCACACCAAGGACAACCAAATGAAGCTAAGATGACCAAAGGAGAATCAAGATGAGGTATGTATGCATCAAGTTTAGTCATGTTATCATATGTATATTATTGAGTCATGGGAATAGTTCTATGACATGATCAACCAATGACATGCTCGAAGGCATGTACTACAATGCAATGAAGGTCAACAAAAGAAAAATACTCTCATAAGGAGTATAAAAGTGCTGACTAAGAAGCAAGAAGACATGCTGACTAGTCTAAGATGAAGAGGTGCTCCCACAAGAAGTAGAAGGTGGTTGACCAATCTATCCATGAAGAAGAAAATGAAGAAAGAGATCAAGCATGTGAAGAACACCATGATCACAAAGAATCTCCCTATCTGACAAAAATACTTTGAAGACATCTCCCGAAGAAGGCATGACAACTCTGACAAAGGAAGAAAAAGATCAAAGGACCCTTGACACCTATGAAGGCCTTGGAGATATGAAAGGTGTAGATAACTGATTCTACTCTACGAAGATGTCATGATGAAGAAGCCATCCAACAAAAGCACCATTTAATGTTGAAGCAATATCAGGATGAAGTCATAAAGGGATACTAGATCAAAGCATGGGAACAAGCAAGTACAAAGAAGGATCCATGTGAAGAGTAGTCCGAAGCGTAGACAAGATGACAAGGAATAACCAGATGACAAGAGAACTTGATATATGACAAGAAGGACACTTTCCACGAAGGAAGCAATGACATGACAAATCAGGAAGGAAAGTGATTGATGGATGGTGCCCTACCAAGAAGAAGTTTGAACAAAGACTTCATGACATCAAAGGAAGGAAGGAGATCAAGCAACTGGAGGACCCACGAAGAAGAAGTTGTTGATGAATGGACAAGTCCCTAGCTAAGAGGGAGTTATAACAAGTTCCCAATTACAAAGGAACTTGGACAAGTACCTTGTCAGAGGATACTTGGGCATGTCTTCCTCAATTGAGAGGAAGAGATAGACACAACATTCTTTTCTTCACTTGGGAAGAAAGAATGGGAGGATTGGGTAATCATCTGGCATCTGATACTCTTTGAGGATGTGTAGGGCATCCAAGACAAGAGTAGGCAAGAGGACCGATATTCTTTGAGGGCTGGGAACCCAAGATAAGAATAGTCCTAGAAGGTCATACTCAGTGAACACCTGGGTGGGTATGTGCCTTGAGAGACCATGACTAAGGTGTCTATAAGTCATTGGTCTCGCCAACATTGTTCTCTGATCTATTGAGAGATAGAGCTGTCAGTCAAGGCCTTGCTGTGGAAACAATGTTGGTTACTATGATGCTATAACAAATGGATTGCCAATCCGGTTTCTCTTATGTGAATTCTTCAAGATTGAAACATAGCCAAACACCTTGTAATGTTGTATGAATACTTCCCTAGTTAAGATGGAGTGTTGAAGGAAATGTAACTAGGTGCGGTCTTCATAAATGTACTTTTGATATTTGTATTTATTCAAGAAAATAAATATTATTTTATAATATATGTTAAGGAGTTTCTTGCTTATTGAAATAGGTCTAGCACATGTTAAAGTGTTATAGGTGAGTCAAAGAGTCAAAAGAAAATGTTGAAGACCTTAAGGGCATGTTACACCATGTATGTTTATGTATTAGAGTCAAGAGAATACCTCCAAGCAAAGTCAACAAGTCTCCTCCATGCAACGACATCACCAAAGAACCCATCCGAAGCAAAGAAGACAAGTTGGCCGACAATCTTCTAGTCTGCCTACAAGTCGGCCTAAAGGAGGGACATACCTCTATATATAGAGGTTGTCCACTCCTCCAAAGATAACGCAATCTACCTCTGAAATCAGCGAAGTGAAGGAACGAGTAAAGGGTGAAAAGGTGACGAGAAAGGGAGCCTCTAGTGCAACGAAGAAGGTGAAGTCTAGACCGAAGTCAAGAGGACTGTTTTCTACCCTAGAAAACAGCCACACATGCGAGAAACAGAAGCATCCCTACAGTCATAACTGCAACAACATAACAATCCTATATTTATCTTTGTTTGGGCTAGAAAGTTAGGCCTATAAGGCCTCCTACTCAAGCGAAGGTAAGGCTCTCTCAAGCGAAGGTGAAAGGACCCTAATTTGCAAGGTTACCTGCCACATGTGCGAGAATCTAGGGCTACTATACAGTCACTTCAGTGTACACCTACATCTCAAGAAGGATCTCATTTGGTTGAAAGAAGGAAGGTGTCTACATAAGTGAAGGATATCTCTAAGTATAGAAGAGAAGCATCTCATCTAGAGCTCACATAAACAAGGTCTAACAACAGTTGAAAGAAGGACAAAGTGCTGGGTAACAAAGTGCCAGAAGAAGGAAGACTAAGTGCCAGGGAACAAAGTGCAGAAAGGAGGAAGGACTTGACTTGTGCTTGGAGGACATTCTAGTTAGGGGTCTAGGGTTTGGCATTGATCAATAAGAAGCTTCAATAAGAGAAACTTACCAAAGGGTTTTCCTCTTAAGAGAAGAGAGGTTTTGGCCCTGGCAGAGAGCCAACATCTTATGTTCCTGTTCTTATGTTTTTGATAGCAGTTTGATGAAGTACACACACATGCATTAATAATAAGAAGGAGAAGATTAAGCAAACAAGAAAAGTAAAAAGACTCCACATATTGTTATCAAGTCAAGAAGAATCACACTACACCTAATTGCCCTTGATTCTTCAACATGGTCAAGCGAAGTTGACAAAGCCCCACTAAGGGAAGTTTCATGTGTGATCAAAGAAAACAAGGGGTGATGAGTAGAGAGGATATGGTACAAGGGTTGAGGGGCAAGGTGAATGGCAGAAGGTGCAGGGGTGGGTTGGGGAGGGTGGGGGATTGGGGGTTGGACAAGAGGTCAAGGATGTGTAGGACAATTGGGCATTGATATAGGAGAATGGGGAGGGTTTAGGGGTTGCAGATGAGGTTGTAAAGGTCGGGAAAATAAGGGTACCAATGATGGGGAGGTTGGGATAAAATGCTCCTCCCTAATTGTTGTTGTTGATATTATCATTAATTTTTTGTAGGACACTTCCTTAAGTTGCTGAAACCTCTTTTATTTCTATCAAAGACTGTATTCGACTTTATCCTAGGTACAATGTTAGTTGCTTGTGCATTAATTACCTTCTTTCGTCTAAGGACACCTTCTTAAGTTGGTGAAACCTCTTTTATTTCTATCAAAGACTGTATTCAACTTTATCCTAGGTACACTGTTAGTTGATTGTGCATTAATAACCTTTCGTCCAAAATAACTTGGGCCTTAACAACCAAATGAGTGATGATACAATATTGAAGGAAAAATTTGAGGAAAGTGTTGATTTTCTAGTGCAATTAAGACTAGTACAATTTTTCAAATCGATAACTACTTCTAATGATACAATTAGTCTTCTTACAATATTCAAATCATTAAGCAGTTATACATGAAAAATTTCAACCATTCACTTTCTTCAATAGAGCAATAGATATCACAGTAAACAGTAAAAAAAGAGATAAGAGACACCAATATTTAGGCTAATAGCTAGGGAAAAACCCATGAGGGGGAAGTCAACAAGTCTTTCCTTATAAGAGAGAGAATTCGGTTCATCAAAAGTACATTAGAATATTCCAAACATGATTCCAAATTTTGAACTCAATATATCCAAGTCAAACTAGTCAACAAAGAGACAAAACAATGAATTTTGGTCAAAGTCAAGTCTACAATAGAAGGGCTGAATTTTGGCCCGAGGTAGCTTTGAACAGGAGGGCCGAAATTCAGTCAAACCTCAGTCAAACGAACCTCTGCAATTTTTAGTCAAAGCTCAAGATTGACTTGCGGTCAACAACCTAGAGACAGGAGCAAAATCTCGGTCAAACAAAGTGAACAAATCCCTGAAATATTTGGCCTCCAAAACAGTCAAAGAACTTGGTCAAATAGAAGCAAACTCTCCCAAGTCAACGTTGGTCAAATAGAAGAATAAAAGGCTAGTCAACATAGAACAAATTCTCCTTGTCTCATTTGCATGTGTGGACTCCTTTTGATTTCAGATCGAATGGTGTGATTTGATGTGATGCCAAATGAGGGTCAACGAACTATTATTTATATGTGTTTTAGGAGGAGAGTTTTGACCTTGGGATCAAACCCTTAAATCACGTGGGGCTAACTTGTGCACTTTTTGCTGACTTGGTCAACATGAAAAATATGAATTCCTTCCTTTGATTTGCCAATGAAAATATTGACCATAGCTACCAATTTTCAACACTCCCTCTTAGCTAGGGAGGTATTTTTCATTCTCTCTCAAGATCAATTTCCCTTACCAATCCATAAGTCTCTCAGCAACTGCCCAAGGGAGAGATCAGATGTACAAGTCTCTCTCTTTCAAGATCAATCTCCTTGACCAATCCATAGCTCTCTCTTAGCAACTGCCCAAGGGAGAGATCGCAAGTCACATCATAAGGAAAGATACATATCATCAAAACACATCCCATAAATCAAAACCCAATTGCATCAAGGTCAATGCCCAAATGACCAATGGGATCAATCAATGACGCCAAACTCTCCAATCATATGCAATGGTTACACAAAGTCCATCTCATCGACCATAAACAAGGTCTCTCGGTCCACGACCCAAGGGATGAATCCTTATCTCAATATCATTCTCCCTGACTATATAGTCTCTTGGTCCACGACCCAATGGAGAGAACTCATCCTTCCCGACCAAACACATTGGCCTCTCAGTCAACGACCCAAGGAAGGGAACTCAAGATCAATCTCCTCGACCAATCCATAGGTCTCTCAACAATTGCCTAAGGGAGAGATCACAAAATCAATGTCCCCAACCAAACTAGTCTCTCAGTCATCATGACCCAAGGGATCACTTCATGCCTTAGAACCAAGCTCCCTGACCAAACTCACTGGCCTCTCGGTCAATTGACCTAAGGGAGGGACAATCTTCCCAACCATAATCTATGGCCTCTCAACTACAACCCAAGGAAGATTGTCAATCACATGATGCTATACAATCAATGCTTGCTCTCCTAGAGAGGGATTCTCAACAACTCCAAGTTGTTCTCTGAAATAAGAAAACTTCATTCGGGACAATGGCTTTGTCAAAACATCAACAATCTGCTCATTAGTAGGGACATACTTGAGCTTCACAACTCCCCTCTGGACAATATTCTGGATGTAATGATACTTGATCTCAATGTGCTTCGACCTGTCATGAAAAACCGGGTTCTCAAAAAGCTTCACACAACTTTGATTATCACAATATATAATGGTCGATTCCAGCACTTGATCAAATAATCCAGCAAACAACTTTTGAAGCCACAAAACTTCACAACAGGCTGAACATGCAACTATATACACAAATTCAACTGTAGTCAAAGCAACAAAAGTTTGCTTTCTACTTGATAATGAAATCATAGCGAAGCCCAAGCTAAAACATAATCCAAATGTTCTCTTTCTATCATCAGAGTTTCCAGCCCAATTAACATTAGTGAAACCATGCAGTTGTCATTCTCCATTAGAAGCATATCTTAGACCATAGTCAATTGTGCCACTCAAATATCTCAATATATGTTTTGCTGCAAACTAATGCACATGTTGGGGCTTAAACAATAATTGGCTCAATGTGTTCACAACATAGCAAATATCAGGTCTATTGTTCACAAGATAGTTCAACAAGCCAATCAATTTGCGATACATAATGGGATCAATCAGATCAGAATCACAGTCATGTATCTTTTTCAAATTTATCACCATCGAAGTGTCCATGGACTTGCAGTCCATCATGCCAAATTTATGAAGCTTCTTAATATTGTACTTGCCTTGTCCAACAAAGATTCCATCAGGATTTTGCCAAGTTTCCAATCCCAAATAGTAATGCATAAGACCATGATCCTTCATCTCAAATTCATAAATCAGCTACCTCTTACACTGGACAATGAGAACCCCAACCCTTGTAAAAAACAAATCATCTACATATAGCAACAAAATCGAGGGCTCACCTTTAACAACTTTGAAGTACAAATTTGGATCAGCATCAGTGTTCTTGAAACCAAGACTCAATAAGTAGCCATAAATATAGGAGTACCATGCATGAGGAGCTTGCTTTAGCCCATACAAGGCTTTCTTCGATTTTCAAACATGTGTCTCTCTATCTCAAAGCCTTGAGGGTGCTCAAAATAGACTAACTCTTTAATGACTCTATTCAAAAAAGCAGTCTTGACATCCGTTTGATGCAATTTCCAACCTGCAATAGAAGCAAGAGTAATGATAAATCTAATAGAAGCATAACTGGCAATGGGAGCAAAGGTGTCTTCATAATCCTCTCCCTCTTTCTAGGAGAATCCTTGGGCCACAAATCTTGCCTTGTACTTCTCAATACTTCCATCGTTTGCATTCTTGATTTTGTAGATCCATTTGGAAGACAACATATTTTCCTTTAGGCCTTGGCACGATTTCCCAAACATCATTCTTCAATGTAGATTGGTACTCTTCAGTCATAGCATCTTTCCAAACTTGATGTTTAACAACTTCATTTTACACATCGTTGCTGCATAACTTGAGTACTTTTTCGGCCTCTTGCTTTCCTTCTGTTATCACATTAAGTCTGTTTTCTAAAATAGTTTTAGAAAATGCTGACAGTTTCAGTGTCAAGCTGTCAACATTTTAGTTGTTATAAATAGGGAAACTACCGATAGCGGGGCAGTCAACATTTGAAGCATTCCGATTATATTTTTTGAAGAAATTCACTGACAACGGGTTCATCATCATTTTCGACAAAATCGACAGGCCCACTGTCAACACGAAAAGCAAAATTTAAATTCAAAATTTGGAATTTCGCTGACCACATCAGCGTCAATGATTAGCTCTGCAAAGCGTGCCATGGGTAAGTATGAGGTTAAATCGTATATTTATCCGCCGCCGTCGGTGTATGGTTCGAGGAATGATTATGGGTTAGAATGTGTCTCCTCTAGATCATAATTATTTTTCTAAATCAGAATGATTTCCTCTATCCGCCATTAAAATCATTTACATGTTTGTAAATCCGTCTTGTCATTTGTAAGTTTTGTGGTTATGCTGTTTATTTGTTAATGATTAGCAAAGATACCGTCCACTTTCTCCAGCAAGGATCTAGGATCAAATCCCGGGTTTTCCAGTTTCAAGCCAAAGACTGCGATGGGGAAGGGTGTCAAAGCTAACCGAGCTGAGCCTAAAGCACCGGATTTACTGGACATATATCCCGATATCCAACAACATTTTCAGCAAGCCAGTTGGAGTGAGTTTTTCCACCGCTGCATCGACTACCACAATGTCGTGGCTCAGTCATTTGCTCATAATTTCAATGGGAACCTAGTGGAAGTCGGTGGGCTCTCTTTTTTGGTTACAGAGCAACTAATCTCAGAAGCCACAATATTGCCAGCAGATGGAGAACGAATTTTTAGAAGCCATGTGTTGGCAGGGGTTGATGTGTCCTTTTTTCTGAAGGAGGAATTCAAGAATTGCAATTGGAGAACCAGGGTTTAGAGGGACTGGCTACAAGACAAATGGCACGGCTTGCTTCACATCTCTCAACAATATTTCACCTGCGAGGGAAGATTTAATTAGGTAAACCTCTATCATTTCCATTTCCTTGCACATTTGGCTGGTCAAGTTAGGATGAATGCCTGTTTCTATTTACTGGAGAGTCTCAGGCATATGGCAGCTCGTTTCAGAGCAAGAATCGACCCTTCTCCCCATTTCATCTACCATAAAGCCCTCATCAAGCTACTGATTGAAAACCAATTGGCTAAGGCAGGAAGAACCTAGAGCCACTTCCTATTTTGGGGAGGTTTTCAACCTCAATCCCCTAAAAATCGAAGAGGGAGGCCAAAGACAACTAAAAAGGGAAAAAAGACTCGGGAAAAAGTCCCTGTTGAGCTAATTATTGGCCATAAACATACAGAGGTCCCATCTACATCCTCTGGCCCTAAAATTCCCAAAGTCTACCAAAGAAAAAGTGTCAGGCTCAGTAAACCAGACCCTGCATCTCCTGTAAACCTACCTTCTGATATCAGTCCTCCCCAAGTTGTGAGTCCACCTGTTGAAGCCTCCCCTGCAGACACAGCTAAACCATAAATTATTAAAGGCAAGGAGGTCGAAATTGAGACCCAAGATGAGGAAACACTGTTTGAAGTTTTTAAAGGTGGCAAAAGACCCCATACAAGGCCAACAAACAAATTAAGGTATAAAATTAAACTCAGGAGCAACCCAGATTTAGCCAAGGAGGTGATTGATGTAGACAATGTGCCACTGAAGGACCTTATCATCAACAGGAAGAAGGCTGCAAGCTCTAAGAAGAGAAGGGACAAAGAAACTATGAGGAAAGGTCCTATGGAGACAAGACAAAGCAAGAAACAGAGGTTGGAGAAGGTGGATGTGCTTCTTAAAGAAACCAACACCCTTGGCTAGGAGGTTTTGGGTCATTTTGAAAATTTTGGTTTATGAATTTAAGAAACAACGTTTTGCCTTTATCGCTGACAGTATGCTTAACAATGTTTTATATACAATAGAACAAGGAGTAAGATGACATTCAGTCTCTCAACGATTTTGAAAGAAGTAGGGAATGCTGACATCTCCGTTGTCAGCGAAATTTTGGCAAGCGAAAATGCTAACATTCCCATTGTGAGCGTTTTTGAAACAGACAGAAAAGAAACGCCGACAGTCAGTCTATCAGCGAAAGCTTCAATCCAGAAAAACACAAAAGTTGATTGCGGTGGTATCAATGATTTTCACCAGGAAATTGGATGGAAAAGAATGACAACAAAGAAACGGTTTCGGTGAGGATTGGACCTGTTGCAGAGGGACCTGTTTGCCAACAAATATTCTGTTCTATCAGTCAGGGACCTGTTTCTATTTTCAAGGAGGATATTCTAAAAGATATTTTTCTTTGCCTATATGATAGCATATATTCCAACAGATATTTTATTTTTAAAAAAACTTTATGTAATTAAAAATATTTTCCACATGCATGAACTTAGAATATTTGGATTTTTTGGATTATTGTAATTAAGTTTGAAACTATAATCCTGTGATCAGTTGATGTAAAGTCTATAAAGACAATTTCTGAAGAAAATAAAAAGGTTGGCTTTTATTGTAAAAACATTAGCACTCTAGTGTATTTGAGCAAATCTTAAATATATTACAGTTTGATGAGCATTTGCAGAAAACTCATGTGTTGTAGTCCCCTCTCTATTATTTATGTGTTATGAAAGATCTTCTTCATGTCTGAAAAATGTTAGTATCTGAGATTGGGATTCATTAATGCTCCTTTCTCGTATTTATCAGTGATTAGTACTTTTTGTTCCTGTCAGCTACATTTATGTTTTCTTTCAAGTCTTCTTTTTCCAAATTTCTCAAATTTTCAAAGGAGTTATTGCTACCCTGCTTTTTGTTTCCTGCTCATTAGATCTGTAGCATCATTTGTTAAAACTGAACTCCATGCCCAATGGTGTGTTTTAGATACAGGCCAACCAAATTTTCATCCTACAAACTAAATCTAGCCACAAAACTCAATTGCAAAACCTACTCTCACAGTGACCTAGAGTAGTTGAGTTTTAGGGAGAGATCCCTCTCCAGGTTGAAGGGCCATCTTTCAACCTAAAAGAGGTTCGAGGTTACCTTAGAGGCTTTCCCATAACCAGGTTTCCTCTAAGTGATAACACCTTGAAAGTCACATGAAGTGCAACATGCCCTTCAGCGTCCTTCAAAGTTCTTTCAAGCCAAACAATTCTATTTCTAGTCTCCAGTACAGTGGTTCTTGGAGAGTCAACAAATTCATGATCATTAGATTCTTCATGAGGATCTTGTTCCATTGGTTTAGGTTCTGTAGATTTTGATTCCACATTCTTTGGAGCCACCTGTATCTCATCATCAGAGTCTAAGTGTGAACCCTTGGACTTTCAAAAATCAACATTGTCATCAAAGATAACATCCTTGCATGTATCAATAGAACGTTGTCCTGGAACAGAAACCCTGAAGGCTTTGAATTTTCACTGTAACCATCAAAATTTATTTTCTTCCCAGAAGGTTCCAACTTTGTACTTTTCTCCTTGGGCACATGAACATAAACAAGACAACCAAAAATTCTCCAAGTGTTCAACATTTTGTCTCACCTGTGAAGACTTCTTAATGAGTCTTGTAATCCAATATTCCATGTGGGCACCTATTTTGAACATAAACAATTGTTCTTGCAACTTCTCCCTAAAGAAATATTGGCAACTCCTGATCATGAAGCATGGTTTTGGTAGCTTCCATAAGAGTCCTATTCTTTCTTTCAGCAATCCCATTTTGTTGAGGATAGTAGGGAACTATCAACTCCCTCTTAATTCCAACATCCCTTTGATGCCATAGTTCACAAAGATTAGATGTGTTGTGTATTATGGCTTGAATTGAGCGACTAGGGAGATGATATAGGCCTCCAATTCGTACACCAATGACTTTAGCAGATTCAAAGGAGGCATCCTTCTTCCATACTAGAACTTGTCCATCCACAAAAGCAATTCTATATCCTTTGTCTTTAAGAGATGAAATGGACAACAAATTCTTCTTCAATCTAGAAACATAAAAAATATTGTTAATAGATACATTACCTCTTGATTCCAATTGGAAGGATGACGAACCAATGCCCTTGACTTCGTATTTTCCATTATCTCCAAGCTCAACCCTTTGAGCTATCTTCTTTTCAACCAATTTAGAGAGATGTTCGCGACTTCCAGTCATGTGCCTAGAGGCACCACTGTCCACCAACCATATTTCATCATGACTTGCAATGGAACCTATAAAAGCAAAATAAAATGAGTATTCATCATCAAAATCTCTCTTTCTAGGCATCCTCTTATGTGAGGATTCATCAAGGTCAGCTGCAGAATCATGATGCTTCCCTTTCCTCTTTTGATCATCATTCCTTTGATAATCATCCCTTCGAGAATCATTCCTTTGAGGGAAGTTATTTTGATAGTGACCATATACTTGGCATGTGAAATTTCCTTAAATTACAGAAACTGAAAATTTATTCTTCTAACTGATTAATTATGCAGTTTATTTGCTACGACAAACAACGAATAAATCACACTGCAATTCTTCACAAATAAAAACATTGCGGAAAATAAAACTGGAATTAAGAAGTATACACACTCGCAATAAAAATGACACAATTATTTTTGGACAAATGTCCCCAGAAAAACCCAACTTGGGAAATCGAGTGTAGCAGATTAGGCTTTATTATTATGCAACACTGAATAATCTGAGAACAATCTTTGGATTCCCAAACTGGCAATCGAACAACAAATATCTAGCCAAAATTATTAGACAAAATTTTCTCTCTCTCGACGAGCAATCCCAGAACAACCTGCTTTAGAAAAACTGGCCAACCAAACCCTTGCGCAGGCCCTCTACGCAGTGCTTGCACAGACCCTCACACGTGTTGCCCAAAACTGCCTTTGATCAAGCTGTCCTGCCTGCTACTATTGTTGGAAGCAACTCTTTGACCCTCTGGAAAATTATCTTGGCCTCTGGAACTTGAATCAACCTCCTCGACTAAATCGAATTGCTCACTGAAGTTGCCTGCAAAGTACCTGCGTAGCCTCTCTATGGAATAACTTTGCCTCTTGTTGTTGCCTCTCCGAAACTGGAAACTTCCTCCAGAATCACTTTTGTTGCTCCCTCTGTTGTTATCGCTGCATCCTTTCTGGCTCAAACTACTCTCCCTTGCTCAATCTTTGTAACTAGGTAGTTCGACTCTGCCAAGGAATACACTCTGTTGGTCTATCCTCCATCTACCCATCGAGTTTCTCTTATAATCTCTTGTTGGTGAACCAACAACCATGATTAGATCCTCATCAACGGCTAAGATCATCTCCAACTCAATCTGTGTTAGTTTCTGGAGAATTCTCATCTTTCTCAATTAATTACTGTTAATTAATCACTTTTCCTAAGTTAGACTTAGGAAATATTTAATTATTAATCAATTAACTTAATTGAGCCATCTTTAGGTGTTTTCTCCTGAAACCTTTTCTGGGTTTTGGAGATCTAGTGTTTTTAAGCCTCTTTAGACCAAAGTCGAGACTAGGACTACAATGCTACAAAACTAACGCTCCCTCTTAGTGAGGAAGCTGTTCTCTCACTCTGTCTTCATAACATCTACCCATACACGTTGCTGATGTCTGACAACTGTGACAACATGCCACTGCCCATCAACTACTACACATACTCTAATTCATTTGCCACTCTGTAGCTAAACCATACTGCATCTGTGCTGCTGCTGACACTGCACTGCACAACCTGTACTACCACCAACTCTGCTCTGCGCTGCAACTGATCTCACGTTGCTACTGCTGCTGCAACTACTGCAACTAAGAACCAAACTCTGAATATACTGTCTCCTGGACTAGCTCTGCAATTGTCTCCTGAGTCTCTGACTGCAACTAGTCTCTGTACTGTCCATTGAGTAACCGTCTGCGCTGCAACTGCTCTGTGCCCCTCAACATCTGATTGCAACTAGCTCTGCAACTGTCCCTCAAGATCTGACTTGCGCCATCTTGAACACTGATCCATCTGAACTGAATACTATGGGCCCCTGTAGCAAGGGTGATGATCCAAGAAAAAACACTTGTTTGATGCAATCTTCCTTGGACCCTGCCTAAATCTCTGCAAATCTGGGATCTAGAGCTCAATGTCTCCCCACCTCTCACTTGGAGGTATAGCTACATATAGTGTGAATTCATCCTCCAACCTAGAAGACAAATTATCTATCTTCGCCAAAGTTGTTGCCTGCTCCTGCTTCTCCTTCTTGTCCTTCTTCCTCTTTGGACACTGGGTACTGTAGTGACCAAACTCACCACATCTGAAGCACTTGATTTTAGATAGATCTTCTTCTTTTCTCCTCCCCGTGAGCCTTATTCATGACTGGGACCTTTCTTTACCTTCCCCTTTGATGTAAGGGCAACACTCTCCTTGTCCTTCACACCCTTCGGTCCTTTGCTACTGCTGCCACTATTATTGATCTGAACTAGAGCAAGGCTCATCTCATCCTGCATAAAATTTTCCCACAATCGATTCCAACTTAGTAGATTGTCTCGTCTAGTGATGCCTTGGTCGAAAGTGGCCCACTCCGGGGTGAAACCATTGAGATTTGTACACACCAGCTCACTCTCTTGAGGTGCTTCTCCAACTGCGACAAGCTCGTCTTGGACATTCTGAATCTTGGTGAGATAAGGAGTGACTCCTTCACCCTTATTCATCCTAGTGAGCCTCAACTTCTCCTTCAAGAAGATCTTCTTGTTCTCGGAAGGATTATGGAAAAGCGTAGCAATCACATCCAACATTTCTTTGGCTGTATTCTTGGCCGCTAAGTGTGACTACATGATCCTGAACGCCATCAATGATCAACCGGTTTGCCTTGTCCATCTCCTTATTGTAACTCTCTAACTGTTGCGGGTCTGTAGATACGACTACAACTCTCTATGCATACGTCTTCAAACCATGCTCATCTAGCAAGAAAGACATTTTGGCTTTCTAGATACAATAATTAGAGGCTCTAGCTAGCCTATCCCGATCTCGAAGTCTTGTTGAGGCCATTTTCTGCAAAACATACAACTGGGAAAATAAACAGGAATCTCCTCCTTTTCTTGCTTGGCTGCTTTCTTTGCCACTCACACTCCTTACTGGAATGCATAGTTCTGCTATATGCTACTGCCACTTGCAACTGGAAATCAAGGATTTCCTCCAGAAAACTGAATCTGGAAACCCTCTATGAAAATCCCTCTGTGTGTGCTATTTCTCTAACACCTGGCGCTGATTCTGCTACAACAAAACTACTACAAAAACAACTGCGCCTCGATCTGCTCAATGAAATCTCTGATCTGCTCACCAAAATTGCTTCCCGGTAACACCACTCCCTACTGGAACTGCTACTGAGCTTGTTCGAACTTTTCCTGCCCCTGCAACTAGAAATCGAACACTTGCCCAACTATTCGCATTGCCTGGCTGGACCTCTGTGCAGACGTGGAAATTCTGCTCAAAGACCCCCTCTGAAGCTGCAAAATTTCTTCATCGCTTCTGATCTGTCTTCAAACACACTCTGATACTATGTGAAATTTCATTAAATTGCAGCAATTGGAAATTTATTCTTCTAACTATTTAATTATGCAGTTTATTTGCTATGGCAAACAACGAATAAATCACATTGCAATTCTTCACAATTAAAACACTGTAGAAAAGAAAATTGAAACTGAGCAATATAGAACACACACACAATAAAAATGACTGTTATTTTTAGACAAATGTCCCTGGAAAAAACCAACTTGGGAAAACCGATGCAACAAATGAGGGTTTTATTAATATGTAGCAGTGAATAACTTGAGTACAATCTTTGGATGCCCAAAGTGGCAATCCAACAACAAATATCTGGCCAAAATTTTTAGAGAGAATTTTTTCTTTCTCCACGAGCAATCCCAACACAACCTGCTTAAGAAAAACTAGTTGTTCAAACCCTTGCGTAGGCCCTCTCCGTAGTGCTTGTGCAAACCTTCACACGTGTGGCCCGAAACAACCTCTGATCAAGCTGTCCTGCCTACTACTATTGTTGGAAGTGACTCTCCGACTCTTTGGAAAATTATCCTGGCCTCTAGAATTTGAATCGACCTCCTCCTCAGCAAAATCGAACTGCTCATTGAAGCTGCTTGTGCAACCTCTCTGTGGAATAAATCCGACTCTTGCTATTGCCTCTCCGGAATTGGAAACTTCCTCCGAAATCACTTCTGTTGCTCCCTCTGTTGCTACAGTTGCGTACCTTTTGGCTCGAACTTCTCTCCCTTGCTCAATCTCTGCAACTAGGTAACTCTATCTCTGCCAAGGAATACGCTCTGCTGGTCTTTCCTCCATATACCCATCGAGTTGCTCTTATAATCTTTCGTTGGTGAACCAACGACCATTATTAGATCCTCATCAACGACTAATACCATCTGCAACTCGGTCCGAGTTAGTTTCTAGAGAATTCTCACCTTTCTCAATTAATTACTATTAGTTAATCACTTTTCCTAAGTTAGACTTAGGAAATATTTAATTATTGTTAAAATCGGAAACTAGGGCCAAACTCCATGTGGGTCAGCTTATTTATGGCCGCTGATATCTTTATTGGATCCCTCTTGTCGAGAGGTGTAGGATTGATCCAAAGATCATCCGATTCCGATAAGTATTTATGGAGATATGAATTTATTTCGATTATGTAATTATTATCAAGCCGACCAGCTCTTACGTAGGCTCAAGAAGCCCAAACGTCATGTCCATTCAACCTATACGTTTTTGGTATAAATAGAAGGGATTTGATGTCATTTGAATACACACATTAAGGTGATCTCCTCCTCTCCACGTCTTGGGTTTTTGGAGCAGGAGAGAGACACCATGAGAATGAACGCTGGCCTATGATGCCCTAGTTCTAACGCACAACAATACACCGTAAACATGATGCCATATACTCAGCCACGAAAGCACCTGTACATACGATATATATATGCTGCTCTTTATACGCAGGGTATAGGGAATGAAGCTGCAGTGGAGCCGCAGTCATAGATATATATTCACGGGCAATGACACAACGCAGCATGCAGAGATTATATACGCAGGTATACAACGCATTACACACTACGCACAACACCTATACGCTGAGACCTTATACGCTGGAAACCCTATACTCTACACGCAGTCATGACAATATATAACACGCACAACAATGCCCTACTCTACACACAGTCATGACAATATAATATACCACGCAGGGTAGCCACAGTATCCGCAGTGGAAACTCAACGCTGTAATGAAGGACCTTAATTATACAGGTCATATTCATTATGGGACACAATTATATTGATGATGTATGGAACGCAGATATATACAGGTCATATTCATTATGGGACGCAGTCACATCGATGATGTATGGAAAGCAGATATATACAGGTCATATTCATTATGGGACGCAGTCGTATTCATTATGGGATGCAGTCATATTGATGATGTATGGAACGCAGATATATATATATATATATATATATATATATATATATATATATATACGCTGTAGAACGCAGTTATATACATACGTTGTATGTAGACAGTCATATATATTATGGAACGCAGTCATCATGGATTATATACGCTGGAGGTACAAATACGCTGTTCATTATGAACTAATATAATGAACAACAATGATATTGTCTAGGTATATAAACTTCGGTGGCATAGAGATAAGGACGTTGTTATTATGTGTGATCTGGGCACATATATAACGCAGTCATGGGCAGCAGCATTATGTGTGATCTGGGCACATATATAGCGCAGTCATGGGCAGCAGCATGATGTATGAGATATTGTGCATGGGCAGCACAATGATACATGGAGCATGGGCAACAACGTGATGTATGAGATCATGAGCAACATGATGGTGCTACATGGTAAGGTGCAACAAATGGACGAGATGCAGCACGATGATAGGTGAAGGAGTCACCTTGGAGAATCAGTAGAAGCAGAATGTCTTCAACTGATCTCATCGTTATACAAAATGATCTATGCTAGATCTAGATAAGTCAAAGTGTTGACTTCTGTTGTAAATGTTCTATCTCTCTCTCTCTCTTTCTCTGCTGAACTTTGAAGAACATAAAAGAAGAATAGATTAAGGGTTTCCCCACACATTGTGGGGTTTGGCCCTGGCTTGCGCCACATCTTGTGTCCTCTTGTCTTGGTTTGTCTTCTGCGATTTATATTTATGTTCTATCTGTAGTTTACTTTACGCTGATGTGATTGCTAATATGGAAAAGAAATTAAATAAATTGCTCTAGCATAGAACATACCTAAAACTAACATGGTATCAGAGCTGAGGTGAAGACAATGCCCAAGCAAGAGTGAAAGAGCAATCACCAAAGACAGTTGGGACAAGACGAAAGGATCAATGGGTTCCTCATAAATCACATAGGGAGAAGTTGAAGCAGAGCATATTATCAGAATGGCATAGCGGAACTTCTGATGGCCTACCTAAAGATCACTTCATTGGGAAGTTTAGATCTAAGGGTGGAAGGAAAGGCAGATGTCTTGGTTATAAGTTCGGCTCTTATGCGAAGGAGTGTCTGAATGGCAGAGATGCAGGGCATCAAGGACACCGCCGACTCTTCAAGGAAGCAAGGAACCCCACGAATGGAAGTCGAAGGTTTTAAGGTGGCATTCGTCGATGGAAAGGTACGTGTTTGAAAATAGAATTTTCAAAGATGCTTTTGAGTTCAGGGTTGTATTAAGTTACAGGAAGTCCACTGGGGACCATGTCCATTGTTACGTAGCACCGAAGTTCTATGGGTCAGATGGTGACAAGGATGTCTGAATTCAAAAGGAGCATGAAAGTACATGTTTGAGATGTACCGAAGGAAAATCTTACAAGTGGACCATTCCCCTCATGTAGTAGGTCCACAGGTGTGGAACAACCCGAGGAGTTTGAGATTGATAATCAGGAATCTCACATATGTAGGTGCAAGAAAACCCTCCATGGCTTGAAGCTAAACACCCCGGGCAAAGTATGAGAGGATCGATAGCTGTTTGATAAAGCTGAGATTGACTGGGAGTGAAACAGATCCAAACCATCTGAAGGTTGTGGATGATAGACCTCTCATACCAACACCTTATGAGGACGACCTATGCAGACCCTCTCACTTGCAGAAGTAAGAGGGAGTTGGATTCCGGATGTGAAATGATAAACTGAAAGCCTGTGACTACCTCGAGGAAGTTATATGGTAGTGATGTCGGATCAAACTTGGGAAAGTTCTTGGTGAACTTCCGTCCAGACATATGTTTTGCAATTAGCACATGAGCTCATATTTGGTTGAGCCTCACTAGTTTGGTGCCAAGAATCTTCTGAGATGTCTTCGGGGCACAATCTCTCATGGATTGAGATACACTGCCGAAAATATGAAACTGCATGATTATTCGAATGCTGATTGGGCAAGCAGTGTGAAGGATCACTGGAGCACTTCTTAGTGCTGTTTGGATTCTGCTTCGATATCATGGATGAGTAGGAAGCAGAAGTCGGTTGTTATAAGCACCGCCGAGATCTGATACATATCTACGAGTATGATCTCATATGAAGCTGCCTAGTTGGGAAAGCTCTTCAATGAGATGTTTTTACACATGATGAATACCACTGTGATTCTCTGTAACAACTAGAGGTGGGATTCGATTATTGAGGAATCCTGTATTCGACGATTGCTCCAGTTGATAGACATCAGATACTACCTTATCTGGGATATGGTAAGTCGATGAGCAAGGAGGCTCCATCGCATTGAGACTGATGTACATGTCGCTGACATTTTGACAAAGCCCTGGGGAAAGATCAAATCTGTGATTTTCCCGAACGACTTGGAGTCGTCAAGAGACCCTTGTACAAGGGTCCTGCATGGTGCATACATTGAGCTCTGAGAGCTCTGGGGGCTTGCGATTCTTACTGGAGCAACATACGACCACAGGGTGACTCACCTTCCCTTGGTGGTGCACACTGGGACAGGATGATTCGCTCTCCTGTGGACAAGATGATTCGCTCTCTTGTGGGACAGGATGATTCGCTCTCCTGTGGACAAGATGATTCGCTCTCCTGTGGACAAGATGATTCGCTCTCTTGTGGGACAAGATGATTCACTCTCCTGTGTAGCAGGATGATTAGTTCTCCTGTGAGGTCTGGATGATGTGTTCTCCATGACAATTGTAGCAGGATGATTAGTTCTCCTGTGAGGACGGGATTGATTAAGTTCTCCTGTCGAGGCATCCTACCCATGCAGTCTGGGACTCATGGGAAGTACCTCTCATCTGATCAATGAGCAGGGAAATGAAGATAGGGACCATAGTAGTACCGATGGACGCATCGCTGTATCTATCGTACTCCCTACGCTAGGATGACCTTCATTGATCTGGGATCAATGATACTGGTCTGGGACCAGTGGTAGGAGTTGTACCTACTATGACATTGACTTCGGGTCAGTTGAGACTGGTCTGGGACCAGTGGTACATACTCTGAGACTGACTTCGTGTCAGTGCAGGACTGGTCTGGGACCAGTGAGAGTGGTACATACTCTGAGACTGACTTCGTGTCAGTGCAGGACTGGTCTGGGACCAGTGGTAGGAGTGTTACCCACTATGACGCTGACTTTGGGTCGGTCGAGACTCGTCTGGGACCAGTGGTACGCACTTTGAGACTGACTTCGGGTCAGTGGAGAATGGTACGAGACATTCTTGATGAATTCTTCTTCATAGTCCAGCAGAGCTAAGTTGAGTAGAGCCAGAGCCAGCAGAGCAGAGCCAGCAAAGCAGAGCCAACAGAGTTGAGCAGAGTAGAGTAGAGCCAACAGAGCTGGGCAGAGCAGTGCAGGGCACTGATGGTAGAGATAGTACAGTCAGACTTATGGATCAGCGGATGGAGTTCTCCCTAGTTGAGAGGGAGTGCTAAAATTGGCAACTAGGGCCAATCTCCATGTGGGTCAGCTTATTTATGGTAGCTGATATTTTTATTGGATCCCTCTCGTCGAAAGGTGTAGGATTGATCCAAAGATCATCCGATTCCGATAAGTATTTATGGAGATATGAATTTATTTCGATTATGTAATTATTATCACGCTGACCAGCTCTTACGTAGGTTCAAGAAGCCCAAACATCATGTCCATTCAACCTATACGTTTTGGGTATAAATAGAAGGGATTTGATGTCATTTGAATACACACATTAAGGTGATCTCCCCCTCTCCACGTCTTGGGTTTTTGGAGCAGGAGAGGGACACCATGAGAATGAACGCTGGCCTATGATGCCCTAGTTCTAACGCACAGAAATACACCGTAAACATGATGCCATATACTCAACCATGAAAGCACCTGTACATGCGATATATATACGCTGCTCTTTATATGCATGGTATAGGGAATGAAGCTGCAGTGGAGCCGCAGTCATAGATATATATTCACGGGCAATGACACAACGCAGCATGTAGAGATTATATACGCAGGTATACAATGCATTACAAACTACGCACAACACCTATACGCTAAGACCTTATACGCCGAAAACCCTATTCTCTACATGCAGTCATGACAATATATAACACGCACAACAATGCCCTACTCTACACGCTGTCATGACAATATAATATACCACGCAGGGTAGCCGCAGTGGAAACTCAACACTGTAATGAAGGACCTTAATTATACAGGTCATATTCATTATGGGACGTAGTTATATTAATGATGTGTGGAACGCAGATATATACAGGTCATATTCATTATGGGACGCAGTCACATCGATGATGTATGGAAAGTAGATATATACAGGTCATATTCATTATGGGACGCAGTCATATTGATGATGTATGGAACGCAGATATATATATATATATATATATATATATATACAGGTCATATTCATTATGGGACGCAGTCATATTGATGATGTATGGAACGCAGATATATATATATATATATATATATATACAGGTCATATTCATTATGGGACGCAGTCATATTGATGATGTATGGAACGCAGATATATATATATATATATATATATATATATATATACAGGTCATATTCATTATGGGACGCAGTCATATTGATGATGTATGGAACGCAGATATATATATATATATATATATATATATACGCTGCAGTTATATACATACGCTGTATGTAGACAGTGATATATATTATGGAACGAAGTCATCATGGATTATATACGCTGGAGGTACAAATACGCTGTTGATTATGAACTAATATAATGAACAGCAGTGATATTGTCTAGGTATATAAAATTCGGTGGCATAGAGATAAGGTGTAGAAATTTCTGTTTTCCCACCCCGGTTTTCAGTTTCACCTTATTTCTCCCATGTAGTTAAATGCCCTTTCCCATAACCATACATTTAACAAGCTGAAAAAATAAATATTGCTGAAAACACAAATTCTGGAAATTTTACAGAATGCTGGAAATTGCAGAAATAAAAATCAGCAGTAATAAACAGCCTTTAAAACACATTTAAACACTGAGATTTTTGGTCAACTTGACCCTGGAAAAACCCCCTACAACTCTTGGGGAAAACCAGTTTGAGAGCTCTTCTTTATTTCTGGAAAATGCCTTTTTACAGTGAGAAAATTTTTAGCAAAAAATCAGCAAAACAAATTTTTCCATCAAGCAGACTTATCTGTTTTTCAGCTAACAGACAATCTGAAAATGCATTGTACGAGCTGTACGGACCCTACAGATGTACGGACCATACAGACTGTACGGACTGTACGGACGGCCGTACGGACTTGTACGGACAGACCTCGAAAATTGTGCAGAAAATCGCCTCCTCGATATTCGTGCCTGAAAATCAATTTTTCCCTGTTTGCTCACAAAAATCTGCCTTTTTCTGCTTGTTCTTTGAGCTGTACGGATTTGCTGAAGTGCTGCCTTGGTTTGTGTGCCAAACTGCTGCCTCTTTCTCCTCCTTGCCCAGAAATCTCCCTTGCTCTCTTGCTCTCCTTCTCCCAATCTGCTCATGAAAGAATGAATGATCTTTTCCTCTTTTTCCTCCCTTAACCCAACCCTAAGTGACTTTTGGGTGATCCCTAAATCCAATGGCTGAAATAGATTTAGATCAATGGCTGAGATTAAATGCTTATTTAAATCTCACTTTCTATTTTTTAATTCACCCCACTTTAATAAAGACCCACTTAGTCATTTATTTCCAAAGTCACTTTTCCTTTCTAATTTTTCATTGACTTTATAAAAGTCACTTTAAAATTAGACTTAGTAACTTTATCACTTAAGGTCACTTTTAAATTAGATTTAACTTTATAAAAAATTATAAAGTTACTTTAGGAGAAAAATTAAATTCTTTTGGACACTTTTCCCTAGGCCAAAGATCAAAGCCTAAGGGAACCACCTGTCCTCCGGTGCCAATTTCAACACTCCCTCTTATCGAGGAAGGTGTTCATTACCACACCCATCTTGTCTCTGAAGTAGACATGCTTACCCCGTGGTAAGGCTTTGGTAAGAATATCTGCAACCTGCTCATCAGTGGAAATATACTCAAGCTTCACAGCTCCCTTCTGAACATAGTCTCTGATGAAATGATATCTGATCCCGATATGCTTTGACCTGTCATGAAATACTGGATTCTCCGTGAGTTTAATGCAACTCTGATTATCACAGTAAATCACTGAAGGTCTCAACGGCTGACCAAATAAGCCAAACAACATCTTGCGAAGCCAGATGGCCTCACAACTAGCTAGACTGGCTGCCATATACTCTGCTTCCGCTGAACTCAGTGCTACTGACTGTTGCTTTCGGCTGAACCATGACACTACTGCTGAACCCAACCCAAAACAACACCCTGAAGTGCTCTTCCTATCAGAAGCACAACCTGCCCAATCAGAATCAGTGTATCCTGCCAATCTCACTCCATCTCCCTGCCTGTAGTCCAAACCATAATCCACTGTCCCCTGCAAGTACCGCAAAATGTGTTTTGCAGCCACCCAGTGAACCTTCCTAGGCTCACACATAAACTGACTCATCGTGTTGACTGCAAAACAAATATCTGGTCTAGTGTTGACCAAATACATCAAGGAACCAATCAGCTGCCTGTACAATGTGGGATCCACCAACTCGAAATCCGAAGCATGAAGCTTCTTCCAGTTGGTGATCATCGGTGTCGACATGGGTCTACAATCTTCCATGTGGAATCTGCTAAGGATGTCCACAATATACTTCCCCTGCCCCAGGAAGAAATGCCCCTCCTCCTGCCACACCTCCAAACCCAAAAATTAATGCATCAAGCCGATGTCCTTCATCTCAAACTCCGCCGCAAGATCTCTCTTGCAGTGCTCTATGAGTCTCTCTGCACCTGTAATGACCAAGTCATCCACATACAGCACCAGAATGAGAGGCTCCTCACCAATCACAATAAAGTAAAGGTTCGGATCTGCCTCACTCTTTGTGAAACCCATCCCCTGCAAGTATGTATCTATCCTGGAGTACCAAGCTCTGGGAGCTTGCTTCAGGCCATAAAGGGCCTTCTTCAGTCTGCACACATGGGACTCCTTCCCATGCACCTCAAAGCCCTGTGGCTGCTCAATGTACACCTCCTCCTGTATGAAGCCATTGAGAAATGTGGTCTTCACATCCATCTGGTGGATCTTCCAACCCATCTCTGCTGCTATCGATATAATGGAGCGGATCGAAGTATATCGAGCCACGGGAGCGAAGGTCTCCTCATAATCAACTCCCTCTACCTGGGAGAACCCTCTAGCCACAAACCTTGCTCTGAATTTCTCAATGCTGCCATCTGCAGCATGCTTTACCTTGTAAAGCCATCTAGAAGTAACCACGGATTTGCCCTCAGGCCTCGGCACCACCTCCCAAACATCATTCTTCATGATAGAAGAATACTCCTCCTGCATGGCCTCTCTTCAGACCTGCTGGCTAGCTGCCTCCTCATAGCTAGAAGGCTCAGAGTCAAGGATGCTGGTAACCATCGCCATATAACTACAAAACCTCTCAGGTGGTCTACTCTCTCTGACCGGCCTCTTCGGCTCAGCAACAGATGTGGCATCTCTCAAGGTGTCCTGAAGCCACTTGGGCTTCCTCTTCCCTGAGCATGCTTCTCCCATAGGAGAATGAAACTCCTCCTCCTCATCACCATCAGTAGCCTGAACTCCTGACTGCCTGTCTGCTGTCCTCCTGCCTGCACCTGAACCTGTAGAAGCTGAGGTACCGTGTGAACTGTCCATCAGTGGACTCCCTAGTGAACTGCTCTGTGAACTGCTCTGCATGCTGCCCGGAGCACCACCCCTCTGGCTCGGCGAGCCACTGCTCACTGATGGACCTGACATCCTCATAGATGTACCTCCGGATCCTCCTGATCCTTGCCCACTGGATCCCTGCGACTGACTCAACTGCTGTTGAGGGTCTGGCTGATCCAGATACTCTAACTCCCGTGACCTCCTAAAGGCCCTGTCCTCCTCGAACTTCACATCCCGTCTGACAACAACTCTCCTCTGTGCAGGAATGTAAATCCGAAAGGCCTTTGAGGTCTCACTGTAGCCCACAAAGATACCCTTCTCTGCGGTGGGCTCTAGTTTGGTCCTCTTCTCCTTGGGTATATAGGAGTATGCAATGCATCCAAAGATATGAAGATGACCAATATCAGGTTTCTTCCCAGAGAAAGCCTCCTCCGGAGTCATGTGCCCCAAGGCACGATGCGGACCCCTGTTTTGCAAGTAAACAGCTGTGTTGCAGGCCTCTGCCCACAAGAACAATGGCAACCCCTGATCATGTAACATAGCTTTGGCAGCCCCTATGATGGATCTGTTCTTCCTCTCCGCAACCCCGTTCTGCTGGGGGTTGTAGGGAACAGTGAACTCCCTCCTAATGCCTGCCTCCGCACAATAGTCAACAAACTTTCCAAGGGTGTACTCTCCTCCATTGTCCGACCTTAGGGACTTGATCTTCCGACCTGTCTGTGTCTCCACAAGAGCTCTAAACTCCTGAAACCGCTTGAAGACCTCACTCTTGGTCTTCAAGAAATAAATCCAGGTCCTCCTGGAGTGATCATCAATGAATAAAACATAGTACTCATATCCACTCAAGGAAACATGAGACATCCGACCGCTCACATCGGAATGAATCAAATCAAGTATCCCAGTCGCTCTGCTGTCACTGCTGGGAAAAGGGGATTTGGCAAACTTGCCCATCGCACAACCTCTGCAAGTATCAAAGTGATCAGTACTGAAATCTGGCACACCTGTAGTGATCTCCCGCAATGTCCTCAAGGCTCCATGATACATGTGTCCCATCCTGCGGTGCCAAATCTCACACAGCTCAGAACTACTAGCTCTGCTGTCGGTACTACTGCTCAATGCCAAAAGGGGCTGAAATGCAAACTTGTACACCTTTGCATGGCGTACACCTATCACTCTAGCTGAATCAGCTGGGGCGCCCCTGGGATACATCAACACCTGTCCTCTCTTGAACAGTACCTCATATCCTCTGTCCTCCAAAGCTGAGACGGATATGAGGTTCTTCCTCAACCCTGGCACATAAAGAACATTTGACACTTTCAAGGGAGGTTTGGACTCCCTCTGAAATGTCAGTGTCCCCATCCCGACTGCTCTAACAACTCTGTCATCACCGAGTACTACCTCTATATCAATGCCACTCTCTGAAAGCTCTGAGAAGTACTCACGGACCCCTGTCATGTGACGTGAAGCCCCACTGTCCACAAACCAGATACCTGAAGATGCTCCACTAATCGAGGGAAAAGCATGCTCCCTCTGAACCTGTGTGGCAGGTGATCCTGCACTAGAGGACTCACACGTAGTGAACGCAAACTCCCGGTCAAACCGACCTGCAAAGTCCTCAATCTCTGCTGAAGTTGCCACGTCCTGGTTCTTCCCCTTCTTCTTCTTCTTCTCCGGACACACAACTGCATAGTGTCCCATCTTCTGACAATTCCAACACTTCACCTTGGAATAGTCCTTCTGTGTGTTGCCCTGTTTACCTTTACCTTTGCCTTTGCCCCCACCACCGCTTGTGGAATCCTGCTTCTTCCCTTGGCCTTTCTTGCCTCCTGCCACCAGTGCTACGTCCTCATCCTGCTCAACTGGCTTGGCTGCCCCAAGCTGTCCTTTCCTGATCTCTGTCTGAATGCAATCATCCCAAAACCTCTCCCATGTGGGAAGGGTCTCACGTGCACAAACCCCATCAGCAAAGTTCAACCATGAACGGGGGAGGCCATTCACTGCAATCCGCACCAACTCAGTGGGTGGAATGGCCTCTCCAATCGCTGCCAACTCATCTCTCACATTGGTAATCTTTGTGAGATATCCAGCTGCACTATTATTACCCATCTTAATGTTCTTCAGCTTCTCCTTCAGGACCATCTTCCAGTTCTCATTGGTACTCTGGTAGAGATTGGACAATGCTGTCCACATCTCATGGGCATTGCTCTTTCCTCTCACATGAGGAATGCAATGGTCTTTGATTCCGTCTAGAATCAGCCTCTTACCCTTGTTGTTCTTTTTATTATAAGCTGTCAACTGAGTAGCATCAGTAGGCACAACAATAGGGTTCTGTGCTGTATGCACCATGATATCCCAGACTTCTGCCTCCTCAAAGATACTCTGCATTCTCTCCTTCCAAACGCTGTAATTTGTATGCCCATCCAGCCTATCCTCCACCCTCAATTCCAATGACATGCTGCTGTCCTAAAACTGAAAAATAGCACTGCTGTGGTAAAGATAAAACTGCTGTTTATAAAAAAATCAGC
Source organism: Pinus tabuliformis (assembly GCA_031772625.1). NCBI lineage: Eukaryota > Viridiplantae > Streptophyta > Pinopsida > Pinales > Pinaceae > Pinus > Pinus tabuliformis. The sequence continues at coordinate 717,564,175 of CM062819.1, forward strand.
TTGCTGGAATTTTCTGAGTGAAAAATCAGCAGCTGTAATTTTTTTCTTTTGCTGTCCCAAACTGCCCTTTAGCACTCAAGCTCTGATACCATGTAGAAATTTCTGTTTTCCCACCCCGGTTTTCAGTTTCACCTTATTTCTCCCATGTAGTTAAATGCCCTTTCCCATAACCATACATTTAACAAGCTGAAAAAATAAATATCGCTGAAAACACAAATTCTGGAAATTTTACAGAATGCTGGAAATTGCAGAAATAAAAATCAGCAGTAATAAATAGCCTTTAAAACACATTTAAACACTGAGATTTTTGGTCAACTTGACTCTGGAAAAACCCCCTACAACTCTTGGGGAAAACCAATTTGAGAGCTCTTCTTTATTTCTGGAAAATGCCTTTTTACAGTGAGAAAATTTTCGGCAAAAAATCAGCAAAACAAATTTTTCCAGCAAGCAAACTTATCTGTTTTTCAGCTAACAGACAATCTGGAAATGCGCTGTACGAGCTGTACGGACCGTACGGATGTACGTACTGTACGGACGTACGGATGTATGGACCGTATGGACTGTACGGACTGTACGGACGGCCGTACGGACTTGTACGGACAGACCTTGAAAATTGTGCAGAAAAAATCGCCTCCTCGATATTCGTGCCTGAAAATCAATTTTTCCCTGTTTGCTCACAAAAATCTGCCTTTTTCTGCTTGTTCTTTGAGCTGTACGGATTCGCTGAAGTGCTGCCTTGGTTTGTGTGCCAAACTGCTGCCTCTTTCTCCTCCTTGCCCAGAAATCTCCCTTGCTCTCTTGCTCTCCTTCTCCCAATCTGCTCATGAAAGAATGAATGATCTTTTCCTCCTTTTCCTCCCTTAACCCAACCCTAAGTGACTTTTGGGTGATCCCTAAATCCAATGGCTGAAATAGATTTAGATCAATGGCTGAGATTAAATGCTCATTTAAATCTCACTTTCTATTTTTTAATTCACCCCACTTTAATAAAGACCCACTTAGTCATTTATTTCCAAAGTCACTTTTCCTTTCTAATTTTTCATTGACTTTATAAAAGTCACTTTAAAATTAGACTTAGTAACTTTATCACTTAAAGTCACTTTTAAATTAGATTTAACTTTATAAAAAATTATAAAGTTACTTTAGGAGAAAAATTAAATTCTTTTGGACACTTTTCCCTAGGCCAAAGATCAAAGCCTAAGGGAACCACCTGTCCTCCGGTACCAATTTCAACATAAGGACGTTGTTATTATGTGTGATCTGGGCACATATATAATGCAGTCATGGGCAACAACATTATGTGTGATCTGGGCACATATATAACGCAGTCATGGGCAGCAGCATTATGTGTGATCTGGGCACATATATAGTGCAGTCATGGGCAGCACAATGATACATGGAGCATGGGCAGCAGCGTGATGTATGAGATCATGAGCAACATGATGATGCATGATGCAGCATGATGGTGCTACACGGTAAGGTGCAACAAATGGACGAGATGCAGCACGATGATAGGTGAAGGAGTCACCTTGGAGAATCAGTTGAAGCAGAATGTCTTCAACTGATCTCATCGTTATACAAAATGATCTATGCTAGATCTAGATAAGTCAAAGTGTTGACTTCTGTTATAAATGTACTATCTCTCTCTCTCTCTGCTGAACTTTGAAGAACATAAAAGAAGAATTGATCAAAGGTTTGCCCACACATTGTGGGGTTTGTCCCTAGCTTGTGCCACATCTTGTGTCCTCTTGTCTTGGCTTGTCTTCTGCGATTTATATTTATGTTCTATTTGCAGTTTACTTAATGTTGATGTGATTGCTAATATGGAAAAGAAATTAAATAAATTGCTCTAGCATAGAACATACCTAAAACTAACAATTATTGATCAACTAACTTAATTGTGCCATCTCTATGTGTCTTCTCCTGAAATATTTTCTGGGTTTTGGAGATATAGTGTTTCTAGGCCTTTCAGACCAAAGTGGAGACTAGAACACCATTAGCTGGTTCGAAATGTCGACCAAATCCTATCAATGTGATTAATCCGAAAGACTTTCTTCTACTAGAACACTTGTTCGATGCTACAAAACTAACATGGAAATGAAAGCATTGAACATTTGTCATATCTCTTCTATCTCTTCTATCTTGAGAGGGAGGAGGAGGTCTTCTTTGTGAAGCAGGTTCCCTTCTCGGAGCAAATCTTGGAGCAAGTCTTGAATTAGGTCTTCTCCCTGAACTTCTTTGAAATCTTCCAAACTTTCTTCTTCCCTTTCTATTCTTTGAGTGGGCTCCAAAAGCTTGAGAGTCTTCACCTGGATTTGCAATCTTGCCTCTAGAAAGGAGCCCTGATTCTTCTTGTGTGTAGACAACCCATAGCTTATCAAAAGAAGGTGCATTTTCTCTACCAATAATACTTGCTACAAAAGGATCCCAAAATTTAGGCAGACCACCAATGCCACAACTACCAATTCTTTGTTGGATACTTCTTCAATAACCTTGAGTTGATCTCTTATTTCAATATTTGAGATATCCTTACAAAATATGATGCCACAGTATCATTATTTGTCATCTTGATGTTGCGAAGTTGGTGTTGGAAAATCAAGAGGTTTTACGATTAGATCATGTTTTCCTTTCCATGATAATTACTTGTGAGTTTGTTGGCATTTTTTATTATTATGTTTTTCTTTCTTCATTAATCAATTACCATAATAAAAACATGAAGATCACAAAAGAAAAATAGAACACAAGATATAGGCTCCAAGCCAGGGAAAAACCCCTCCAAGGGGAAAAGCCCAAAAAAATTCTCTTGTTATAGAATCAGACCAGAGTGAGATAACCAAGACCCATAACCAGAGAAAGCTTCACCCTCTAGATGCCAAGTCAAATCCTCCTTTTTGCACAACAAATCCATCATCAAGAGATCAACAACAAGAGATGTATCAAGACAGGACTTCGACAACTTTCTTTCAAAGTTCGGCCCTCCACTTCTTCTCTATCCTCTCCACGATGGTTTAGACCACAATCCATCAAGTGTGTGTATGCAAATTAACTCCATCTTCCCTCTATTTATACTGTCCAGAGGGGTGCGAATAGACATGACCTTTGGGGCAGGGCTGACTTGACAGGTAGGTTGACTTGGCATCTAGAGGGGTTTTTGACCCAAAAATACGTATTTAAAAATTCTTTTTCTTTTTCTTTTATGATAGGTCCAAAGAGGATTTTGATTCTTTGACTCAATTACCTAGAAGCATGAAGAACATGCTTGTCTAGAAAAATAATAATAATAATTTATATTTTTCTTTTCTTTTGCTTTTTACATAAAATACATAATGGTACAAATTATCACTGTTGATAATATCGGCGATATATTGGCGATATTCGAAAATATCGTGATATTTTCGGCAAAATGATATATCGCCAAGAAAATATCGCGATATTTTCAAAATATCGGCAAAATATCGGCTGTGTTTAAAAATTTGAAAAAATTATTTTTTATGCTTGCCGATATTTTCGCCGATATTGCCAATAAGTTGTTTTCTGGACCCTCGCCGATATTTTGCCGATACCAATATTTTCAACACTGCAAATTATGAAGACCGAAACTAGTTACATTTTCCAACACTCCCCCTTAACTAGGGAGGTATTCATAATTGTACACCCGGTACAAGGATACTCTCAAACTGAAATATTCTCATAAGAAGAGTCAGATTGATAAGCCATCTTTAAGCATCAACATCATAACCAACATTGTCAACATAGTAAGGCCTTAACTAACAAACTCTATTTATATTAGAGCATAATGTTGGGAGGATTTATGTGAGACACCACACTACCTCTTAAGGCACATACCCCATCCGGATGTTCACTGGGTATGTCCTTTTAGGACTATTCTTTTCTTGGATTATCAATCCTCAAAAAATATCGATCCTCTTCAACCACTCTTATCTTGGATACCCTGTTTAATCCTCAAAGAGTGCTGGCCCACTTCCTATCTTGGATTCTCTCTCCTCAAGGAGTATCAATCTCAAATGCTTATCCAATCCTTTGGACTCCATTCTCCCTCCATGGCCTTCACTAGACGTATGACTATTAGTCTTGGCCTAGTGCATGACACATTGAAAGAGAATATAATATCCATCATCATTCCCTCTCAACCAAGGAGGAGATCCTCATTCCCTCTTGATTAGGGAATATATCCTTGCTCATTCTCAAACATTTAAGGAGATTTCTTACCCTCTCTCAAACGTAGAGAAGATCACTTGCGTCCTTTTAATTGGGAAGTCAAGTTCTTTAGCGTGTCTTCATCAATACATCAACTACTTCATGGAGATATTCAAGCAACTGCATGGCTTCTCCTTCCTTTTGCATCTCATCATATTGAGCTTTTGTAACAGAGTCAAACTTTCTTCAAATTGTGACAGGGTTCACGCCATAAACCTTTCATATCACTTTATTCTAGACATTGTCAACAAAGGCATTATATTGAGCCAATCAAAGTAGAGCTAATCATGGCTCCCTCTAATCTTTCAATCATCAATGTGTTCTTGAAATGAACCCATCAGTTGGAAGCTACAACATCATTTCCATTAGGGTCCTCATAGTTCCCTCTTTCCATCATGCTCATCATTTTCAAGGAGTCATCAACAAGCACAAGTGTTGCTTTGCTTTGTTCTTCCATCCTTCTCATCTCGCTTCCATAATTTTTAACCTATGTTGCCAGGAAACGTGGGTGCGGGTGCGGGGACGGGGACGGCATTTTTGGAAACAGGGTGCGTGGGTTCGTCGGGTAATATAATAATATGAAATTTTAATAATTACATTTTATAAATTATAAATTTATAATTAATAATATATATGAAATTTGAATTTGTATATTTTTTCAACTTTAAACAAGAAAACTTTATTGATAATCATTTAAACATGCACATCATTGAACATTCAACATTGACATTGAAATTTCAAAATTTATCACCAAAAAACTGTTCTTTTGAATCTTTTCCGTGTAACCATGACACTGTGACAGCGATGTGAGAGAGCTCAAGGCTACTACTAACACTGAAAATTCAAAATACATACTAGGATAAATGCTAGACTCAGCTATTTTGGTGAAACTTGAGACAGATTTTGTCACACAGGCTTTAAAATAACTATGCAGCTTAGGTTCATTTGCAAGGATGCCTATCAATGAATCAGGCTGTGGTCGTATAGACCCTTCCTCCTACACAACCAAGGAGTGTTAGCATTTCTGCCTCCTGCTCTAATTTCAAGACAACTTCTCTCCTTATTGAAATTGCTCATTCTGGTTGGAGCTTGAGCTTGTAACTTTGCTTTGAATGTTTAGTCTCCCCATATAAAAACACAATTTTTTCATAGGAGATTCTTCTCAACCTGATAGTGGTCTAGAATTTTCTTGATGTCTAATCATCCACCTGCCCCATGCATGGTGTGCTCTGTGGTAAAGCAATCCCAAAAACAGTGGCAGCCTTACCATTCCACAAAACACGCTTATCAGTCTTTGTTTCCCAATAAAATGCACAGCAGCCATCTGATGGCTTGAGGGATAGTTTGTCTTTGAGTGCGAAGCTCTGCCTGAATATTAATTATCTAAACATAAAACATCTTCGCGTTTTTAGAGATTACTTGGTGTACAAGTCTGTAGAGACCATATATGATTTAGGCATATTTTCCTAGTTTTAATCTTAACATGATGTTATCAGAATGCTGTGAGAAATTGACAGATTTTGATACTTAATTTAGCCATTGTCCAAAATAGCCCTTCGCCATTTAACAGCATCAGCTGATTACAGCTTATGGCTGGTCTCAATCCTACTTTCTATTTGACGAAAAATGTCTGAACCTGTATGTGTGCATTTGCAGTTTATAATTTGATGGTTATTTGGCTCGGGAATGAATGTTTCATTCCAAATTGATTTACAAGAATTCTTAAAAAACAAGACTTGTAAAAAACTTAAAAAACCGGGTGCGGGTACCCGTGCAACACAGGTTTTGATGGTAAGGACCGTGGAAGAATGTTTCATTCCAAATTGATTTACAAGAATTGATTTAGGGTTTTTAGGTTTTGTTATAAGTTATTTTTTAAATTTCAATAAAAAAAAATTATTTGAAAATTAAATTTTTAATATAGTTTTTTTATGAAGAACCCGAAGAACCCAAAGAACCCAACCTGAAGAACCCAAAGAACCCGAAGAACCCAAGAACCCAAGCACCCGAAGAACCCAAGAACCCAAGCACCCGAAGAACCCAAGAACCCAAGAACCTGTTAAAGGAAAAGAACCCAATTTTTTTTGTTTGAAGAACCCGGTTCTTCATGGAAGAACCCGGTTCTTCTGGGTTCGTCTGGGAAGAACCCGTACCCGAATCCGGTACTTGGGTGCGGGAAACCGGGACGGGTTCGAGAACCCCACCCCTGGGTGCGGGTACTCGTGCAACACAGTTTTTAACAACCTTCATTATGTACCTGCAATTCTTACCAGCAAGAACAACCAAGCGAAATATACAAAGACAAGAGCATGATGTCAATTTTGTCAATCTAGGGTTTCCATGGTTTCTCAGAAGGTGTATTTCTAGGGTTGTAGTTACAAACCCTATATTTCTTGATCTAACCCTAATTAGGGCTTTTACTTTTAGTATAAACATCAGCCATAGGGTTTTGACTTTCAAGCCATAGGGTTTTGACTTTCAAGCCCTAGGGTTTATTCAATTCAACCTTGGCTAGGGTTTTACCACATACCCTAGATTATTCTTGCAAAATGTAGATCTACAAACCCTAGATTTCATTTCTCAAGAGCTAGGGTTTCCTAAGAGGGATCAACAAATTAGGGTTAGGGTTTTTGCTCCTAGGGTAAAGTTCAATCTAGGGTTTAGAAACCCTAAATACCAAAAATCTTGAAGGATTCACAAATCTACACACCCTAGATGCAATAAATTGACTGCAAAACCCTAAAGACTTTACAGACCCTATAATTTTAAGTAATCAACATGAGCTTGACATGTATCAAGAAATGCATATAACAATTATACATACCTTTGCAACTTTACCATACTTATTCTTTGCAGAGATCTGAATCCTCTTCAAGTGTCAAGTCTCATCATCATCATAACACTTTATTCTTTTCGTAAAGATCTAGTCTTTGTTTTCTCCCATTGCCATGTACTAACTTCATTCAAAGAAGATTGCTTACAAGGTTTCTTATTCTCCTCAAGAGATTACTTCCAGATTTGCAAATTCCATTCTCGAAATTCGAACTACAGCTAAATCAGGTTGTGCCTTCAATGCCTTTGTCATACATTCCACTCCTCTGTATATGTGATTTCAAGTCTCTATAGTATATGTGATTCATTGATCATGTCACAAGGTATATTTTCAAGCCAATGTCTGTCTACAAGCTCTCGATTGCCACACAGTCATAACCAAATTATCAACTGAGCTATTGGAAAATGATTTTGAGCGCAAGCCATTATAGGGCGATGTCATATATATGTTAAAAGCTCTTCAACGAACTCATCCAACCCAACTCCTGAGATGTTATGCATTGTTCCTATTTGCTTTCAGTTTATCGCATTCGTGAATACGAGCATAACAATTCTTATTTTGACAAAATAGATTGGTAGGTCGGCTTTATTATGTAGTTGCTACACATCCATGAGCCATGAGTTTCAATATATAGCAAGTCAAAATTCTAGTGTCACTGTCTAGAGCCAGATCCGAGTTACGATGATATTGATTTATACCATAGTCGAAACATGCTAATACAAGCCACATTATAGTAATGATGCGATTTCACAAACCAGAGAACTTTATATAAGCGAGTCCCAGAACATATATATGTCAAGGTGAAAACTTTTATGTCAAATGTGGGCTTGTGATATAGTTATTATGCTATGTTGCTAGTAAACGTGGGTTCGGGTTTGGGGATGGGGACGGGGACAGGTACGTCATTTTTTGAAATAGGGTGCGTGGGTTCTTCAGGGATATATATATATATATATATATATATATATATATATATAAAATATAATATAAATATTATATTTGATAAATTATAATATATTTGAATTTGTATATTTTTCAACTTTAAACAAGAAAACTAAAATATTAATGATTTAAACTTTAAAGATTTAAACACGCACATCATTGAACATTGAATATTCACATTGGAATTTCAAAATTTTTAGTTTGATATCAAGTGCAAATTGGAGTTTACATATTAATAAGAATCATGATATATGTCCATTGTCATACTACATTCAAAATTTTCCTTAAGGCATCTCCAAACATGAACTAGGAAATGTTAGAATACCAAAATAAAATAGCTAATAGTGAACGATGGCTTCCTCAAGCCATGTCATCAGCATCACTCAGAGATCTTTAGTTAGCATGCTCTCCAGGTAGGAATCACTCTCATCTTGAGGCTCCTGCTCATCCATAGCAACTGGAGGTAGCTCAATAAGGCCATCTGGTTGTATCTCCTTGTTCACACACATAACATCATCTGTGTATTGGTCCCACATATCTTGAAAGGACCCTCCTTGTACCTAGGGTCTTTTCGAGATTTGAGACGAAGTGTGCTATGAATGTACACTAAGTTCTTTGCCTTCTTTGAGCCCAACCTATTTCTCTTTACTGAATGGATAAAGGCATAAGTACTCCAATTCCTCTTGCAAGATGAAGAACTAGCTACCTAGAATATTAGGGGAAACCCATTAAATTAATTAAAATTAAAAAAAAAATATTAAAAACTAAAATGAACCCCAAAGAACCCAATTTTGGGGTTCCAGGTACCCTTCATCGGGGTTCTCTGTACTCATCAAGACAAAAGAACCTAAATTTTTTTAATGGAGAACCCGATTCTTCATAGAAGAACCAGGTTCTTATCGGTTCTCCTCAGAAGCACTCGTACCCAAATCCGGTACTTGGGGACGGGAACTCGGGACGAGTTTGAGAACCCTACCCCCAGGTTCACGAACCCGTGCAACATAGCTATTATGCGTGTCACATTGATTTATTGTAATGCCATGGCAAATCCATGCCAAAGTCTATAGAGTGAAACCACCATGCCACAACGAAGTGAGCCTTCAATTATGTAAACATACCACATATATGACCATTGTACATTAATGCAAACCACTGTATATACCGATGCCTTAGGAAAAACCAAGGACGTAAATCACGGACCATATGAGCCATAACAAAATAGCACCAAACTTCCAAACCACTGTAAAGCGAGCTTTTTCCAAACCATTATTGTTATAAATATCACTGCTAAGTGCCTAAGTCATCTCTTTCGTCATCAAAGGTATTTTCTCAAAATCTCATGGTTAATTTTTACGGACCATACGTCAAAGTCTTGTTTCACTAGTATGATTGATGTCATTACGTTATATGTAATTTCAAGCCACTCTAAAAGGAGCCACGAGTCATTGATCTCGAGCCACTATTATGTACTTTCTTCAACAACTGTGATTCACTATGTGATGTCATCATATACGAGTTATGTGAGCCATACAAAAAAAATGAATGCGAATCATGCCACTATTTAAAAGAAGATATTCTACAGATTGATGTTAAATCACAGTTGTCATAACTGCGAGCCATAGGTACAGATATTTATATACGATCCATGGGTGCCAAAGATTCGATTCATGGTGTATTTAAACCGCAGAGCATACACAACGAGCCTTGTAAAAAGTCTTCTGTAATTATTGCATAGCACATGATGTAGTGAGCTAGTTAAAACGAGCCACAGATTTGTGTAATGAGCCATGCGATGCGAGCTTATATACGATGCCAATAGATACGAGCCTCGGATGTATTGTGTTGCCTAGAATTTTGTTCAGTCCACCATATAGATGCCACACTATCATAAATAAAAGTCACAGAGAAATCTAAGACAAGCCACATGATGCTTCAAACTTCAATCAAATGCCAATAGAGTGATCTTCTAGCCTCATACTTCAATCCTTGGCTTTGAAACCATGTTGGAAAATCAGGAGGTTTTACGATTAGATCAAATTTTCGTTTCCATGATCATTACTTGTGAGTTTGTTGCCATTTTTTATTATTATGATTTTCTTTCTTCATCAAGCAATTACCATAATAAAAACATGAAGATCACAGAAGACAAATAGAACACAAGATATAGGCTCCAAGGCAGGGCAAAACCCCTTTAAGGGGAAAAACCCAGAAAAGTTCTCTTCTTATAGAATTAGATCAGTGTGAGATAACCAAGACTCATAACCAAAGAAAACTTCACCCTTTAGATGCCAAGTCAAATCCTCCTTTCTGCACAACAAATCCATCATCAAGAGACCAACAACAAGAGATGTATAAAGGTATGACGTCCACAACCTTTCTTTCAGACTTTGACCCTCCACTTCTCTATCTATTTTGCGATGTTTCAGACCACAATCCATCAAGTGTGTGTATGCAAATGAGCTGCATCTTCCCTCTATTTATACTGTCCAGAGGGGTGTGAATAAACATGACCTTTGGGGCAGGGCCAACTTGACAGGTACGCTGACTTGGCATCTAGAGCGGTTTTTGACCCAAAAATACATATTTAAAATTTTTATTTCTTTTTCTTTTACAATAGGTCGAAATCAATGTTATAAGGACCAAACCGAACCGGTCGGTTCAGACCGGTCCGACTGTTTTGAGGCAAAAACCGGTTTGAACCAGTGACTTGAACCGTTTTTGTCTAGTTCGGTATGGTAAAGCCACGTAGAACGCAACAAGTGGGGCTTGTTTTACTTTTTTTCTTTTAATGTTTGTCTTCGCTGGGCACTAGCCTAAAATAGGTGCGTAATATTCAAGCATATGGCCCTACTATTGCTATGCATTTCATGGTAATGTTAAATTCTTAAAATAAAAGTGATAAAGGAGAATATCACTTTTACTTAAATTTTTAACATTACCATGAAATGACTCAGGATGTTTGAGAGTGGTTTTGACCTCATTGGATTTCATATGGAGAAAGTAGAATTTTAGATCTCACTCAAAACCCAATAGACTTGCCAGTTTTCCAGGATGTCAAGCTTGGGGAGATTGCAATGCTACATTGGATTTTCTCATGTACGAGGGTATGGAACTAGTATTTAAACAAGAGCACTAAGCCCTTTATGTACCTTGATGTTAGTGGCTATGGTTGTTGAACTCCTCTATCATGGCCCTAATAAAAAAAATACCCATCATTCAAGCAAAATCTTGACTTGATATGCTATGATTTTTCTATCTTATTTTAATTCTTAGAGGGTGATATTGATGACGAAGATCCCAATATAGGCATTGATTTTGATGATATGTAGGTATTTGTGGTAGCATAATTTTTTTTGAATGCTAGAAGCCATGTGGAGTTTGTTTGTTGATGTATTTTCAGTTTAGAGATGGATTGCACTCAATGCTACTTTGGTTATGTACACCCTTACATGCTATATAAAAGACAACTTTTGCTTATTTGTTTATAAATGGTTTGGATTCATATGGATGCACATGAATATATATGCTTTTCTTTAAAATTTGAATAGTTTGTGTTTTTGGTTGACCAGTTTGTTGGTCCGGTCTTTTTACCAATTTCCATATAGTTTATATAAAAGACAACTTTTGCTTATTTGTTTATAAATGGTTTGGATTCATATGGGTGCACATGAATATATATGCTTTTCTTTAAAATTTGAATAGTTTGTGTTTTTGGTTGACCAGTTTGTTGGTCCGGTTTTTTTACCAATTTCCATATAGTTCTGACCGGTTCCCGGTTCGGTGGGTCTACCGGTTCAATGACCCGTCTGGTTCTGATAACTATGGTCCAAATAGGACTTTGACCCTTTGACTCAAAAACCTAGAAGGATGAAGAACATGCTTGTCTAGAAAAATAATAATAATAATTTTTCTTTTTCTTTTCTTTTGTTTTTTACATAAAATACAGAATGGTACAAATTATGAAGACCGAAACTAGTTCCATTTTCCAACAATTGGCCCCTTAAACTTATAGATTGGTTGATGTTGTTGATAGTGTACAATACAGTGATGACATCATACATCTCCTTGGAAGTTTGGTGATCGATGATATAGGGAATTGGATGACCCCTAACATATTCCACAATGATGCTCCTTGCCGAGATGTCATCTTTCTGAAATTTGTCTTTTCTTGCTTGGTCCACTGGTTCAATAACTTTTCCTGTAACAATACCCAAGACCTTGTGCCTTGCAAGCACTAGATCAATCCTAGCCTTCCATGCCCTTTAATTTGTAGCTCCCTCAAGCTTATTCTAGATCTTCATGAAGGGATTCATGATGAAGATATCCAACCAAAATAGAAAGTAGAATACCAAAACTCTTCATAGTGCTTTTCAATGCTCTTCAAGGTGATCTCAATGCTCTTCCCTTCACCACGTTGGAGATTGTAAATAGTTTTGGTCTTCATAATTGTCATTGTACTTATGTATTTTTATGAAAGAAGAAAAATAAGAAAAATTATTATTATTATTCTTATTGTCAAAGCATGTTTTTCATGCTTAGAAGGTCAAAAAGAGTCAAAAGAAAAATGTACTTGAATCATGTCCCATTTGGACATTAGTAAAATTTGAATTTTGATTTTCCCAACCTGCCTAGTCGGCCCTCCAAGAAGACATGTTGGCCTACCGAAAGGACGTGTCCCTTCGCATAGACAAACAACTATATATTGGCACCTTTACTTCACCATTTGACATAGATTCGATCATCTGTTCAGAGGATTAATATCCGAAGTTCCTGAGGCAAAAACAATTCTGAGACACCTGGATTTTCTAAGGTTTGAGAGTGAGTTTCAGTGGCACATGTTCATGCAAAGTTTTTGTGGCATACTCTGTCTCTGTGATGCGAAGGTCTTGTGACATACTCTGTGTCTGTGATGCAAAGTACCTGTGGCATATTCTGTAATGCGAGCCTCTGTGATATAGATCTCTGTGATGCGAATCATATATATCTCTGGAATCCTAAATACAGGAAGCTGCATATCTCTGTGATGCAAGCTACGGGAAGGTTATTTTGTGTGATGCGAGCTACAAGATGTTTACTTTTTGTGTGATACAAGCTACAAGAAGGTAGGACAAACATCACGATGGGACATGGCATCTAAAGGACAGGCTTGTGGCAGATTGGTTAATTATCTCAGAGACTTTGGAGGACTGACTTGGCACTTGGATCACTAGTGAGTTTGACTTGGATTTCTCTTGTTGATGAAGAAGCTATAAGGAAACAATTGTCGGGTTTTCCCCTTGTGGATTCTGCCCTAGCCTAATCTCCGGTGTTTCTCGTCTTTTGTGCATTGTATTTGTATAAGTGCTTGATGACCTAATGAATGAAGAAAATACTAAATGGAAAACATATATAAATAGTCACAAGTAATTATCATGATGAGAAATTCTAAATTGAATTCGAATTTCCAACATGGTATTAGAGCTAGGATTGAAGAAGTGTCGGGATCATTGGTCAAGAAGATATGGAAAGCCTCCTCCTTGGTCACTTAAGAACAGATCGAAGCATTCAAAGAGTCTCCAGAGGAAGGGTACTCGTTATCACCAAACAATAGCAGTACTATTACACTTGAGAAAGCAATATTCTTTGTATTCCAAAATTCTGTGCTCAAAGACCGAAGTCTGTTACATTGAAAGGGTCTAAATGTAGTACACTAGTCCAAGTATATATGGCATCGAAAGTTATCAATCTTTGTGGAAGAGTCTGAATCTCTATAAGAGTCTGAGGGTATCTGATAGATACGTTGTTTGCAACATGAAGAGCCTTAGCTGTATGATGGACATAAGATCTCTGCTAGGAAACTTCAACTATATATCTAAAATATCTCCTTAAAGAAAATGAGAGTAATGTTGAGTTAAGGACAATCAAACGTTGGATAAGAAGTCATGCAGAAGTAATCTATTTCATCTCTGTTTTACGTAAAGAATAAGGTCAAAATACTGCTATTGTTGAAGGAGGACCGAGGATCCTAAAATTTTGGTAAAGAAGGGCCGAAAGGCCTGTTAAGGAGCAGGAAAGAGGCCCAAGTAGCCTCAGTGTACAACAGAGACAAGAAGAACCTTCTACATGATTGTACAAAGTTGCTACAGGTAGGAAATGTGAATACAGGTCTAAACCAAGGTCTGGAAAGCATTTTGACAGTTGGTCTAGACAAGATAATACAAAGACATAGTGGAAAAAGACAAGCAAGGTTAAGTATTAATCCTCAGAGGTAGTATAATCTTTTGTTCTTATATCTAGGCTAGCAGAAATCTAGAATATAACTCCATTTCAATTCTCTTATGACTCCTAAGTTCATCTAGAACATGATCTCAAATATTTATATCTTATAAGTCTGTCATATTGCATGGATATTGTGCATGTGTCTCTTGTCTTGAGGACACAGACATAAACAATATGATTAGTGCTCTATTCTATCCTTGCATATGTAGGTAAAAGTTTTGTGCTACCATTAGAATAAGACAATTTAAAATGTTGATGAGCTCCATATAGAAGGCTTATAAATGGTATTTCTAGGGTTTATGACTAACACATTGGTATATATGTAGAACTTGCAATTTGAAATTTGACAGGCCTTGATCGGTTACTGTGTTTTCTATTCCAAAAATAGAAAAAAGGAGCAAGCTCCCATTACAAAAGGCATTTTGGAAAAAAACATGCAAATGGAGGAAGATGAGGGAGCGCAGTCCCTGGTTCCCCAAGCCTTACATCTGAAATTACCAGGATTTCCAACTACATTCTTCTTATAGAGCCTAACAAACTGGTTGAGCATATATTTACATTTACAACACATATGAAAACTTATGAAAACAGTGACAAAGTACTGGAGGAAAGACTGATCAGAGGTCTTCTAAAACTGGTTGACTGAAGGTTCCTGCTGGGATCGAATTCTGTTGTCCTGATAGTTGGAGTTTTCACCTGTCTGATTGATGATTAAGCCCTTGAGGTAGTTGACATAATCCTCCATGTGTTGGCACTTGTCTTTGAGAGCTGCCATTTCAGAGTTCTGGTCATTAAGTTGCTTTCTCAGGAGAGCATTCTCAGACTTTGACTGTATCCTGTAATCCTTAATTGTCTCATGAAGCTGATCAATCATGAATTTATTTGCCCCGCAAACCACACATTTGTCATTTTGAGAGGCTCTGTCTAGCGGGTTCATGTCCATGGCTGCGCTGAGAACTGATCGAACACTCCTTTGTTGACTGATGAAAGAGCAGGGCAACTGCAACAGAGAGATGGAGGGGAGATCAACAGAGGGGAGGCTCAACGAGGAGAGGGAGGAAGCAGGGGGGGCAGGGAGAATGAAAGGAAATCACACAGGGAGATGCAATAAGCAAACTGCACCTGGAAAGGGAGAGCGCAAAGGAGGTAGACCGAGACTTAGGAAAGCAGAGGGAGAAAATGCGCAGGAGGAGAGGTCCACTGCAAAGGAAGGCTAGCTCGATAACGCAATACGACAGGGACATGAGGAAAAGAGCAGAGGGTGGAGGGAGCACAGAGCAGACAGGGGAAAGAAAACTGCGACAGGAGATGAGGAAAAGCGAGGAGGGAGCACGAATAAATAGAAGAGCGGAGGGGAGGAACAGGAGGAGGGTCAGGACAACAACTGGGAGATCACGGGGGGCCTGTGAGAGCACGAAGTGCTTGGGATTCGAGATGGGACAGGGAAGGAGGACGAGGAAGATATGAATGAGATATGAGATCAGGGAATAATGAAGATTGGTGGTATTAGTCAACCTGCAATCCCTATGCCGAAGTGACATTGGCAGGATTTGCCTGCAAGGATAATTATGGGGTTGGGATTTGAACAATGTCATGCGAAATTCGAGACTCACCAGGAGACCGTGAAACTGCTATGTTGGCCTGAATGTCTGTAGTTTTATTGTTCTCTCTCAAAATATGTTTGAATGAGACCTTGCCCATATTAACCAAATTTTGCCTTATTCTTCTAATGATTTGACTCAATGCCTTGTTTGTTGGAGTGCTTCTCTCAACCATCGCTTGAATTATGATGGCTGAGTCACCCAGAATTACTGGGTTCTACATTTTCCTTTGTTTTAGAATCGCTGTGCCTAACAACAATCCATAAGCTTCTGCTCTATTGTTTGAATTTTCCTCAAGGCCCCATTCATAAGTAGTTGGATTATTGCCACCTGATTCAAAGAGGATGCCTCCAACTCCAGCTTTGCTAGGGTTTGCTTTGGAGGCACCATAAAAAAGGAGGCAGGGTCTATTTAGATTTTTCATCCACATGATGAATTCATCACTTTTTAATCTTATTTTCCAGTTCTGAATATTAGGATTTAAAATGATGATGCTTGGCTTATTAGGCCTGCTCATTGCATAATTAATCCAAGTTCTCTCCTCTTGTTGAATCTGGTTGGTGTCTATTGGTTTTACTCCTTTTGATGATAAGAATTCAGTTGTCAAACCCCAGGTCCTTGACAATACATTACTGATGCTTGGAGGTCGATCGTTGAAAATTTGTTGGTTTCTTGCCAACCAGAGTTGCCAGCACAGAAAGGAGGGAAGACTATTCTAGTACCTTTTGATGGTTTCCTTTTTTTTAGGGAGTATGTGTATTCCCTTTTTCAGGTTGTGAAGAATTCATTGAAAGATTGAGATAGATGCAGATTGACCTCCAAGAGGACTTACTAGGAGGTGCCAACATTCTTGAGCGAAGGAGCATTCGAGGAAAAGACGCTGGATGCTTTCTTCACCCATTAAGCACATTGGACATCTGGAAGGGCCTGCAAATCCCTTTTTTTTTTAAGATTGTCAACAGTTAGGACTTTACCTTTTAAAAGTGTCCAAATGAATATTTTGACCTTTGGTAAACTTTCAGATTTCCACACAGTTCTCCAATGAACCCACTCTTGTTTATCTTGTTGAGCTTGGATGGTCATATAACCAGATTTCACTGAGTACTCTCCACCATTAGGGTCCCATCTGAATGAATCTTGGGAATCAAGGCTTAGAGGGGCAACTCCCTTTAGAAGGATTATTAATGAGTTCCATTGAGGTTTGAGGTTTCGAGGAAGATTAGGGGTCCTCCATTCTGCCCAATTACCATTTTGCCATAGAGAGATGTCATTCAAGGTGCTAATTCCATTTGCGCTCATCCAACCTCTTAAGTTTTGGAGATTTACTTGGTTGGCTAGGGGAGGGTTTCCCATTATGCTATCTTCCCAAATTTTGATGCATTTGCCATTCCCGGGAAGCTTAGAAGAGTTCTCCTTGATGAGAGGAAGATATTTTTTGACTAAGTTCCATACTTGAGTGCATGGCCTGATCGGGAAGCCTTCTTCTAGAAGGAGATCGAGCATGATTAATATATTTAGCTTCTAGAACTTTCTTCCACCAACAATCCTTTCCTGTGATAAACCTCCATGCTATTTTTGCCCCAAGAGCCAAGTTCAGGTGAGCAGGGAGTCTTATGGACATGCCTCCTTTTTCATAAGGCAAGGTGACTTGATCCCATTTTACTAAGCTGAACTTTTTTGAGTCAACTTTCCCTCCTTGCTAAAGAAATCCCCTTATTATTAGCTCAATTTGCTTATGGATGCTTGCTGGAGCTAAGATAGTTGCGAACTGATAGATTGGAAGAGCTGTGAGCATTGATTTGATTAAAATCACTCTGCCTACTAGGTTGAGCCAGTTCATGCCCCAATTTTGGATATTTTTTTTCATTTTCTCTATATGTTTATTTCACAATTCTGTCTTCAAGTTTTCTTTAGATATAGGAAGGTCGAGATAGTGGAAATGACTCCATCTTGCTTGAAAGGGGATATCCAATATTTTGAGATATTCTTTGAAGAGTGCAAGGAGAGGTGTTCCAACCATATATTTTGCATTTTTTGTTGTTTAGGAGACCTCCTGAGACTTCCAGAAAGTTGTTGAGCACTTTTTTTATCCTTCTAGCTACTATACATGAGGCACCTCCCATCACTAGAGTGTCATCTGCAAATAATGAGTGGTTGATGCTTTTTACTCCAGGGGAGATAGAGAGGCCTGTTAATATACGATCTCTCCTGCACTTTTCTAGATATCTGCTCAATGAATCTGCCATGATTATATAAAGAAAGGGTGAAAGAGGACAACCTTGTCTCAGACCCCGTGAGCTTTGGAAAAACTCACTTGGCCTGCCATTGATCAGAGGAGCGATCCATGGGCCTACTGTGTAGGCTTTGATTATGTCAATTATCTCGGGAGAGAATCCAAATTTCTTTAGAACAATAGAAAGGAAGGATAGATTCACCCTATCGAATGCATTTTCCATATCTAGATTTAGAATAATACCCTACTCTTTCCTCATTAAACTAGAATGCATGGCTTCTTGCACTATCATGATGTTGTCGAGGATCTGTCTGCTGGGCACGAATCCTCCTTGATTTTCAGAAATTAGATCAGGGAGGATAGGCTTTACTCTGTTTGCTAAAATCTTTGTGATGATTTTGTAGGAAGAGTTGCACAAGGAAATTGGATGAAATCTGCTGAAAGAAGAGGGCCTTGCCTCTTTTGGAACAAGAGCTAGAAAAGAAGAATTTGTAAATCCTCCTAGCTTCTTTTTCCTGAAGACATTCCTTATCATTCTTATCAAATCTTTTTTGATTAAATTCCAATTGTTTCGATAGAAAGCAATGGAAAATCCATCTGGGCCTGGAGCTTTGTCCGGATGGAGATCCCACATAGCTGAATAAATCTCCTCTTCCACTTTTTTAGTGAGTTCTCGGTTTATTTCTTCACTGATATTTTTTGTAATATTCTGGATGAAGGCTTCATGATCAGGATTTGCTTCGTTCGCTGTTAGAAGCTTTTTAAAGTGGCTGTGCGCTTCCTTTTTCAACTCATATTGTCCTCTGATTTCTCTGCCTTCATCATCCTTTATGCTGTCTATCTGATTAATAATTCTCCACATCCTTGTTGAGTAATGAAATAAGGCAATATTTTTATTACTTGCCTCTAGCCAGAGGCTGTGAGATTTTATTCTCCTTTCCTCTTCCCGAACTCTGTTTTCTCTATATATTTCCCAATAGATTTTCTTTTGTTGGAGTTGGCTTTCTTTTGTTTCTTCATGTTGTTCTTTTGTCTCTTGGGCTAGCTCCATTTTTTTAATTAACTCTGCCTTCCTTTTCTGTGTTTCTTTATGGTTGTTCTTTGCCCAATTTTTCATTTCCTTTCTCAATGCTTTTAGTTTGGTTTCCTAGACAAAGTTTGGAGAGCCTGTAATCTGTTGAGACCAAACTTCAGCTGTTATCTTTTTTACTTCCTCACTGTTGTTCCATATTGGACTGTATCGAAATGGAGTTGGGCCTAAATTCCCCAGAGTCCCAAGAGTGATCACCACTGGCTTGTGATCAGAAGCTGAGGTATGAATGATTCTTGATTTAATTGAGTTGAAGTTGTTGGATATTTTATCCTGAACTAGGATGCGATCAAGCCTTTCCTTGATGTTGTTTTTCCCTAATCTTTTATTACTCCATGTGTATTTTCCATTGATGGGAGGAAAATCCAGAAGGTTGTAGGAGTCCATAATGAGTTCGATGGTATCCCTTGATGGATCTGCATGATAAGATCCTCTGAACTTCTCAACTGCATTCAGTACTAAGTTGAAGTCTCCTCCAACTATAATGCTGCTATTTTGAACCTGTGGGAGAAAGTTTTTTAGAGTATTCCAGTAGACTTCCTTCTCTCTGTAATGATTTGGAGCATAGACATTTATTATGCAGTATTGTTCTTCAGTGTTTTTGTTCTTTAGATTTGTTTTAATCCAGTGTTGTTCTTTTAGTTGGTGGACTAACTCCCATTTCCCTTTCTTCCAGAGAGTGCAGATTCCTCCCGATGCCCCTAAAGCTTGGAGTGCTGTGCCTTCATAACTCCTTATTTTTTGGATCATTTTTCCTATATCATGTTCATTTATTTTTGTCTCTTGGACCATGAGGATGTCTGGATTTTCCATTGCTATTAAATATTTAATTGCATTGAGTTTCAGAGGGCTTCCCATTCCTCTACAATTCCAAGAGACAAGATTCATTAAATATTTTGATTGGGGGCAGAGGGGCCTTTCCCTCTTGAAGGATGGGGGGTTTTCTCCTTGTTCTTTTCTAAGAAGGTATCCATAGGCTGTTGGGTACCCATAGCCATCTCCTTTGCAGCAACTTCGTCTCTTAGTTCTCTATTAGATCTTCTTCCAAGTCTTTTAGGATGGTCAAGGGAAGAGAGAGAGTCTTTGGACTGATTCCTTGTGATGATTTGATCAAAAGAAGGAGGAGGGGGGCTAAGGGAAAGGAGGGGAGAGGAAGGGGTGGGAAAGGGAGGGAAGGGGAGAAGCGGGGGGGAGGGGGGAGGAGAGGAGGGGATAACAGGATCTTCAAGAGGACCGAAGGGATTATAGACTAGGAGGGTGGAGGAGAGGAGGGGATAACAGGATATTTAAGAGGACAGAAGGGATTATAGACTAGGAGGGTGGAGGAGGGAGGGGGAGGAATGAGAGCGGGCCGAGGAGATGAGGGGGAAGGAAGAGGAGCTGAGAGAATAGGAGCAGAGAGGGAAGGGTTATGAGAGGGATTTGAGAGGGGATTTGAGAGAATGAAGAGGGTTGAGAAGAAGGTTTGTTTGCTGTCTTTTTCTTCTTAACTTGTTCCCATTTTGGATCTTGAGCTTCTACTTCTTCATTTTCTTGTTTTTTTCAGACATCTATTAGCAAAATGACCGTATTCGTGGCATACCTTGCATTTGAATGGTATTTTCTTATAGTCAAGCTGCTGAATGTGCACCCAGCTGTCGACTTTGATCTTTACTGCTTTTGGAAGCCCTTTTCCTAGGTCGACTTCAACACATATTCTTGCGCACGCATGCATATTCTCCTTTGGCTCGCTTCTGTCAATGTATTTGCCCACTGCATTTCCTATTGCTTTAACTGATTCGTCTCCCCAACAATGGAGTGGGAGGTGAGGGAGCCTCACCCAGACTTGCACAACATTCGGCACATCCAACTCTGGATCAAAATCTGGAGTCCACCTGTTTAGATAGAGGCCCCTAGTGTCCATGAAATATGGACCATTCTTGAAAATCAGGTCTCTGTCTTCTTTTGTTTCAAAGTGGAATGTATAATATCCTCTTCCACAGAACCTAATTGAGATTTTTCCGCTGATAGAGGAGGACCAGTTCCGTTCTACCCACTTCTGGACAGAGCAGGGGGAAGGCCATAGACCTGTGAACTGACCAACCAGGCCACACTCAGAGAGAGAGAGAGAAAGATGCATGACGAGGGAGGGAAGGAGGTAAAATGATTTCAGGAATGTCATCTATTTTCTTTACAAACTTGGAGACTGAGGGTCTGGTTTGAGGGGGGCCAATAGAAGAGAGCAGGGAAGCAAAAGCTACAACATTTTCATCTTGCTGAGATAAGAGAGAAGAGGCAGGAAGGGAGTCTCCATTCGGAGGAGGCTCTAGAGGGACCATCGGGAGTAGGGGGCTGAGCCCGAGCCCGTCAGGAGTAGGGGGCCCCATGAGCCTGAGAGCGCGCGAAAACCAGATTCAAACGTAGAGCAACGGGACCGCAATACTCCCCCCCAACAAATTTTAGGAACTCGCGGGTGCTGAAATTTCAAAATCTGATACAGGCCTTGAAGATTTTAGACATTGAAGAATCTAGGGTTTGTAAACGCTAGACAAAATTCTGAAGAATGATTAAAATATAGGGATTGAAATTAAAAACCCTAGCTATACAATTGTAAACCCTAATTAATCAAAAGGGGTGAAGATGAATAACTAGTGTTTGTAGACTAAACCCTAGGATGCTTCCACTTGAAAGATGAAGCCCTAACTCATGGGTAATGATATGGACAAAGTTGATTTGCTGATTGGATACTAGAATAACAAGATTAGGAGGAAGTTGACTTTTCTCGAAAGATAAGTTCTCTACATCTCCTTTTATTACAACTGTTGCTATTTATATCTCTTGTCTATGTACTTTTCTTAATTGTACTTGTTCACCCATAGCCTCCTAGCGAGGATTGTTGGTTAGTGACAAGGAGTGTTTAGGCCTTGGCAGCAGGTGAAGAAAATGGAAGAGTGTAACAAAGCATTAGAACTATAGAAGATGTGAATGCAGAAAGAGCGAGTAGTTTAAGTATGCATTACAGAAGTAAAAAATCTAGCTTGCATCTTGATGGCAACTTGGAACAAAATTTGAGAAGGTTCTCCCTATAAGAGGGAGAGGTTTGTGATAAGACATTTGTCTCAAAGGACTCTTGGGTCATTGTAAAAGATGTTGCCTTCAAAGGAAGTTGGAAGCTGAACTTGACATGAAGGATCTCGACTTGATACACGACTACTTGGAAACCTGAGGATTGGTAGAAAACTGATGGAATCTTTCTTGATCAAAAGAAGCATGTGATCAAGATCCTCTAGAAGTTTGGATTCTGATCTTGTTGATCCATCATTGAACCAGTAGCTGATTTGTTCCTTGATACATTTGATTCATGATTGCATTAACAATATTGATGATGAAAGGTACTACTGGTAGTTGTTTCTGCTTGGAACTAATATGGTTCTTGGAAGAGCATAAAAGCAAGATTTTGTTGCACTAAAAGAAGCAGAAGATTTGGCAGTTTGTACAATTAGCTGTGAAGCAGTCTTGGCTTTGTAAAATGTTTGATGCACTGTTTGATGACATGCTGGATTCAACCATGATACTTTGATCAAAGTTGTATGATGATTGTCAAGAACCCGATTTTTATGAAAGGTCGAAGCACTTTATGCTTCGAGAGCATGGTACTAATAGGAGCCGAGAAGCTACTAGAGATCCACATGAACATGTAGCTGATGTAAGGGAAGTATGAGTACTTCCAAAACAAGCTTGGGCTTGTAGATATCTCCTCCCTGTTTGAGAAGAAGTGAGGATGGATTTCTCCTCCCAGGTTGAGAGGGAGTGAGGTTGGACACATGGTTCTCCTTGTGTCATGTACTGTGACAGATTAGGATTAACACCCTAAGTCAAGTACATGGACATGGATAAGGAGAATGGTGGATTGGATAAGCATCTTGGACAGACATTCTTGAGTCATGTACTGTGATGGATTAGGATTAACACCCTAAGTCAAGTACATGGACTTGGATAAAGAATGGTCTGGTGAACAGACATTTCCTTGAGGGAAATGGTTCAGTGGAAGACATACTCTGGTGATCCTAGGTGGAGTATGTGCCTCAAAGAGGTAGCGTGGTGTTCTATGGAATGCCTCCCAACATTGTGCTTTGATCTTGTGGAAAGATAGAGCTTACTTGTCAAGGCCTTGGTAATGTGACAATGCTAGTTATGATGATGTTATCATCAATGATGCTTATCGATCTGGATCTTTTTTTATAGAAGTCTTCAACTTGAGAATATCATGATGAGTCAATTATGAATACCTCTCCTAGTTAAGAGGGAGTGTTGGAGATTGTAACTAGTTTTAGTCTTCATAATTGTCATTGTACAATGTACTTGTGTTTTTATGTAAAAACAAAAAAAATAAAATATTATTATTATTCTTATTGTCAAAACATGTTCTTCGTGCTTAGAAAGTCAAAAAGGGAAAAGAAAAATGTACTTGAATCATGTCCCATTTGGACATTTGTAAAATTTGAATTTTGATTTGTCCAATCTACCAAGTCGGCCCTCCAAGAAGACATGTCAGCCTGCTCAAAGGACATGTCCCTTCACATAGACAAAACACTATATATTGGCACCTTTACTTCACCATTGGAGATAGATTCAATAATTTGTTTAGAGGAGTAACATCCGAAGTTCCTGAGGCAAAAAAGGTTCTCAGCAATGTTTTAAAACTCAGACTCAGAACCAACTAAGGGTCAACTCCGACTCGCACGAGTTGATTCCAATGACTCGGTCTTTGTAAAAAGAACATTAAATATTTAATTTTTAACAAAAAACAATTTTTAAGATTTTCATTCATGTTTCCAAACTCAAAGCATTAGAGTAATGGAGAGAAGACAACATATGATCAAAGCATGCTCATGAATATATCTATTTTATCAAAATGGCACCCAGTGCACTGTCCAATACATATTATATATGGAGATCAAAACAAAAACACATAACCAAAGAAGTTATAAGTGGCCTCTACAACAAAACAATACAACTGTAGGACTACAAGTCACTAATAAAGAATACTATCTCATTGATCAACATGATTAATCATCAACCATCAGTGATCACTACTGCTAGACATGGCAACATCATCTGGCTCAAACTCTAAATTGGTGTTTGACAGGTAGGAAGTGCCTGCGGTTGGAGGACTTGGGGTTGGGACTAGTGGATCTGCATTTAACTGATCATTCCTTAATGCATCCAAGTCCATATCAACATCAAGATCAATATCCTCGCTAGGGTCAAACTGTGTTGTTTGAGTCTCCACTACCCAATTTGAGGGTCGGTTCAAGTCGGACTTGGCTGGTTGGACCGATTGGATACCAAATCGGTTCCTGATCCGAGTTAAGGGCCTAGTCAAACCAGTGTTTTAAAAACCGTTTTCAAAAACCGGTTACTGGTCAAACCGGCCGGTTAGCAAGCTGTCCGGTCCTAACCGGCCAAAAAACCCGGTTTGGAAGGTAGTTTCTCCAATTTTTGGCCCTAACCGGTGAAAATCGGCCGGTTTAGGACGGAACCGGCTGGTTTTAGGCATGCCCACCATAACTTGCAAAAAGCAGATTTCTAACTGTGGTTTTGGGGTTTTGGGGGGGAACTAAGGGTGTTTTCCCTCCAAAAACACTCTCTCCAAGCTATAAGAGGCCCCTCTCACTCTCATTTGTCTCACACAACTGATTTGGAGTGTTTGTGAGTTTGTTTGTGAGCTTGGAGAGTGTTGAGTTTTTGCTGAAGTAGTCATCTTGGAGTTGGAGTTGGAGCTATTTTGGAGATAGTGTGTAGCTGTCAGTGGAGTTGCCATCTTCAAGAGGAGGCTAAGGAAGCTAGTTTGCATTTCCAGGTAAGGATTTGCACTTGAAAATTCCTTATTTGACTGTTGTCCATGAATTAATTTTTTTTATGTGTTATAAACTTCTCACTTCTATGATCTACCATCTAGGGAGTCATCATGCCTCCAAAAGCCAGAGATACTGCATGGGCTCATTGTGATATGATTGATGGCAAAATGATCTGCAAATATTGCCAAAAATCCATTCAAGGAGGGGGTATTAACAGGTTCAAGCAACACTTGGCTGGGATAGGAGGCCATGTAAAGCCATGTGGAGCACCAAATGAAATAATAGGGCATATTAGGGCAGAATACCTTAAGAAGTTTGAGACTCAAGTCACTGAACCAATAGAGAAGTTTGTGACTGCAAAGTTTGGGAGTCGAGACTCAACCAACTGAGTTTGATCATGATGACTGAGACTCATGAGAAGTTTCAACTTCAAGTGATAATGTTGATCACTATTATAGTATTTACTATTATCATATATGTAGAGTCTAGACTGAAGTCTTGTAGTAGGCCACTGGCCCCATAGTTTGTAGGCTTTGTTTTTGCACTCTAGAGGCCATTTAGAGCCTCATTGCTTATGTATTTTGTCGATGATATGTATTCCACTCGGTGCCATTTTGATATATTCACCTTTACATGGTATATAAATGAGCAATCTTTGCATATTTTGTCTCTATTGGCTTGGAATCATGGTTTTAAATCTTAAAAATAGTTTTTTTTCATTAAAAAATAATTATTTAATGTATTTTTCTAAAACCGGTTCGTTTAGACCAAACCAGTCCCGGTTAGACCAGTTCCGGTCGGTAAACCGGTTCATTAGGTGGACCGGTCCGGTCACCGGTTCCGGTTTTAAAAACATTGAGTCAAACCAGAAGGGGGTTTCGACTGATTGAACTGACCGAGTGTGAGTTGAACCGGTGTAGTTTAAAAACGAA
The DNA here is from genome assembly GCA_031772625.1 of Pinus tabuliformis. Lineage (NCBI taxonomy): Eukaryota > Viridiplantae > Streptophyta > Pinopsida > Pinales > Pinaceae > Pinus > Pinus tabuliformis. Next base: position 717,590,122 of record CM062819.1, read on the forward strand.
GGTTCTGAGACACAAATTTTTTGACGCTTGAGAGAGAGTTTCAATGGCACATGTGTTGGAAAATGTAACTAGTTTTCGTCTTCATAATTGTCATTGTACTCATGTCATTATATATATCTTATGTAACAAGCAAAAGAAGAAAGAAAAATATTATTTTCAAGCATGGATTTCATGTTCCATTTGATTGGTCAATTCGGTGAAGCATACATTTTATGCTTCTAGGGTTTGTCATGAGTCAAGAGAGTAATTATTATATGTATAAGATCCATTTGGGCAAGATGTAACATATAAAAGATATTATATTTGTGTTTAGAAAGTCTATTTTGACCGCCGAGACCAAGTTGGCCTTGCCGGTGAAAGTCAGCCTAGAAGAGGCGTAATTCGACCTCATGAGAATCATATATATTTAAGGAACTTCGACCTCATTAACACACATACATCAACAAGTTTGATCTACACAAGAAAGAGAAGAAAAGAAGAGCGAAAGTCAAAGTCAAACAAGAAGCAAGAATTTGAGTTTTCGGCCTATTGCTCTCTCACACGTGTGAAATTAGGGTTTCTGGGAAGCTACTGCAGGGGCAAAGATTTCTGAAATCACTGAAGGTCTGAAATTTTGTGACTAGGGGCTGGAAATTTGAGTTTGGAGCAGATTTGAAGGGTTTGACTTAAGTTAATTTTGACTCATTGAAGAAGAATTTCTTGGAGGGCTGACTTGGTGCTTGGAGGAGGTTTTGGTCTTGTTTATTGGGTCTTGGAGGTCTCATTTTGATCTGATTCTATAAGAATAGGACTGTTTGGATTTTCCCTAATTGTGGGGTTTTGCCCTAGCTTGGAGCCTATGTCATGTGATCTTTGTGATATTCATGTTTTGGTAATTGCTTGATGGAGTAAAATTAAATAATAAAGAGCCAACAAATATCACAAGTAATTATGAAGTAAGGAGAATCAATATAAATCTACAAATACCTAGATTTTCCAACATGGTATCAAAGCTAAGGCGGGTAGAAGGAGGCGAGAAGATCACTGGTTGTTGGCATTATGGAAAAGAAAAAAAAGTCTACTACAAGAAGGATCCAAAGTCTGATACAAATTTCACTGTGGGTTGATTCAAGTTTCCTTTGAAGTCCTATAAAAATCTTTGTTTTGGGCATATCAAATAATCCGAGTTCCCTCTGAAATGAAGCCGAGTTATACATTGCAATTTTATCTTAGGATTGATTGCAAGTTTATCTAAGGTACAATCCTATGAAGATTCGAGAATCCAAGTCTTGTGGACACAGTTGCTTTGGATGACTTCTATACAAGTTCTATTTTGATACAAATTAATGCAAAGGTTTTTAAGTCACCTCCTCCAAGATATGACTAAGATAGGAAGTTCTGGAACATCTGATTCAAGCTTAAAATAGTGATGTAGATCTCTGACTTTGATGCAAGGATCTTCTTGGTATGAATGCGAGCTATATAACTATCATGCAAGACACCTTTATCATCTGAGTTATGACAGTAATATTTATATCCAAGCTATGACACTATGCTACACTTATATAATGGTCCAAGTTACAATACAAGCTGAAGGTATTTTGCCACACTACTGCAATGCAAATTTGTGGGTTAAGTTTCTCCAAGAGTCATTGATGCAAATTAATTCCTGAGGTCTGATGCAAAGTTAAAACAGTGATATGTGTTGTTTGTCCCAAAGGCAATGCATGACTATGATATGATGCTACTCTAACTATGCAAATTCAAATTGGAAGATCTGAATTGCTTTCTCTGAGTAAGACCATGTCAGTGATCTGTGGGTTAAGCTTCAAGATATGGGCTGCTAAGGACACCATAATTTGATCCATACAACACAACTGCATCTCATCAAGTGAAAGAGCAATCTGAGGCAACCGAATTCTACAAGAGTAATCTGAAGTGGAGAAAAAGTCAAGTTTGTGATTCTTTCTAATGATTTGATCTGCCAAGGTAGGAAGGAAGCAACTGAGTATTGTAGGAGAAATATGGGTGTGTTTTTGGGCAAGTATCTGTCTGAATTTGAGGGCTGCAGAAGTCTATTCTTATGCAGGTAGGCTGAGCTCTGTTGTAGCAACTTGAAGGGGGACGAAAGCCCTGTTTTGGAGGGTTGAGGGTTCAGATCAATAGTTGAGGGAAGGCCGCCCTTGATAAGGGACTAGCGCAGAAATTTGGAGAGAAGTTAAGCGTATTTTGAGGTGAAGTAACAGTTCGAGTTAGCGCAAACCAGTAGCCCTAACCAGAGGGCAGATTACCTTAGTATTGAAGCTCAGATCCGTGGAGAATTCAAGGCAACAAAGGACGTCTTGGATAGGTATGTGATTGTCTCTTTAAGATTGATGAATGCTAGGTGTTGAGGGTCCAAATTGGACAAATTGTTGGAGCATCTTGTGGTTGTTCGAAAGACAACATGTAGGTGTTCCTTGTGCCCTAAGTGTAGACCTGTGAAGGATTATAGGTTTCCTAGGAGAGGCAGGGATTTGGAGCTTTAGAGATTGATCTTTGAAGGACATTTGGCCAAAGTCTAGAGGGCTAGTTTTGGAAAAAAAAAAAAAGGAGGATTCTCACAGCCAAGAAGGAACAAAACTCCTATGTAATTGCAAGTTGAAAGAAGGGCCTTTTCTGAAGGCCAAGTAGACCTTCTAAAGCAATGTCACATCTCTCTATGGCAATTGCATAGGAAGAGGGTCCTTTGGTGAGGATTTTTTGTTGTGTTTTGCAGGTACAAGGAAGCGTTAGACAGGGATGAATGTTGCAGACTCAAGAATTGTTTAGAGGGTAGACTTTAAGAAGCTCCATGTACAATGAGTGCAAGAGTTGGCTCACTATTGTGTGGGAAGATTTGTGAAAACCCTAAGAATAGTGAAGCAATGGACATTCACTATCAAGTGGGTTGTTCTTGGAAGACCTTATGATAGTAATCTTAGAGCAATGAAGTCACTATTGAAAGGCAGTTTGATTGGTGCCCTAAGGACTGTCAATTTGAAGCAACAATAGGACAGTTAGAGGGCTATTTGAACATTTATTTGAAGACCCTGAGAGTTGGCTATTTTGGAAAGATGAGAATAGCAACTAGAGGGAAAAATTATTTGTGTTGATGGAGCTGCATTGATTGATAGAGATTGATTGAAAAGGTCAACCAAGTTGTGTTCAAGGTTGATTGAACAATAGAGTGGCTAACCTTGTGCTGTGATAATCAATCAATTGAATGAATTGTGTGATGGACTATCTTCAAGGCAAGAAACAGTGCAATGCAGGAATTATTGTTGGACACAATTCAGGATGTAGTTGGTGAAGACCTCAAGTACATGATCATAGATTGTGATGGCCCTCTAAATTAGACATAAATTAAGGCCCAACTGACCATCCTTCAGCACATTAAACCTCTCTTTTTTGCATTAGATGATGTGTTTTTAGCTTTAATATGTTCATTATGAAGGTTTAGAGATAATTGCATATTTGTGCCTAATATTATTTATTTTTGTAGAATATTGTGATAATATTGGGCAGATTATGAAGATTTGTAAGAGGATCAAGATTGGATAATAAATGAACAAAATATCATGAAATTATTGACAAATTCTGGAGCTCCAGTGATTGAGAAGATCTAGGAATGTGTTCCTGTCATTTAATGTAAATTCCTAGTGTTGGGAACCAAATCCACTATTTGAGGAATTTTGGAGGGGAAAGCTTCCTCCTTTCAAGGAGAATGCTTCCCCATTAATTTGTATAGGTACCAATTCAAATTTTCCTCTAGGGGCATGCATTTCTTAGTCTTCTTATGGAGAAAACTTGTTCCTTAGCAACTCCACTTTCATTTCTAGTAGGGATGTACTTGGATTGATTCAAATAATGAAGTTTGGTGCCATTTTTAGCTTCTAAAGCTTGGTTTCATTCATAGGACTCTGATTTTCCTTGGGCTTGACCATCCCAGAAGCCTCGAAGCCCTCTTGTACAATTTCTTTATTTTCTTTGAATGTATTTTTCATTTGCATCTCTTATTTTTGCATTTACTATTCATGTTTCTTTTGTTGTAAGTTACATTGGTGAAATGATTGAAGTGAGTTGTTTTGCAGGTTATTTACAGATTCACAAGCATGATGCATCCTTAGAACAATTTTGAAAAGTCATATTCACCATTGAGCTGCTTGGATTGGTCTCCTAGTTCACAAATCTAGAATTTCTGAAAGTTCCTTGTAGCAAAATAGTAGTAATTTTCTGCTATTTTCTCCTCTTTTGCTCAGATGCTCCAAGAAGACCAAGGCCATGTCAATCCATCACCCTCATCCGTTTCCAACATCCACCCATCATTTCCAAGCCTTTCCCATTCATTTTCCTCGTTGTCCTAAAATGCTACTGGATTGCTACAACAGACCAAAATACATAGGGCAAAAAATTGTTTTTACCATATCTTGAAAACCGTGCATCCATTGGTCGAGATGTTTCATGGAGAGATGCATATGGATGATGGTAACATGCTTAAGGAATTTCAACAAATTCTAGTGCACACTTTTCGAAAAATTGGCCTCCATCACCTACAACTATTTTTAATTTTTCTTGAGATTCGTTCATCTTTTGGCCAAAAATTTTTATGGGGAGACACATAGGGATGATGGAAACATGATCACTAAATTTCAGGTCAATCCAATCTACCGTTTGAGAGATATGGATAAAACAATTCTGCTACAAGAGACTGTCCTGAAATGCTACAGGAGCAACCAAAAGTGCTACAAGAGGCAGATCTGATTGGAGAAAGAGGCCAAAAGGTCATGTCTTCTTTAAGAAATGTTGAGAGAGGTCCACCAACACCCATCCACTCCATCTAGCCAAAAGTCAAGTTCAATTTCCACTCTGCCATACATAAAAAAACACAGAAAAGCTCTTCTTTCATTTTTTCCACCACCTACACCACTTCCTAATGATTTTAACCCTGTCCTTATACCTTTTATGACTTTCCCTCAATCTTACATGCAATATGAGGTCTCAAAAGAGGAATTAAGTGACTGCTACAGGAAGGAGATTCCTCTTGTAGCAGCCTGTACAATTACAACAAAACTCAACATCAATTCTTTTTTCACCCACAGAGTAGAAGATCTAGCCACCTTGAGCATCATGAAGCCATTTCTGAAGTTGAGAAGGGGCACACCCTCCTTAGGAAGCAGTCCATCCACTCCACGAGTAGTAGATTGGACATTGGGAAGAAACTTGCTCACACAACAATTTTATCAGTCAAAGAATCATCAATCTATGAAGACCTGTGTAGAAGCAAGCAAAGGAAATCAACACCTTCAAGATCATCATGTTATGAGGACCAGCTCTAACATGTAGGCATCTCCAACAATTCGATATCACAGGTAGGCACAGGTATGCATTATTCTTCACCTCTTCTCTTGAGCGTGTTATGATTAGAAATTTGTTGTCAATGCATAGAGATGAGGTTTTATAAGCTAAGGATGGGTTAGCAGTCTCGGCCATCCTCAACCAGTTAAGTGCAGCTAACTCCCTCACTCATGCAATGTGGAAAAGCCAAATTAAGAAGGGTGATGATTATGAGGAGTGGGGAAAATGGTTAAAAGAGGAAATTCATGCAAAGGCCAAGTCACCAAAGCACTCTGAGCCATTACCACAAAAGGGAATAAAAGTACGAGGCTCAAATTCACTTGCACAATTACTCATTCCCAAGAAACAGTTGGAGAAACCCATCAAGGTACAAAAGGACGAGCTAGATGCTACTAGGGGCTGCCTAGGGTGCTACAAAAGAGATACAGAGTTGATTTGTAGGTGCTATAGGCCTGAGTAAAACTGCTATAGGAGAAACAGGGTTGCTACAAAAGAGATAGACTGTGTGCTATAGGAGAAACAAATTTTCTATAGGAGAAGACAATGTGCTATAGGAAAGTCCAGAGAGTTTCAAAACTTGATTTTGAGCAACTTTACCCTAGATTTGAAGAGGTACATCTAAGAGAAGGGTAAGTACACATTTTTCTCTGCCATTTGTGGACAAGAAACTTGCAAAACCTCTCATTCCTTCAACCAAAATTCTGATAGCAGTTTGAGAATAAAAAAATTGAATGAGAATGTTTCTTTTGAGTTAAGCAAGATAAGAAAGGAAATGGAATTGTTTTTGAGTTGAGTCTGAAGTTTTCCTTCCTCTAACCAGTATGGATAAAACTGCTCTTTTACCCTTGTAGCAGATTGGGAGTATTGGTTTGCCAAACCTTGGAAAATCATAGTGACAAATCATGGGGGGAGTAGTTTCAATTGAAGAGAGTCCACAGACTCATCAAGGATGCTAATTATCACATATTCTACGGAGAATGTTTGAAAACTTGTATCATGGGCAAACATTGTAAACATTAACAGGGAGACTTTTCTTAAGACACAAGAACAAGCCTAATTAGAACTTGGAGAAAAGGATGGATCTACAGAAAAAGGAGTTGGAGAAGAAGAGGAAGAGGATGGAGCAAGAGAAGATGTGCCAAAATTCCTTTTGAGGTAGCTTGGGATGTTAAGGAGGCCACCAGGGCCATGAATGAGGCACAATTAGGTCACTAAGTTGCTCAGAGGATGAACAACACTTTCAATAGGGGGTGTGATGGGCCTCTAAATTAGACATAAATTAAGGCCCATTTGACCATCCTTCAACACATTAAACTTCTATTTTTTGCATTAGATGACATAGTTTTAGCTTTAATATGTTCATTAAGAAGGTTTAGAGATAATTGCATGTTTGTGCCTAATATTATTTATTTTTGTAGAATATTGTGAGAATATTGGGCAAACTATGAAGATTTGGATGAGGAGATAATATAAGGACTTGCTCCTTGGTACATGAGGATCAAGGTTGGCTAATAAATGAACAAAATATCATGAAATTATTGACAAATTCTGGAGCTCCCTGAGAAAATTTAGGAATGTGTTCCATGTTATTTAATGTGAATTCTTAGTGTTGGGAACCAGATCCACTATTTGAGGGATTTTGGAGGGGAAAGCTTCCTCCTTTCAAGGAGAATGTTTCCACACAAATTTGTATAGGTACCAATTCGATTTTTCATCTAGGGGCATGTATTTCTTAGTCTTCTTGTGGAGAAAACTTGTTCCTTAACAACTCCACTTTCATTTCTAGCAAGGATGTACTTGGATTGATTCGAATAATGAAGTTTATTGCCATTTTTAGCTTCTAAAGCTTGGTTTCCTTCATAAAACTCTGAGTTTCCTTGGGCTTGGCCATCCCAGGAGCCTCAAAGCCCTCTTGTATAATTTCTTTATGTCCTTTGAATGTATTTTTCACTTGCATCTCTTATTTCTGCATTTACTATTCATGCTTCTTTTGCTGTAGGTTACATTGGTTAAATGATTGAAGTGAGTTGTTTTGCAGGTTATTTATAGAGTCACAAGCATGATGCATCCTTAGAACAACTTTGAAAAGTCATATTCATCATTGAGCTACTTGGATTGGTTTACTAGTTCACGAATCTAGAATTTCTGGAAGTCCCTTGTAGCAAAATAGTAGTAATTTTCTTCTATTTTTTAAAACATGTTAATGAGCTTCATTTGAGTTGATTCCACTTGTATTGGGTCATAAAAACATTCAAGTTAATAGGAAAATTTAAACCATAGCATTCACACTTGATTAGGTTAGGAATTTGGTAGGTTAACTAGCTCAGTAGTTCTTGAATTTCTAGTTTTTAGAGTAGTAATTTTCTGCTATTTTTTAACACGTGTTAACAGGGGTATTTTGGAGTGATTCCACTTGGAATGGAGTCCTAAGACACCCTAATTAATAAAAAAAATTCCCATCCTATTTGCATTTGATTTACTTGGGCATTTGGCAAGTTATCTCCTCCTATAGCAAAACGGGGCCTCCTGTAACACATCTTGTAGCACATGTAAAGTTGACTAGATTTGCTCCAAAAGCCTGGTTTTTGTCTCTTAGGCTTGAATAATGACCCCTAGGCTCTAGATCCATGATTGAGGAAGACCAAAAACCACTCTAGGCCCACCTTTCCTTCACTGCAAGTACACATTTGCAATCAAAATTAGAAGACAAATTTCCACATTTGAATAACAATGGATGTTTTCTTATGAAATGTACATGGATTATGTTACTAAAGCTAAGTTTCCTTGAACATAGAAGGGTGATTCATCAATGCAAAGTAGATTAGACTTGATTCTTGAAATCATGCTTCCTTAAGGTTCCAGTTACAAGCATTATTGTTGAAAATATCAAATTTCCTTTTTCAAAACAACATTCCACATTTTGCGATTAGAGTATTGATTTACATTCTACGATTAGAGTATTAATTTACCTTCTACAAGTAGACTAATGTTTCCATTTTTGCAAGTAGGTTAGACACATTGCACGCTGCACATACAGTGCCAACACCTCTTAAGTTTGTATGAACCCCAGGTTGATAATTTAAGTTGGTAGCCTTGGGAGTTGCAGCATTCTTGTTGGAATATTGGGGCTCATCAGACTGTTAGGAGGCAGGTTTGGAGCCCTAGTTCAAGAAGTTGCAAGATGAGCAAACTCAGTGATAACAAGGATGATTGAGGAAGCTACAACAATTGCAAGTAGCTGATGTAAGGGAAGTATGAGTACTTTCGACGCAAGATGAGGATTGTTGACTAACTCTCTCTATTTTGAGGAGTGAGCATGGATTTATCCTCTCAAGTTGAGAGCGAATAAGGTTGGACACTGGTTCTCGCCGTGTCATGTACTAGGGCAGGATCAATCGCCGCAAGTCTAGTACATACATCATGGATAGGGAGAATGATGGATTGAATAAGCATTGTTCTCCTTGTTTCAAGTACCGTGATGGATTAGGACTGATATCCTAAGTCAAGTACATGGACATGGATAAGGAGAATGGTGGATTGGATAAGCATCTTGAGTCATGTATTGTGATGGATTAGGATGGAGATCCTAAGTCAAGTACATGGACTTGGATAAAGAATGGTCCAGTGGACGAACATTTCCTTGAGGGAAATGGTCTAGTGGAGGACATACTCCGGGTATCCTAGGTGGAGTATGTACCTTAGTGAGGCGGTGTGGTGTCCCATTGTTAAGTTATGGTATGTTCTATGCTTATAACAATTTACTTCTTTTTCTTATTATATTCCACAGATTAGCAATCACATGTACATAAAGTAAAGTGCAGATAGAACATTAAATGATCGACAGAAAACAAGCCAAGATAAGAGACACAAGATGTGGCGGCTAGCCAGGGGCAAACCCCACAATGTGTGTGGAAACCCTTTGATCAAATCTTCTTTTATCTTCAATAATTCAGCAGAGAGAAATAATACAATAAATCTGATTCATATCAGCAGTAGCAAACCCTAGATCAGTAGCATCAACATTAGCAGCTTCATTATCAAACTAGGGCAGACGATATCTCACAAATCGACTGTCGGATTGACTTCATTCCACCACCAAAATTTGCGGCTTCCAGAGGAGGTTCAGATGAACCTACAACGCAGTTCATATGAGGAGATCTTCTAGGCCATGTAGGTCAATCTTTACTTCTGCAGTTGCAGCTTCAGTTTCAACAGTTTCCGGCTTCAAACTAGGGCAGTCGATATCTTGCAAACCGTTTGTCGGATTGACTTCATTCCACCACCAAAAGTTGCAGCTTTTAGAGGAGATCCAGATGGACCTATAGTGCAGTTCCAAAGAGGAGATCTTCTAGGCCACGCAGGTCAATCTTTGCTTTTGCAGTTGCAGCTTCAGGTTCAACAGCTTCCGATTTCACATGTGTGAGAGAGAGGCCCATTTCTGCGCAGTAGAGAAGAGACTCATTTCTGCGTAGTAGAGAGAGAGAGATGTGATGAGAAGAGTGAGTGCAAATGATGAAAAGTCCTCTTATATTTATACACAACGTTGGTGTTTGAATAGATGTAACTATTGGGCTTCTGAGCCTACATGAGTTGTAGGTCGGCTTGATAATAATTCCATAATCAAAATAAATTCATATCTCCATGAATACTTATCGGAATCGGATGATCTTTATATCAATCCTACACCTCTCGACGAGAGGAATCTAATAAAAATATTATCAGCCATGAATAAGATGACCCACATGAAGTTTTTCCCTGGTTGCCAATTTTAACACTCGCTCTCAACCAGGGAGAACTTCATCTGCAATCTGTCTATCGGTCGTTACTATTCATCCATCAAATGCACTGCCCTGTACAACCTGACCCTTGCCCTGCTTTGCTCTATTCTGCCTGTTTTGCTTTGTCTTGTTCTGCCCTGTAATGATCGGTACTGTTTTGCTCTACTCTTGCATTGTTCTGTTCTGCTCTGCTTTTGTCTGAATTATGAAGAAGAAGAAATGATCGAGGATGTGTCATACTGACTCAAAGTCAGTCTCAGAGTATGTACCACTGGTCCTAGACCAGTCTCAACCAACCCGAAGTCAGCGTCATAGTGAGTACAACTCCACTGGTCCTAGACTAGTATCATCCTCCACTGACTCAAAGTCAGTCTCAGAGTGCGTACCACTGGTCCCAGACTAGTCTCAGCCGACCCGAAGTTAGCTTCATAGTAAGTACCACTCCTACCACTGGTCCCAGACCAGTATTGCAGTCTCAGAGAGTGTACCACTGGTCCCAGACCAGTCTCAACCGACCCGAAGTCAGCGTCATAGTATGTACCACTCTCACTGGTCCCAGACTAGTACTGCACTGACACGAAGTCAGTCTCGGAGTATGTACCACTAGTCCCAGACCAGTCTCAACCGACCCGAAGTCAGCATCATAGTATGGTACAACTCCTACCACTGGTCCCAGACCAGTATTGCAGTCTCAGAGAGTGTACCACTGGTCCCAGACCAGTCTCAACCGAACCGAAGTCAGCGTCATAGTATGTACCACTCTCACTGGTCCTTCATTTCAAATTCAGAAGCCAACTCCCTCTTACATTTGTGAATGAGAGGGTCTGCACCTGTTAGAAAGAAGGTCATCCACATACAACACCAGTATGAGAGGCTTGTCATCTTCAACCTTAAAGTAAAGGTTAGGATCGGCTTCACTCCTAGTGAATCCCACCTTCATCAAGTAGCTGTCGATCCTCTCATACCATGCTCGGGGTGCTTGCTCCATAGAGAGCCTTCTTCTACCTGCATATATGAGATTTTCGATCATAAATTTCAAATCCTTTGGGTTGCTCCACGTAGACCTCTTCTTTGATCGAGCCATGTAAGAACGCAGTCTTGACATCTATCTGATGTAGGTCCCATCCTTGTGATGCGACAAGGGCTATGATTGAGCGGATGGTCGTATATCTGGCAACAGGTGCAAATATCACATCATAGTCTATACCTTCCTTCTGGGAGAAACCACAAGCAACAAAATGAGCCTTATACTTTTCCGTACTTCCATCTGCTGCATGCTTTATCTTGTAAAGCCATTTGGAAGTAACAACTGTCTTGTCCTGGGGTCTGGGAACTACTTCCCAGACATCATTCTTCATGATAGACTCATATTCTTCGGTCATAGCATCCTTCCATACTTGATGCTTGACGGCGTCTGAGAATGATGAAGGCTTATTTTGTATGATTGTGCTCATGATGGTCAGGTATCCCTGATACCTATTAGGTTTCTTACTTTCACGAAAGGTTCCTCGGGGTGCAGCATGTCCTTCAGCATCATCAAGTAGCCCCCTAAGCCATGAAGGCCTCTTCCTAGAAGAGGAAGGCTCATGTGGAGGAGGATCAATCGGATCCATGGGTTCTTCTACATCAGGCATTGATTCATCATCCTTTTCTTTCGGTTCCCTGGTGTCGGCTTCTTGAGAGCTCCTCAAAGTCGGAAGATTGTTCACCTTGCTGAGAGCCATATCTTCGTCAAAGGTGACATCATGACTAATTACAACTTCCCTTTGACCGGCTACATAGATTCTATAGCCTTTAGCATTTTCACCATAGCCCACGAAAATTCCCTTCTTTCCAGATGCACCCAATTTATTTCTTTTCTCTTTCGGCACATGAAAATATACAGGGCTTCCAAAAATTCTAAAATGAAAAACATCAGGTTTCTTACCGGTGAACTTTTCTTCAGGAGTCTTGGAACCCAATGCTATACGACAGTGTTTGTAGTTTCAGCCCATAGAAACTTAGGAAGTCTTTGATCATGTCGCATGGCCCGGACAGCTTCCACAATCGTGCGGTTCTTCTTTCCTGCCACACCATTCTGCTCAGGAGTACGTGGTGTAGTAGTCTCCCTCTTAATGCCAGCCTTAGATATGCCTGAGTGAACCAACTGTAATATATCGGAGGTCTTGCTTTGGCTTGAGGGGAATGGTCCCCTTTTGAGCTTTCCTTCGACACATCCCGGACATACACCTTCTTTCTCTACTTGGAATTCGGGCATCCCTGTTACCATCTGTCTTACATCGGGTAGAGCTTTGTAATGAAGGTGGGCAAACCTCCGATGCCAAAGTTCGGACTGAAGCGTTGTGTCACAAGACATGATACGTAGCGGACTTCCATCGACCTGATATAATGAATCAACACTAAACCCAAGAGTAAAGGCATCTTTAACATTATTTTTCCATATACATACCTTGCCATTGCTGAAGGTTACCTTGTAGCCTTTGTCTTCCATTGCCGAGATGGACACTGGGTTCTTTTTGAGGTCAGGTGCATTTAATACATCCTGGACTTTCTAGCCTTCTTGAATGGTTGTCCTCTTCCTCGATCGCCAACTCTCCTCTTACCTTTGTTGTTGAATTTGTCATTCCTTTGATTTGCCATCAGAGGGATTTTGATCATCGTCCCGGTGTGAGTCCTTTCTATCATGGCACTCCCTTGCATAGTGACCTTTTTTATCGCAGATGTAACATTGTCCTTTTCTTCCACCCTTAGGTCCAGCCTTTCCTTTTGATTTAGTCCCGGAATTATTTCTTTTCTTAGCATGAGAAGAAAAGGCAGCAGGAGGACCTTTAGGCATGGGCATTTCTTGCTCTTCTTCCCTTGTTTCTTCTTGAATGCATCTAGCCATTAACTCCTTAATACCAGGAATTACATTATAGTTCAGAAGAGTAGTCCTGAACATGTACCATTTGGATGGTAATCCTCCAAGAGTCGTGAGTGCCATCTCCCAGTCTATCGTAGATTTCCTTGGAGGTGTCCAGTTCAGAGATGTAGGCCACCAAGTGCTTGTCGATAGAGTCCCGAATGATCTTCTATTTTGACTTCTTCAGTTTTCCATTTGTTCCATGCAACAGCGGATGCATTTGATGGAGGCTCAACAATATTGCCTCTTACATGGTCCAGCATTCCTGGATCTTCTAGGGTTAGATCGATAGACATCTTCCATGTGTGATAGTCATCTTTCTCACGGAGCTTGTCTTCGGTAGGAAAGAGTGCTGAGGACCCCATAGTTCTTTTAAGATAGCTTTGCCAATCTTCTCTTCGGTGATTGCTCTTGCTCTTGCTCGGGCTTTGTCTTCACCTCAACTCTGATACCATGTTAAGTTATGGTATGTTCTATGCTTATAACAATTTACTTCTTTTTCTTATTATATTCCACAGATTAGCAATCACATGTACATAAAGTAAAGTGCAGATAGAACATTAAACGATCGACAGAAAACAAGCCAAGACAAGAGACACAAGATGTGGCGGCTAGCCAGGGACAAACCCCACAATGTGTGGGGAAAACCCTTTGATCAAATCTTCTTTTATCTTCAATAATTTAGCAGAGAGAAATAGTACAATAAATCTAATTCATATCAGCAGTAGCAAACCCTAGATCAGCAGCATCAGCATTAGCGGCTTCATTATCAAACTAGGGCAGACGATATCTCACAAACCGACCGTCGGATTGACTTCATTCCACCACCAAAATTTGCGGCTTCCAGAGGAGGTTCAGATGAACCTACAACGCAGTTCAGATGAGGAGATCTTCTAGGCCACGCAGGTCAATCTTTACTTCTGCAGTTGCAGCTTCAGTTTCAGCAGTTTTCGGCTTCAAACTAGGGCAGTCGATATCTTGCAAACCGTTCGTCGGATTGACTTCATTCCACCACCAAAAGTTGTGGCTTTTAGAGGAGATCCAGATGGACCTACAATGTAGTTCCAAAGAGGAGATCTTCTAGGCCACGCAAGTCAATATTTGCTTCTGCAGTTGCAACTTCAGGTTTAATAGCTTCCGGCTTCACATGTGTGAGAGAGAGACCCATTTCTGTGCAGTAGAGAAGAGACTCATTTTTGCGCAGTAGAGAGAGAGAGATGTGATGAAAAGAGTGAGTGCAAATGAGGAAAAGTCCTCTTATATTTATACACAACGTCGGTGTTTGAATAAATGCGACTATTGGGCTTCTGAGCTTACATGAGTTGTAGGTCGGCTTGATAATAATTCCATAATCAAAATAAATTCATATCTCCATGAATACTTATCGGAATCGGATGATATTTATATCAATCCTACACCTCTTGACGAGAGGAATCTAACAAAAATATTATCAGCCATGAATAAGATGACTCACATGAAGTTTTGCCCTGGTTGCCAATTTTAACACCCATGGAATGCCTTCCAGCATTGTGCTCTGATCTTGTGAGAGATAGAGTGTACCTGTCAAGGCCTTGGTAATGTGACAATGCTGGCTATGATGAATCATGATGCTATTTTCATTGATGCTTATCAATCTGAATCCCTTCTTATGAGAATATTTCAACTTGAGATAAACCTATTGTGTCATTAAGAATACCTCCCTAGTTAAGAGGGAGTGTTGGAAAATTTAACTAGTTTTGGTGTTCATAATTATCATTGTACTCATGTCATTATGTATATCTTCTGTAACAAGAAAAATAAGAAAGAAACATATTATTTTCAAGCATACATTTGATTGGTCAATTAGGTCAAGCATACATTTATGCTTCTAGGGTTTGTCATGAGTCAAGAGTAATTATTATATGTATAAGACTCATTTGGGCAAGATGTAACATATAAAAGATATTATTTTTGTGTATAGAAAGTCTATTTTGACCTCTAAGACCAGGTTGGCCCTGCCAGTGAAAGTCGGCCTAATTCGAACTCTTGAGAAGCATATGTATAGAAGGAACTTCGACCTCATTAGCACACATACATCAACAAGTTTGATCTACACAAGAAAGAGCAGAAAAGAAGAGCGAAAGTCAAAGTCAAGGAAGAAGAAAGAATCTGAGTTTTCAGCCTATTTCTCTCTCACACGTGCAAAATTAGGGTTTCTGGGAAGTTGCTGCATGGGCCGAAATTTCTGAAACCATTGCAGGTCTGAAATTCTGTGACTAGGGGCCAAAAATCTGAGTTTGGAGCAGATTTGAAGGGTTTGACTTAAGTTGACTTTGACTCATTGAAGAAGAATTTCTTTGAGGGCTGGCTTGGTGCTTCGAGGAGGTTTTGGTCTTATTTATTGGGTTTTGGAGGTCTCATTTTGATCTGATTATATAAGAAGAGGATTGTTAGTGTTTTCCCCAATTGTAGGGTTTTGCCTTGGCTTGGAGCCTATATATTGTGTTCTTTGTGTCTTTGTGATCTTCATGTTTTGGTAATTGCTTGATGAGGAAGTAAAATTAAATAATAAAGAGCCAACAAATATCACAAGTAATTATCAAGGAGAATCAATATAAATCTACAAATACCTTGATTTTCCCACAACATGTTGATGTGAAGTTTCTGTGGCATACTCTATCTCTGTGATGCAAAGTTCCTGTGACATACTATCTCTCTGTGATGCAAAGTACCTGTGGCATATTATGTAATGCGAGCCTCTGTGATATAGCTCTCTATGATGCGAATCATATATATCTCTGAAATGTGAACTATAGGAAGCTACATATCTCTGTGATGCAAGTCATATATATCTGTATGATGTGAGCTACAGGAAGGTTATTTTATGTGTGATGCAAACTACAGGTTGTTTACTTTCTGTGTGATACAAGCTACAGGAAGGCAGGACAAACATCATGATGGGACATGGCATCTAAAGGACAGACTTGTGGCAGATTGGTTTATTATCTCATAGACTTTGGAGGACTGACTTGGCACTTGGATCACTAGTTAGTTAGACTTGGATTTCTCTTTTGATGAAGAAGCTATAAGGAAAGGATTGACGGGTTTTCCCCTTGTGGGTTCTGCCTTGGCTTCTGGCCTATTGTCTGGTGTTTCTTGTCTTTTGTGTATTGTATTTGTATAATTGCTTGATGACCTAATGAATAAAGAAAATACTAAATGGAAAACATATGTAATTAATCACAAGTAATTATCATGATAAGAAATTCTACATTGAATTCGAATTTCCAACACACCAAATCTCTGATCCCATGTTGATTTTCTAGTGCAATCAAGAGTAGTACAATTTTTCAAATGATATAATTAAACTTCTTACAGGATTCCAATCATTAAGCAGTTATACATGAAAATTTTCAACAATTCACTTTCTTCATTAGAGAAATAGAGAGCACAGTAAACAGTAAAACAAGAGACAAGAGACACCAATATTTAGGCTAGCAGCCAGGGCAAAACCCACTAGGGGAAAATCCAACAAGTCTTTCCTTATGAGAGAGAGAATTCAGTTCATCAAAAGTACATCAGAATATTCCAAACAGGATGCCAAATTCTGGCCTCAATATATTCAAGTCAAACCAGTCAATGGAGAGAGAAAACAGTCAATTCTGGTCAAAGTCAAGTCTGCAACAGAAGGGCCGAATTTCGCCCTGAGGTAGCTCTGAATAGGAGGGACCTAATTTGGTCGAACCTCAGTCAAATGAACCTCTGCAATTTTTGGTCAAAGCTCAGGGTTGACCTGCAGTCAACGGCTCAGCAACAGGAGCAAAATCTCAGTCAAACAGAGTCAACAAATCCCTGAAATATTTGGCCGCCAAGACAGTCAAAGAGCTCGGCCAAACAGAAGCAAACTTTCCCGAGTCAACGCTGGTTAAACAGAAGAATAGAAGGCTGATCAATGCAGAACAGATTCTTCTTGTCTCCTTCACACGTGTTGACTTCTTCTTGTGATTTCAGATCGAATGATGTGAGTTGATGTGATGCCAAATGAGGTTCAACAAACTCTTATTTATATCTGTTTTAGGAGGAGGGTTTTGACCTTGGGGTCAAACCCTTTCATCATGTGGGGCCAACTTTTGCACTTTAGGCTGACCTGGTCAACAAGAAAAATATGAATTTCTTCCTTTGATTTGCCAATGAAAAGACCAACCATAGCTACCAATTTTCAACAGAAAGGACTTTGATGACTGGTTGAGAAACAAAGGTCATATCTTTGAAAATCAATGAGAAGAGGATACTTATATTTGACTTTCACCTTATTGAGTCCTACGTAACTGACACATTTTCATATTTCTGTCTGTCCTACACATTAAAAATGCTATAGCTCCAAATGAGGATATTGGGTCACCAAGTGAAAAATTTCTTGGATATCTTAAACCTCTTCTCTTCATGAGTCAATTCACAAGGCAATCTATAAATGGGCCTAGCCTCTTCTTGTATGGTTGAGTTTGACAGTCCATGTTGCTGTGCTGTGTGAACTGAAATCTTTTGGCAAGACCAAAGACTGACATTCAAATTTGGATATTCATCTGAAAAATGACTTCCATCTCCATCTTGATTCCTTTCTTGTGTTTCATCTTTTGCTAGAATGTTTTGAAAAAGCTCACAATAAAAATGATACTCTTTCTTGCAACTCTATTTAATTGAATCGTGAAAGTACAAAGGATCATTTAAGATCATTACCTCTATATGCCTCATTTCTTTAACTTCTATACATAAAGTCAAGATTATCGATGCAAAAAAGAGCATTATTATAACATAGCCCATGTTTCTGTAGAATGCTAATATATTTGTTGATCTTGAAAACGTTGAAGCTAATCTTGTCTCCACCGAAGGGAGTTGAGAAATTTGGCTATACATTTGTTCCAAACAAGTGTCCCTGAGCCATTTACAAACTTGAAATTACAGGCATATATTGCCCTTCTAACATCCAACTTACCTTTATGGCGAAATTCTTTGGAAAATTCGAAGGTCCATGGAATGTTTTACATAAAGTCAAGATTATGGTTGCAAAAAAGAAAGTAGTATTATACCAAAGCCCATGTTTCTGTAGAGGGCTAATATATTTATCAATCTTCAAATTGTTGAAGCTAATCTTGTATCCACTGAAGGGAGTTGAGAACATTGTTTGTGCACTTACTTCAAACATATGTCTCTGGCACATTTGTAAACTTGAATTTATAGGCATGTGTCACACTTTAACATCCAAGTGACCTTTACTGTCAAATTATTTGTAAACATCTAGGGTCCAGCGAAATTTTTCCTGCGTCCTGTATAAATGATTTCATTTCGATGATTGTTTTTCACATATGTCTTGATATTTATAAGTTGTAAATATTCATCTTCCACATTATTTCTGAATCTTTAATCCTTGACATCAAG
Organism: Pinus tabuliformis; assembly: GCA_031772625.1. NCBI lineage: Eukaryota > Viridiplantae > Streptophyta > Pinopsida > Pinales > Pinaceae > Pinus > Pinus tabuliformis. The sequence continues at coordinate 717,608,572 of CM062819.1, forward strand.
GTGTTTATCAATGTTGCTGACATTGGCATTGGGATAAAATCAGCAAGGATCTGGAAAAAGACAAATTGTAAAAATCAGGAAAATATCGGTAAAAATCGGCAAGCATCGGCAAAAGTAAAAAACTATAAAATAAAAAAAAATCAAAAAGTAAAAAAAAATCACTTAAAAGTTAAAACTTCAGCTGTCCACAGCCTGGTGATTTTTTCCATTGACTTGCGATTTTTTCAAACGGTTACAATAAAATAACGATTTTTTCGGCCAGAAAATCAGCTGGGTCAAAGAAGCATGATATCCTGATTTTTTCTCAATAAAATTGCAATGTTTGCAACACTGGTATTTATCACTTTCCATGTAACATTTGCTTTTCATATTTATCAATTATTTCCTTTAGGAAGAAACAAAGAGGATATCAGTGCATATTTGGATGATATGTGAAATATAATCGTCATTTTGGCCATTTCTGAATGGATTTAAAGACCAGTGGGTTACTTTTTATCCTTTTTACTTGCAACATGTTTGAGAGCCAATCATACATAAGCTTTATGCTGCTCTTTTACCTGGTAGAGAAGCTGCCCAGGACTGCTCTGGAATAGTCTATATGAATATTTGATCTGAGGTTTGTCTTGAATACTGATATATACCAACTGGTTTTAGGATTATCTATTCATGCACATATTTAGATATATGATCTATTTTTCAACTATACAACTTTTGTGTGTGATTAGCCTGTTTGTGGATGTAATTGTTTTATTTCTTTCTGCATACTCTTCAAGAACTGATAGTGTCTCGTGTTTCTCATGCATTTATCCATAACTAAAGTTGGTACAATGATTTTCTTTTTGTAATATTAAAAATTATTTATCATGGCTTATGACTCCCTGGTATGCAGTTACACAAACGGTACTCAAACTTGCATGTTTATGCATATGGTGTACTCCCCTGTGTTGATGCAGTTGTAGCTGATGCATGTTCGAGCTTTATAACAAGGTAAAATGTCTCTATCCACTGCTTCTTTTGGTTTTCTTATTTGTTGCATTATATCTATTTTATATCCATGTTTTCTGCTGCTAAGAGAACTTCACCAGATATGCAACTTTCTTAGTAATGTGATTCGGCTGTCCCCGCTTACTCTCTCAAGTGCATCTGTTGTAATCTGCTGAGCATATTGAAGTAGTATTCATGAGTGCACTTCTGTTTGTACCCGCCTCTGGCTCAAGTGCGTCTATCTATCTTGAGTGAGAAAGTGCATCAAAAAACTCAGCATCATACTGTTTCTTTCCTTATTATATAATAGTGATGTCCTCCCTGTTCGAGACCTCTATTCGTGAGGTGGCCCCCTCAATGTTGAGATGATTTCATATGAGCGCACATTCTTCCATTATAGGGAGAGTATTTACTATTTTGGATTCTCATTATGACAAGGTGTATATGATGTCTGTGAAATTTAGTATTAATATGGTTGTCAAACACATGATGATTACAACTTATGAAAAACAGAATAGCCCCTTCAATCTTTCCACTTTATAATGTTCTGAATCTTGATCTCTATTTGATGTTGGTTAATCTGGTGGCATTTGCAGTATCATTTACAATGATGAGTTCTCGTCACGGCTTTCAGCGACTTCAATCCTCCGTTTGCGAGCAGCAGCACTGGGAGCACTTGCAGCAGATTCTTCTACAGATTCTGCTGTGATATCTAAACTTGCAAGGCGCCTACTGCATGCAAATAAATATCTTTGGGGTACAAACTGTAAAGAGGATTCTGTGCAGACATCCCAATCAGGCTCGATGGTCCCAAGGGATAAGAATCGGAGACACAAGCAGAGACGTTTTAAGTACAAGATAAAAGGTGGGATCTTCCTCTGTATCCACGCAACTACATGCATGGTGAAAATGTCAAATCATAGTTCTACTCATCCTATGAGGAATCCTGTTAAGTTTAAATTGCATACATCATTTGAGGGCAATTTGCCGAATGATGTAAAGCCTTGTGATATAAATGTTGATGCTGCACAGATTGAAGGGTGCCTATCTTTTGAGAATGAAAGACCCACGCATGCAAGTAGTTCTGATAAAGAGACATCTGCATTGGCTGCAGGTGCTGAATCAAGGGACAAACTTTCCTTTGATGAGTGTACAGTGTTAATTGAGGATTCAGACACAGAGAATCATGGCAACAATCAGCAAGATGCTAGCTATAAAGATGAGGTTTATTCTAATGAATTGCATGCCCACTATACTGATATAGTGATAGAGAATGGCACTTCTGGAGATTCAATATCCCAACCTGTGAATACAGATTTGGGCCCTGATGTGTCAGAGGCAGAGCCAGTGGAGATGTTCGTTCCTGGCTTGGTTATTCATATCATCCCAGAAGCCAAGCAGACTACATGGCCTTCATGGAAAAATTTGAATTGGCTTCACCGTGCGGATGCATCTCACAGAGCTATTTTAAGACATAGAGAAAGCTTTAAGGACATTATTGTTTCACCCTCCATGTTTCTTGACCATGTGCCATGGAGGTAATTACAAGTTCCTATACTCGTTCTCTAGCACTTTGTACCGTGAAAATGATATGATTTCCTGCTTTCCTCTTGGTTAATTCATGAACCAAGGTACACATGCAAGCCTTAGAAATTGGAATTTATCTACATTTTTTCAAAATTGATATCGTTTTGTATCTGAACATTGTACTCCACACTAACTTCATGATAATTTCTAGGCGTATTTGATGCACTCTTTAAACCTATGCAATTTGCAAGGCATACTATTTATTGAGGTGATATAATATTCCTCACTGATAAAACATCCATCATTAGTTTCAATTTTCCTCTTGTTTGCAATTTAGTTAGTAAACACTTTATAGTTAAAGTACACATGGTGAGCTGCAAACTATAACAAATCAACAATGGTAGAAGACACCTGTTTATAGGTATACACCAGTATACAATCTCTGCTCAGGTTTCTTTATTTCTTACCCTATTAGTGATCCCTGGGAAGGATTGAGCCTTGGCCTGTGGCATTGTTGTTTTCTCTGCCCATTTTGATCTGTACTTTTTAAAATTATTTTCTTCTGATCACATTGTAACCATATTAGGGCCTGTTTTTTTTATCAATCCAGGTGTTACATTCAATTTGGAAACCTTCTGCTAAGCAGTCATGGTAGGGGAGATTGTATTCTGCCAAATTCACCCGGCACTTGCAACTGCCCTCAACTGCTACATACAAGCACAATCACAAGCACAAGTTTCTCTTGCACCTCACCTCCGGCGAGCTTGGCCTCGAAGATGTCCTTCTACCTAGAGCACTTTTTGGAGTTATAGGATGGCATCATAGTCCGCCTCCCTTACATACAGACACCAGATGCATTTGTTGAGGATCTTGCTAGGATATCTCCTAGTTGGTTCTCAACTTCTCACAGATTCTGGATAGAGACAAACCACCATATACCACAGTTGGATAGGATCTGCCAAATGTGCCACCTACAGAAGCCAGAAACATAAGACGCATCTTATTTTTAGGTGGCCCCTATATGTTGAGTTTAGAGGACGCTATCCCTGCCTATATCAGGACTTGAGAGGCTCTGTCTCTACCTTCTTGAGGTACCAAGCCCAACAATACTTGGCCCTCTTCATTAGGGAGATTTTTAGCCACAGATCTTAGTCCCTGCACACCATGCCCTGCCTTGAGATGACTAGGATGATCACCTCATACTTTTAGGTGGATTCGTCAGATCAAAACCACAAGAGAGAAGTAGAAGTTTAGGGTGTACCAGACAGTAGAAGTGTAAGATCTCAGTTCTCTTCTCCTCTCTTCCTCCTCCTCTGGGAGATTGATGGATTCCACCAAGACTTGTTCAGCAATGTCAACCTGTACAACAGTTCACATATCCTCGGAGCACCAGAGGGACCAGCTCCAGATGGTTCCAAAGTAGGGCACCCTCGACTCATCCGATTACCTCCCATGCCCACAAGAGCGGCAAAGCTTCTTTCTTTCAACTCAAGTGCTATGAGTATCCATCAATCCTACATCCCCTCTAGGATTATACGGTCGGACCTATTGGTAGTTCCGGGGGACTTTGACAGTGAGCCAGAGCTCAGTTTGCCTCCCTCACCATTGGTCATCAGACTTAGGAGTCCTTGACATCATTTTTTTGGTGGCTACTACCCTCAACCCTGTTGAAGAAAAGTGTAACTAGGTTCGGTATTTGTCAATGTAATTTTGATCTTTGTACTTGTCAAGAAAAATAAATACTATTTTTGTAAACTATATGAATAAGTTTCTTGGTTATTCCATAGGTCTAGGGAAGTCAAAGAGTCAAAATTGTGTTAAAGAGCTCTTCTTGAGCGTTTATGTAATGTACATGGGTCAACCTAGTGTCAAGTAGCCCTCCAAGACAAGCACCATCCTCCAAAGAAGAAGACTGCCAACAAAATGATGAAGAGACAGTCAAGTCGGCTTCATAATATATAGAGATGACATGTCGGCTCAATAAAATGACACAATGGTTCACTAAGTTCACGTCGGCTTGCATACATGGACCAACGCCTATATATATGCAGCTGGAGTAATCACAGGAGGATATAATTCGGATCATTCTGAAACTTCGCATGATATAGTGATACAGGTATCTCACATGAAGACAACGGTTCTGTGCTTCGATGGAAGAAAGATTCTGTAATCTTCGATGGTTATAACAGACTATGATCTCGGTGCTCTGCCTCGGTGAAATAAATCTCTCTGTCTCGGCATCCTGATACAGTCTTCACGCAAACACTGTCTCATATTCAACACAGTCACTGTGACAAGTGTTCTCAGCATACTCGTGGATGGAGAGTCAAGTGTTCTCGGCATTCTCAAAGGTGGAGAGATACTCTATCTCAGTATCTCTGTCTCAGTAATAGTCTTGGCAGACCTGTGATAGAAAGATACATTTGCAGCATTCGTGTAAACAAAGAAAGTCTACATAACATCTCAGTCAAAGTTTCAGATAAGAAGAAACAGAGACATACTCTGTCTCATCATAACCGAATACAGTCATAACGAAATCTCAGTGAACACATCTTGGTGCAATTGGGATAATCAGATCTCACAACGCGTATTGATGAATCCATGATCTCGATGAAAAACATAATTACAAAATGCAGAAATGATCTCAGTAAATATGCAGTGATGATCTCAATAATGATCTCAGTAAATGTACAGTGACAAACTCAGTTAATGCATAGTAATGATCTTGATGATGGTGTAGCTATGATGATCTCAAAGATGACCTCGGTGAAGCAGCAGTGATGGTGATGATCTCAGCAGTAAAGAGGATTGGTGTCTTGGTCTTGGAGTGGCTCAGGAAGTCAAGGGTCGTGGTCTTGGTGTTCGTCAATAAGAATCTCTATAAGAAGAATTTTGTGCGGGTTTTCCTCTCCAAGAGGGAGAGGTTTTGGCCCTGGCAGAATGCCATATCTTGTGCTCTTATCTCTTTGCTTTGATAGCTATTTGTTGAAGTAATAAATACACACACTAATGATAATAAGCAAAAGATTGTGCTAATAATCTAGAAGACTAAATGCCTCACAAATAGTTATCATGATAAGAAGAATCTCATTAATTCAATCTGCCCTAGATTCTTCAACAAACCCCTCCCCATGAGATTTGAACCCATGACCTGATGGAGACTCAATCCCACACAGACCAATTGGTCTACACCTTATGGGTACTTAAACCAAACATTGGGGATTTGCTTTCCCTCAACATCTTGAGGAAGAGAAGATATTTTTTCCCTTTCATCAGCAAGTCCCTCTGATTTTCGGGATAAATGTTGTTGACATTGCAATTCAATTCTGAATATCTACAATCATTCAATCCTAACACACATCGTACTGTTTTAGATTCTCCTTTTGTTGCAAAAGGTTATAACTTATGATTTTCAATGCCTTGATTTTCTATGGGGAAAATGACAATATCTATTATCAACTCAAAGCAATGAGGCATGTTCCAGCCCTAATTCAGCAAGCTTTTCTTCTTTGCCTGATATATCAAAGCCAAATAATACATCCTCCAAAATTATCTCTATCTGCTTGCTTGTCAACATTTTTCAAGTAAGATGGACAACACTGAATGCTCTTGGTTTTTTTCAGTTATGTATGATGTGTTAGATGAAACTATACAATTCATAAGCTTAGGAAATTCTGCAGCAACATAAGAGGAATATACAAACTTACCAAGACCATTATTTAATCCATGATGAACATGAGACTTAAAAGCAGTCAGATTTTCAGCAATGTTTGAAGCCATCATGGAGTCAAGATTATCATGGAATATAGGACCACATAATGCTGCATTATTGTTTCCTTTGAAGGTGTCATGTTTCAGTTCATATTCTTCCTTTTCCATTGCAAATATAGGATCATGGATTTCCAAATCATTACTACTCTGCTCAAGAGGTTCCTCATCTGTATAGCTGGTTGCATCCTAAGTCACCGGGTTCTGCTACTTGTCCTTATCAAGTTCAAAATCATCCAATTTGAAGGAACCATGAACAAAATCGACCAAATTTGCCCTTCAAATTCTGCTAAAATAGTAAGCAAATCATTTATGGTTATTATCACTTTTAAATTTACAAGTGAAATCATTCTATTTAACAGAAATTTGTTGAATTAATGTATATTTCAAAATAAGTTATGTTATTTTGTTTGACTCAAAATGTATATTTATGAGCCAAAATTGGTTAGAGAGTATGCTCTCTCTACGCAAATTTCTCAAGTTTCAATTTATGAGCCAAAATTGGTCAGAGAGTACTCTATCTCCATTGTAAATTTCTTGAGTTTCAATTTTCGCTAGATTGTGCAGTAATTTGTAAATCGAGAACTCCGTGTGGTGATGTGAGCTGTCCTGATTAAATCCATTAAAATGGAGGAGCTTCCCAATTTATGGTGAGCCGCAGTGCATCATTAGAAAGCATGGACAGAAATAGAACAAAAATGGGAGATTTATATGGGAATAAACTGTTTATATTAGTGACCTAGGGTGTAATTCTTAAGGTTATAAATTAATTTAAAATTATATAACTAAAATTTATATCTATGTTATATAATTATATAAAACATAATAATTTTATTATTTTTAAAAGTTACATTGATAAAATTATTTAATTTAAAAATGATATTTATATATATGTAAATTAATTATTTATATTTGAGCTTTATGTCGAGTTTTATCAAAGGTTTTTTAATTATATGATTTTTTTACGAATTTTATTTTGTCAAATTTGAACAAGAACACAAATCAGGTGACTATGGTTGCATCAGAACCTGACACCTCTCCTTTGACTAATTTGCAAACCTCTGTCAGTTTTTGTAGCATCAAAGGTGTTATTGCCACAAAATTTGGTGGAAAGGCTAGAATGCATGAGATCTCCAAAACCCAGAAATTGTTTCTGGAAATTCCACCTAGAGATGACTTAATTAGATTATTAACCTATTTTTTAATGTTTCCTAAGTCTAAACTTAGGAAAACTGGTTAATTAATTAGAATTAATTAAGTCAAGGTGACAATAATCTAGAAACTCACACGGACCGACTTCAAGATGATCTTAGCCCTTGATTAAGTTTTAATCTTGGCCGTTGGTGCTCCAACAAAGGATTATAAGAAGAAGTCGATGGGCACTTGGAGAATACACCAGAGACACTTGGAGAATTCGATTTTCCAGAGTAGCAACAGTTAGTTGCCAGAGAGTTTGAGCTTTAGTGAGGAAGCAGAGTTAGTGAGGGGCAAGGACAGTGAGGCTGGAGGAAGTTTTCAAGATCCAGCAAATACATTTGCAGAGAGGCCGAGATTTTTCTAGGAGGTTGCGCAGAGCCTCAAGAAGGCAGTTTGATTTGTTGAAGAGGGCAGACGTTTTCAGTTCCAGAGGCCGGGAAGGAGTCCCAGAGTGCCAGAGAGACGTTTTCCCAGCCAACAGCAAGCAGGACGACTAGATTAGCAGTCAGTTCGGACAGTAATTGCAGCAGGCAACATCAGGTTGACGCAAAGCCGCACAGGCCCAGTTGGATGACTTTCTTTTCAGACGCAGTTCAATGTTGGAATTGCTCGGAGTGAGGATAAATTCCCTCTAGATATTTTTGCAAATATTTTCTCTTCAGGATAGCCAAATTTCAGCATCCAGATTATTGTACTTAGAATTTCTCACTGCTGCATAATAATAAATCCCTCAGTTGTTGCACCAGTTTTCCCTAGTTGGGTTTTTTGAGGACATTTGTCCAAAAATAACAGTGTCATTTTTGTTTGTGTGTGCTAGGTTTTCTCAATTTCCAGCGCTATTTTCTTCCGCAATTTATTTGTGAAAATCACAATGTGAATTATTTGATATTTGCCGTAGCAGACAACAAATAAATTGTTAAAATGAAATAACATTTAGAAAAATAATTTCTAGTTGCTGTGATAGATGAAATTTTCACAACCTCCTCATAAATTGTGTTTCTCTCATCGTTTTTTGAATCAAAGAAACAAAGCTAAGTTCTCATAGGTTAAATTTTTCTACACACACATCTTCAACGTCACTATCTAAACTGGAATTAGCAGCACATATCTAATCTTGAGCAGTAATGGGACTCTAAATGTGGCTGGAAGATTATCCATCACTACTTCCATCCAAGTCTGCATCATTTTCTGATGATAATTTACATGCTTTGCATCAATACTGAGCTTTTGACTATTGAGAAATCTAGGGGCAGCAACATAGGGTGATTTCTCTTATATTGATAATTGTTTGTAGTGTATTTTTACTTCATTAGATTAGCTTCTTCTTTCACTTGTTTACTACTAGTGTTTTTTTCATCAAATAGCTACCAAACCATAAAGAACAATAAGACAAAGGACACAAGATATGTTGAAGAATCTAGGGCAATTTGATATGATAGGATTCTTCTAGCAATGATAACAATTTGTGAAGCACTTTTACTTTTCTTGTTAGTTTGATCTTATTCTTATTATTAGTGTATGTTCTTTAACTTCATCAAATTGCTATAAAAAACATAAGAAACAAGTACACAAAATATTGTCTCTCTGCCAGGGCAAAACCTCTCTCTCTGAGAGAGGAAAACCCTTTCTCAAATTTCTCTTATTGAATCTTCCCTCTCTCTCTGAGAGAGGAAAACCCTTCCTCAAATTTCTCTTATTGAATCTTCTGTTGATCAATGCCAAACCATAGACCCTTGACAAGATTATCCTCCAAGCACAAGTCAAGTCCTTCCTTATTTCGACACTTCGTCTCCCGGCATTTCGTCCTTCGGCACTTCGTCCTCCTCCTTCCGGCACTTTGTTGTTCTTCTGACAACTGATGATAGACCTTGTTATGCTAGCTCTAGAGACTAGAAGAGATATTTCTCCTTGATCCTTAGTGGATTCTTTCAAATATAAGGAGACCTTTCTCTCTTGCCCAACTGAGCTCTTTATGACAGTAGTGCAGCCCTATTTCTTCGCATGTGTGAGGGGATTCCTTGTGAGATTGACCTCTTCCTTCTTTGCTTGAGTGAGCTCCTTCTTCACTTGAGTGAGAGGCGTTATAGCCCTGATTGTCTAGCCCAAATAATGAAGTATGTGTGACTGTGATAGAGGGTTGCTATGATAGCAGAGAGACCCTCTCTTTCTTGCACTTGCGATTGTAATAGGCCCTAGAACAGACTTCCAAGGCTCGGTGTTTCTTCCTCCTTCGCTACACTAGAGGCTCCTTTTCTTTGCTTTCCCTTCACCCTTAACTCGTCTTCCTTCTTGTTGATTTCAGAGGTGATTGTGTCTTATCGTTGGAGGAGTGGACAACCTCTATATATAGAGGTTTGTCCCTCCTTTAGGTTGACTTGAGGCCGACTAGTGGACTTGAGGCCGACTTCATTTTTCTACTTCGTATTTGCTTCTTTGGTGATGCCGTTGCTGGGAGAGGACTTGTGACTTTGCTTGGCGGAGTATCTTTGGCTCTAATACATAAATATACATGGTGTAACATGCCTGTAATGGTCTTCAACATTTTTTTTGACTCTGACTTTTCTATAGCACTTTGACATGTGCTAGACCTATTCAATGAGCAAGAAATTCATTGATATAAATAACAAAAATAATATTTATTTTCTTTTATAAATACAAATATCAAAATTACATTTATGAAGACTGAACCTAGTTACACTTTCTTCAACACTCCCTCTTAACTAGGGAGGTATTCATAAATCATTACAAGTTGTTTGGCTATTTTTCAATCTTGAAGAATTAACATAAGAGAAACCGAATTGGCAAACCATCTGTTATAGCATCATAGTAACCAACATTGTTTATAGCAAGGCCTTGACTAACAACTCTATCTCTCATAAGATCAAAGCACAATGTTGGCGAGATCAATGAAATATAGACACCTTTATCCTTGTCTCTCAAGGTACATACCCACCTTGGTGTTCACTGAGTATGACCTTCTAGGACTATTCTTATCTTGGGTTCCCAACCCTCAAAGAATAACGATCCTCTTGCCTACTCTTATCTTGGATGCCCTACACATCCTCAAAGAGCATCGGATGCCAAATGATTACCCAATCCTCCATTCTTTCTTCCAAAGTGAAGACAAGAATGTTGTGTCTATTACTTCCTCTTAATTGGGGAAGATATGCCCAAGTTTCCTTTGACCAAAAACTTGATCAAGCTCCTTTGTAATTAGGAACTTGTTAGATACTCCCTCTTAGCTAGGAACTTGTCCATGCATCAACATCTTCTTCTTTGTGGGTCCTTCAACTGCTTGATCTCCTTCTTCCTTTGATGTCATGAAGTTTTGTTGAACTTCTTCTTTTTGTAGGGCATTGGCCATCGATCACTTTTCTTCCTATTTTGTCATGTCATTTCTTGCTTCGTGGAAAGTGGCCTTCTTGATACATGTCAGGATATTTCGTGATCTGGCTACTCCTTTGTCATATACTTAGAAATATTTATCATATGGATGTTTAGTTGTACTTGCTTGTTCCCATACTTCGGTCTAGTAGCCCTTCATGACTTTATCCTGATATTACTTCAACATCAAATAGTACTTTGCTGGATGGCTCTTCATCATGACATCTTCGTGGAGTTGAATCAATTATCTGCATCTTAATATCTCCAAGGCCTTCATAGGTGTCAAGGGTCCTTTGATCTTTTTCTTCCTTTGTCAGAGTTGTCATGCCTTCTTTCGGGAGATGTCTTTAATGGATCTTATCAAATAATGATTCTTTGTGGCCATGGTGTTCTTCACATGTTTGATCTCCTTCTTCATCTGCTTCTTCTTGGATTGTTTAGTCAACCACCTCATACTCCTTATGAGAGCACTTCTTCATGTTGACCTTCATTGGATTGTAGTACATGCTTTCGAGCATGTCATTGGTGAAAGAGATCCTTTTATACTTGATCATGTTTTAGAACTATTCCATGATTCAATAAGACATATGATGACATGACTAAACTTTGATGCATACATACCTCATCTTGATTCTGCTTTTGATCATCTCGGCTTCATGTTTGTTGGTCCTTCTTGATTGGTGTAGCTTTTCTTGCCTGCATATCATCCTTTCTTGAATCCCATGAATGGAACTCCCATTGAGACATCTGCTCTTATTTATGAACTTCCTTTTGAAGATTCTGTTAGAGGATCTTGAAGACCCTCATCCTGCAAATGTTTCTTCCTTTTGATGATGGAGGCTTTCTAAGATTTTTAATCATGATCATTTTTCTTTCATTGTGGATGAGGTCCTTAGTATGTATATTCCTTCTACATGAATATCTTGAGCTATATCTACATCATGCTCCTATATTCTAGAAGATATCTTTAAACCATGCATTTTATCCTATTTCTATATGCTCCTATACTACTCAAAACTTTGAAAGAAGACTTAAGTGGAGAGGTTGACTTAGTCATAGTAGAGATCGGGAGGATCTTCCTTCTTCTGCTTCTTGTCTTCTTCTTTCACTTCTTGAGTTATGTCAACTTCTTCCCTTTTTCTCTTGTTGTTGTTGTCCTTCTTAAGTTTGGGACAATCTCTTTTGTAGTGTCCATATTCTTGACAGCCAAAGCATTGGACTTTGGACATATCTCTGTTGCTTGTTCTTCGTGGACCAAATTTGCCAAATTTTCCTTTTCTCTTGGCCATGGTGGCAAATGCTTGCTCCTTTGATCCCACATCATCCCTAGCGTTGAGTCTAGTCTCCTCAATTTTGCATAGAGACCATAATTCACTTAGTGGGGTAGCTTCCTTCTTGGTAGATATGCTTGATGTGAAGTTGCCCCAATCCTCAGGTAGAGCATTGAGTACTACAGTTGTCATTTCTTTGTCAGACATGACTTCTCCTAGTTCTTGAAGTTGATCTCTCATCTTAGAGATCTTCATGAAGTATGGAGCTATTCCTTCCTTTGATATGTTCATCTTGTACAAATCATTACGTAGTGATATCACTTCTCTAGTTGTGCTTACCGAGAATAACTCAATTAGTATATCATAGATTTCTTTTGATGTCTCAAACTTGGAGACATAAGGAATGAGAGAGTCCTTCATAGATTCTATTAGAATCCTTTGAGCTCTTGTCTCATCCTTATTGTATTTGGCTAAGGCTTGAGTTTGTTCCTTAGCAGGGATAGTGATATTCCCTTTGATGAGGTCTAGAAGTTCATTCTCCTTGAGAAGTAAATCAGTCCTCTTCTTCCATGCAAGGAAGTTAGCGATCCCAACCAATTTGTGGATTTCCTTGCAAAAAGACATTGATGTATGTTCAGGAGGGGACATATATACCTACTTGATAGAGTTTTTGATGTAGTAGTCTTGCTTTCTTCTTGAAGACTTGATGACTTGCCTTCTTGGATCTTGATGCTCTTCAAATTGCTTTCTTCAAATGGACTTGACTTGATGATGAGATTTGCTTGGAGAGTGAGGCTTGACTTGTAGTGCTTTTCCTTTGAAGATGATGTAGGTTCTTCTTTGACTGGATCTTCTTGTAGATGTCTTTGTATGAAAGACTTCTCTCTTGGTAGTCTTCCTTGATGGATAGTAGATAGTAGACCTTTCTTGTTCTTGATGAATTTGAGACTTCTTGGCTTGATGCTTCAACCTTGTAGATGTTCTTGAGATGTCCTTCCTTGATGAGTCACCTTATGAGTGTTCTTGAGATGCCCTTTCCTTGATGTGTCACCTTAGCTTTGATACCATGTTGAAGAATCTAGGGCAATTCGATATGATAGGATTCTTCTAGCAATGATAACAATTTGTGAAGCACTTCTACTTTTCTTGTTAGCTTGATCTTCTTCTTATTATTAGTGTATGTTCTTTAACTTCATCAATCTGCTACCAAAAACATAAGAAACAAGAACACATGATATTGGCTCTCTGTCAGGGCAAAACCTCTCTCTCTTAGAGAGGAAAACCCTTTCTCAAATTTCTCTTATTGAAGCTTCTCTTGATCAATGCCAAACCCTAGACCCTTGACAAGATTATCCTCCAAGCACAAGTCAAGTCCTTCCTTATTTCGGCACTTTGTCTCCGGACACTTCGTCCTTCGGCGATTCGTCCTCCTCCTTCCGGCACTTTGTTCTTCTTCCGACAACTGATGATAGACCTTGTTATGCTAGCTCTAGAAGAGATATTTCTCCTTGATCCTTAGTGGATTCTTTCACATATGAGGAGACCTTTCTCTCTTGCCCAACTGAGCTCTTTCTTGAGATATAGTTGCAGACTTGTTATGACAGTAGTGCAGCCCTATTTCTTTGCACGTGTGAGGGGATTCCTTGTGAGATTGACCTCTTCCTTCTTTGCTTGGGTGAGCTCCTTCTTCACTTGAGTGAGAGGCCTTATAGGCCTAATTATCTAGCCCAAATAATGAAGTATGTGTGACTGTGATAGAGGGCTGCTATGACAGCAGAGAGACCCTCTCTTTCTCGCACGTGTGACTGTAATAGGCCCTAGAACAAACTTCCAAGGCTCAGTGTTTCTTCCTCCTTCTTCGCTACACTAGAGGCTCCTTTTCTTCGCTTTCCCTTCACCCTTAACTCGTCTTCCTTCTCGCTGATTTCAGAGGTGATTGTGTCTTGTCGTTGGAGGAGTGGACAACCTCTATATATAGAGGTTTGTCCCTCCTTTAGGCCGACTTGAGGCCGACTAGTGGACTTGAAGCCGACTTCATTTTTCTACTTCGGATTTGCTTCTTTGGTGATGTCGTTGCTAGGAGAGGACTTGTGACTTTGCTTGGAGGAGTATCTTTGACTCTAATACATAAATATACATGGTGTAACATGCCCTTAAGGGTCTTCAATATTTCTTTTGACTCTTTGACTTTCCTATAGCACTTTGACATGTGCTAGACCTATTCAATGAGCAGGAAACTCATTGATATAAATAACAAAAATAATATTTCTTTTCTTTTATAAATACAAATATCAAAATTACATTTATGAAGACCGAACCTAGTTTCACTTTCTTCAACAAGATATAGGCGATCATCCAGGGCCAAAACCTCTTTACCCTGAGAGGAAAACCCACAACAATTCTTCTTCTTATAGAATCTTCAATTGACGAATTCCAAAACCTAGACCCTTGACCAAAACTCCTCCAAGACCAAGTCAAACCTTGCCTCTTTGTGAGCAAAGTCAACTTCTCTTTGATACTGCTGCAATATCTCCTTCTTCCTTAACTTTCACCCTTGCAACACTAGTCTGAAATTTTCGGCCTCCCTTTCTGCAACTCTCGGCCTCCTACAACTGACTGCAACTTTCACACGTGTGATAGGATTAGGGCAATTTTAGCCCTTCTTCTCCTTCCCTGAACTTGAGCTTGTCTTTTTGTGACTTTGGCTTGCAAGAGGATCTTCTTCTTGTCTTGTTTTGACCTTCTTGAGGTGATTGTACTTTTTATTTGTTGCAGTAAGATGTGCCCTAGTTTCCTCGCACATGTGAACAAGAATAGCCCAAAGCAGACCCAAAATTACTTCGATCTTTCTTCCTTCTTGACTTCCTCTTCTTCGCTTGATTTGATGCTTCCTTTTGACCACCTTATCAAACTCCTTGATGTGTGTAGTTTGTCACCTTGAATGAGGTCGAGTGCCTTATATATAGGCTTATAGTCACTTCAAATTAGGCCGACTTGTTACTGTCTCTAGGCCGACTTGTCATGATGGGAAGGCCGACTTGTTGCTTGCATTTTGACTTGGTCTTGGAGGGACTATTTTTGACTCAAATAATTTCTTTTACAATATGTAACATGCCCCAAATGGGTCTTTCATACATGACAATGACTTAATGACTTGTAGACTCAATGACAAGCCCTAGGAGCTCACAATGGGAACTTGACCTATAAATAAATTTCCTTGAGCATGAAACCCATGCCTCAAGAAGAACAATAATAAATTTATTTTTCTCATTCCATCAAATACATAAGATGAAGATTACATATGTCATTATGAACACTGAACCTAGTTACATATTTCAACACTCCCTCTTAACTAGGGAGGTATTTATAATCCATATAAAGTACTTGGACATTCTCAATTTGAAGAATTCTCATAAGAAGAGTTAGATTGGTAACCCATCTGTTTAGCATCATATCAGTCAACATTTTCACATAGCCAAGCCTTGACTAACAACTCTATCTCTCCACAAGATCATAGCACAACGCTGGCGAGACCAATGACTTATAGACACCATCATCATTGTCTCTCAAGGCACATACCCCACCCAGGTGTTCACAAGGTATGTGCTTCCAGGACTATTCTTATCTTGGAATCCCATGTTGAGAAATCTAGGGCAGCCTTGTTTAATTTGATTTCTCCATTATTTGACAATTTCTTGTGATTTATTATTTTCTTCTTCTTAGTAGTTATGTTATTATCATCAAGACAATTGCCAAAAACACAAAAACACCAGAGAACACATGATATAGGCGCTCAGCCAGGGAAAAACCCCTATCTAGGGGAAAACCCAGTCAAGAACTCTTCCTTCAGTAGATTCATATGACAATGAGACAACCAAGACCTTTTGACCCAAACCTCCATCCATCAAGTCAGCCAATAGTCTTCTTCCAAAACTTTGAATCCTGTATTCATGAAAAACTTCGATCCTGTACTTTTGCAATAGTACACAACTTCATCCTTGAAATAGTACACGATTTCTTCCTGTAATGGTAGGTGTCTTCGACCTTGTAATGGATATACTCTTTATTCTAAAGTGATTCGAATAATGTAATCGACAAAATCTCAGCCTTCTAGATTACTCTATAAATATTGTCATCTTCGGTCCTGTAATCATGGGAAGACTTTGGTCCCTTTTAGACATTTATCTTCAATCTGGTAACCATATCGTAACCGCAGTTCTGTAGGCTTTGTCAAGTTTCAGCCTGCAACAACTTTAGTGCCTCGGTTCTTTAGTGCCTCAGTCCTTTGTCTGTAGCTAATCAGAATCATATCTTTGTCCTCTGCAATTTTATCTGAACTTCTTTGTCTCTCTCCCATAGGGTCGACTTTACCGGGGTATTTACAGTAGTTTCAGTCTATTCATTGGACCTATTACCCATCACTTTTTGGGTGATATCCCCACGAGAAATTTTTCTCCATGATGAGCCGTAGCCGACAACCAACAACCCTTTGATGCCTCTTACTAGCTCGTTGTGCCATTTCTCTGCCACCTAAGCCAGCCATGTGGTCTCTCACCCACCTGTATTGATCGTATGTTTGAAGGTTGGCCTCCCGAAATCAAAGGTATGTCTTGTCATTTGGTAATTGAGTATTGGGTTTACTTATCATGGATACTTCTGGGTATGGATTGATGGGGGGATTTGGCGGAAATAGTGGGTTTAGTTTGTGCTCTTGTCCCATTGATCTCTTTGGGTGGTTACCCTTGGATCTTAGCCCCATGGGATATCCTTTATTGACCATTTGGTTTTGGGGTGGTACTGCTTGGGAAACCCCGACTTTGGGTGCATGGTCCCGCTCCTTTACCCGCATATATTACTCCCTTCCCACTCATTATACCCCATTCATCATTTCTCCCACCTGGGTCCACATAGGGCTAGCCTCCCTATCCCCTTGCCCCCACCTTAGGTCAGGCCTAGAATGATGCTCCGGAAGTTGAAGCAACTAAAAAAAGAAGAAAAAGCATAATTGGCCACATTTAATAGGAAATTATACCACAAAATGCAAAAGATGGCCGAGACAAAAATAATTAGCATTTGGGCAAAAGCCAATACATAAGCTCTACCCCAATCCATGGCCATCACCCTGGTTCCATAGGCCCTAGATGAGCCTCCTTTATCATTCAGGAACCCATGATTGTCTCAACCCCTGGAGGGCAATGAACTGCCCTACTTTTAAGGGGGTAATCATTGCTGTATCTTACACATCATGCTCTTATCCTTTGAGCCCCGAGCTGTTAATTAACGGAAATTCATAAAAGGCAAAAGGTGTGGGCTTCCCTCCTATACATTACATACCCAGGTGTGGGCTTCCCCCCTATACATTACATACCCAGGTGTGGGCTTCCCCTTATCTAGCTACCCCTATGCCCCACTGTGTGGCCTAGTACTGCCCCTCATTCCCTATTCCATCTCACTTATTTGTCACTTGCCACCCCCATTAGAGGGATGTACCTTGGACATACTATCCCCTCTAAGGGTTGAAACCACCTAATAAGGTACTTGGCTAACACCTTTTGGAGCTTGGAGACACTAGCACATGCCAAAGCCCATTATGGAAGGGCATGCCATTATGAAGTGCCCACATTGTTGTCCATGATTTGTAAGCTCTCTTACCCGATAATTTTAATGACTGATTGTACTGGAAGCCTAGGGGATGCATTGGATCTTATGCAAGATTACACATGGTTTCCATTTGGGTCTGGTCTCCCTATATGGGATCCTAACCCTAGAGGTCTACATTGGCACATGTAGGTGTGCATAGAGAGCCATGGGTCTCCACGGCAGTAGACAACACTCCACAGATCTTCATGGACGTTTAGAGACTACTAGCAATCCACTTTTGGGACGATGGTGATATGCTTGGTACACTATGCCCAATAGGCCCCCACAGGAGCCCCACACTCTTGGTAGGTGTCCCAGCACTTGTACGATGTCATGGCAGCATTCATTCCACCACTTGGACCATTGCAGAGGATCTATAGGCATCTCCGATTCATATGGAGACCCATGGGGTCATTGATGTGCCCTCAGACCCACTGGGAGCACCACAAGTCTACTACTTGGAGAACAAGGGGCCAACTCCTTGTCCATCATATTCCGAGGAATTTATTCCTCAATATGGCACTTCAGGATATTATTGAGCCTTTGGAGGGCCCTACGACATGCACATATTATTATTTGGCTCCTTGTGAGGCTTATTGTTACATTTGTGAGCTAGTTTGGTGGGCTTGTCACTAATAGGGGTTATTATTTGCACATTATTTTATCATTAGGGGCTAATGTAGGCCCATAGGCTAATTCGAACTCCTTAGGAGGCTATATATTGATGTTAGATACATTCATTTGTATCATCATTCAACTTGGGATCTCTCTAATCATAAAGAACTCCACATTTTTTCCTTGGAGGATATTTTTGAAAAATGGATGAATTTTGACTTATGGATTCGAGCTATTTATCTTGTCTTGGAGCTTTATCTTGTAAACGAAATGCTGGTTGGATATACTCTATAACATTGTAAGTAAATTTTGATGTTATTATTCTTGTTGCTGCATACTACTAAAACTAGGGCTAGTTGCTGCATGATTGAAATGTGGAATTGAGCATGTTTTAGCTAATTTAATGTATGGGCCAATGTTATATGAATGAAATGTCCTAGAGATTATTTGTCTCGATAAGCTTGCATCATTTGCTTTGAAGTATAAATGCTTGAAGGTCACTTTTCTTTTCTTTCTCTCAACATTGGATGAAGCTGACTTTCTGGGCCTCCTTGATCAAGAAACCAAGTTCTTACTCATCATCATCCTTGACTCCATATCCCCAAGTGAATTAGGCACTGATCCCTAAAAATGGTGGTCATCCCCTTAACCTTTTTCACCTTTTATCACTTTTTCCCAAGTCTAGACCTCAAAGGTCGCCTAGGGCATCAATTTCTTGGGATTTGACCCAACGAAAAACTTCGATCTCCTACAGGCTACTGCGCTGGTGGGGCCCCTCCCTCTCCTCCAAATTTGAGGCAATTCTAATGGTGGAATCTACGAGAATCCCAAGCCCTAGCCCTAGGATTGAACTTTGCCTAGGCATCCCCAAGGCTAGACCTTACCTTGTCCAGGATAGGAACATCATTGGTTGCTGCATTCCATCTTGGGCTGGGTCCACTTGGCCTCATGTAGTCCCACTTCTCAATAAAGATTATTTGTCAAGGACCATTTGGGAATCCAAGTTTCTCAAGGATTGTAGGGATTGAGAACCTTGTTTAGAAGCCTATCCTTTCTCCTTCAACTGTACAATCCTCACCCCTTATCCCTGGTGGACCAAGTCCCTTGCTTAAAGAGCAGTCAAGTTCCATTCTTCACTCCACCCTTGGGAAAGGGTTTTTAGGGTCACTTCTCACCTATCCATTGACATATACTTTACAAGTGATCCCTACACTACTAGGACTCCTCCCATCGGTGAAAGTCCGTAAAGAGCAGGGAGACTTAGCTGTGGTGACAGTGGGCTAAGCCTCCACCGTTGCCCTTAACCTAACAATTGCCCTCATAGGAACCCCTTTAGGTCCCTTGCTAGTTTGAGTGGTAACAGGGCCGACATGTCAAGAAGAGGAAGCCGACTTGTAGGAGATGAGATTGAAGCCAAACTTGAGGCCCACTTGATGGTGGAGGAGGTATCATGACTAAAATAATTCTTTCTTTAATACAATGATCCTAAGAAGGGTTGGACTTTGACTTAATAAAACCTAGAGCACATAATGAGTGCTTTGACCATGGACCATTGACGCAATAATGAAACCCATGCTTTAATAAGTCAATAATAAAATCTATTTTGACAAATATGTTACATCATTATTTAAGTACAATTATGAAGACCGATACTAGTTACATTCTTCAACACTCCCTCTTAACTAGGGAGGTATTCATAATTACAACTATATAGAGGTACATGGAAGATCTCCAAAATGAACTACTAAGAGTTCTGACACACTCAATGCCTCAGACTAGATACTTGACCAGGGTTATCTATATGGGTGGGACTAAGATGGACTAAAGCTTTCATCCAGTCTAGGTATCATCAGGCTACTCACTAACCATCAACCCAGGGATCTAGGTACGTATCCAAGGTCAGAGCTCCAAGACCAATGCCACCCTCCCTCTTCGAGATCTAGACATCAACACATAGGCCAACCAGATGTTCTCAAGCATCCACCATTAGATGCTTCAACTCTTCTAAACTAGATACATCCATTTGTCCAAGCATGCTTCCAGAGCTTTTAACCTTATATGGAAAGATTTTTCTTGTACAAATACAATCCCAATCAGTAATAAATGAGTAAACACAAACCTTCGGGGTCTTCAATCATCCTGATGAATTTATTTATATGTAATTGGTCGGAAGCTTTTCTTCATTCATTTCTTGAGTAGCACTAAGACATCCTCAATACACTGTAGTACTTTTGTTCAATTTCTTCAAGTTACCCACTGTCATAATATGCCCTCCCTCTCAACTAGGGAGATATACCCTTTCTTCTATCCAGGCTCCCTCTTAACTTTTAGGGAGATCAACTACTTCCTTCTTCTATGACATCTGAGAACTTTTCATGGCTTCATTTCTTCTTACGACATCAAGGTTGTCTTGATATATAACTCCCTTCATCATGCTTACATGGGCATTTTATTATCTTGAGGATTCTACCAAACTTTGATAGCAAGTGCAACCATACAGATGCATGAAATGAACTATAGAAAAATCATGTCAGTGTAATGGAAACATCTAGATCAAATACCTAAACCTGGTTAAGTTTATAATCAACAAAAGTTACAAATTCAATTACTTGCTAGGGTTTTGTCACAAACTCTATAGATTAAAACATTATATCTAGGCCCTCAATTTCAGAGACATATGACATGCTCTATTTTTGCAAATCCTAGATTCCACCTTTGAAATACAAAGTTTTAGATATCAATTCAATCAAACAACAATTCCACTATACATGTTAGACTCTACTAGGGTTTGTTGCAAACCCCAGATTTTATCACGACAATTAAATCATATTTGAAGCAATGTCATCATATCCTAGAATATCAATCTTCTACTAGGTTTTCAAGAATTAGGTCAGTATATCGTATATACATATCTAGGATTTAATAATCATACCTTTGCAACACAATGATACAAACATCAATTTCATTTAGACTAGGGTTTTGATCATGTAGATGGATATACACCTAGGGTTTAATTCCTAGGTACTTATCTTAACTAATACAAGGGTCTTGCTTATAAACCTTAATTTACGAAACCCTAAAGATATAGGGCCTCAATACATAGCATAGACGTTACCAACAAACCCTAAAGGACTAGGGTTTCCATAACAATACCAAAACCATGAACAAAGAGAATAGGATTTCTAGACTCGATCAACAACCCTAAGTAGACTAGGGTTTCATATTGACATACCCTTAAGTTAGGGTTTCATAGTGATCTCTTTTAGGGTTCCACAAGAATGATAATATAATGAGGGTGTATTCAATCTAATGATTAATCACCCTTTCAAGAATCTTTAAGATTCAAAAACCTAGACGTGAGAGAGTTAGTAATGTATAGTAAATTCAATAATAATCGTACCTTTTTGTGTGAGGAAGATTAGCTATAAATTATGTGAACCTTGAACAGACCTTGTAGGGTTTCTTTAATGCAGGTCTTCTTCTGCAACAAGACTTCCAAACTTTTGCTTTCTTCATTATGTACCTGCAGTGTTTATTGACGAGTACTACCAAACTACACGTACAAGAGCATATATATGATGTGAAATTGATAGAGGGGGACAATTCCAATTTTTTAAGTCTAATGAAGTTACTTTTCAAAACATTAGAGTTTGAATCTTAAATTTGCCATCATTTCATACCACCTTCGAATTTTTAAGACCAAAACTAAGGTTTCTATACTAACAAAGTTTCAGATGGAAACGACTTTTAATATAAAGATTTCAAACCCTAAAGGAAATACGAAAAATCCTAACCTATTTTAAGTTAGATTCTGAATGAATAAAATAATTATACATACCTCAAAAACTACTTACCTTGGTCTTCCAAGATTTGACTTTGACTGATGCAAAACTAACTGAGCAGACTGCTTCCTTCCTTACACAACAGAGATGTTAGGTTTGTTCAATGAGTTCTGCTCTTGAGATTTATTTTGATCCCTTTAGGTCAGTTTGGTCTTTCCTTGTATATATATGCACATGTCTCTTTAGATTGTAGACCTCAGATAGTATCTGTTCTTATATCCTTTTGTACATAAATCTCTTTTCAGTGATGACTACAACTCTTATTGTGATTGTAGCTTTGGTCCTTTAGAATACTTTTAAATGATTCATTTTGCTGATTGCAAAAGATATTCCAGCCTTGTGATCTGGTCATCGAACTCTTGAGATGATTTATGATGACGGAGATGATTTATAATGATGTACATAAAACCTGTACTTGTTTCTTTGTTCTGGAATAACTTACTATTATAACAGTGTTCAAAATCCTCGGTCAAAAAGTTTCCTTTTCTGTAGTAATAAGAGGACTATTTTAATGATTTTGGAGTTCTGATTCTTTTGAATGTCATAGTACCCTTGTTTCCTAATCGAATCCTTGTAATACTATTGTGACTGAGATTTCGGACTATTATTATGAGATGCTGTGCCTCTTTACTGCAACTTTTGTTTCTCTTTAATTAGAGGATGCTTAGGAAATGACCTTTGATTCAATCCTTGATCTCTTACGGCCTTCAAGGTGGTTATAAAGGCATCGAGATGGTGATTTTTCTGGCTGCCAATGACTTAACCTTAGCTCTGATACCATGTGTAGAAATCTAGGGCAACCTTGTTTAATTTGATTTCTCCATTATTTGACAATTTCTTGCAATTTGTTATTTTTTTCTTCTTAGTAGTTATGATATTATCATTAAGACAATTGCCAAAAAACCAAAAACACCAGAGAACACATGATATAGGCGCTCAGTCAGAGCAAAACCCCTATCTAGGGGTAAACCCAGTCGAGAACTCTTCCTTCAGTAGATTCATATGACAGTGAGACAACCAAGACCTTTTGACCCAAACCTCCATCCATCAAGTCAGCATATAGTCTTCTTCCAAAACTTTGAATCCTGTATTCATGAAAAACTTTGGTCCTGCACTTTTGCAATAGTACACAACTTCATCCCTGAAATAGTACACAATTGCTTCCTGTAATGGTAGGTGTCTTCGGTCCTGTAATGGATATACTCTTTATTCTGAAGTGATCTGAATAGCCCTGTAATGGACAGACTCTCAGCCTTGTAGATTACTCTATAAGTATTGTCATCTTCAGTCCTGTATCATGGGCATATTTCAGTCCCTTTTAGACATTTATCTTCAGTCTGGTAACCATACCATAATTTTGGTGATGTAGTCTTTGTGAAGTTTCGGCCTGCAATAACTTTAGTGCCTCGGTTCTTTAGTGCCTCAGTCCTTTATCTGTAGCTAATCCTAATCATATCTCTGTCCTCTGCAATTTTATCTGAACTTCTGTGTATCTCTCCCATAGGGTCGACTTTACTGGGGTATTTATAGTAGTTTCATTCTGGTCATTGAGCCGACATGTCAAGAAGAGGAAGCCAATTTGTAGGAGATGAGATTGAAGCCAAACTTGAGGCCGACTTGATGTTGGACGTGGAGGAGGTATCATGACTCAAATAATTTCTTTCTTTAATACAATGATCCCAATAAGGGTTTGACTTTGACTTAATAAAACCTAGAGCACATAATGAGTGTTTTGACCTATGGACGATTGACCCAAGCATGAAACCCATGCTTT
Source organism: Pinus tabuliformis (assembly GCA_031772625.1). NCBI lineage: Eukaryota > Viridiplantae > Streptophyta > Pinopsida > Pinales > Pinaceae > Pinus > Pinus tabuliformis. The sequence goes on from CM062819.1 coordinate 717,632,574, forward strand.
AATAAGTCAATAATAAAATTTACTTTGACAAATATGTTACATCATTATTCAAGTACAATTATGAAGACCGATACTAGTTACATTCTTCAACATCCCAGTCCTCAAAGAATATCGGTCTTCTATGACTACTCTTAGCTTGGATGCCCTACCTCATCCTCAAAAGAGTATCAAATGCCAGATGCTTACCCAATCCTCCATTCTTTCTTCCAAAGTGAAGACAAGAATGATGTGTCTATCTCTCCCTCTCAATTGGGGAGGATATACCCATTCCTGTGAAGGAATGTACCCATTCCTATAAAAGGAAATGTACCCAAGCTCCCTCTTAACCAGGGACTTGTTTTCCAACAACAACTCTTTGGATCAGTGCCTTGCCTTTGGAAGAGATGGAATCAAGGTGAATTTTTTATTTGGAGAGAATTAACCCAATCAAGGAGGCCTCTAGGCAACTTTGCATGGCAATTAGGGCATGAGAGCAACTACCCAAGGACTTTATACTTTGATGTGCAATGTTTGATAACTTATCAAAGTATATTCAATAAACATAGCTTCTAGGAACATTCACCCATTCATACATGACACATGCAATGTATGTAACGCTTCAATAGATAAAAAAATTCCACCATTTTGCATACAGTAGCAGTGGATTTCAGACCTAGATAGTGAAAATCCCAACAACATTCATATAATATGATAAATACAATAACAAACATGAAAAGAAATCACTTACATGTACAATGACTATATCCAATCATCAAATCATGACAAGAATGAAGCTCCAAGACCAAGAGAATATTATTTAAACATCAAAATTCATCCATGAAACCAAACTCGTCCTCCAAAAGGGAATGTGAAATTCTCCAAGTAGCTACTAAACCGAAACAACTAATGATGAGAGAAATGAATCACCTCTCATCAATATATATGAACTTTAAAGAGTTCGATCTGCCTAATTAGGCCTAATTAAGCCCCAAATAATAAAATAATGTGCAATAATAACATCCCTTGGTGGCAAGCCCACCAAGATAGCTCAATAACATAAGATTAGCTCTCTCAAGAGGGCAGAATGATCAACATAATGAGTTGTTGGGCCATTGAGAAGGCCTAATGAAGTCCAAAGCGTGCCATGGTGAGAGAATGGACTCCAAACATAGTGGACAAGGGGTTGGCCCCTTGTTTTCCAAGCAAGTCACTGTGGTGCTCCTAAGTGGGTGTGGGGGCATAAGGACATCCTTATGGGTCTCCAAGTGGATCGATAATACTTGTAAACCTTCTGTAAGGGCTAGGATGATGACATAAGCCCTCCCATTGTCTCCTGCAATGAGACACATCCTCATTTGGACCCTGGAACATCTGCCAAGTGTATGGTGCAAGTGTGGAGCCAGTTGGGCATGGTGAACTAGGTGCATCATCCTCATCCAAAAGGTGGAACATAAGAAATCACTGAGTGGTACTGGGAATCCATGAAGTACTTTTTGCTATGGTGGAGGCCCATGGCTCTCAACGCTCACCCTACAAGTGCCAATGTGGCCTTCTCGAGGGCTTGGACCCCATATAGAGAGACCAAACCCAAAATGGAGACCCACCTACAATCCTGAATAAGATCTAATGCGTCCCCTTGCCCTCCAATACAACAAATCATTAGAATAATCAAGTAAAAGAGCTTACAAATCATGGAATCAATGGGGCACTTCGTGATGGCATGCCCTTCCATAGTGGGCTTTGGCATGTACAAGTGTCTCCAAGATTAATAAGGGGGTTAAACAAGGACCCTATTATGTGGTTTCAACATTTAAAGGGGGTGACATGTCCATGGTACATCCATCAGGTGGTAGGTTGCAAGTGATATAGTGATGGAACAGAGTGGGATCAAGGAAATACTTCAGGCCACATGTCATGGTACAAGGGTATCTATAATGAGGGAAGCCCACACTTGGGAATATGAGTGTAGGAGGGAGCAAATTGTGGTACATGAGTTACCCTGGCCTTATTTTTCCACCTTTCTTCATATGCCTTTTGCTTTTGATTGATTTTTCTTCATAACTTCTTGGGGCTCCAGGGGATGAGAACATGATGTGTAGGATATAGTAGTAGACACCCCTTTAAGGTGGGCTAGTTGATCACCCACCAGGGGTTGGGACAACCATGGGTTCCTTAATGATGGAGGGGGCTCATCTAGGGCCCATAGGAACCAGGGTGATGACTATAGATAAGGGGTAGAGCTCATGTTTGGCTTTTTCCCACATGCTAAATTTGCATGTCCTGACCATCTTTTGCATTTTGTGGTACATTTCCTGTTGAGAGGCCAAATCATGCTTTTCTTTTCTTTTTAGCTGCATCAACCTCCGGGGCATCATTCTAGGTTCGACCCTATGGGCAATGGGAGGGGGAGGCTAACCCTATGTGGACCCAATGGACAGATGTGGACCTGGATGTGAAAAGAGATGAATGGGGCTAAAATGAGTGGAGGGGAGTAATGTATAAGGTGTTGGGAAGTGGGACCACACAACCAAAATCGAGATTTCCCATGTAGTGCCAACCCTAAAGCTAATGGCCAGTAAAGGAGATCTCACGGGACTAGGATACAAGGCTAACCACCAAATTAGAAAGAGGAGACAAGAGCACAGACCTAGCCCATTCTTTCCGCCGAATTTCCCCACCAATCCATGCTCAAAAGTGTCCATGATAAGTAAGGAAGATTACTCAACTATACCAATGAAAAAGCCATACCTTCGGGGACGGGAGGTCCACCTTCAAACATACAATCATAACAGATGGGCAAGGGACCACATGGCCAACTCAAGTGGTAGAGATAATGGCACATCGAACTATCAGGTGGCTACAAGGGGCTGTCGGTTGAGGACTATCTAGGAGAAAATTTTTCTCCTATGCATACTACCCATAGGTGGTGGGTAACATTTAGCTCCAACTGGGACATGAACTCTCGGAAAGGGGTGCAAAAAGCTACTCGAATGGGAGGTCATGAGAAGACCAACAATCTCTTGGTACCGCAGACCTGTTACTTGCACATATCAAGGACTGATCATACGAGGCAACATGTTTTGTGGTGTCTTATGATCACCCATGCTTAGTATTAGGCCATAAAATAAAAAAGAAAGTAAAAGTATTTTCCATGCAATTTTCATCTAAATGCAGCTAATCTATCATGATAATATCATATGATGTTAGTTCTAATGAGAAAATCAACATGCAATGCATCCTACCCTAACATGCATATAATACAATGTCAAGTGTCAAGGAAAGGGGTGATACGACTCAACTTGATCGATTGTGACCAAAGTTTGTCATTAAGTTTGGCAATGTAGTAATAATCTTCTCCGACCTTTCCATGAATCTTGATGGGCACAGGATTTTTATCTACCAAGACCACATCCCCAACCTTATATTCCCTTTTAGGCTTCCACTTCCTGTTTGCTTTGTGATTTGGTCGTTTAAGAATACAAAATTCTTGTGAAGGGAGTATGGGAGAAGGTTTCTCAACCTCATACATCTTATAATATGGGATTGTGTTAAAATTGGAAACTAGGGCCAAACTCCATGTGGGTCATCTTATTTATGGCAGTTGATATTTTTCTTAGATTCCTCTCATCGAGAGGTGTAGGATTGATCTAAAGATCATCCGATTCCGATAAGTATTCATGGAGATATGAATTTATTTGTGTTATGGGACAATTCGTCAAGGTCGGCCAACAACCAAATAAGCCCCACTTGTGCTCAACGTTTTAGTATGAAAGGAGGTGGCATGATAACCATTTAGACACACTCTTGAGATCTCTCCTCTCCACTCTTCTGAGTTTTGGTGGAAGGAGACATCAACAAGAATCTTCGCTGCCCTAATGTAAAGATGCTATACGCTAAGGCTGTCATGGTGAAGAAGGCCTAAAACGTAGCTATGGAGAAGAAGGCCTAAAACACAGCTATGGAGAGGATGTACTAGCTATACGCTGTCCAGAGGAAGCCCTAGCCGCAGTCATGAAGGAGATTTGGCTGTAGATATAAGAAGCCCTAGCAGTTGTCTTGTGAGGAGATTTGGCCACAGTAAAGAGGCTCCTATACGTAGCCTAAAGAAGCCCTAATATGCTACCTAAAGAAAGCTCTATTCGCAGTCTAGAAAGACCTAATCTAAGGTCATCCATCCACAGTTAAAAGGCCCTAATTCGCTGTCCAAATGGAAGCCCTAGTTGCAGCAAGGAGAGGACTGGACAACGTGGACATTTGAGGGCTATTTCAGGGGTCCGGTTAGAGGATAGAATGACTGATTGGAGGAGGCCGAGGCAAGGAAGGTTTGCTGGAGGGTGCAACAACTGTTTGAGGGTAACAATTCCATGCATTGGGCTTGAATTTTCCCTAAAGGAACATCGTGACATCTACAACAAGGAGTATTCAGCGTGGAGAAATAACGCTGTTCTGAAGCTATTTCAGGAAGACCGTGAGGCTGTTTAGGAAGGCAGAGTTAGGGGAGCTTAGGATCAGATCTGTTGAGGTATCATTGGAGGATCAAGGATCATATTTGTGCTGCCTGGAAGCTACAGGAAGACTGTGTGTTAGGCCGCAGGCCATAACGCCATAGTCAAGGATTGTTTTGATGACTGTTAGATAGGACTATCTTGAATAATGAAGGCTGCCCTATATGCCATTCAATGCAGCAAATAGAGACCCTAAATAGTCCTTGATGAAGGTTGTCCCATCTACCATCCAATGCAGCAAGATAATAAATGCTAGAATGAGATGCAGCGTGATGGGCACAGTGAGGTATAGTATGAGGCAACACTGGTGAGTGCAGCAAGATGATAAGGTACAACATGATGATGCAATACAGGGAGGTGCAACATGATGATAAGGTGCCGCAGTATGATGTGTGCAACATGGTAATGAGGTCTAGCATGATTATTGGGTGCAGCATAGTGAGGTGCAGCATGGTGATGGAGTCACCTTGGATCAGTGGAAGCAGTATGCCTTCAGATTAGCTACTCATATGCTATCTTCTTAGAGAAGATCTCTGCTCTTATTTAGATAAGTCAAAATACTGACTTCCGATGTATCTGTACTATCTCTCTCTCTGCTGAACTATTGAAGAACATATAAGAAGAATTGATCAAGGGTTTCCCCACATTGGGGTTTGTCCCTGGCTAGCGCCACATCTTGTGTCCTCTTGTCTTGGCTTGTCTTCTGCGATTTATGTTTATGTTCTATCTACATTTTACTATCATGCTAAATGTGATTGCTAATCTGGAATTGGTATTGAGTTAATATGGAAAATTGAAGTAAATTTGCTATCAGCATAGAACATACCTGAAATTAACATGGTATCAGAGCTGAGGTGAAGACAAAGCCCAAGCAAGAGTGAAAGAGCAATCATCGAAGACAGTTGGAAAGAACAAAAAGGCTCAATGGCTTTCTCATGCCTCCTCAAATTCACCAAGGGTGAAGTCGAAGCAAAGAATATTATCCGAGTGGCGTAGCGAAAGCATCTGATGGCTTTGCTTGCAATAAGTTCGGCCATTATGTGAAGGAGTGTCCGAATGGTAGGGACACATCACTTGATAATGATAACAATCATTCCAGGGACATCTTCAATGATCGAAGGAATGACAGGTAATGCAGAAATGGCCGGCTCTTCAAAGAAAGCAAGGAACCCTAGGTATGAAGAATCAAATGTTGTTTTTTATAAGATAAAGAAGTATTATCTTCTATTGGCCCTCTCCTCCAGACTCTTTGGGAATCTGGCTTATTGATTGTAGTGCTTCAAGGCATTTCATCGGATATAAGGGTGCTCTCTCTAATTTGGTAGAGATGGAAAGAGTCGTGGGATTATACTTGGAGTCAATGCCACCTATCTTGGAAAGGGTGTAGGGAATGTTACCCCTCAATTGAATGAGGGTAAAACAATTCATTTACAAGAAGTTCTTTATGTACCTAATCTCAAGAAGAACCTGGTGTCCATTTTGGCAATGGAAATCAAAGGTTTCAAGGTGGCATTCATCGATGGAAAGGTACGTGTTTGAAAATGGAATTTTCAAAGATGCTTTTACTCATGGGTTCAAGGTTGGCAATTTGTATCAAGTTGCAGAAAGTCCATTGGGGACCATGTCGATTGACACATCTCTTCTATAGCACCAGAGGTCTGCGGGCCCTACCCGATGTGAGTCAGATGGTGACAGGGATGCCTGAATTCAAGAAGAGCAAGAAGGTACATGTTCGAGAAGTACTGAAGGAAAATATTACAAGAGGACCATTCCCCTCATGTAGCAGGTTCATAGGTTTGGAACAACTCGAGGGGTTTGAGATTCATGATTGGGAATATCTTGTATGCAGGTGGAAGAAAGCCCTCTATGGCTTGAAGCAAAACACCTAGGGTTTGATATGAGAGGATTGATAACTGTCAAATGAAGCTGAGATTCATTAGGAGTGAAATCGATGCAAACCATTGCTTGAAGGTTGTGGATTATAGACCTCTCATACTGGCACCTTATGAGGACGACCTCTTCCTGACAGGTGCAGACCTTCTCATTTGCAAAAGTAAGAGGGAGTTGGATTCCGGATTTGGAATGGTAAACTTCAAGCCCGTGACTACTTCGATGGAGCTTAACTTTCAGAAGTTATGTGGTAGTGATGCCAGACTTGATTTGGGAAATGCCTCTGAGTTTCATAAACTCATACTAGCATTGATGTTCTTGGTGAATTCTCGTCCGGATATATGTTTTGCAGTTAGCATGTTGAGCTCATATATGGTTGAGCCTCATTGGATTGGTGCCAAGAATCTTCTGAGATATCTTCGAGACACAATCTCTCATGATTGAGATACACTGTTGGAAATGTAAAGCTGCACGACTATTCGAACACTGATTGGGCAGGCAGTGTGAAGGATCGCAAGATCACTTCTAGGTGCTGGTTCTCTTTGGGTTCTGCTACGATATCCTGGATGAGCAGGAAGCAAAAGTCGGTTGCTTTGATCACCGCTGAGACCGAATACATAGCTACGAGTATGACCTCGTGTGAAGCTGCCTGGTTGAGGAAGCTCTTCAGTGAGCTGTTTGGACACATGATGGATACCACCGTGATCTTCTGTGACAACTAGAGGGGGATTCGATTGTTGAGGAATCTTGTATTCTATGATCGCTCCAAGCATATAGACATCAAGTACCACTTTATCTGGGATATGGTACATCGATGAGCAAGAAGGCTCCATCGCATTGGGATTGATGTGCAGGTCGCCGACATTCTGTCGAAGCCCCTGGGAAAGGTCAAATTTGTGACTTTTCGAGAACGACTAGGAGTCGTGGAGAGACTCTCTCCTAAGGGTCCTATATGATATGGACATTGAGCTCTAGGAGCTCCAGGGGGCTTGGGGGTACATCATGGAGTGATGAGCAACCATAGGGTAAATGGTTCAACCTTCCCCTTGTGGTCTGCTATGTAGGCAGGATGAGTGGTTCATCCTTCTCCTGTCGAGACACAATCATAGGGTGAGTGGTTCAGCCTTCCCCTAGTGATCTGTTGTGTATAGGGTGAGTGGTTCAACCTTCCCCTGGGATACCCCTTGCGACATGTAGGCAGGATGAGTGGTTCATCCTTCTCTTGCTGAGACATCCTACCCATGCAGTCTGGGACTCATGGGAAGTACCTCTCATTTGGCCAATGAGCAGGGAAATGAGGATAGGGACCATAGTAGTACCGATGGACGCATCGTGTTACTACCGTACTCCCTATGCTAGGATGATATTGATCTGGGATCAATGAAACTGACTTCGGGTCAGTATGAGTGGTTTGAGACACTCTCTTTTGATATTGATTTGGGATCAATGAAACTGACTTCGGGTCAGTATGAGTGGTTTGAGACACTCTCTTTTGATATTGATATGGAATCAATGAAACTAACTTTGGGTCAATATGAGTGGTTTGAGACACTCTCTTTTGATATTGATTTGGGATTAATGAAATTGACTTCGGGTCAATAAGAGTGATATAACTCACTCTCTTTTGGAACTGATCTGGGATCAGTAAGAGTGGTATGACACACTCTCTTCATATGGGACTGACTTCGGGTCAGTAGAGAATGGTATGAGACATTCTCAATCAATTCTTCTTCTTCATGGTTCAGCAGAGCAGAGAAGAGCCGAGCATAGCAGTGCAGGGCATTGATGGCAGAGATAGCACAGTTTGGCAGATGGATCAACGGATGGAGTTCTCCCTAGTTGAGAGGGAGTGTTAAAATTGGAAACTAGGGCCAAACTCCATGTGGGTCATCTTATTTATGGCAGTTGATATTTTTCTTAGATTCCTCTCATCGAGAGGTGTAGGATTGATCTAAAGATCATCCAATTCCGATAAGTATTCATGGAGATATGAATTTATTTGTGTTATGGGACAATTCGTCAAGGTCGGCCAACAACCAAATAACCCCCACTTGTGCTCAACGTTTTAGTATAAAAGGAGGTGGCATGATAGCCATTTAGACACACTCTTGAGATCTCTCCTCTCCACTCGTCTGGGTTTTGGTGGAAGGAGACATCACCAAGAATCTACGCTGCCCTAATGTAAAGATGCTCTACACTAAGGCTGTCATGGTGAAGAAGGCATAAAACGTAGCTATGGAGAAGAAGGTCTAAAACACAGCTATGGAGAGGATGTCCTAGCTATACGCTGTCCAAAGGAAGCCCTAGCCGCAGTCATGAAGGAGATCTGGTCTTAGATATAAGAAGCCCTAGCAGCGGTCTTGTGAGGAGATCTGGCCGCAGTAAAGAGGTTCCTATACGCAGCCTAAAGAAGCCCTAGCAGCGGTCTTGTGAGGAGATCTGGCCGCAGTAAAGAGGTTCCTATATGCAGCCTAAAGAAGCCCTAATATGCTGCCTAAAGAAAGCTCTATTCCAGTCTAGAGAGACCTAATCTAAGGTCATCCATCTATAGTTAAAAGGCCCTAATTCGCTGTCCAAATGGAAGCCCTAGTTGCAGCAAGGAGAGGATTGGATAGTGTGGACATTTGAGGGCTATTTCAAGGGTCCGGTTAGAGGACAGAATGACTGATGGGAGGAGGCCGAGGCAAGGAATGTTTGCTGGAGGGTGCAACAACTGTTTGAGGGTGACAAGTCCATGCATTGGGCTTGAATCTGCCCTAAAGGAATAGTGTGACAACTACAGCAAGGAGTATTCAGCATGGAGAAATAAGGCTGTTTTAAAGCTATTTCAGGAAGACTGTGAAGTTGTTTAGGAAGGCAGAGTTAGGGGAACTTAGGATCAAATTCGTTGAGGTATCATTGGAGGATCAAGGATCATATTTGTGCTGCCTGGAAGCTATAGGAAGACTGTGTGTTAGGCCGCAGGCCATAACGCCACAGTCAAGGATTGTTTTGATGACTGTTAGATAGGACTATCTTGAATAATGAAGGCTGCCCTATATGCCGTTCAATGCAGCAAACAGAGACCCTAAACAGTGCTTGATGAAGGTTGTCCCATCTACCATCCAATGCAGCAAGATAATAAATGCTAGAATGAAATGCAGCATGATGGGCACAGTGAGGTATAGCATGAGGCAACTTTGGTGAGTGCAGCAAGATGATAAGGTACAACATGATGATGCAATACAGGGAGGTGCAGCATGATGATAAGGTGCCATAGTATGATGTGTGTAGCATGGTAATGAGGTCCAGCATGATTATTGGGTGCAGCATAGTGAGGTGCAACGTGGTGATGGAGTCACCTTGGATCAGTGGAAGCAGTATGCCTTTAGATTAGCTACTCATATTAGCTACTCATATGCTATCTTCTTAGAGAAGATCTCTGCTCTTATTTAGATAAGTCAAAATACTAACTTCTGATGTATATGTACTATCTCTCTCTTTGCTGAACTATTGAAGAACATATAAGAAGAATTGATCAAGGGTTTCCCCACATTGGGGTTTGTCCCTGGCTAGCCCCACATCTTGGTCCTCTTGTCTTGGCTTGTCTTCTGCGATTTATGTTTATGTTCTATCTACATTTTACTATAATGCTAAATGTGATTGCTAATCTGGAATTGATATTGAGCTAATAAGGAAAATTGAAGTAAATTTGCTATCAGCATAGAACATACCTAAAATTAACAGATTGGCCCCAACTTGACCACATGAGTGTTGATTTTGGGTAGCATCAGATGTGCTCTAACTCCAAAATTTTGTGGAGGGGCTAGAACACATGAGATCTCCAAGACCCAGAAATCGTTTGGAGAAATTCCACCCGGATGAGGAGTTATTAAAATAATTAATATTTTTAATGGGTTCTTAAGTCTAAACTTAGGAAAATAAAAATATTAATGGGTATTAATAAGAATATGGGTGAGAAACTTCTAAGTGACGAGGATCAAGTCTGTTTTAATCTTAGCCATTGATTAGGGACTTAATCTCGGCCGTTGATTCATCAACAGGAAAAGTATAAGAGGAGGCTTGAGGGTCAGTTGGAGATACACTTGAGAGATCAGTCAGTTTGATTTTTCTGGGGCGAGGTTTGCTGAGAAAATCGAACAAGTGATCTGTTGCAACAGAGGGGTAGGGATAGTTGAGGTTGGAGGATCTTCTCTGGGACCTCGAATACACAACAGAGAGAGGCAGAGAAATACCAGAGGAGGCAGCGTAGACCCAGGGAGGTTGACACTGGGCTAGGAGGGCCCACGCATTGCTTGACGCAGTGCCAGCGTAGGGGTAGAGCCACCCTCCAGTAGAAGTCCGAATTCAGCTGGGGAGCAGCAGGATCAGCCAAGAAGGCTGACATCAGAGCTCTAGGAGGCAGAGGAGGCAACGCAGTGTCCTAGTGTGCTCCACCCAGGCCCACACAGCTATTGCGAAGGGGCAGCATAGTTGTAGCCGAGGACAATCAATCCATGTTAGGATATTGCAACACATAGGAAATAGTTAAGTATAACTTGGTCTAGTGTAGAGTTAGGTAAAGTGTGTTTCTTTACTATGTACTTTTGTAACTTACAATCCGACGGTCACGATATGTAGTGATCTGATGGTTGTATGATTTGTATGTATGTGTAGTCTGCGATAGTGTCTTCATCGTTGTTTTAACAATTAAATAACTTGTTGAATGTAAAAACAAGTAGGAGATGATAAACCAGTGATTGTAGTAGGATTTATGATGTGTAGATTAAGAAATTTTCACATGGTATCAGAGCATTGTAGATCATGGGACACTGAAGACATCAGCTGGGAGATCTAGTGAATTTGGTGCAGAGAAGTAGCTGTCCCGAGTGACATCGTTGTTTCAGACGCAGAGGAGCAGCTGAAGGAGTGACGTAGAGCTAGAGAAGTGATGCAGAGGCTCACGCAGTGCTTGCGTCAACATTTCGAGCCTGTATAGGGTGACGCAGTACTCGAGAGGAGCTCACGTAGTGACTGTGTTAGCTCTCTGGGCTAGCACAGAGCCTGAGAGGCTCAAATCAATCAGTGGCCAGGGCTGGAATAGCAGAGCAGATTCGATCTGAGGTGCTGGTGAGACGTTGTTGCTGTTGGTGTAGAACAATGTTTGAGGAGACAAAGCCGAGGTAGAGGGAGTCACTACCTTGACAAATTTCTAGCCAAAGAAATCTAAATTTGGGTTGCAGCAGCAAAGGAGGATTGGAGAGGAGTGATTCGACATTTAGCGGGAGGATTTCCATGAAGGAAATCAGGACTTAGAGGGAGTCTAGAGGAGCTTGTTCCTTAGAGGATTTCTGGTGCCGAAGAAATCCAAATCTGAGTCTTGCTGGATTAACAACATGAGAGGGAGAAGAGAACCAATCATATATTTGTTGAGCAGAGATGGCAGTCAATGGACTGAGGGATCAAGACAGATTGGATGGAGCATCCAATTTTGTCATCTGGAAGGTTAGGATCCTAGCAATCCTAGACAAACATCACATCAAGGACTATGCCTTGAAAGTAGTTGCTGTTCCGGTTGACGCTGATCCGCTGCAGAAGTACGAGGAGGCCCAGGCGAAGGCTAAATGCATGATTCTAGATGGGGTCAAAGATCATGTGGTCCCACATTGCTGAGAAGGACACAAGAAGGGAGATGTCGGAAACGCTGACCACCTTGTACCAAGGGACTTCTGTTCAACGAAAAATGCTATTGGAAAATCAGCTAAGACAGTACCAGATGCAAAAGGGAGAAGAGATCGATCCCTTCCTCCTTCCGTTGCAAGGGATTTGCAACCGGTTGACTTCCATGGGGTCTACACCTGATCCTAAGTTCATGGTCAAGACTACCCTAAATGCAGTCACCGAGGACTGGGAGACATTTGTCCAAAGTATCTTGGGCAAAGCGACTCTCCCCAGTTGGGAGGAGATGTGGGCAGCTCTTCGACAAGAAGAGATCAGGAGGTTGACCAAGGCAAGGAGTAGCGGCAAAGGAGCCCAGGTCAAGGAGGAGGAGAATGCAGCTCTCGCATCATCGGGACAACAAGGGCAACAAAAGAGAAAGAAGAAGAATATTTCCAAGGTCAGATGCTTCAAGTGTGGGGAACTTGGACATTTTGCCACTCAGTGCCCCTGGAAGAAGGGCAAGGAGGAAGCTTCTAACTTGAAGGTTGCTTCAGCGAAAGTTGACAGGGAAGGCAAGGATGACAATTGTGCCATGAATGTTCATGCGCCTCTGGAGAAGAGGTGGGGCAACATGGAGTTATAGTCGAGAGGACTGTATGATGGGCAGGATCCTTGAGGTTCCCAAACTCTTGGATCACATATGGCTACGGGATCCCTTAACGACAGTAGCAAAATGACCGGTGTCGGTTGGAGCGAGGTGTGATGGAGCGACAGTGGCAGAGCTAGAGTGCCAAAGTTTGAGGCAACGCAGTGGATGTTGTAGCAGTGCGAGAGACACAGAGCAGTTTGTAGCAGCGTAGTAGCAGCAGAGGTAGCTTCAACGTCACAAGGCATCTAGACTGACCAACATGACAATTTTTGGGTGAAGTTTCAATTGCTTACTTCTCAGCAACTGAGTTGCAATGCAACAATTAGCAGTGGTAGTGCTATGCAGCATGATGCAACATTTTGAGAGGGAGCTACAGTATAGATGTAGCAGTGACAGTGGTAGAGTCATGGGCAACAGTACAGGGAGCAACAATGCAGTGGATGAAGGGCATCAGCAACATAGAGGATCGATGCAATGGATCAATGTAGTACTTATGTTGAGAAGTGTTACTAGAGCACATTCCTCGCTAAGAGGGAGTGTTGATTTTGGGTAGCATCGGATGTGCTCTAGCTCCAAAATTTTGTGGAGGGGCTAGAACACATGAGATCTCCAAGACCCATAAATCATTTGGAGAAATTCCACCCAGATGAGGAGTTATTAAAATAATTAATATTTTTAATGGGTTCCTAAGTCTAAACTTAGGAAAATAAAAATATTAATGGGTATTAATAAGAATATGGGTGAGAAACTTCTAAGTGACGAGGATCAAGTATGTTTTAATCTTAACCGTTGATTAGGGACTTAATCTCGGTCGTTGATTCATCAACAGGAAAAGTATAAGAGGAGGCTTGAGGGTCAGTTGGAGATACACTTGAGAGATTAGTTAGTTCGATTTTTCTAGGGTGAGGTTTGCTGAGAAAATCGAACAAGTGATATGTTCTAGCAGAGGGGCAGAGATAGTTGAGGTTGGAGGATCTTCTCTGGGACCTCGAATACACAACAAAGAGAGGCAAAGAGACGCCAAAGGAGGCATCGCAGACCCAAAGAGGCTGACCCTGGGCCAAGGGGGCCCACAGATTGCTTGATGCAGTGCTAGCGCAGGGGTAGAGCCACCCTCCAGCAGAAGTCTGAATTCATCCAGGGAGCAGCAGGATCAGCCAAGAAGGCTGACGTCAGAGCTCCAGGAGGCGGAGGAGGTAGCGCAATGTCCCAGTGTGCTCCACCCAGGCCCACACAGCTACTGCGAAGGGATAGCGTAGTTGTAGCCGGGGATAGTCAGTCCAGTTGCCAGAACGGAGAGATTTTGCTGGGTGAAGTGAGGTAATCTCACTTAAGTTTCTGCTAGTATATTTTTATCTTTGTAACTAGATAACTGAGAGGGCATTCAGAGTTGTATTCAAAACTACTACTTAATAATAGAAAACCCTCAGTTTTCCGAGGAAGTTTGTCCAAAAATAACGGTGTCCCTTGTGTATTTGTCTCGTTCTATTTTCAGTTCATGATCTGTATGTATGTGTAGTCTGCAATAGTGTTTTCATCACTATTTAAACAATTAAATAACTTTTTGAATGTAAAAACAAGTAGGAGATGATAAACTAGTGATTGCAGTAGGATTTCTGATGTGTAGATTCAGAAATTTTCTCAATGAGTAGGGTAGGCAAGCTCTCTATAAAGGATGAAAGGGACTCCATCAGATTGTGGAATGGTGATGTATGATAAGTCCATTTGAAGTTGACCACCAACAATGGGCCCCCATTTCCTTGATAACAACATCCCCCAAACATTAGGGATATCTATGGCCACAACATCCATAAGTAATGATATATCGGGATTCATAGCTAAAGAGACCTTAAGATCTTTTTTGAGGCCCTCTACTTCAACGGGTTGGGAGTTGAAACCACACACACTTTTATACCTTCGAGTGATGTTAAGATTCAATTGCTTCATGACCTTTATAGAGAAGCCCCTAAATCTAACATGTAGTTATGCAACAAAAGGTCATTAGTAGCCAAGGTGAGTAGGAATGGCTCATGCCCTGGGTTTAGATCGGGAAGATGGATATTTTGCAATGCTACAGGTAATTCCTCCTCTTCAAACCCCAGGGATTTCTTAACTTGCCATTGCTGCTGAGGAAGCTTCACAATCTCCTTTAATGGAACTTGTATGGTCATCTTCCCTATAGCAGTCTCTAAATCGATATCAAGCTCAACCTCTTTACCCTTATCCTTTTTGGTGGGCTCTTTCTTTTGAGGATCCTTTTTGGGATTAACTTTCTTTGGAGGATCCTTCTTAGGGGGATCTTTAAGGAGAGGCTCTTTGTGAGGGACCTGCTTGGGAATTGAGTCATTCTTGTTGGTTTCCTTGGAGGTTGTGGGATTTTCATTGTTATTCTTTCGTGAATATTGGACCCCTTTGAATCTTCCACTATCATTGGCATTGAGGATTGGATCCCTTTTCTCGTCAATAGTTACCTCCATCAAAAACTCTTCAAGAGATTTCAGCCCTAGAAGACTCCATTAAACCTTTGGAGGATAAGGCACTAATCTTTGTTGTTGTTGATCATCCATTAATTTTATTTATTTTCTTCCTCTTTTCCCATTTCTAGATGTCTAGGGTTAGCTGCTAGGGATTTTAGGGCTAATTTCTGCATAAAAAGGAAATTTTGTTGGATGTTTGTGGCTTATAAATTAGGAATTGCATCTATAAATAATATGAAGGCAATATCCAGCACAGTGCATGGCTAATCTTCCTCATTTAGGATTGACGTCATCCCTCTTTTGCTGTTTATGCACATTTTTCAGCCATAAAAATCAATTTCCTACCCTAACCCTAGTATCTATTGGAAGGCATTTCTTCCTTTGTTGTTGATTATCCTTGGAAGGCCTTTTCTGTGGCTGCTATATGACATTGTACACTTTATCTTTGTGTACCAAATTCCAATCAAACCCTAACTCATAGCAGCTTTATCTTTGGTCTAGGCATATAGTATTTGAACCTTGGTATAGAACATCTAGGCCTTTCTAGGCTTTGCCAATACTCTGGGCCATATTATAGACCTCTTATACATCACCTTAAGCCATATCATTAGAATATCCTTTGGATGATCTAGGGAAGCCTCTCTTGTGGTTCAATACCACTAAAGAGCAGGAGAAAGGTTGTGGCGGTGACATTGGCAACCCTTTCTCTTGTTTCCATAAGATCTGGCCCTGCCTAGTGAGGCTTTGCACTGGGATTGCTAGATTTTGTGGGAACAATGCCCATATGCTGTGACATCTGAATTGTGTTAGAAATTACCAGTGCTTTGCAGAGGTAGATATATAGAGCCATGAAGAGTCAGTGGTGCTTAGAAACACCCTTATGACACTACACAACACAAGAGTTTGACTACTTTTGTTTATAGTGCATCTAGATATTATTTTAAGATTTTCAATGCCCATTATTGGACATTAGTATTTGAATTAAAACTACATTAGATGCCAAATATTACAATTGTCATTTAGTCCTTTTAATTATATTGTTTCTTAAAGTCTCTTGGGTAAATGTTATCCCACTTTCTTTGTATGTTTAATCACTAAAGCAGTACATTCAATTGTTTTATGTGTTATTGCAACTTTCTAGATTCAGTTTAGTTGTCTTCGCATAATTGGTTGTCCAATTTCTCTGGTCTTTTCATTATTTTTAACAGATTGGTGATTATGTATGTGCTTTCTATTTTTTCAGGTGTAACTATGCAATGCAATGTGTTCTAGAAACATGGAAGTCAAAAGACCGTAACAGCAATGACAGGGTGGATGCCTGTCATTTAGTTTGATTCTACCCTCTATGGTTTTGTAGTATGCAGGCATTCCAGTTTTGTAACTGTATTTTAGAATTGCTGCTCCTCCAAAGCTTGAAGGTAATCCTCAAGTTGCTTGCATCAAGACATCAAGAATCAAGGTAGAATTCCAGTCCATTTAATGATTTCCTCACAGGTGTTTTTCCAAGTGCTCAGGCTAAAATTCTGTATATACCTTCTGTGAATAGGCATTCATGAAATTTGGAATCTATGATCTGCACTGGAAAGACTGCAAATAACTAATTTTCCTTATAGGATAGCTTGTATAAGTTGTAGGAAAGATTTGCAAATCATGGATGAGTTGTAGGCAATATTTCCAGCTCTGTTTACAACTCAAGATCTATTACAGCAAGATTTGGCAAGATTGGCCGTGTTTGTACAGTTCTGAGTTCAATCTGCAGCTCTGTTGGCATAAGTGCATTTGGAAGGCCTTTTATTTTCAAATGCTTTGACGTTGTCATTGTTTATGTAACATATGTTTTGATGACTATTGATAAATATTGTCAGAACATACCAATAAAGGAACATCACAGTCCTGTGCTCAAGCGCTATTTTTTGGTTCTTGGAATATTCACATTTACTTTATTAGCCTGAAATATGAGCAGGTTGTGATATTTGAAATAAGAAACTTGATGTGTTTACAATTTTGCTTTCTTATGCAAGAATTGTTACAAGAAATGGCAAAAAAGAAACAAAACGGCAAATGGGCTTGGATTGAAATGGAAAATCTTGAGTTTCTGAGTAAGAAATATTTCATAGTTTTTTGATAGATATGCAAGAATACACACTCTACAACTTGATACCACTTGATATATTTACAACATAGATGACACTGTTGTATCAAAGTATGAGAATAAAAGTGGACTCAGGACACCGTTTTCTCATGGCAGTCAACCAGAGTTTTGCTTTTTATATGACTAATTGCATGCCATTGCTGACATTGATGGAAAATTGTAAAATGGTACTTCAAAGTTCAAACTCTGTTGGAAAAAATGCTCTGATTGATATCCAAGTTGCAATGGTTTAAAAAAAAATGAAAATTATGTCCAACTTCTACAAATTTTGATAGAGATTGGCAAATTATCTTAGATTCTGCTCGTCCATTGATCCAAGTTCGACACATGACTATTTTTGTGTCTCCTGTGGGATGATGCTCTCTGATTAATAATTATCTATAGACTGTTTTGGATGGATATGGATGAGTACGGTATTTGTATGGATACCACATTTTAGAATACCCTGTATACAGTATGGCTAGGATACGACTATATATATAAAGATTCACATACTATTCACATACGGTATTTGTATGGATACCACATTTTAGAATACCCTGTATACAGCATGGCTAGGATACGACTATATATATAAAGATTCACATACTATTCATGCTTTTGAAAATAAATATGAAAAGGGAGATGTCTCGTGAATATTTGCCGTTAGGGCATGATATGTAAACAACACTCACAGTGAATGTGTGAAGTGAAAAAGAGAGTTCTTTCATTAATGTTAGACTCTAGGACATGATATGTAAACACTACATACATGAATGCACCAGCAAAATGATCATTCTAATATTTAGATTCTCCATATCAATGGAGACCAAATACATATCATCGATAATGCCTTTATTAAAGCACCTCAAGCTCTGCATCATCAATATATTCTGTATTCAAATTGTGTCCCAATCCTTGAGATGTTGGATATGATCATCTGTCCTTGAAAAAAAACGCATACAACCAGTTAAGGTAAATAAACCACTGATTAGTCCAAGTCAGTGTTGCAAGAACCACCCTCACCACCCCCCAGCCCACGGCTCAGAGGCCAAAACCGCGAACGAAACTGTGCTTCCTAATTTCAGAACTGCCCTTTGGAAAAATTTCAATGCTTCTTGTTCTTTTGGAACCATGACAGTTCTGTGCATGGTTCCATAGGCTGGAACCACAGATCCGTGCACGGTTCCAATGCGGTTCTTGAACAGTTTCGGAGGAACATGCACAGTTTCACAAGACCACCTTTTTTTTATGTTTTTTTTGCCTCAACCAAGGTTTGGGTGGGCCTAGGGTGAGTTAGGGAGAGGGAGGATGAAGTTAAAAGGTCTCTTCCCCCTCTCTTTTCCTCATTCTTGTATCATTGGCTTGAGCTTGGAGAAGAGAGTAGGCTTTTTAGAGCTGATTTGTGAGAAATTGGAGAGAGCAAATGAGAGTTTGGAGGAGATAACACTGGCTTCCATCTACCTCAACTTCCCAAGAGCTAAAGCGGTAAGTGCAAATCCCAATACCCTCATTTCCTTGTATTTCTTGTATGTATTTTTTTTTATTTTTTTTCCTCCTATTCTTTCCCATTCCTTCTTCTTCCTCATTTTTTGTAGGTTGTCCATCCTAGGTTTGAAAAAAATGGTGTTCTTGTGGCTTATCATTCCATTTTTTGGTTTTCATGGTATTGGTGGGGATAGTGGTCACACACATAGTGACCTGATGTATGATGAGGAAGGGTTTGAATGGAAAGGGGATGAAGAGGGTAATGAAATGCAAGGGGGAAACGCTTCATTGACACCCTTTGTGGAAATTTGTGACAAAACTTAAGGGGGGGTGGGGGTGGAACCTTCAATTATATGACTTCATGATTGTCATGGTGGAAAACCTTATCGCTGTTCATATACCCATGTGAGGAGACATCTTTGTGGGGTAATGGATGTTAGAAATCAGAATGGCAGAAAGATTTTCCTATATAGATAATTACTTGTGATTCTTTTATCTTTATGTTCTTTTATCTTTTAGTTCATCAAGCAATTACCAAAACAATAACATAAGGACAACAGATGTAGGCGGAAAACTAGGGAAAAACCCCTCTTTAGGGGAAAACCCAGTCACCATTTCCTCCTTCAATAGTTTCTTGAGATAATCCAAGACTCAAGAGACCTAGATAGAGACTCCCTCCACTCCATGTCAGCCCTCAATCCTTCTTGCAGATGACAACCCTTCACAAGCAACTTCGGCCTACCAACATCAGCATCAACTTCAACCCAGCAACAGTAGCATTAACAACTTTGACCAGACTTGGAGAACTTCGATCTCCCTTGATACACCTGAGAACTGAGTGAGAGTTGTCCCAAAATTTCGATCTTGAGGTCTTCTATCCCCCTCCAGAAACTCACACTCCTTTCCAACCCTTCTTCTAGCCGTTTCTCAACTTCGCACCTTTTCATTTTTTAGCTTCAGAAATCGAACCGCGCGAGAGAGAATGAGATGCTTTAAATGAATTCGAACCGCCTTGTATTTATAGCCTTCCAGGGAGGTCAAATTACTTGTCTTGAGGCCGACTTGGTGTGGAGGAGACTAAATTCATTTTTTACTCAAAAATAATTCTTTTTACATGATTCGAAAGCCCAAGAAGGGTCTCTTTTAATGGACAATGACTTTAATGACTCGAAATAAATCTTAGAAGTCCTCAATGGGGACTTTGACCTAAAATAAGATGACCCAAGCATGAAACCCATCCTTTAATAAGTCATAATAATAATAATAATAATAATAATATTTTCTTCATTCTTTTTATAAGTACATCTCAAATACATTTATGAAGACCGAACCTAGTTACATATTTCAACACTCCCTCTTAATTAGGGAGGTATTCATCAGGACAAGTACAAGGAAGATCTCAGAACACATGAACCATGAAGAATTTTAGGCACCACAATGCCATGGACCAGATTCCTGACCAGGGAAATCTATCCAAGTGGAACTAAGATGGACTAAATCTTTCAACCTCTCTAGGTCATCAAACTTACTACTAACCATCAACCCAAGGATCTAGGTGCGTATCCAATGTTAGAGCTCCATGACCAACGCCACCCTCCCTACTTCGGGAATTAGACATCAACACAAAGTGTTGGCCATATGTCCTCCCAGGCAATGTCTCACACACAAAGCCTCAACTTCTCAATTATTCCAATCGGCAACAAATTCTTCTCAATCAAACAGATCAACCACAAATCTCTCCAATCAAATTGATCGACAACTCTAAGCATGTAAAACATGCTATCCAACCTTCAAGAGGTTTACCTGTACAAACACAACCCTAAATAGTAACAAACTTTCAAATGTACATAAATAGATACAAACCTCCAGGGTTTTCCAGACAATTTGACGTTGCTTCTCAACTTTCATAGGACTTAGAGCTTTCCCAATGAATCTTGACAAAAGATTCCTCAAACATACAGCTTCCTTTCCTACTTCTCATGGAACAACATATTCAACACATCAATCTAACTTTTCTTGTCTCAGCAGCACTTCAAAACACATTCTCCAATTTCTTGTCTCACTCCTGGCCTTCACTAAAACTTACGATTGTTAGTCTTGGTCTAGTGCATGACACATGAAGTAGATAACCATATCCATTACTCCCGCTTAATCATGGAGGATCTAATATACCCAAGCTCCCTCTTAACCTAGGGAGATCAACTTTCATCCAAGCCCCCTCTCAACTTAGGGGGCTCAACTTATTTTCTATGGCATAGGAGAATCTTTCATGATCATTATTCACATCATGTTTATCACATCAACTTTATTTTACGAACATCTTCACCATCTTGAAGATTATGTACCTACACAACTTGGATAGCCAGTACAACCAACTCTGCAGAAGTATGAAGTTAACCATATCAAAATCATGGAAGCATTCAACTATAGACATTAAAATACTCAAACTTAGTTACACACAAGAAACACATACACTTCAACTTCTTGCTAAGGTTTTTGTCATAAACCCTAGACTACTTCATCAAGACTTTGAGCATTTCATAACAACTTTTATTACATCTAGGGTTTCAATGTTTCTTCCAGAGGAATGGCATACCTTACTACAACATATTGCAAACCCTACAAACAATTCAAACAAATATAGATCTGCAATGCATCTAGCAACTCTAGAATTCACATGTTAGACTTCCTACTAGGATTTCATACAAACCCTAGATTTCATACATGAGATTCAACAATCAAAACCAATCACAAATTAATCAACAACATGACTATCTTTCATTAGGATTCATGGTAAACTCTAGATTTTACTTATTCCCAACAATCATAACACAAATTCAGATTTCAACAATCTTACACAAATCTCAAATTATTACATTGACATCATATATCAAAGATTTGGACTTCTACTAAGGTTTAATTACAAAGCTTTAGAGGTATGACACAACCCCAATTAGTAACAAACTTTAAAATGTACATAAATAGATACAAACCTCCAGGGTTTTCCAGTCAATTCAAACAAATATAGATATCCAATGCATCTAACAACTTTAGAATTCACATGTTAGACTTCCTACTAGGATTTCATACAAACCCTAGATTTCATACATGAGATTCAACAATCAAAACCAATCACAACTTAATCAACAACATGACTAGCTTTCACTAGGATTCGTGGTAAACCCTAGATTTTACTTATTCCCAACAATCATAACACAAATTTAGATTTCAACAATCTTACACAAATCTCAAATTATCACATTGACATCATATATCAGAGATTTGGACTTTTACTAAGGTTTAATTACAAAACCCTAGAATTCACAAATACTATCATCCGAGAGAATTAAACTTTGACTAGGGCTTAGTTACAAACCCTAGGACCATTAACAATTAGGTCAACTCATATATCGAGGATTCCATCAACATGCACAAGCATAACATGTGTTAGTCAAACCCAACTACGCAAATATCAATAGAAGTTAGAAGTATAACGAACTTGATCAAACTAGGGCTTGATTGGACAAACAAACACATACCAAGGATTTCATTTCTAAGACATTATAGGAGTCTTGCTTTTACATCCTACCAAAACCTAATGATCTAGGGTTTCAATACAAAACATAGCAAACCCTAAAATACCAATACTTCAAAGGTTCGAGATTTAAGACATTACCATTAAATCCTAACGAGTTAGGGTTTCTATAATCATACCAAAACCCCAAACATGACATTATCAAATCATTAGCTAGGTTTTTTGACTTTATCAATAACCCTATATAGGCTAGGGTTCCACACATAATCATCAACATACCCTTAAGTTAGGGTTTTCACAACGAACATTTCTAGGGTTCCATAAGAATAATCAGAGATATAAAGAGGGTAGATTTATCTAATAATGAATCACCCAATCAAGAATCTTTAAGATTCAAGAAAGCTTAGACAAAAAGATGTTAGTAATAGTTTATCAAGAACAGATATCAAAAACTAAAATATACCTCTTGTTTCTTAACAAACCTTGTAATTCCAATGCTTTGTTTTTGTGAGGCCTTCTTCCTTGAGTCTTCAACAAGTTTTCCTAAACAAGGAAAATAAGAGTAGAAATGTGATTAGTATTTAATGCAAACAAAACTAGATAAGTAAGGAAAACTAAAAATGAAAATGGTAATAGGATACTTATCTTTGGAGGTTGATGAGGGCTCCCTCCAAGCTTGAGGGATACCTATAACCTTAAGAACAAATAAAAAAGTTTTTCCAAAATATGTTAAACCTAAAAACTAGAAATCAAAAAAAAATAAATTAAAGCTTAGGTCAAAGGACTTTAGTAGTGTAAGTCCTTTATATCCAATTCTTCGGGCTTAGTCTTCTTTGGAGATCCTTCTTCAACTACATCCCTGCTTCTCTTCTTGTTCTTCGGATTTTCAGGACAATCAGTTCTATAGTGACACATCTTGTGGTATTGGTAGCATTCTATCTTGCACATATCAACCTTCCTTCTTTGCCCTCTTGACTTCTTGGAGTGTCCTTTCTTGTGAGAAGCAAATTATGCATTTGAGACCTTTTCTTCTTCGTTGTTGGATACTAAAGAAATTCTCATTTCTTCTTGGGTGCAAGCATTCCACAATTGTTGAAAGGTAGGAGCTTTTTTCCAGCTATTGAGACCTAAAGCAAAAGAACTCCAAGTAGGTGGTAATCCCAATAGTGCAGTGATTACTAGCTCCTTCTCCGGTACTATTTCATCTATGGCTTGAAGTTCATCTCTAATCCTTGATATCCTTACAAAGAAGGAAGCCACAGTATCATCCTTTGTCATATTTGTAGTCCTTAACTCATTCTTCAAGCTTGCTACTTGACCGATGTTCTTGATAGTGAATAATTTTGTCAATGCTTCATACATTTCTTGAGCATGGTCTATATTGGAAATGTATGGAACAAGATTTTCCTTTATGTTTTCTACCATCAGAGTCATAGCCAATATCTCCAATTCTCTATACTTCACCTTGTCTGCATCACTGGATTCTTCAGTAGGTTTCTTCACCTTTCCTCTGACCACATCCAAGACCTTGTTCTTTTCAAGAATGAGGTCAATTCTCTTCTTCCAAGATCTATAGTTTGATGCTTCTTCCAATTTGTTCTCACTCTTTAGTGTGTTAGACATTATCCTCGAAGATAGTGAGTTTCTTCTCTTATAAGAGCTCCTTAAATGATCCCTAGATCAATCCTTTAGATTCCTTCCAGTAGACTTCCTTTTTTCCTTCTTCACCTTAGCTCTGATACCATGTTAGAAAATCAGAAAGGTAGACAAATTTTCTTTTATAGATAATTACTTGTGATTCTTTTATTTTTATGTTCTTATTTTTATCTTTAAGTTCATCAAGCAATTACCATAACAAACACAAGAACAACGGATGTAGGCGGACAACTAGGGGGAAACCCAGTGAACATTTCTTCCTTCAATAGTTTCTTGAGATAATCCAAGACTTTAGACCTAGACAAAGACTCCCTCCACACCAAGTCAACCCTTAATCCTTCTTGCAGATGACAACCCTTCACAAGCAACTTCGACCTACCAACATCAATAGCAGCTTCGACCCATTAGCAACTTTGACCCAACAACAGTAGCAACAACAACTTCGACCAGACTTGGATGATCTTCGATCTCCCTTGATACACCTCAGAATTGAGTGAGAATTGTCCCAAAATTTCGATCTTGAGGTCTTCTATCCTCCTCCAGAAACTCACACTCCTTTCTAGCCCTTCTTCTAGTTGTTGCTCAACTTCACACTTTTCCAACTTCTAGCTTCAGAGATCAAACTATGTGAGAGATAATGAGATGCTCTAAATGAATTTGAACTGCCTTGTATTTATAGCCTTCCAGGGAGGTCAAATTACTTGTCTTGAGGCTGACTTGATCTTCTTGAGGCCGACTTGGTGTGGAGGAGACTAAATTCATTTTTGACTCAAAAATAATTCTTTTTACATGATTTGAAAGCCCAAGAAGGGTCTTTTTTAATGGACAATGACTCTAATGACTTAGAATAAATCCCAGAAGTCCTCAATGGGGACTTTGACCTAAAACAAGATGACCCAAACATGAAACCCATGCTTTAATAAGTCATAATAGTAATAATAATAATAATAATAATAATAATAATATTTTCTTCATTCCTTTTTATAAGTACATCTCAAATACATTTATGAAGATTGAAACTAGTTACATATTTCAACAATGGAGAGTGATGAAAATAAGGGTGCCATAGGGATCTCAGTTTGTCGTAAGGTAGTAATGGAACAAAAGAAAAAATACATCAAAATAGAGGAGGTTGCACAAAAGGACAAAGAAACACAAACTTTAGTTTGATGCAAGTGCAACCTCTAGATTTGGTGGTGGTGGCAATACTTCATCTCCTCTTGGAACTTCTGGAACCTCTAAATCTAGAAGAACAATAACATATTTCCTTAAAATTGGCAGGAGGGATGATGTGGATGAAAAAGTGGTGTGGTTTCTTTGGTTAAGGCCATTAATGAAGCCCCAAAAGGATACAAGAGCCCCAACTATGAGAAAGCTAGAACTTTGTTATTAGACAAAGAAAAATAAAAGATTCATAGAGATTTGACATGGTTTATAGATGATTGGGGGGATTGCAGGGAATCCATTATATCAGATGGTTGGACAGATGTTAGAAACCAACATTTGATCAATGTTCTTGGTGTTTGTGCTAGTGGTGCAATGTTTTTTACAAGTCATGACTTTTCCACTATTGCATCTTCCCATAACATTGCATATCTCTTACTAAAAGCAATTAATGATGTTGGTCTTAATAATGTGGTTCAAGTAATCATTGATAATGCATGAAACTGTAAGGGAGCAGGAAAAATCATTGAGCAACATCATCCACACATCTTTGGGTTTGGGTGCATGGTGCACACATTGAACCTTTTGATGCATGATATTGTGAATCATAAAGAATGTGGATGGATTAATCAACTGCACAAGAGAGGAAATCAACTCATTAAATTTGTCATAAGGTGTTAGAAAATTAGAAAGGCAAAAATATTTTCTTATACTTGATAATTACTTGTGATGTTCTTGATTTCTTATTAGAGTTCTTTATATCTTCTTTCTTTTAGTTCATCAAGCAATTACCAACACAATAGCACATAAATCAATGGACATTAGATATAGGCTCACGGCCAGGTAAAAACCCCTCTCTAGGGGAAAACCTAGTCACTAATTCTTCCTTCAATAGTTTTCCTGAGATATTCCAAGACTCTATACCTTGACACAATCTTTCCTCCATACCAAGATGAATCTACTCGACCTGGCAACAACAACTATAGTAGCAACACTTTCTTCGACTTAGAAACTTCGACCTTGCTTTGGAGACTTCGATCTTCACTGAAAGACTTCGATCTTCACTTAGAAACTTTGATCTTGTCTCAATACATCATCTTGAGGCAACAATATCCCACACTAGCAACTTCGACCTATAGCAGCAGCAACATGCAACAATTGGCTACGCCATCAACAAGAGAACTTCGATCTTCCAAACTAGGGTACTAGAGAGAGAAATAGATGCACCAAGACTTCGATTTTCCTTCCTTCCTTTTCCTAGACCAAACTCACACTTCTTTTGCTTCCTTCATCTATTTCACACTTCTTCCCAACTTCAAGAGATATTGAACTTGCTTATGTTGAATGTCCTCCAAAAGGAATTCGAACTGCTTCATTTATAGTCCTTTGGTCAGGTCGAATAGCCTTTTTTGAGGCCAACTTGATCAACTTAAGGTCGATTTGGTGTGGAGGCAACATAATTCATATTTGACTTAATACTTAACCTTTTTACATGTTTCAAAAGCCCAAGAAGGGTCTCTTTAAAAGTACAATGATTCTATTGACTCAGAATAAATCCTAGAAGTCCTCAATGGGGACTTTGACCTAAAACATGATGACCCAAGCATGAAACCCATGCTTTAATAAGTCATAATAATAATAATAATAATAATTATTATTATTATTATTATTTTCTTTATTCTTTTGATAAGTACATGATGACTCAAATACATTAATGAAGACCGAACCTAGCTACATTTTCCAACACTCCCTCTTAACTAGGGAGGTACTCACCATAAAGAAGTACAAGGAAGATCTCAACTATATGAACCATGAAGAATTTTTAGGCACCACAATGTCATGTACTAGATTCCTGACCATGGAAATCTATCCATTCGTCTCTCAAAAATTTAAGCACCACAATGCCATGTACTAGATTCCTAACCAGGGAAATCTAACCAAGTGGGACTAAGATGGACTCAAGCTTTTAACCTCTCTAGGTACCATCAGGCTTACTTTCTAACAATCAACCCAACGACCTAGGTGTGTATTCATGGTCATAGCTCTATGACCCATGCCACCCTCCCTACTTTGAGACCTAGACATCAACACAAAGTGCCAACCAGATGTCCTCCTAGGGAATGCTTCACTCACAAAGCCTCAGCGCTCCTTGATCTAGTAGATCGAGGACAACCAATCTCTCCCAATCAAACTAATTGGTAACCAACATGCTATAAAGACCTTCAAGAGATTCAATTGTACTAACACAACCCTAATTAATATTATACTTTCACATATTCATAAATAAACACAAACCTTTGGGGTTTTCTTGATGTTGCGTCTTAACATAGTAGGCCTATCAATCGAATCTTTGATAGAATATACTTTTCTTTTCAGACAACAACATATTATTCAAACTTCATTCTCCAATCAAAACTATACTCTCCTTCTCAACCAAGGATATTTTTCTCTATCTAGGCTCCCTCTTAAACTTAGGGATATCTCTTTTATCTGGGCTCCCTCTTAGCCCAGGGAAATCAACTTCTTCTTTTCAACATCGGAGAATCTTTCGTGGCTTCCATCCATCTTATCAGAGTTATCATCATTATAATCATTCTCATCAACTTTACTTGTGATCATCTTCACCATCTGGAAGATTATGTACCTACACAACTTAGATAACAAGTACAACCAAATCTATAGAAGCATGAAGTTAGTCATATGGAAGCATTTCAACTTTATATATATTAGATACTCAAACAAGAGATACATTCTCTTCAACATTTTGCTAGGGACTTTCTCATAAAAACCCTAGACTGTCAACTTTCATTATATCTAGGGTTTCAATATTTCTACCACTGGTATACCCTACTAAAACATATAGCAAACCCTAGAAACAATTCAAAAATAGATCTACAAAGCAACTTTCTTAATTCATATGTTATATTTCTCACTAGAATTTTATGTAAACCCTAGAATTCATACATCATCTGTAACAATCAAATTCAATTACAACTTAACAACATGAATAACTTTTACTAGGATTTGATGTACACCCTAGATTTCACACTTACATAAACTCAATAATCACTATATAAATTTATAGATTCTAGATTGTCATATCACATATATTAGAGAATTTAACTACAACTAGGGTTTAGCCGCAAAACCTAGATTTACCAAACAAAATCATCCTAAAACATCAAACTCATACAAGGGCTTACAATAATTAGGTCAACACACATATCTAGGAATTCATCATTAATCATATCATATGCCAGGCAACATATTAGACATATACCAACCTAGAGCAAGCTAGGGATTCAATCACATGGACACATACATACTTAGGGCTTCATTCCTAGGATCACAATAAAAAGGTTTTTCTTATAGGCCCAACCAAACCCTAAAGATCTAGGATTTTATAGCAAAGCAAACCCTACTATATCAACACTTTAAAGGTTAGGGATTTCAGAGAACATCATTTCAACCCTAACAAGTTAGGGTTTTCATGATCATATCAAAACCCCAAACATGACATCAATAACAAAATAGCATTTCACAATAACCCTAAGAAAGTTTTAGGGTTTAAGACATTAACATTAACATTAACATACCCTTAGGTTAGGGTTTTCCATAAAACTTGTCTAGGGTTCTATAAGATGAATTAAGAATATGAGGGTAGATTTATTAAGTGATGAATCACCTGAAACAAGAATCATTGTGATTCAATATAGCTAGACATAATGATGTTAGTAATAGATTATCAAACGAATAATCATTTATTATAAAGAAATCAATGTTTTGTAGTTTGAGGCATACCTTTGTTCCTTGACAAACCTTGTCTTGGGAGGTCCTCCTCCATACTCATTGAGGATATAGCAGATGTTGAATTTTGAGGTCTAAAATGGGCCTCCTAAGAAAAATGTACAGCGTAAAATAAACTTTATAAGAACCAATAGGATTCAAGATGATGATGTCAACCATGGAGGATGATTCACCATTTTTGGAGTAAAAAGGTAAAAAGATTAAAAAATAATAAAATAATAAAACTACTTTTTCAACTTATCTCCCTAAGGTTTTACTCAAATTTCAAGTGGGAGTACTCATTGGATGCATAATTGAATTCCTCATCCAAGGAGTACCCATGTTGCATACTTTTGATGGACCTTGCTACATGAAAAAAGAGAAATGCATGAAAAACGTGATTGCAATCACATTTTTTCATGTATTTCTCATTTTTTGTGTAGCATGGTACATTGAAAGTATGCAACATGGATACTCCTTAGATGAGGAATCAAATTATGCATCCAATGAGTGTTTCCGCTCGAAATTTGAGTAAACCCATATGGAGATAAGTTGAAACTAAGAGTTGAAAAATTAGTTTTTCTTTTTTCCCTCTAAAATTTCATGATGTAATCTAATCTTATTTTATAATTTCCTTAGGAAACCCATTTTAGACCTCAAAATTCCCTTAATGACAACATAGGGAGAATGGTGATTAATATTTAATATAATCAAAACTTAAATAAGTACATGAAACCAGATACTGAAAAGAAGTGAGATACTTATCTTTGGGAGATGTTGGGGGCTCCCTCTAAAGCTTGAGGGATACCTATAAACTTATAAAACAAAAGAAAAATGTCTTTTCCAAAAGCATGTTAAAACTTATAAATTCTAAACATAAAAAATACAAAATAGAATATCTACGACTAGAAGCAGAGGATTTAATAATGTAAGTCCCTTATATCAAATTCTTCGGGTTTGGATTTCTTTATGTATTCTTCTTCAGCAACATTGGCTTGATCTCTTTCTCTCTTCTTGTTTCTTGGATTTTTGGGACAATCACTCCTGTAGTGACTCTTCTTATGACATTAATAACATTCTACTTTGGACATGTCAAACTTCATCTTTGGTCCTTCCTTGATGTTTCCTCTGTGTTGAGCAACATAGGCATTTAACACTTGTTCAAGGTTGGCAACTAATGATATCCTTAATTCTTCTTGACTCCAAGCGGTCCATAGTTCTTTAAAAGTGGGAGCTTCATTCCAACTGTTGAGTCCTGCAGCAAATGTGCCCCAAGTAGGTGGCAATCGTCGTATAGCAGTGATCACAAGTTCTTTGTCTAGAACAATTTCATCAATGGCCAAAAAATCATCTCTGATTCTTGCTCTCTTCACAAAGAAGGAGGCCATTGTATCTTCTTTAGTCATCTTTGTGGTCCTTAGTTCATTCTTTAGGCTTGCTGCTTGACCAATGTTCTTAATAGTGAATAACTTTGACAAAGCCTCATACATTTCTTGAGCATGGACAATGTTGGCTATGAATGGGATAGGTTGTCCTTTATTCTTTCTACCATTAAGTTCACAACCACTAATTCCAAATCTCTGAACTTCACTTTATCAGCATCACTGGAGTCTTCTGTAGGCTTCTTTACTTTTCATTTCACCAAGTCTAGTACCTTGTTCTTTTCAAGGATGAGGTCAATCCTCTTCTTCCAAGATCTGTAGTTAGAGGCTCCTTCGATTTTTTTATCTCCCTTGATTTTGTTATACATCTTCCTTGAATATAGTAGACTTCTTCCCTGAAATAATCCTTTTGAATGATTCCTTGATCAAGTGCTTGAGACTGCCTTTAGCTTCTTTCTTCACCAAAGCTATGATACCATGTTAGAAA
The DNA here is from genome assembly GCA_031772625.1 of Pinus tabuliformis. Classification (NCBI taxonomy): domain Eukaryota; kingdom Viridiplantae; phylum Streptophyta; class Pinopsida; order Pinales; family Pinaceae; genus Pinus; species Pinus tabuliformis. Next base: position 717,663,343 of record CM062819.1, read on the forward strand.
ATCAGAAAGGCACAAAGATTTTCTTATACTTGATAATTACTTGTAATGTTATTGATTTCTTATTAGAGTTCTTTATATCTTCTTTCTTTTAGTTCATCAAGAAATTACCAACACAATCACGCATAAATAAATGGACACCAGATATAGGCTCACAGCCAGGTAAAAACCCCTCTCTAGGGGAAAACCCAGTCACTAATGATTCCTTCAATAGTTTTCCTGAGATATTCCAAGACTTTATACCTTGAGACAAGATTTCGTCCACACCAAGTCAGCCTTCTTCTATTCTTGCAAATGAATCTACTTGACATGGAAACAACAACAACAATAGAAGCAATTTCTTCGACTCAGAAACTTAGACCTTGCTTTGGAGACTTCGATATTCACTAAAAGACTCCGATCTTCACTTAGAAACTTTGATCTTGGCCCAATACAACTTCTTGAGGCAGTAATATCCCACACTAACAATTTCGACCTATAGTAGCAACAACATGCAGCAACTAGCTACATCATCAACAAGAGAACTTCAATCTTCCAAACTAGGGTACGAGAGAGAGAGATAGATGCACCAAGACTTCGATTTTCCTTCTCTACTTTTCCTAGACCAAACTCACACTTTTTTTGCTTCCTTCCTCTATTTCACACTTTTTCCCAGCTTTAAGAGACATCGAACTTGCTTATGTTGAATGTCCTCCAAAAGGAATTCAAATTGCTTCATTTATAGTCCTTTGGTGAGGCCAAATAGCCTTCTTTGAGGTCGGCTTGATCATCTTAAGGCCGACTTGGTGTGGAGGTAACATAATCCATATTTGACTTAATACTTAACCTTTTTTCATGTTTCAAAAGCCAAAGAAGGTTCTCTTTAAAAGTACATTGACTCTATTGACTCAGAATAAATCTTAGAAGTCCTCAATGGGGAATTTGACCTAAAGCATGATGACCCAAGCATGAAACCCATGCTTTAATAAGTCATTATAATTATAATTATTATTATTATTTTCTTTATTCTTTTGACAAGTACGTGATGACTCAAATACATTAATGAAGACCAAACCTAGTTACATTTTCCAACACAAGGCATACAAGGGTCAGTTACTTTTATGACACTTTTTCCAATTTGTAGCTATTTAATATTGAAAAAACTAGATTTACAAGCTATTATATCACATTTAGGTACCTATTGAAGGTGAGACAAGCTTTAAGTGCTATGGTGACATGTGATTCATGGGATGACATGATCATTGATAGAGATGGTGCTAATATAGTGAAGGAAATTGTTCTTGACAACCATTTTTGGTCATAGGTTAAATATGTTTTGCAATTCACCAAGCTAATTTATTAATGATCATGTTTGCAAATTTATATTAGCCAATAACTAGAGAGGTGTATGAGCAAATGGATAGCATGTTGGGGAAAATTAAAGACATTGTTGAGCCTAGAGATATCAACTTGTATAATTATATTCATGTAAAGGTGGAGAAATGATGGAAAACGCTAAACATTCCACCACATGCCTTAGCATATGTTCTTACACCTAAATACTATCATCTATCATGGATTTTTTCACCAACACCTAGTGGGGGGACTAGAAAAGCACCACACCAAGATCTTGAGGTTTAGGCTGGTCATATGAAATCATTGGATAAACTAGTTAGCGATGAGAAGTGTGGCACTCTATGGAGATAGTTGAGCAACTACATCCTTGGCACTGGTGCCTTTGGGACCAATCATGCAGTGAGAGATTGAGGGAACTTGTCTTCTCTTGAGTGCTGGAATATGCATGGTGATGTCGCTTCACATCTACAATGTTTGGGAATATTGGTGTTCTCTTAGATTGTGAACACTTCTACAGAGAGATGTTGGAGCACCTATAGTTTCATCCAATCAAAAGAAACAGGTTAAATGAAAATTGGGCAATGGTTTGGTTTATGTTCATTACAAATTGCAATTGTTGTCCCATTATTGTGAGGAGGTAAAGACAAATAAAGAGAAAGGTTTGGAACAATAATCTAGAGGATAATTTGGAGGATGGAGTGTTGTATTTAGAGCAATTAGTAGATTACCTTATCTAGGATGTTAATGATCATATTGAGATGCCACCCCCATCTAGTGCCCTCGTTCCCATGTTCAAATCTTAAACATCAACAACAGGGGCTTCATCTTCAATTATACAACCCCCATCTACTTCACTGCCATAACATGGAGGCCCACACAGTAGTTGTGGTGGTGGTGTACTAAGGAGAGATCAGAAGATAGATTCATAGTTCACTACTTTAGTTGTCATAGTCTATAGATGATAGATTGGAGTCCTATACTTTAGTATTAAGAATTTTAACTTTTCGATTTTCCTACTTCAATGTGCAAATGGTGGTGCTCTATTTTATAAACATTACTATTTGTTCATGTTGACAATTGCTTGATGATTTATTTGAGTGTTTTAACTTTTAGTGGTCTACTTTCTATTGTATGTTTTAAGAATTGATACTTTCTACCTTCTATTGTCTGTGATAAATTTTTTTATGTTTGTTGGTAATTGTTAGAATCTAAATGATTGATGAGCAAATAATTAATCATTAATATTATATAGAAGTCATTTCTATTTTGATTTATGTACAAATTTGGCATTGCATGTTTTCATATCTTATACAACTAATTTGGCATTCTGGATGTTTTTTTTTTGTTTTTTTGTTTCGTTTCGTTTTGTTTTGTTTTGTTTTTTTTTTTTTTTTTTAATGTAGAAGCAAATATATATATTTCTTCCGAAGATCTTGGAAAATTACACTTTGCTCCCAAAAAATTCCCCAACCTCATCCTCAGTGTGTGCAACATTTGTCCAATAATATTCATTTTTCTTCTACTAAAATATGTATACTGCTTGAAACAACAAGGTTTTTAAATTGGACATTTTGGAAAACTAGTTTGAAAATGTTTTGAATAGGGAAATGGATTTAATACTCCTTGAAAATCAAAGTCTCATAAGTGGAAAACCTCAATAACATTTATGTTAACACATTAACATTTGTCATTAATGTTATTGACTTACGTCACATTAATTAAGGTTAAAGTTTAAGTGGTCAAACCACACAGGTATTATAAATATGTGACCTATGGTGATTTACGATTTCTGATGTGCTTGTAATATTATTAATGAAATATTTTTGTTGTTTTCTTTGGAACGTTGTTTCTATGAATATGTGCAACCCAATGTCAAATGGTGATATCAAATAAAGCATTGATTGAAGGCACCAAAAAGCTATGCTTGAAACAAGGTTTGCCGCATCGAAAGGCACACACATCTTAAAGTTATTGAAATTAAAAGGGTATCCAACCATGATAATGGCATTTAATGCAATATACCTAATTTATATTAATAATTTTATATAAATGCACATTAGATGCATGTTATGTGTTATACATATTATAACATTTTTAAGTGCATTTCATAATCTCTTGTATCATTCACACCTATATTTCTGTGTTTTTGGGTTTACCTCCTTTTCTTATGAATGCCCCTATGATATTCCATGATTTTTGGAAGGTATGTAATAAGTGGCATCAACAATTGAGTTGAACCTACATAGGAGGAAGAAAATAATGTGTTTCTTTAGGGTTTCTCTGCACAATTTCTTCGAGAATGATGTCGTCGCCACCCTTGTGGTTTCATCTACTAATATTCTTGGCTCGAGAAATGGTCATGTCTACCCATGTTGTGAGGGGAATGTTCGTGGACGGCTCCATCCGGGGGAGTTATATTTGCAGGCACAAAGTGTGGCACTTGTGGATAATTATGTTGCTCGAGCAGCCTCTACAGATCCTTCCTGTTTGGTAGCCTTATCGTGGCTTTATCGAAACCCCTTCCTTGCCATTGGTTGTTCTGTTGTATGTCGAGTCGAAGATCCTCCCATGTGTTGAAGAAAGTTTAACTAGGTTTGGTATTCATAAATGTAATTTTGATCTTTGTACTTGTAAAAGAAAAGAATTATTATTTTTTTCATTTGTAAAAATGAGTTTCTTGCTCATTGCATAGGTCAAGCACATTTTTAAGTGCTTCTAGGAAAGTCAAAGAGTCAATGTAATTGTTAAAGACCCATGAGGGCATGTTACACTATGTAAATCTATGTACTAGAGTCAAAGAAATATGTCAAAGGTGATCCTCCAAAGGAAAGACAAGTCTCCTCTTCAAATTCAGCTCAAAAATGATTTTTTTGGTGCACTTAAGGACACGTCGGCCTCCCTAGCTCAAGTCAGCCCAAATAGGAGGGATAATCTCCTATATATAGGGCAGTTCAACCTCACAAAGCATAAATAAATCATCTCTGAAATCAGCAAAGAAGAAAGGACGAAAAGAGGTGTGAAAAAGGTGCATATAAGGTGATTCTAGGGTAGTGAAGAAGAAGGAAGAAGTCGAGTTTGGGAGGTCTTTTTTGGGGTCAAATTTTGTCACACGTGTGAAGGAAAAGAGGGTAAGTTGACTGCCATATCAGATCTAGAATTGCAACAACCTAAGAGAACTTGTTTGGGTGGAAAAGAGGCTCCAAATGGGCCTCCATCTCAAGCGAAGAAGATCCCACCTCAAGTGAAGGAAGGGAGAAAGCTAGAAGGACAATCTTGAGCCCTAATCATCCACACGTGTGAGGAAAAATCAGATCTGTAGTAGGGTTAGAGGATCAACCTCTAACTCATAAATATACCTCAAGAAGAACCTCATTCTCTAGCCCAAGTATCAAATAGAAGGAATACTTCCTAGTGAGGTAGAGAAGGAATGTGAGACACCAAAGTAGAGGTCTCTAAGGAGAGCTAGGGTTTTTGCAGTTGCTGGAAAAAGAACGAAGAAAAGTGCTATCAGTTGCCGGAAGAAGTGCAAAGAAATAGATCAAGGTGTAGAGCAGAAGAATGCATTGATCGAAGAACAAAAGGAAGAGAAATTGTCTTGTGCTTGGAGGATCTACTGGTCAAGGGTCTAGGGTTTGGCATTTTTCAATTGAATCTTCAATAAGAGAAATTTTTCCCTAGCTGAGAGCCAACATCTTGTGTTCTTGTCTCTTTTGTTTTGGTAATTGTTTGATGAAGTAAGAGAACACACTCTAACAATAATAAGAGAATATTGTGCTAATAAGAAAAAGTAAAAAGTACCTCACAAATAGTTATCATCATCTGAAGAATCTCATCCTACCTAGATGCCCTAGAGTCTTCAACATAGTATCAAAGCTAAGGTGACACATCAAGGAAGGGCATCTCAAGAACATAAAGGTTGACACATCAAATCTACAAGCTAGGGTTCCTTATCCATCAAATAATAAGGACTACCATCTCCTCTCCTAGATCCATCAAGAAGGACTACCATTCTAGGAATAATGAAAGAAGAAAGCCTTCCATCTAAAGGCATCTACAAGAAGGATCATCCAAGAAGATTCTCCATCAAATATTCTTCATCTTCAAAGGAAGGCACCCAAGATCAAGGCCTATCAGTGAATATCTCCATAACTACATATTGAGAAGTCTTCATCACCAAGCTAATCTCTCATAAGGCACCTTGAAGGAAGCATCTTGAAGAACTCTAAGATCTAAGAATTCAAATCATCAAATTTTCAAGGAAGCTACAAGATCTCTTCACAACAACTCTCTCAAAGCAAGTATTTTAATGTCCTCTTCTGAACATATCAAAATGTCTTTTTGCAAGGAAAACAACAAATTGGTTGGCACTGTTAATTTCCTTGCATGGAAAAGGAGGATTGATCTGATTCTAAAAGAAAATGAAGTTATGGACTACATCAAAGGGAATGTCATTGTTTCTGCAAAGGAACAAACTCAAGCGCTAGAAAAGTATAATAAGGATGAAACAAGGGCTCAAAGGATTCTGATTGAGTCCATCAAAGTCCCTCTCATTCCTTATGTTTCCAAACTTGAAACATCTAAATAAATCTATGATAAGATGGTGGAGCTATTCTTAGTTAGTACAACTGGAGAAGTGATATCGTTGCGTAATGAATTATATAAAATGAATATATCCAAAGAAGAAGGAATAGATCCCTACTTCATGAAGATCTCTGAGATGAGAGACCAGTTACAAGAACTAGGAGAATTTATGTTAGACATAGAGATGAAAATTGTGGTGCTCAATGCATTACCTGAAGAATGGGGGAACTTCACATCAAGTATGGGGCAACTTCACATCAAGTATATATGCCAAGAACGAAGCTACCCGTTGAATGAACTTTGGTCTCTATGCAAAATTGAGGAGACTAGACTCAAAGCCAAAGATCATGTGGGATCAAAGGAGTCGACATTTGCTACTATGGCTAAGAGAAAAGGGAAATTTTGCATGTTTGGTCCACAGAGAAAGGGTAAAAGAGATATGTCCAAATTCCAATGCTTTGGCTGCCAAGAATATGGACACTATAAGAGGGATTGTCCTAATTTCAAGAAGAACAAAAATAAGAGGAAACGAGAAGAAGCCCACATTACCCAAGAAGTGAAAGAAGAAGAAAAAAAGCAGAAGAAGGAAGCCCCTCCATATCTCTACTATGATTGAGATCAACTTCTTAACATAAGTTCTCTTTAAAATTATGGATATCATAGGAATATGTAACAGCTGGATAGAATGCATGATTTATGAGAATGCCATCTTCAGAAATAGGAGCATTATGTAGAGATAGCTCAGATATAGATATTCATATAGATGTAGCCATTGAATGACCTCATCATTGCATAAAGGAATGATCATGATTAGGAAGATCATCTTAGGACACTATCATCAACAGGAAGGAGCATTTGCAGGATGAGGACTATAAGAATCCTCCGGTGGAATATTCAATAGAAGGTTCATGATTTTCAGAAAAGGAAAATGTCTCGATGAGAATTCCACCTATGGGGATTCAAGAAAGGATGTAGGCAGAGAAATATGTAAGAAAGAAAAGGAGATTGAGGTAATCTCAATCAAGGAAGTTGTCAAAGGAAGCTGAGGTGATCAAGGAAAGAACTAAGATGAGGTATGTATGCATCTATGTTTTTCAGTTAAGTCATGTCATCATTTGTATTAATGAGTACAGGGAATTTCTGTTGAAGCATGGTCAAGAATAGGGTAGATCTCTTTCATTAAGAATATGCACGAAGGCATGGTTCACACACTAATAAAAGTCAACATGAGAAATGACCTCATATGGAATATGAGGTGAATGACTAGGAAACCTATAAAGAAGCATATGGGAAAAGAGATCAGGGATAAAATGACACCATGGACACTAGGAATCAACATCTCACAGATTTATTAAGACATCTCCCGGAAGAAGGCACGAGAACTTTGACAAAGAAAGAAAAAGATCAAAGGACTTTTGACACCTAAAAAGGCCTTTGAGATGTGAATCATGCAGGATGTTGATGGTTCAAGCCAACAAAAGATGTCATGATGAAGAACCATCTCAAAAGGTACTATTTGACTTAATGTTATATTTTGATTTTTCTTGAGTAATATCTAGATGGGGTCATGCAGGGCTACTGGAACAAGAGTTATAAGTGCAAGTACAACTAGAATTCATTTGGTGGATGGAAATTCCTTAAAGAAGCATGATGAGAAAGAAGTAGCCATATGAAGAAGGTTCTAGATATGTACCAAGAAGGCCACTTTCCATGAAGAAAGGAATGACATGACAAACCAAGAAGGAAAGTGATCGATGGATGATGCCCTACAAGGAAGAAGCTCGACTGAATTTCATGACATCAAGGAAAGAAAGTCATCAAGAAACTAAAGGACCCATAAAAAAAGAAGTTGTTGATGTAAAGAAGAGTCCCTAATTGAAAGGGAACTTTGACAAGTCCCTAATTAAGAGGGATCTTGGGCAAGTCCCTGGTTAGAGGGAACTTGGGTACATTCCTTTATAGGAATGGGCATATCTTCCCTAGTTGAGAGGGAAAGATAGACACAACATTCTTTTCTTCACTTGGGAAGAAAGAATGGGGGATTGGGTAATCATTTGGCATCTGATGCTCTTTGAGGATGTGTAGGGCATCCAAGACAAGAGTAGGCAAGAGGACCGATATTTTTTAAGGGCTAGGAACCCAAGACAAGTATATTCCTGGAAGGTCATACTCAGTGAACACTCGGGTAGGTATGTACCTTGAGAGACAAGGATGAAGATGTCTATAGTCATTGGTCTCACCAACATTGTGCTTTGATCTAGTGAAAGATAGAGTTGTCAGTCAAGGCCTTGCTGTGGAAACAATGTTGGTTACTATGATGCTATAATAGATGGATTTCCAATTCGATTTCTCTTATGCGAATTCTTCATACTGAAAATGTCCAAATACCTTGTAAAATGATTTATGAATACCTTCCTAGTTAAAAGAGAGTGTTGAAGAAAGTGTAACTAGGTTTGGTCTTCATAAATGTAATTTTGATCTTTGTACTTGTAAAAGAAAATAATTATTATTTTTGTTATTTGTAAAAATGAGTTTCATTCTCATTGCATAGGTGAAGCACATGTTTAAGTGCTTCTAGGAAAGTTAAAGAGTCAATGTAATTGTTAAAGACCCATAAGGGCATGTTACACTATGTAAATCTATGTACTAGAGTCAAAGAAATATGTCAAAGGTGATCCTCCAAAGAAAATACAAGTCTCCTCTTCAAAGTCGGCTCAAAAATGATTTTTTTGGTGCAATTAAGGACATGTCGGCCTCCATAGCTCAAGTCGGCCCAAATAGGAGGGATGACCTCCTATATATAGGGCAGTTCGACTTCACAAAAGCTTAAAAAAAATCATCTCTGAAATCAGTGAAGAATAAAGGATGAAAAGAGGTGTGAAAAATGTGCATATAAGGTGATTCTAGGGCAGCGATGAAGAAGGAAGAAGAAGCCAAGCTTGAGAGGTCTATTTTGGGGTCAAATTCTATCACACGTGCAAAGGAAAATAGGGTAAGTTTGCTGCCATATCAGATCCAGAATTGCAGCAACCGAAAAGAACTCATTTGGGTGGAAAAGAGGCTTCAAATATGCCTCCATCTCAAGCAAAGAAGGTCCCACCTCAAGTGAAGGAAGGGAGCAAGATAGAAGGAAAATATTGGGCCCTAATCATCCACACATGCTAGGAAAAATCAGATCTGCAGTAGGGTTAGAGGATCAACCTCTAACTCAGAAATGTACCTCAAGAAGAACCTAATTCTCTAGCCCAAGTATCAAAGAGAAGGAAGACTTCCTAGCGAGTTAGAGAAGGAAAGGAAGACACCAAATAAGAGGTCTCTAAGGAGACCTAGGGTTTCTGCAGCTGTCGAAAAAAGAACGAAGAAAAGTGTTATCAATTGCCAAAAGAAGTGCGAAGAAAGAGATCAAGGTGTAGAGTAGAAGGAGGCATTGATTGAAGAACAAAAGGAAGAAAAAATTGTCTTATGCTTGCCAGGAGGATCTACTGGTCAAGGGTCTAGGGTTGGCATTTGTCAATTGAATCTTTAATAAGAGAAATTTGCAGAAGGGTTTTCCTCTCTAGGAGAGAGAGGTTTTGCCATGGCTAAGAGCCAACATCTTGTGTTCTTGTCTCTTTTGTTTTGGTAACTGTTTGATGAGTAAGAGAACACACTCTAATAATAATAAGAGAAGATTGTGGTAATAAGAAAAAGTAAAAATTACCTCACAAATAGATATCATCGTCAGAAGAATATCATCCTACCTAGATGCACTAGATTCTTCAACGCCATGTTGCCTTGGAGGAGGGTAAAGTGATTTGCAGGTACCACTGACATAACACATATTTACTATGGTTCATTTTTGTTATGTGGTTCAAATAGTTTGGATTTTTTTTTTTGACACATGAGACTACACAAACTCTGTGGGCCTAGGGACAGGGTATCCCTTGCACCTTTCACATGAATTTTGGTACCCCATTTGTACAAACAGAGTCGGGAGAAGAAAATCATTTCCATATCTTTATAAGATATATGGAGGGGGAATCCACCATTATTTGAGCCAAAAAGACAGACTATGTTTAATCCCTCAAAAAGGACATTTAAGAAAAATGGTGCATACCCAAAAATACTAGTGTCTGCATTATGATGGGAAAGTCCTCCATAATCACTCATTGCTCAAAGACACCAGTATATCTAGAAACTCTTCAATAATTTTAAACTCCAAAATATATGGAGGTGCTCATGTTGTCATGCATGCAAATGGGATAACTATACCTTTCAAAGATGCAGTTAAAGGGAGGATTTCAGGTTCAGTGAAACAAAAGCAAAACATTACATGCCCATATATTGTGGACCAAATGGATCAAGCTTCATCCATGGAGGTCAATATCCCACAAGTATCCTCCTTATTCACAACTCTCGAATCTAAAGCCATTATATGCAAATTTAACGGCTCCTAACCAAAACATAAAGAATTACATCAGTGGGTGTTCTTTTCATGGACTCCTAATTGTGGAATTTACCTCTGCTCTAAAGGATTTTTTGTAATCCAATTTGATACACAAAAAGAACTGGACTTTGTACTAAATGAAGGGCCATGGTTATGGGGTAAATTCGGTTTATCAATTACTATGTGGTTCCCTAGTTTTGATGTTACATCCATGGTGGCCACTACTATGCTAGTTTGGGTTAGCCTTCCAAACCTACCCTTTCCTTTCTAGCACCACCAAGTCCTTGAAGACATTGGGAAAAAACTGGGAAAATTCAAAAAAATGGACCTGGAAAGAACAAAAAAAGGAATATTCACCTTTGCTAGGATTTGTGTGGAGATAGACCTTAGCAAAGGATTACCAGATCACATCATTTTGAAGCATAAGAATTTTCAATGGACACAAATTCTAGATTATGAGAACACGGCCTTTAGATGTTGTGCGTGCTTCCAAACAGGTCATCTTCAGAGCTCATGTCCTCTAGCGAAGAAGATCCCAAAAAAGAAAAAGAAGCTAAACAAACCAAAATGATGGCAGTTTAGTGAACCTCCGCTTTCGAAAGATGAGGAGGAGGATAAAAAAGAGACACAACTCGAAAAAATTGAAGGTAAAATGGATGGGGAGGCTGTGGTTCAAGATGGGTCTTTTGTTCCACCTCCAACGGGTCTAGAACTAGAAGAACAACAACCTTCGACAGGTCCATGTGGCACAAAACAAGAACATTCTTGAGAGGGATCAGATTCAAACACATCTAGAGGGGGGTAAAGAACTAGCTTTGGTTCTAGTTGATCCAGTTCCAAATGGGTGGCAATAGGTGCAAAGAAGGAAGGGTAAAAAAAAGAAAAAATCAGCTCTAATTGTCATCCATATATTTCTCTTTTTTATCTTTTCTTTCTTGTTCTTTTTCTTGGCATATGCTTGGTTTCTCATGGTCATTTCAAATCCAGATATGCTCATATTTATGTTCACTATTGTAATTTCATGTTCTCTTTGTGCCTCTTTCAGCATACACAGTATGTGTGTTTACAAAATGTAATTTTTATTTCCATTAATAAAAGTTATCGTTTTTTTCCCGTGGGAAAAAAAAGTGGTTTCAATCATTTTGATTCTTGAGAATCTATTGTTGGAAATACTAAGAGGGGCGTGAATAAGTGTTTCATTATTTTTAACAATTTTTTACCTAGTTAATCTTAAAAATTGAATTCACATCACATAATCAATCATCCACAATGTATGATCACAAAAATCAAAGTGCAAGTCAAAACAATCTTTAGTTTATTACAATCATTTGTGAGGTCACCAATCCTCTATAAGCACCAACTTACAAATTTAGCAAACTTCAACTTATCAAGGAAATAAGGATACCAATCCTATTGTAAGCACCAACTTATAAATATAACAGGCTCCAACTTGTTAAGGAGATGAGGACACCAATCCTCAGTGAGCTCCAACTTCCAACTTGTTTACTTATTCAAGAATCAATCCTTAGTCAACGAAATTTTGCCTTCCGATCAATTTCTCCTCTCTCCTTCACAAAAGACTATTATCAACACACTAAACTTGGCCCTCAAACTAGTCCTGAACTAGATCTTCAAACAATAGAAGTCGACCCTCGAAAACAACAGATATCGACCCTCAAACTTCAACCTTCATAGAGAAAAAAATTAGCTTCCTTTTGTACAAAAAATTAGCCTTCAAGATAAGCCCATAACTCGGCCTAGAATAGGTATGAACTAGGCCCCCTTTTGTACCACATCTCGATCTCCAAGACATTCTTGTAACTCGTCCTAAACAAAGATGAAATTGGCCTCAAAAGAGATAGAATCGTCCTCCATTAGTTCGACTTCAACATGTATATACTAGGTTCTCAAGGGACTTGAATTCAGCCCTTAAAAGTCTAGCATTCTTCCCTTAAATCAAATCTCAAAAATAAACTAGAGCCCTTCCAAAATCAGCCAAAAGTCCTTCAAAATTGTGCCAAAACCCTTCCCCAGAAAGTCTCTCCAAATCGACTCCTTTTAATTTTTAGTTCATGACATATGAACCTTAGAACTCATCTTTTTTGCTTGCTTAGACAGATCCAAACTACTTGAGCGAGTGCCTAAGTGCCTCCTCCTTATGTTTATATAAGGTGTTATTGACCCCCACAAGCAAGGTTGACTTGCCCACTGACTGGGATGACTAGTAAAATGTATATTCAATATTCAAAAATCCATTTCTCCTCAATTGTGAGTTAGAAGGTGTTCCATATATCATTAGAAAGGTCTCAGAATAATATTTCCAAGCATATATTCTGTGTTTCAATTTGAGCTAGGTAATTGGAGTAAAAATGTATTTAAAGATAGGGTATCCAAATGGGGCATGCTTAGACATCCTTTGACATCAATAACAACCATTTTCAATATTTATGGAAATACTTTGATATCTAATTCTTCTAGTAGCTTCTCCCCTATTTGTATTCTCTTCCACTTTTACATCAATAGCAAAGCGCGCTTCCCCTGAGTTTGTGCTTTATTTACTAAGATAAAGAAGAGATCACTCCTAACTTCTACCTAAGATATTCAAAGGTTTCTCTGGGAAAAGGTTTGGTAAAGATATAACAATTTGTTCTTTGGTGCCAGTATATTCCATCTTGACATTTTTGTCAATGAATTGTTCTCCAAGGAAAAAATAATTGATTAGAATTTGATTTATTTTTAAGTGCATGATAGTATTTCTTGAGATGTTGACTACTGTAGTGTTGTCACAGAACATGACAATTGGTTGACCATATTCCACTTTGGCGTCCTGAAAAGTTTGTTTCGTCCAGAGAACTTGGGTAGAACAATTTGTTGCTCCTATGTATTCAGCTTCTGCTATAGAAAGAGAAATTGATGATTTTTTTCTACTTGGCCAAGACACAATACAAACTTGTAAAAAAAATGTCTCCCCGCTAATGATTTTTCTATCATCAATGCTAAGTACCTAATCAACATATATGTATGTTGTTCATGTGAAATATGTACTCTTAGGATACCAAAGCCCAAAATCAAGTGCTCCTGTTATCGTTCTATAATTTTAAGATTGGCAGAATAACTATAGAGGACAACATCAAACCACTTTTGAAGTTGGGATCTAGCCCTGCCAGCTCTAGAGAGGGATCTCTCTTTATGATTTAACTTTGTTTCTTTAAGATGATCTTAGGCTAGTTATAATTATGCTTGATTGTTTGTTTGAATTTGTTTATTGGTTTGGTTGGTTGATCTGATTAAATTATTTTCTTTCCATTGGGCTATGGAGTCAAATAAAGCTGGATATTGCATCAAATGTTCAAAAGAATAATCACAGGGAAAGCTAGTTACATTTACTGGATATTTAAAGTGAATAATTAAATGAAGAAGAGGTGTTTTTAGTTCAAATAAGGTGTTCAATTAAGAAATCTTATTTTTCACATTTCCTGTTTTACAATTGGATTTTCAGATGATTATAACGTAGAGAAAAACAATGGGAACAAATATTACAATAGGAAAAACATAACCAGTAAATTGCAGCATGAGAATCCTGTGAAAGTCTTTGTATTAATGACGCTCCAGCAACGTGGAAAAAGTACAATGCTCAATAAGAAAAATTACAATGATCAGGAACCAACCCCCAATACTTCGAATGAATGAAGTATTTAAACTAAATTTCCAAAAGGATTACAATGAATGCTGCATCGACATGGCAATTTATTATTAACTAAAAAAATAACAGAATGACTAATGTGACCAAAAAAGGTGAATTTGGTGAAGTGATCTAGATGTCTAGCACTATTTTCGCAGAGAACAGTTGCTGAGTTGCCATGATTTGGGTGTTGCGTTGGGTGTAGCTGATCTTTTCTTTACTCTTGAAATTCGCACAATTTATCCCACTTCTACTCATTTGGGATGGTGAATTTTGTTTCCTTACAGTAGATCTCATCTACCTCGGTATATCAAGCAAATGTAGGCTTTACCACGAAAATATGCTTTATCTCATGTTGTATGAAAATATCATTGATGTCAATTTCTAAAAAAGATCTCCTTGTCATAGCACCTTTAATGTGGGAAAATTTAGCAGTGTCCCTTGCAATGTCTTTAAGCTTCCTCATATAATCTTCCCTGGTCATTAGTTTGTCATTAATTACAAATAAAGAAGGTAGGCCCCTCTTTGTTAATGCCTCTATTTTGCTGAAAAATCTGTTGACTGCTATTTCCAAACTGTGACATTTTTCTTTAAGTTGCACAATCAAATTTTTCTTTGTAAGAACTTTCTTCACTTCCAAGATTGTCTTTGTCCTGTCATCTACTCCCAAATCATCCAACTCATATTTGTTTTTGGAATTTAGAAACTTGATGATGTTGTTGGTTGTGGCAGGCATATCTCCCAACTCGTTGTTAATAGTGGAAATGGCCTCATTAGCTCTCTCAATCAACTCTTTCTGCTCAAATATAATCTGAATACATGGCCATATTTCATCCATGGCTTCAATAATATTGGTCCATATAATTTCCTTAACCCAGTGTATGGCCAATGGAGGATTCACTTGTGGACTTTTTCCATCTTTCGATCTTCTTCTAAGCTCTCTGTAGATCTGTTGCATGGAAAGTCTCAGTCTTTACCTTCTGGTCTTGTAGAACATTAACTTGAACCTGCAATATTTTAATTTCTTCTGTTTGGAGAGACATATTCTCCACTGCACTTGCCAGCTGATCTGCAGTATTCCTCTGTTTCTTGTTGAAGATGTAGATGTAGGAACAGTTGTAAGAGGTATAGCTTCCAAAGGGACAATAGACATTCTTGTAGCTTGCTCCTTTTCTTTGATTATTTTTTCCATCTCTGTTTCCATTTGTTTCAACTGTACATTCTGCTCCATGATGAGCTTCATCATGTCTGTCTTTTGTGACTCTGTTTCTTCAATGTCTTTGGCCAGAGGATCTTCTATGGCTGGTAATTTCAACTGTTTTCTCAATGCTACTATGTCAGTATTCTTCTTTCTTATGATCTCTTCTGTAACATTGATATTTGAAGGATCATATCCTACTTTGATTACCAAGTCCTCCAAATCTTTAATTCTTGTGTCTTTAGCCAGTGAAGAGACTTTCTCCATCTTCAATTGTGACTGAAAATTAGCTAAAGAAACCTGTAATTTGGACAAACTCATAGCAGTGTTAGTGAGTGTAGATGAAATCATTTGACCAGTTTGTCTGTGCATCTCCATTTGATCAATGGGATGTATGTACTTTATATCAAATTCAAATGAAGTATTTTTTTAATCTGATGTTGCCTTGGGTTGTGGGATCTATGCTTGGAGAAAAGCCATCTGCATTTTTCCATTCTTAGAGTCAAAGGCTGACAACAGTCTACTTTGAGAACTAGAAGTCTGCTTCCAGAACTGATTATATGTATTGATCTTCAAAGATTCATTTCTCAATATAATATCCTTGAATATATCAAATATGCTTTTTTCTCTCCTCTGTGGTATATGTAATAGTTTGCATAACTTGCTACTGATCTTATGAAGCTGTCAAGGTGGTAGGAGAAAGTGTAGTCTGATCACCTTCTTGTGAGGAAGCAGGTGTCTCTTTGGTGGTGATAATATCTTCTTGAGCTGAATCCTTACTCAATTTTACTTTGGGATTGAGCTTAGTCCTCTTTCTATATATGATTTTGAAGTCTTCGCTGGGAGCATCAGTCACTGAATGTGACTCTTCTTCTCTGATCCTTTTTGTTGCTTTCTCCTATGTGACAGGAGTTTGTAATGTTGAAGTTAACACCAATTTCTCCTTTGCCTCTTGTAGAGTGTTTTCAGTCCATTCTAGCTGGTTCTTATATCTCTCAATCTTTGGTTTGAATGTATGAAGATAAGTTGTAGATTTATTTTCTACCCTTAACGTGTAGATGACACCTAATCGATCATATGACCATGTAAAACTAAGGTTGAATTTCATTTCTTTCAACAATCTGTTTGCTTCTTCCCCGTTGCCCTGCTATTACAAATTAAAGGTCCTATTTGGGTTTTGATCTTGAATTGAGATTTCTTCTTGGTAGACACAAAATGAATCTCATCAACATTGAGCATTTTCCTGATGTATTCTAGGGCAAAAATCCTAATTGGGAGGAATTTTGGCAGTTTGTAAGGAGTGAGTTCACACCCATATATCCTTAGCTCTGTGTAATTTTGGTAAAGATACCAATCTCCTGTTTGGACTTGGTCTGATAACTGTAGAATTTTCTGAATTTCTTCACTAATTCTTGGCTTTGGATTGCTGCTTAGGAGACTGAGAGTTGGATGTACAAAAATTTCTATAAATTGTTTGTATGAGTATTCTTTTCACTCCTTCATTACTAGTGTAGTCCAGAAGATGACTTATTGTTGATTTCCCTTGTCATCCAACTTTTGTAATGAAAGCTTGAGCTTGTCTCCTTGAAAATACAAAAAAATATATACTAACACAGAGGCATATTTAAATACTTCCTCAATTTGGAATTTGACAAATTGTTCATGGATGGAATCTGCAAGGAATTGGCTGAAGTTGAACAAGATGGAAGGCTTGGAATCTGTGGAGAAAATGGAAAGAAATCCTATAATGGCTTCATCTACCCACTGATCTGAGTAATAACCAAGGAGGTAGGAGATGACTGTAATGATCTGCTTGGCTCTCTTAGGGAAAATGGAGGATGGATAGGGAGGATTTTTCTTGGGTAATGGGGCATCTTCAGTCAAGAAAAGATCAAGGGTTTTGGCTCTTTTTTCAAAGTCCAATTTCTGATATAATTCAGTGAGTGCTTCATGAGAGAAAGGAGTGGCATTTTCTATTATAGGAGCTTGCATCATTTGGTCTATAGATTGGGGAATTATGGTGAATATAATTTCTCCTGCAGGGGAAATAACAACTCTTTGGCTGGGTACATAACAAGCATGACACTTCCTGACAAATTCAGGGGTACTGTGGGTGTGGGGAAGATGTAATGGGGTAAATTGGATTCCCATAGTCCAATATCATTAGACTTATCAATGAATTTTTCTTCAAGCCAATAGTACATTTCAAATAAATCCAACTCACACAGGGTTTCATGGATTTTGTAATCTCTGTCTGCCAAAGGAATATGATGAAAATCGATCGGAGGGTGGATCAAAGGACTCACGGGTTCTTCCTGTGCCTTATCTTTAGGAGGCATGATCGGATTAGGCTGAGACACTAGTGAAATCTGGATTGGGCAGGTTTATAGGGTGCAGAGATGGACTCAGATTCGAGAAGATAGGAAAACAAGGCACTGGTTTGAAAGGAAGTTAGCTAGTGTGATCCTCGGTCGGGTGAAATTGTTGCAATTTGAATTGGAAAACCTGTCACAGAAAAATGGTATTAGCAGAGTATGAAATTGGTAACCTGTGAATGGGTGAAAGGAGGGACTTTATAGTTTTCAGGCTTCCCGTTGATGATGGCGCAAGTCCGTTACATTAACGGTTAAGTAATTAAATTACTTAATAGGTTGATTTGGAGGGAGTGGATGTGATTGGCGGGAGCAATAGATAGATGAGGTGGCGAGAGGGGATTGGCGGGAGTGTAATGGATAGGGCGGTGGTTTCGTGTGGTGGAGAAAACCATTTTTGGAGGGGGCCTGAGGTGGTTAATGGTTTCGGCAAGGGGGGGGGGGTGTGAAAGCACAAGACGATGCCACGTCGTTGTGGGTTTAGGCTTCAATACTGCCCGTTTCAGACCCCTTCCCCCCCCCCCCTGGACGGTAAAGTTCGGATGGTGAGGGGAGGTCGAAACATAATATTGGTCGTCGGATGTGAAAAAGGTGGGTTTGGATAAGGTGAAAGGTGGTGGTACTTTATCGTGATTCAATGGACATGTGGTGGGGTAGGGGAATGAATGACATATATAAGCAGAGGAGTGATTTTGGGGTGGTGAACTTAAGAATAATGGAATAACGCACTTAATGTTTTTTGATATTACGAACCTTAGAATAAAACCTTTTTCCTTTTGCTTTTCTCCTACGCATGAAAATATCTTTAACATTTTACTTCGGATAAAATTTTCACGATTTTCTTGAAATCACCATTGTACTTCTACCTACCCTCTCATTTCAATTCTTTTTCTAAGCTAGCATTTGCTCTTCTTGCTTTGCAGGGTGCATTTAAACTAGCAGACCCAAATCACTTTTTTTTATATGAAAATCTACCTTGTCCTATCACTTATCTCACCTTTGATTCAGATTAAACTGTTGAATCAATTTCATTTCTACCTAGCTACTAATTTACCAAGATTAAACTGTTTGGTAAATCTTTATTCACTAACATGTTCAACATAAATTGAAATGTGTTCAATCATGATTACACTGTATGATTTGAACAAAACTTTAGTCATTGTGGCATTTGAAAACAATTTGCACACAACCTTATTTGATAATGGGCTAAAAGAACTAACTTATCAGTAGTGGCATTTAGACTTGCAGCACTTTCCGTATTATTTTCTATTTTTCTTTTGTGGGGTTCTTATTTCCATTTTTTTTATTTATTTTTTTAACATACCCTCTTTTCATTTTTTTCCATATATTTTGGAAATCATTTGAATATTGAAATTTATGTACAATATGAAATTAAAAATACAAAATACTCCATCACCTTGAGATCCTATAATTTATAGGACCCTAACAGTGGCTCCAACTGGGGATGACACTTCTCCGAGTGAAGTCATATGATCAGTAGCCTTGAGTACTCCATGTCTGTAATGTCTTCATCTGATTCCTTTCGTTTTTTTAAGATACTTTTGGTAGATCATCAATCTAGGCTTAGGGCCTTCACTGTGGGCTTCAACCTTTGTTAATAAGTTACCCAATCAAAACCATAAAGGATATGATATTTACAATGATGTAAGAAAAATCTGTAGGCTAAGAAAAGTAGTGCTTCAACATCATGCGATTGACAAGACCTCCAGGTGTCTCGGCTCCATCTAGCTCTTTAAGGAAGAATGCATTATTTTCCTTGAAAGCATAAACTATATATGGCCCTTTCCAAATATTATCAAACTTGCGATGTTTTCCTTTGTTCTCTCTCCTAGAATCCCACCTCAAAACTTTGTCCCCAATGTTAAATTCATCAGCTTTTGTTCTTCTGTCAAAGATCTTTCTAATATTTTCCTGAATAACTTGGGTCCTATTGTATACTTCCTCCATGGATTGCTACAACTAGATAGTTTGATTGATCCTTCTCTGTACATCATTGGGTTCAGCTTACACTTCTTGAATGCTTTTCATGACTGGAACTGCTAAAGGGGATGGAAAAACTACATCCGTTCCATAGACCAATTGGTATGGTGACATACTAATTGATTTTTTAGTAGTAAGTATGTCAGCCCAAAGTGCATTGACCACTTGTTATGCCAAGATTTTTTGTTGTCTTTTAACAGATTTTTGATGATGTTTACCAAACTTTTATTTGAGGATTCAACCAACCCATTACCCTAAGGGTAATAAGTTGTTGAATGTCCCAAAGTAATGTGGTATTTATGGAAAAATTCAACCATTTTTTTAGATTTAAAGGTTGCAGCATTATCAGTGATGAGTTTTCTAGGACAACCAAATTTGGAGAGGATATTAGTCTCAAGGAATTTAATAATGATAGCATCAATGGAAACTTTGGAAGGGGTGGCCTCTATCCATTTGGTAAAGTAGTCAGTGGCTATAAGAATCCACTTATGTTGGGAAGAGGAAGAGGGATGAATTTCACCAATGAAGTCTAATCCCCATTGCTGGAAGGGGCTTTCAACAAAGATAGGCTTTAATGGCAGGGGCAACAATTTTCGCTTTCCCTAAAAAATTTGGCATTTATGGCATGAGGTGACTTTTTTGTGAATGTTAGGGAAAAGAGTAGGCCAGTAGAAACCAACTCTAAGGATTTTATTGGCAGTGTTTTTCCAATAAAGATGTCCACCACAATCACCTTCATGGAATTCCTGCATGACTTTTTCTGCATCATCCTTTAACAAGAATTTAAGTAAAATGCCCCTAGCATATTTCCAATATAGAACATTATCTATAATGCAAAATTTAACTACTTTTAACTTCAGAAATATTGCCTTTGTTTTGTCAAACTAGGAGGAGCATTTAAATTAAATAAGACATAAAGCAAGTCTGCATACCAAGGTGAGTTCAGAAATGCCTCATCAATTTGTGGAGTCGTCTATTCCTCTTGATTATCTAATGAATCAACCAATTTAATGTCTAATGCATGGAAATTTGACTCAACCATCAATTTGGCTAGTCCCTGACCTTTAATTAACTTGGTGGGCTTGATTTCTAAGTCATACTCAAGAATGACAACAATCCATTTGCCTCGTTTTCCATCAGGTCCATTCTACGTCAAAATGTCTTTGACCACTGAATTAGGTACATAAGCAATAATATGGGAATGCAAAATATATACTCTAAAATCTTTTATTGCTTTAACCAATGCAAAGGCCTGTTTTTCCATAATGTTGTATTTCAAAGATGCATCTCTTAAAGCTTTACTAAAGAATGCAATAGGTTGTTCAAAACCTTCATTGTTTTTCTGTAGTAAGACTGCTGCAATAGTGTTTTTTTGTAGTAAGACTGGTGCAATAGTGTGTTCAAAAGAAAAAGAGAATATTATGAAATATTTTGTAAAATCTGGGCTAATCAACACTGGTGCTTTGGTCAACACCTGTTTAACTAAGTCAAAGGATTGTTTAGCCTCAATATTCCACTTGATTTCTGAATCCTTTTTAAGCATGTTTGTTATGTTTCTAAGAAGTTCTGCAAGGTTAGGAATGAATCTCCTTAGGAAATTTATTTTTCCAATAAAAGATTGAAGTACTTTGATGTTTCTTAGATGACTAATTTTTAATATTTCTTCTATTCTACTGGGATCAATCCTAATCCCATCCTTGGAAATAATATGACCAAGAAGTTTTCCTTCCTCAAGGCCAAACAACATTTTCTTAGGATTTAATGAGATGCCAAACCTTATACATTTTTCAAACACTCTTCTTAGATGTGATAAATGTTCCTCATCAGTTTTAGAATAGACACTAATGTCATCTAGATAAATCACAATAAAATGACCAATTTCATCAACAAAGGCAATATCCATTGCTCTTTGGAAAGTGGCTCTAGCATTCATTAACCCAAAGGGAATTTTCACATACATGAAAGTTCCCCATGGAGTAGTGAAGGCAGTTTTATCCTGATCATCGGGATGCACTAAGACTTGTTTATAACCTGAAAAACCATGTAATAAGGAAATTCTACTAGACCCTACTACCTTTTGCAATATATGATCCATTTTAGGTAAGGGGTAGTTGTCTTTAAGGGATACCTTATTAAGATTTCTGAAATCGATACACAATCTGATTTCTTTGATTTTCTTTCTAGTAGGGATAATGTTAGACACCCATTTAGAGAATCTAAGAGGAAGTATAATTTTAGCATCGTACATCCTTTTCACTTCTTTCTCAACCAAAGGCATTAGGACAAGATTTATCCTATGAAGTATTTGTTTGAATGGTTTTTTATCTTCCTTGATTGGGATTTTATGCTGTATGATACTAGTGTCATATGTTTTTAGATCTTCATAAGTCCAGGCAAAGACATCTATGAACTCTTTGAAAAAAGCTATGTATTGTTTTTTTGTAACAATAGGAAGTGATTTTGAGATTTTTATCATTTTGGGATTCTAAGCACTACCTATATTGAATTCTTCTATGTTTGCCCCTATGGGTTCTATTTTTGGATTTTTTTTCTACATCATTAAAATCAAAAAGTTCTTCTAACGGAACTAAACCCCTAGGCAGAACATTATCCTTAAGTTGAAGTACTTCAAATTCTTCTTTTTCTGAATCTATTTCATGCAATTCTAATTTATGTACATCTTTACTCATTGAAATATGTTGGAAATAACACTAAGAGAGGGGGGGGGGGGGGGTGTTGAATCAGTATTATCAACTCACTAACTTTTTATTTTCATAATCAAATTTATATACGCTACTTCAATGAAGGGAACTTGCGTGTGCACACAACTGTTCTTAAGGCAACCAACGTATATCCAATGAACTTATGATTCAGTTAATTCATCATATGTTGATCTTTAATCAGTGCATCAGTACTTAATTAACCATTTAAACAGTAACCATGTGCAGTAATAATAGAATAAGCAATCACACATAAGCAACACACATGAACACCAAGATTTAAGGTGGAAACCTAATGCGGGAGAAAAACCACCTGCTGTTGTTGTCTCTGTCTTCTTTTAATATAAGAAAAAATTGTTTACAATCTTGTACTAGTGTAGACTCATACTAGTACGCAGGAACCCACTTGCAAAAGGCTAAAACGTTCTCTCGTTCTCGATCTTCTACTAGAAGGGAGCTACAACCCCCTAGCTCTTGTACTAGCTGATATGTTTACTAGTACGTAGGCACCGGCCTACAGAAGGCTACTACCTTCACTCATTCTCCAACTGCGACTGGAAGGGAGCTCCAATCCCCTAGTCTTGTACTGGTCGATATGTTTACCAGTACATAGGCGCTGGCCTATAGAAGGCTACGACCTTCTCTCTTCCCCCAGGGACCACGTTTCAAAAAATTTAAGACTGGATACTCCTGGTACACAAAAACACAATATGAAGGCCACGTTTCATCCAATTTTCATACTAGACCCATCAATAACATTGAAGCTCAATACCACTCACCACTGCAATACAACCAATCATTTAAAACCCATCAACACTTAAGCAAATAACAATCAATCAATCTGAACATTCAGAACACTGTGACCAGAACACAGAGCAGAACTCAAAACTCTACATCAACAACCAGAACCAACTGCAACTTCAAACATCATATCTCATAATGTATACGCTACTTTGAAGTACTGAACCAGCATGTATACATGCTTTCACCAAGGCTAACTAGCATATAGATATGCAAATACTAACTTAAAAACTTCATAGCTATTCTAGACTTCAGTCATACCCAGATCATAACATTTATAGAATAAAACATGCGTTAGCATTCAGATCTAGCCCATCCATTATCAGATCATACAATGATAATTCATTTCAAGTCTTATGAACCTAATCCATCATTAGATCTCATTCATCATCCACCACTTATGTGCATACTTAGTTCAGATCAAGAAAAGCACCAAAAACCCATAACATGCATATTTTCTTTTGATCTAACTCTTCATAAGATATTCATTACTTGCACCCTTAGCCCTTTGATCTTCTCCTCCTTATATACTTATATCCTTTGTCAATACCTCAGACCAAAACCATAGTTATGCTGTTGGTATTCTTTGATGGTATCAAGATTCTTTGTCGCGCTCATTACCATGGGTCAATACCATGGTAGGAACCCTTGGTATTCATTATCCTTGATTTTCCATCCCATACGCGCTTTTCCTTCTGTGAAAGTGCATGCATACGTATATGCTCCTTTTGTTCTGTGAACCTGCGTGTATACACTACTTTGACAAGGTGAACCTGCGTATACATCTTAAACTATTCTCTTTCTTCAATCTATGGAGTCTGATCTGTAATCCTTTGTTGTTAACCTGTTGCACTATGAACTGTCATCATATATGTGAGTTGCCATCAAGGACAACACCTGTACCATAATGCCAACAATCTCCCCCTTTGGACTTGATGGCAACCATATTGGTGTATATATAAAAAAAAACCAAGATACTCTCCCCCTTTGACATCAAGGGCAAAGGGCAAACCAAGATATTCTCCCCCATAGGGATGCTCTGCACATGTTGAATTCTCTGATCATGCTCCCCCTGAGATTTTATTAGATGTGAAATGAAGTACATGACTCTATCACTCAACTAAGTGAATATGACCTTCCTATTACCAATGAATCATACATATATCAATCACCCAACCAAGTGGGGATATACCAAATGTTCATACATGACTGAAAATTTGCAATTATTACATCATCCTTCCCATGCATAGTGGGGTTACAAATTACATCATAGGTATTTCCATGACCTTTACATCAAATGATATACATGACATTTATAAGAAGGACCAACGATATAAACAAGACCATGATAGTCATTAGCAACTATCATACATCATATATGATCTGCACCATAAGCATCTGTCAGCAACATCAAGATCAACAACCTGTATATGTCCATCATCAAAAGAGTCATATGAATCAAAACAACTTTGTGAATCAAGAAGTATAAGTATCATCATGTGCCAAGGTCTTCTATTATAATGCCAACAATGCATTATTAGAAACATATGCTCCCCCTGAACCTGTGCCAACTATTCACTGTCAGATCTGATCATTGCATTTGTCAATAAGAATCATCAAGGCATCATCATCAACTAGTTATTCATCAAGTTATTAACAACTTATGAGGGCCAAAAACACTTCTACATATCATCAACAGACTGTAATCATCATCAATCAGAACAAAAAATATAATTGATAATTGACTGAACCATTTCAGACCCCTTTTCCTGATCCTGTCCCACTGCTTCTTCAACAAAACAACATATGTGCGACTGTGCAGCTTCTAACTCGCATATATACGTGACTTGTATTCATAATAACTATGTATGAGAATTGGAATACTGAAGTTTCACACTTTCAGCTCCCCCTGGGTCTGTTATGTCTGTATACTGAGCTATGCCACATCTTTTTGACAGCAATTCCTTCTTCAATACCTTGGATTGTGATGATGTTTTCTCCTTTTGGTATGGTGGCCGAAATTTGCTCCTACATTCTTTTTCTATATGCCCAAACTTGTTACAAGTATAACATATTATATGTTTCATATTCCTTCTATATAAATCAATGGCTTTGTGACCAAACATATTGCAAGAAAAAAATATCCCTTAAAGTACCTAGAAACTGATGATCTTTCTGTGTGACGATTATTAGCTTGAACCATTCTACTTCTGCATCTGGCTGCAACATGTCCAAAATTATGACATATAAAACATTCAACATTATTCATCTAAGGAAAGAACTGATTATCACTTCCATAGTCAAGAGTAAATTATTTTCTTTGAAGTCTTTCTTTCCTTGGTTGTTGATGGGGTTGACCTCTTATCTCCTTGTTGAGCATTTCAGATTTTGCATTAGAGTTCCTTGCCTTATCTTGTGAGCTAGATTCACCTTCAACAGTTTCATGAAAACCAAGACCAATCTTTATAAGAGGAGAACGTTGAACTTTGATGATTTCATCTAACATTTCTGATCCTTTAGCAAATCTAAGATTCAAAGTTTTTGTCTTCTCAAGTTCTTTTCTTAGACTTACTACTTCACACTCTAATATTTCATTGTGCTTGTCATTTTCAGTGAGTTGATGTGTCATTGTGTTTATGACTGTATCTTTTTCTACCAAATAGATTTTGAGTTGAGTGATTTCTTTAAGGAAATCTTCCTTTTCTAAGGTATCTTTTTCATATGCCATGAGTAGTTTAATATCTTGATCATCTTCATCACTATTAGACAAAACATCACTATCTTCATGAGTAAAATAAATTCTTCTATTACCTTCTGCAGAAATATTTCCTTTGTCATGAGGGCATTTAGAAGCATAATGACCAACTCTTCCACAAGCAAAACATTTGAAGGGAAGCTTACCTCTGAATTTTCTGGAACCCTGCTGAAGTTTCTTCACAAACTTTACCTCTTCCTCTTTTGAAATATATCCTAATTCTTTGAGATCTTCCTTTTCTTTTCCTTTTGCGGAAGCTTTGAAAGCAGCTTCTCTGATTTCTGATGGACCTCCTTTCCTCATTTCAAAGGTAGTTAAAATTCCATGAAGTTGAACAATAGTAACAGATTGTAGATCTTGCTTTTCTTCAATGGCATATACTTTTGACTCAAACTTAGAAGATAGAGATCTCAAAATTTTCTCAGCTATAGTAGCCTCCTTTATTTCTTCACCCAGATTTCTCATATTATTTACAATCCCACCTACTCGTAAGAAATAATTAGCAATACTTTCATCATTATGCATCTTGATAGTTTGATACTGGATTCTGAGAGTTTGGAGTTTAGCACATTTTACCTAGGAGTCTCCTTCGTAGCTCTAAATGATTATGTCCCATCTTTCCTTGGCTGTGTTGAACTGCATGACATTGACGAATTTTGATTCTGATAGACTTCCCAATAGAGCATTGACAGCTTTGGCATTGATTTCATATGATTTCCTTTCTGCTGGATCTGTGGGGATTGCTGCTGGATATTGGTATCCTCTTTCCAAAATTTCCCAAACCTCAGCTCGAAGTGACTGAAGATAGGATCTAGTACTTTTATTCCAATATACTAAGTTATCTCCATTGAAAATTGGTGGTCTGATAGATCCCATTCCTTCGTGATTGCTCATCTTGAGAGATCTTCCTTCAAGCGATCAAGCTTCTTCTGAAGGACGTGCTTTGATACCAATTGTTGGAAATGATATTGAGAGGGGGGGGGGTGAATCAATGTTATCAACTAACTAACTTTTTCTTTTCATAATCAGATTTATATATGTTACTTCAATGAAGGGAACTCGCGTGTGCACATAACTGTTCTTAAGGCAAACAGCGTATATCCAGTGAACTTATGATTCAGTTAATTCATCATATGTTGATCTTTAATCAGTGCATCAGTACTTAATTAACCATTTAAACAGTAACCATGTGCAGTAATAACAGAATAAGCAATCACACATGAACACCAAGATTTAAGGTGGAAACCCAATGCGGGAGAAAAACCACCTGTTGCTGTTGTCTCTATCTTCTTATATAAGAAAAACCTGTTTACAATCTTGTACTGGTGCAGACTCATACCACTACGTAGGCACCCACCTAAAGAAGGCTACAACCTTCTTTCGTTTTCCAGCTTCTACTGGAAGGGAGCTACAACCCGCTAGCTCTTGTACTAACCGATATGTTTACTAGTACGTAGGCACCGACCTACAGAAGGCTACTACCTTCGCTCATTCTTCAGTTTCTACTGGAAGGGAGCTCCAACCCCCTAGCTCTTGTACTGGCCAATATGTTTACCAGTACGTAGGCGCCGACCTACAGAAGGCTACAACCTTCTCTCTTCCTCCAGGGACCACGTTTCATAAATTTTCAGACTGGATACTCCTGGTACACAAAAACACAATATGAAGGCCACGTTTCATCCAATTTTCATTCTGGACCCATCAGCAACCTTAAAGCTCAATATCACTCACCACTGAAATACAACCAATCTTTGAAAACCCATCAACACTGAAGCAAATCACAATTAATCAATCTAAACATTCGGAACATAGAGCAAAACCCATAACTCTGCATCAACAACTAGAACCAACTGCAAATTCAAACATCACATCTCATAACGTATACGCTACTTCGAAGTACCGAACCAACGTGTATACGTGCCTTCACCAAGGCTAACCAATCTATAGATCTACGAATACTAACTTAAAAACTTCACAACTATTCCAAACTTCATTCATACCCAGATCATAACATTTACATAATAAAAGATGTGTTAGCATTCAAATCTAGCCCATCCATTATGAGATCATACATTGATAATTCATTTCAGGTCTTATGAACTTGATCCATCATTAGATCTCATTCGTCATCCACCACTTATGTGCATACTTAGTTCAGATCAAGAAAAGCACCAGAAACCTATAACATGCATATTTTCTTTTGATCTAACTCTTCATAAGATATTCATTACTTGCACCCTTAGCCCTTTGATCTTCTCCTTGTTATATACTTATATCCTTTGTCAATACCTCAGACCAAAACCATATTTATGTTGCTGGTATTCTTTGATGGTATCAATATTCTTTGCTACGCTCATTATCGTGGGTCAATACCATGGTAGGAACCCCGGTATTCATTATCCTTGATTCTCCATCCCATACACGCTTTTCCTTCTACGAAAGTGCGTGCATACATATACGCTCCTTTTGTTCTGTGAACTTGCGTGTATACGCTACTTTGACACGGCGAACCTGCGTATACATCTTAAACTATTATCTTTCGTCAATCTGTGGAATATGATCTGTAATCCGTTGCTGCTAACCTATTGCACTATGAACTGTCATCATATATGTGAGTTTCCATCAAGGAAAACACCTGTACCATAATGCCAACAAAATAATTATATCAGAATCATCAAACTATTTATCTACACTAACATATTCAACAATCTGATTTTCTAATTCACACTCTAAATCTATGCTACTATCTTGATACTCCTACTTGGATTGCAAAAAACTTTCAATCTGCTTATCACTTCCAAATACCTCCCAATATCTCATATTATCAAGTATAGTCGGACGGTGTTTAACTTCCACTGTATATTGTCTGTCGGGATGAGGCATTTTACATGTGTTAGCTGAAAAAGCTAAACCATTAGCCACGACATTATGATTTCTGGGAATGACAGCAAGATTGTATTCTACAAAAGTTCCTAGAAAGTCAAGCACAACATTTTTGTATGCTCTCAACCTAGGATGTTTTGTAGCATACTCTCCCTTGATATGTTTTATAATCAATTCAGAATCCCCATGAACAAAAATTCTTTTAGCACCTAACCTTTTCAATTATTGCAATCCTAAGAGAAGTGCCTGATATTATGCTATATTATTGGTGCGATGAAAATTGAGTTTATAGGAATGACCTTCTGCATTATTGTTCACTGAATTGGACACCCAAACACATGCCCCTCAACTTGCTTTGCTACAAGAGCCAACAAAGCTCATGTTCCAAAAAGATTCAGTTTCAGTGTTTTGTTGCACGATTTGTGTTTGATTTTCATGTTTTTGATCAATGTCATTTTCTGCTTTAGTATCACGTGCATCAATGTCTCCATCATTATAAAGATTAAAAGAGTCCAGATCGGAATGAACAGAGTAAAGAGGATAGTTATGTGGTCTCTCTTGACTACTCACCATATACTTCATTAAAGTTTCCCTATACAGTCTTCTATATTGACTAAACACTGGTATAGTGACGTAAGTCATGTCCATTTGTAGGTTTCCTTGTAATTTTCTCCCCATGAGCGTGAAAACAACATGCCATACTTAGGGGGAATGTCTGCAACCACTATATCCATCACTATACTTTTAGCAGGGATTTGGGCTAAAGTAACACATAGGTCTTTGATAAGACCTAGGCATCTAACTTTGCTAGAATCAAAGGAACACAAATATTTGTATTGTCTAGTAATGTCAAGTCCTAATTTTTCCATGACAACTTTGGGCATTAAATTGTGGGATGCACCTGAATCTAGCATAGCATTATGGAGAATTTTATCATGAATATTAAAACTAACATAAAATGGAGGGACCCCTCCTTCTTGTGGTTTGCCTTCAACTTCTAGCCCAAATAAGAGTTCAGGCTAATCATCATTCAAATTTACGTCGGTTTTTTCTCCAATGTTTAATTCTTTCATGACCTGAGTCCTGTATACATTTTTGTTCATTAATTCACTTAAGGGGATAGAAATTTTCAGCTTGGCAAGTTCATTTTCAATACTGAATGGTGTTTGATTCTTAAGCGGATTTGGAAAATCATACTTATCAGCAACTATTTTTGTGGCAAGTTTAGTTTGTTGGTTAGTAGAAGGGAAATTAGTTTGAGTAGTTTTGGAAGGTGTATCAATCTTCTTTTCTGTAGTAGCTTCTATTGGCTTCTTTCCAAGATTTTCAGTAATTTTTTTAGGAAGATTTTCTGTTGTTTTCTTGGAATCAAAATCAGAGACCTTTTTGACAGGATTTTCAGCATTCTTTTTATTTGCAGTATCTTGATTTTTCTTACTTCTAATATTATACTACCTATGGACTTCCATTATGGCATTTTCAAACCCTTCTTTGTATTCATCCGACTCTTCAGAATCCATTTCAGTCTGGGCTATGAGAAAAAGTTCCTACTCCTCTTGAGTGAGGAAAACTATTTCATCATCATTTATCCCCAATAAATTTATTTGATTATCATCCAAATATTCCACAATATTCCCCTCATCATCTGTGTAATTTTCTTGAAAAGGAGGCCGAACCTGTTGGTCTGGACCCTTTTGTTCTCTTTGTTTAATTTGGGGAACATTCCTTCTAAAGTTTTGGTTTCTAGTTTGAGGGGAATTTTGGTTTTCTCTTACTTGAGTTTGGTCATTAATGTTCACTCTTTGCATCATTTGAT
Organism: Pinus tabuliformis; assembly: GCA_031772625.1. Lineage (NCBI taxonomy): Eukaryota > Viridiplantae > Streptophyta > Pinopsida > Pinales > Pinaceae > Pinus > Pinus tabuliformis. The sequence continues at coordinate 717,693,910 of CM062819.1, forward strand.
TCACTACTCTAATTAAGTTTTGAATCTTATGATCAACAGCAGAAGTAGAAGGTTCTTCTTTTATGGTTACTCTACGTTCAAACTTCAATTTGGCTTTTTTGGCCAGGATGTTAGCTACAACTTTAATTGCATTTGCTTGCATTTCTTCCAAAGTTGTCGGGTCTCTCTCTCTCTAAGTTGATATTCCATATCTACATCGAAACCATCTGGAAAATCAATTAGAGATAGGCCATGGGAGGGCTTGATGTCTTGTGGAATGGCGTTGTAAACATTATTGAATCTTTCACAATATTCTTCCACAATTTCATTGGGTTTTCTTTTAAATCTTTTATATTCATTAAGGAGTTTGTTGACCTAGATTGTCATTGATGTCAATATGGCAATATTTTGGATGAGTAAACAATGATGTGAGGCCAAGGAGAAGTAGAGCAGATCCATGAAGAAATAGGAGCAAGAAGCCATGAGGAGAAACCAGAGGAAATCCAAGACAGTCAAGCCATTGGAGAGAATATCGGAAGTCATAGGAGCTATCAGAGCAGAGCTATCAAAGCAGAGAAGAGGTATTGGAGCGGTATTGGAAGCCATTAGGGAAGCCATTAGAAGAGGAACACGCATCAGGAGGAGAAGCCAGCGGAAGAGAAGTTAATAGAGGAGCCATATTGTTCATTAGAAGGAACAAAGAGGAACACACATCAGGAGGAGAAGCCAACGGAAGAGCAGTTAACAGAGGAGCCATATCATGCGATATCAGAGGAATATCAGAGAAGAACTATTGGAGCAATGCATTGAAAGCATTGATTGATATATATATATATATATATATACACACACATACATATAGATATATGGACCCAATGGAGTTATTAAAACAATTTAAAATAATATTGCGTACGAGTATCGGGGAATTGGATATGTTATGTGTAAATCTGCCGATTGCAATAAAGTTGTGAAGGAGCGGACCCGATGAAGTTATAGATGTGGGCGTAATGCATTTGAAATCCGACCTTATGTGTTCGGAGGGTATATTTTCCATGTATTTCCTATGCATCCTTGTATTCTGATATATTGTATGGTCTTGGGTTTAAAGGCTTAAGGCCTTGTCATATTAAAGTGGCGATTGCGATAAAAGGATGACGTGGCATGTGGGACCTCTATATGGCTATAGTCTCTCTTATATGGTTTCCGTGAATATTAAAAAAAAAGGCCTCTCTGATATTTTTTAATATGCAACACTATTGTAATTCGGCCTCTCTTCCACATTAATGTGTCTTGTGTGTATTGATGGATTTGAAGAGACAGAGGAAGCCAAAGAGTGAGCGCAGAGGAAGCTGAAAGATCAAGTGAGCATTGAGGAAGCCAAAGAGCCAATGGAGAAAGGAAGCCAAAGGTCAGGGGTATCAGGAATATAAAACAGAGAACAAGGAAAGTTTAGAGGTTGGAAAAACTAGAAGAAACAAAGGCAGCGGTAGGTCCAACAGGACAAGAGGAAGCCGAAGGTCCAGCAAGACAAGAGGAAGTTGAAGGTCCACCAGGACAGGAGGAAGCCGACGGACGATCAACTCTATTGATCGAGCTAACCTGTGAAAGGCTTAGACCAGTGATGAATTAATCAGAGCTTAGTGCAGCTAATAGTAGACTCACTAAAGCTGTGTGGAAACATTATCAGAGATCATGATGGCTATTGTGGACTCTATGTGGACAGTATGAAGAGTTGTATAGACTTCTTCATATGAAGACTGATTGGCATTGATGCTGTAGCATGGAGACTACAGTGAAGCTGTAAACATACAGAACTCAGTAAAGAAGAGTTCTGAGAGCATAACATTACTATCAAACATGCCTTGACAAGAGGGTTGGAGCCCTTGGGGTTGGTGCCTCAGAAGTTTGAAGGATTGGTGTCCTTGGAGTTGGTGCTCCTATATCCAAGGTTGGTGCCTTGACAAAACAGATCCAGATAGTTTGTAGCAGAGGGTTGGAGCCCTTGAGGTTGGTGCCTTAGAACTGGAAGGATTGGTGTCTTGGGAGTTTGTGCTCCTAAGTCCAAGGTTGGTGCCTTGACAAAACAGAGTTGGCGCTCTAGAGGTTGGAGCCTCACAAAAGTCCAAGTTGGTGCTTCGCAATAGATTGGAATCACATATATATTGCATCTATTTTATTGCAAAGATTATATTAATAAAATCATTTATTCTTGTTGTTCATCTTGTGTTCTGAATATAAATGTTTTAACTGGTAAAAATAACAATTGAAAAGAAATACTGATTCACCCCCCCTCTCAGTATTTCCAACAATTGGTATTAGAGCCAGTACCTTCATTCAAAGCCTAATAGCTTGAAGGTTGATCTTTAGAACACAAATGGCAAAGTCAAGGAAGAAAGTCTCTAATCCTCCTAAGGATGTGTCTCCCTCTTCCACTAAAATAGAAGATAATCAATTTGAGAAGGCTCCATGGTTCAATGGAAACTTTAATATATGGGAAGAAAGAATGAGGAATTTCTTAAAGACTCAAGGCATTGAAATCTGGAAATCAGTAATTGTTGATAGCATGATGGATGGAGAATCCAAGGAGTACAATGAAAAAGAAATGAAGGCAATCTTGAATGGGCTACCTGATTCTATAAAGAACAATTTAGGAAAATGTTCGTTAGCAAAGGGTATATGGGACAAACTTCATGACCTTCACTCAAAAGGAGCATTGACCATGACCATCAGTCAAGAAGATGATGGAAATCAAGAAGAAAATCCAGAACCCATCATAGAAGCTGAAAGTGAGAATGATGACATCAAGGCTAAAGAAGACCTAGAAGATGAAGAGAATGAAGAAGATTTTGTAGAAGATCTCCTCGCTCAACTTACAGCTGCCATGGAAGAGATTATCAATTTGAAAAAGGAAAACAAGGAACTTAAGAAGAAAGCACTAGTCGGTGACCAAGACCAAACAAGGGAGAAAGTTGACCTTGTCTAGCTTCAAATACAGGAAAGGGATGAAGAGCTTGCCAAGCTTAAGAAGGAATTTCATCAAAACAAAAGAAAACATCATGAATAAGTCATATCCATGACAAATCAATCAGATAAAGAAAAGAAATGAGAAGACACCTTGTCAAGTCAACTACAAGAAGAAAGAAATTTAGCACAAGGAGTTGAGAAGACAATGGAAGCATTAGCAATTATAGAAGAACAGGTCGATGAAGCAGAAAAGGAGAGAAACACAATGATATGTCAACTAAAATCAAAGGATGAAGAAATATTCAAATTAAAATCTAACATCAAACTTCTCAAGGCCGAAACATGTAAAGCTACAAGGATCAACGAAGAAATGGAGAGCAGTCTAGCAAAGGAAAATTAAGATATCTTCAAAATGAAGTCAGATATCATCTCCCTTAAAATAGAAGCAAATGAAGCTGCTCATATCAAGGAGGAAATTGAGAAACAACTTGCTAAGAAGAAATATGAGTGTGAAAGATTGGAAGAAGAGATTGTCTTCCTCAGGAAAAAGGTTGAAGGGATGAACAAAACCATCAAGAGCTCTCAAGCCTTGGATGACATGCTCAACCATAAAAAATATGTCCATTTGATAAATCAAGTCTTAGGTATGCAGGTGAATCCTCAAACAAGAATGATAATGCTTCAAACAAAAGGGATGTGAAGAAGCCAAAAAGAAATGGTGATGCTCCCAGTTCTAGCAAAGGCAAGGAGAAAAATCAAGGCAACAATGGAAGAAATCCTGCTCCAAGAGGAAATGTAGATAATGTCAAGGATGCTAGAAGCAATGGTTATCATCAAAGGATCTCAAGATAGAAAGACTTCAGAAGTACATCAAGGAAATCTCCATCTCCCAGGTACCAAAGTTTATTTCTTGGTTATTGTTATTCTTGTACAAACTTTGGTCACATGGCAAAAGATTGTAAAGCATATCATAAAGATAGATGTTATGGTCCCCAAACATATCATAAAGATAGATATTATGGTCCCCAACAATCTCCAAGGAACAATTTTGCAGGAAGAAATCATGAATTCTTATTCATGAACAATGTAGAATGCTTCAAGTGTCATAACATTGGTCATATGGCACGTGATTGTAACTTAACTTGGGCTCTTACACAAGCTAGAACCATGCAAAAGAAGAAAGTTACACAAGTATGGAGAAGGAAGAAAATACAATCCGAAAGTCCCTTGAACTCTCTAGCCAACAACACATGTTATTGGCCTGATTTTTGACAATCTAAGCATTTGATGGGAAGACTCTGCCAAAAGAGATGATGCATACAGTTAGGGGGAGCCTGTGATTCTTGATCATTATTGCAGAAGCTATTCATGAAAGGGTCCTTATGAAATCCTTATTGAGCTATATTAACAATCATTCTTTGATAAAGATCATCTCTCAGAAGCACTCCATTGAAGAATTGATCTCTTAACTATTCTTTGAACTGTTGTTGAAGATGTTTTCCACTTGATCACTAAGTAGTAATTGGAGCAATAGAGAAGGTCATCTAATACTAGAGAAATAGGGCAAATAACTATGGTGCTGATATTACAGATGTTAAATGTTTTGACTCAGGGATTTGATGTGAGAACAGGTAGATTATGGACACACATAGAGGCAACCATCAAACAAACAGATATATCTGGGAATGAAGCATGAAGCAAGAGCAGTTGGCAGCATCTAACAAAACTGAAGCATTGCAAAAAGAGTCCAATCAGTAAAAAGAATTTAAAAGACGATCACAGATTGGATATCAAAATCTGCTTGTGGAGATAACTTGCAGAGATTTTTTTTCAAGAACACAAGGAAAAAATGGCTCATCAAAAGACTATAGGAAGGAGAATGTTGTGCAATCGAATATAGCTCAGTAACTTAAGGAGAAGCACAGAAATACAAAGGAACTCTGATCTAAAGAGAGATAGCAAGAAAGACAATTTCAATGGCATTTTCTCTTGATTCGGACTATGAAGGCCTCTTAATTCTGACTGTGGAGACAACAAAATATGGATTGAAGCATAAAAACCTAGACTTGATCATTTGGTGTGTGTCTATTTGCAATCTGTTTGAAAGCATTGAAGTGGAGCATCCTTAAGCATTGTTGAAGCCATGATAAAGTAGTTCTGAGACATGAAGAGGGGATAATGTGCTAATTGATGATAAAGCATCAATCCCTCTATCTTGAGTAAAAAGAAGAGCACTATTACAGTTGGAGTAACATACTCATGAAGATCTACAATTCATAAAGAATAGAAGCAATTTGATAGGGGGAGTCCCTGAGCACTCCTTTGCCATTGATGTCAAAGGGGGAGAGAAGAAGAATATTGCCATCAATAACAAAGGGGGAGATTGTTGACCTAGATTGTCATTGATGTCAATATGGCAATATTCTGGATGAGTAAACAATGATGTGAGGCCAAGGAGAAGTAGAGTAGATCCGTGAAGAAACAGGAGCAAGAAGCCATGAGGAGAAACCATAGGAAAGCCAAGAAAGTCAAGCCATTGGAGAGAATATCGGAAGTCATAGGAGCTATCAAAGCAGAGAAGAGGTATTGGAGCGGTATCGGAAGCCATCAGGGAAGCCATCAGAAGAGGAACACGCATCAGGAGGAGAAGCCAACGAAAGAGCAGTTAACAAAGGAGCCATATCGTTCATTAGAAGGAACAAAGAGGAACACTCATCAGGACGAGAAGCCAACGGAAGAGCAGTTAACAGAGGATCCACATCATGCGATATCGGAGGAATATCAGAGAAGAGCTATTGGAGCAGTGCATCAGAAGCCATCTCGTAGTCATATCAGACTAGAAAAGAGTGGAGGAGTATATATCGGGTTAAAGCATATAACCACATATATCAAGTTAAATTATATAATATTGGGTTAAATTCAATGTGAATGCATGTGGTTATATTCCAAAAGGTGGATTTGTAATAGTGGCAGTGGTTTTTGGGCGGACGCTAGGCGATAAGTGGTATTTAGAGGAGAGCTCCCGATTCCATTAACCGAGCGACACGTAGCAGCAAGGAGGAGAGAGGAAACCATTTTTCAGGTGGGTAATCCTCAAGCTATTTGTCCACCTGACATCCTTGTGAACCGTTGAATCTTGCAGGAGGTGATCGACGGTAGAGGATCAATGGACTGTTTGAAACTTTGGGTGTAATATCAAACGTTAGATCTGATGGAGGGCAATCTACGGTGGAGAATGAGCCTGATAAAGGTAAGCATCGATAAACGCACCAAGGCTATGGAAAAGCGGAAAATGTAAGTTTTTGTGTGTTTGTGTATATTCCCATTATACGAGGGTTATAATAGAATTAAAGGGGATAAAGGGTTATGGGTTAAGTCCGCATTAACCAAAGTTAAGAACGGAGGAGTATATATATTATATAGATGTGATAATAACACGGACCCGCGTCTCCATTATAAACCGCCCTAATGTAATATCGCATTCACTATGTCACTAGTCTCAAAGGGCTGTCACCCCCGAAACCTCTAATTGTGATATACAGTTGCAGACCCAATGGTCCTATTATATCGCGCCCTAATGATATATCGCGTCCGCCATATCGGGAGTTATGTATCGTAGTGTTTTAAGCCTTGTCACGTTAAAACTATGATAGCAATATATATACGGACCCGACTGGACCACTGCAATATGACTTAATATATTATTGCATCTGTTGCATATCACAAGCCTCTTGTAAAGCCTTGCCACATTGAAAGCACCGATTGCGATATATATATATATATATATATATATATATATATATATATATATATATATATATATATATATATATCTATATATATATATCTATATATATATATGGACCCGACGGAGTTATTAAAATAGTTTAAAATAATATCGCGTCTGGGTATCGGGGAATTGGCTATGTTATGTGCAAATCTGCCGATTGCGATAAAGTTGTGAAGGAGCGGACCCGATGAAGTTATAGATGCGGGCGTAATGCATTTGAAGTCCGGCCTTATGTGTTCGGAGGGTATATTTTCTGTGTATTTCCTATGCATCCTTGTATTCTGATATATTGTATGGTCCTGGGTTTAAAGGCTTAAGGCCTTGTCATATTAAAGCGGTGATTGCAATAAAAGGATGATGTGGTATGTGGGACCTCTATATGGCTATAATCTCTCTTATATGGTTTCCATGAACAATTAGTGTATATTGTATGAATATTAAAAAAAAAAAGGTCTCTCTGATATTTTTTAATATGCAACACTATTGTAATTCGGCCTCTCTTCCACATTAATGTGTCTTGTGTGTATTGATGGATTTGAAGAGACAGAGGAAGGCGAAGAGTGAGCGCAGAGGAAGCTGAAAGATCAAGTGAGTGTTGAGGAAGTCGAAGAGCCAGTGGAGAAAGGAAGCCAAAGGTCAGGGGTATCAAGAATATAAAACAGAGAACAAGGAAAGTTTAGAGGTTGGAAAAACTGGAAGAAACAAAGGCAGTGGTAGGTCTAGCAGGACAGGAGGAAGCCGAAGGTCCAGTAGGACAAGAGGAAGCCGAAGGTCCACCAAGACAGGAGGAAGCCGACAGACGAGCAACTCTGTTGATTGGGCTAACCTGTGAAAGGCTCATACTAGCGATGAATTAATCAGAGCTTAGTGTAGCTAATAGTAGACTCACTAAAGTTGTGTGGAAACATTATCAGAGATCATGATGGCTATCGCAGACTCTATGTGGACAGTATGAATAGTTGTATAGACTTCTTCATATGAAGACTGATTTGCATTGATGCTATAGCATGGAGACTACAGTGAAGCTGTAAACATACAGAACTCAATAAAGAAGAGTTCTGAGAGCATAACATTACTATCAAACATGCCTTGACAAGAGGGTTGGAGCCCTTGGGGTTGGTCCCTCAAAATTTTGAAGGATTGGTGTCCTTGGAGTTGGTGCTCCTATATCCAAGGTTGGTGCCTTGACAAAACAGATCCAGACAATTTGCAGCAAATGTTTGGAGCCCTTGAGGTTGGTGCCTCAGGAATAGAAGGATTGGTGTCCCAGGACTAGAAGGATTGGTGTCCTGGGAGTTGGTGCTCCTAAGTCCAAGGTTGGTGCCTTGACAAAACAAAGTTGGTGCTCTGGAGGTTGGAGCCTCACAAAAGTCCAAGTTGGTGCTTGGCAACAAATTGGAATCATATATATATTGTATCTATTTTATTGCAAAGATTATATTAATAAAAGCATTTATTCTTGTTGTTCATCTTGTGTTCTGAATATAAATGTTTTAACTGGTAAAAATAACAATTGAAAAGAAATATTGATTCACCCCCCCTCTCAGTATTTCCAACAATTGGTATCAGAGCCAGTACCTTCATTCAAAGCCTAACAGCTTGAAGGTTGATCTTTAGAACACAAATGGCGAAGTCAAGGAAGAAAGTCTCCAATCCTCCTAAGGATGTGTCTCCCTCTTCCACTAAAATAGAAGACAATCAATTTGAGAAGGCTCCATGGTCCAATGGAAGCTTTAATATATGGGCAGCAAGAATGAGGAATTTCTTAAAGACTCAAGGCAAAGAAATCTGGAAATCAGTAATTGTTGATAGCATGATGGATGGAGAATCCAAGGAGTACAATGAAAAAGCAATGAAGGAAATCTTGAATGGGCTACCTGATTCTATAAAGAATAATTTAGGAAAATGTTCGTCAGCAAAGGGTATATGGGACAATGATCCGAATTGGATCCATGAAAATTATCAGAGTTCTATGATTGTATCAAATCATGACAGACTTCAAAAACTTGTGAACAATGAGCTATCAGGAAAGACCTTTGGACAGTGGTGGTTTGTAGCCAGCACAGAACAACGAGGACCTCGGTCAAAGCATGCTGACCGAGGCCCATGGAGACTGCGTAGTGGCGCAAACTAGCAATTGGGAAATCCAGATCAGGAAACGGAGGTTGTTTCTAATCGTGCATCATTGGGAAAAACCCCTCGAAATGGAAAGGCCCCGAGCACTCGGTCACAAGGGAAGCCAGAGAACCGTGGAAAAAGCGCTGAAACGATAGGCGGGTCCTGCACTCCAAAGCCAGCGGTATATCGTAGGTGTTTTGGGCGGTAAGCGGGTTTGTCAGGAGAATGAGTGATTCCATACATTTGATGACACGTGTCTGGTGGATGAGAGAGAAAAATTCTCTCATCACGGGCTAACGTCCGAACAAGTCAACTGCGTGATAAGAGCGATAACCGTAGTATCTGGAGGCCCTAAATCTAACAGCGGAGATTGCGCCCAATGGGAAACCAGATTCGGAGGGAGAAAATAAGCTACAGCGCATAAGGTTTGAAATCCAGTTCGACTGCTGACCTGGTGGATGAATCATTTCACAAGGTAACTGAAATACCAAACCATTTGAGGAAACGCTGGCGCTCAGTTCGTGAAGGGACAAGTGGCCACCTCCCTGTGAGACGTTACACAGTGGCGATGACATAGAGGCAGGGAATTCCAAGCCAACAACAGTAGGCGATCCGAAGAGGTGGAAGAGGAAGCGAACAGTCAAGGGATGGATTGGATTTAAGCCACGGACAGACAAGGAACATGGAACAAGGAAGAAGGAGACAATGAGAGGAGAAGAGACAGTGAGACAGAAGTAGAGAATAGAAGTTGAGCTGACCTACAGAGCTAAGGCAACATCGAGCAGACAGAACTAGGCTTGAGAGGTTCAAGCAATCCCTGTGAGGATATCTGTCGGGGAACTGAGTACTAAATTGATCTCATCCCATTAAGACCAGTTGAGGTCAAGACTTGGTAAGGGGGAGTTTGTGTACTCTAATGGCTTGGGGAATCCAAGAGCCACCCTACTAAGCATCATCTGTTTCAGGAGACTCAAATTGAGCTCCTCATTGTAAAACCTCTACTTAAAGACACAATAAAGAAGGCCACCATTGAAAGCTGGACCAGAGACGTAGCCCAGGAGGATTGGGTGAACTCCTTATTAAATTTTGTTGTGTTCTGTTTTGCTTGCTGTGTTTCTCTTACTGTTTTCAGTGTCTGTGTATTTTGCAATCTTATCGATCCGTTGCCTAAGATAACATAGACACACACCAGCACATGAGTCTGTAATACCTTCATTAATTAATTAACTGAGATCACTCACGAGTGATTTTCAGATCAAGTGGTATCAGAGCTCTAGGCTATTAAGGTTAGACAAGCTTGTGCTGGATTTAGCTGTTGAATGCTAACTAGATCAAAGCTCAAATTAGGAGAAGGAGAGTTGGTCAAAACTAATCCTGAAATTGGGAGAGTCTATCCTCAGAAGACAATGTCAGAGGAAGGTTCTGTGGGGCCAAACCCTCAATTCATAGATAGTTTCCTAGCCATAAGGTCCATGGTAGAGGAAATGTATAAGGACTTTAGAAAACACAAGGATGAAGATTCATCAGGCTCCAAACAAGATAAAGGAGAAGATGAGTCTCTCCTCCATGACCACTCAAAAGGCAAAGGGAAAGAGGAAAGCTTTCTCACACCTCCTAATAGCCCTGAACATAAAAAGAAGACATCTTTGATTAAACTAGATGTTAAATTTGATTTACCAATATATGATGGAGAGTTGAATGTAGAAAAGCTGGACAATTGGATTAGACAAATTGATGTTTATTGCAGAGTGCAGAGTATTGATTCAGACAAGAGAAAGATTCAGTTGGCAAGCCTATGCCTTGGAGGCACTGCCTTGGTTTGGTGGGAAGGCAGGACCCAAGCTGACATGAAGAGACATGGTAAGACTATTTCTGTCTAGAGTGAATTTGTTTCTACAATCAAAAAACAGTTCTATGCATTGGCCTACATGTAGCAAGCCATGATGAGCTGGCAAACTCTTCGACAGTTGAAAGGGAAAAGTGTACAAGGTTACACCCAAGAGTTTAGAAAGAGAGCATTGATTCTAGGAATCTCATTAGACTCACCTGAGACTCTGTTGAAGTACATTGGTGGTCTACACAGCTACATGAGGCACACTATCCTCATGTTTAATCCCACCAGTATAGATGAGGTATCTGTTCAAGCTACGCATCTAGAAGCTAGAGGAAAGAATGGAAATCCAAAAGTTGGGGGATCATCCCAACCCACTGCAAGCAAGGATAAGGAGAAAAGAAAGCAGAAATGGCAAGCAAGGAAGGCCAACATTGCACAGAAAAGCAAGGCTTCATGCACCCACTATAAGAAGGATGGGCATGATGATGAGCATTGTTGGATTCTGCATCCGGAGCTGAGACCGAAGAAGTTTGAGGGAAAGAAGAAGAAGACTACTCAGAAAGATTTGGGGTCAGACTCAGGAGATGAAACAACCATTGCAGCCACAGGTATAAAAGGTAAGTATTCTGAAGCATCTACTAGTAATTCTATACAATCTACTATTGATGAAGAAAATGAGAGAAAAATACATGAGCTTTTCCATATTCGAGTTATTTCCAAAAATCAAAAGATTGATACTCTATTTGATAGTGGCTCACAAGTAAATTTAATTTCTGAAGCAATTGTAAAGAAATTGGGATTACTGACTACACCTCACAAGAAACCATACCCATTAGGATGGTTAAATGATAAAGCACAACTACAAGTGACTAGACAATGCAAATTCAAATTTTCTTTTGGGTCAGCATTTGTAGATGAGGTTGAGTTAGACATAATTCCTTTGGATATATGTGGAATTGTTTTAGGAAGTCCTTACTTGTATGACAGAAAAGCTATTTTCTATAGAGCTGAGAACAAGTATCTACTTGTTAAATATGGAATCAAATACTTTGTAAGAGCTCATAAGCTCAAGAATAATTACACTCTCATAAACTCAGGGCAGATGAAACGAATGATAAATTCATGCAAACAATTTTTACTGATGGTTGTAAAGGAAAAGAAACCTGATAAAACCAATGTATTTGAGGGCTGTGATGCTAAACAACAAGCTGATTTAGAAAAAGTTGTTTCAGAGTATGATATCTTGTTTCAAGAACCTAAAGTTCTGCCACCCAAAAAGGAAATAGTGCATGATATTATTTTGCAGCAAGATGCTCCATTACCTAACATTGGAATGTACAGGTTGTCCGCTTTAGAGAACGCAGAAATCAAGAAGCAGGTGCAGGAGTTGCTCGAGAAGGGGTTCATCAGACCTAGCACATCACCATGTGGGTCACCAATCGTTTTGGTGAGAAAGAAAGATGGCTCGTGGAGAATGTGCATTGATTACCGAGCACTGAATAAGATAACAATAAAAAATCATTATCCCCTTCCTCGCATAGATGATCTGTTAGATCAATTGAAAGAAGCTGTTTATTTTTCCAAGCTAGACTTGCATAGTGGATATCATCAGGTCAGAGTTGCAGAACAAGATGCATGGAAGACTGCTTTCAAAACAAAGCAGGGATTGTATGAGTGGTTGGTTATGCCTTTTGGCTTAACTAATGCTCCTGCTACTTTCATGAGAATAATGAATGATGTACTCAGACCTTTTCTTGATGATTTTGTTATTGTGTATCTGGATGACATTCTAATCTTTAGCAAAACATCGGAAGAACACTTAAAGCATGTTAAGTAGACATTAGATGTTTTGAAAAGAGAAAAAATTTATGTTAAACTCTCAAAATGTGAATTTGGCAAAACATCTCTGGATTATTTGGGACATATAGTAGGGGGTGGTGAACTGAAGATAGATCCCTCTAAGGTGGCAGTCATTGTGAACTGGCCTAAACCAAAATCTACTACAAAAGTTAGAAGCTTCTTAGGAGCAGCACAATATTGGAGAAAGTTCATTTCTAACTTTTCCTTAATTGTAGCTCCCTTACATGCTTTAACAGCGTTGAACAAGGTGTTTCAGTGGGGAGGAAAACAATAGAAAGCCTTCGACACCTTGAAAGAAAAGATTAGTACAACACCAGTACTAGCACTGCCTGATCTTCAAAGACCATTTAAGATCCAAATGGATGCTAGTGACTATGCCATGGGAGCAGTGTTGACACAGCATGGTAAACCCATATGTTATCATTCTGATACATTTAATTCTGCAGTAGTTAACTATCCTACATATGATAAAGAATTGTATGCATTAGTACAGAGTGTGAAAAAGTGGAAACATTACTTAATGGGCAAAGAAACAATTATACATACTGATCATCAACCACTTCAATATCTACACTCCCAAACTAAGTTGCAGCAATCAAGACACTATAGATGGATGGGTTTTCTACAAAAGTTTCATTTAGTCATCAGATATAAAAAGGGCATACACAATAAAGTTGCAGATATGTTATCTAGACCCATTATAAATGCATCTACTATACTTAAGAATAATTTTGTGTTACATGAGAGCTACATTGAACAATATGCTCAAGATATAGATTTCAAAGATGTATATGCAACTTTAATTCAAGGAAAATGAGTAGAAGAATTGGATTATCATGTAAAGGACCGACTCCTATATCATTGTGGGAAGCTATGCATTCCACAAACTAAAAGAGTAAAGATAATTCGAGAAGCACACACTTCTCTAATATCAGGTCACTTTGGGGTAAGTAAAACAGTTGCACAGCTGCAAAGATTTTGTTATTGGCCAAAAATGAACGAGACAGTTTCTAGATATGTAAGAGGGTGTACTATGTGTGCTAAAAGCAAGCCCAGCAATAGAAAACTAGGCTTTTACACTCCATTACCAGTTCCTTCTCATCCTTGGGAAAGTGTTTCTATGGACTTTGTTGGGGGTCTGCCTAAATCTAGGAAAGGTCATGATTATTTGTATGTTGTTGTGGATAGGTTCAGCAAAATGTGTATTTTGATACCTTGTAATAAATAGATTACTGCTGAACAAACTGCAAAATTGTTCTTTCAACATGTATGGATTCATTTTGGATTACCCACTTCCATTGTATCTGAACGAGACACCCGATTTGTGGGGAAGTTTTGGACAAGTCTGTGGGAACTGATGGACACCAAACTAAAGAAAAGCATAGCTTTTCATCCACAAACCAATGGCCAGACCGAAGTAGTCAACAAGACAGTGATCCAGTTACTCAAGGGATATTGCAGCAAACATCCTAAGCTTTGGGATGAACTTTTTTGTTATGTGCAGCATACTTACAACCGAGCAAAACATTCTTCTACACAAAGATCTCCTTTTGAGACCTGTTTCAGTTTCACAACAAGGTCTCCTTTGGATTTTGTCTTTGGTAAGGACACAACAGTTTAGGGACACAGTGATGTGGACAGGGCAACTAGGTTCATTAAAAAAATCCAGGAGATCCACCAGGCAGTACAGGAATAGCTGGAAAAGAGACAGGCCAAATACAAGGCAAGGCATGACAAGCATCTGATGGAGCATAGTTTCCAAGTTGGTGACCAAGTCTGGTTGTATATCAGTAAGGACAGGATACAAGGTGAAGGTAAAAAGCTAAAGCCTATCAGGTATGGACATTTCAAGATACTTGAGAAAATTGGTGAGAATGCTTTTCACCTTGATCTACCAGCTTACATGCACATCTACTCAGTCATGAATGCAGATTGCTTGAGATTGTTTGAACCCTCACTAATTGAGGATCCTGAAGAATAGAGTCAATTACCTTCTATTGATGACCTGTTACCTGAATATCTTAATGAATTGCAGGAAGACACAGTTCTGGACAAGAAGGTGAGAATGACATGCAGGGGAGATGTTGAGTACCTCAGAGTTGGGTTCAAGGGTTCAAAGCCAAGCAGTGAAAAATGGATAGATATTGGACAAGTGAGACAATTGTATCCTCACTTAGTTGATGCTTGAAAACCAACTTTTGGTGGTCCAAAAGATTTTTTCAGTGGGAAGGTTGTGATCTAAATTAGATCCATGAAAATGATTAGAGTTCTATGACTGTATCAAATCATGATAGACTTCAAAAACTTATGAACAATGAGCTATTAGGAAAGACCTTTGGACAGTGGCGGTTTGTAGCCAGCACGGAACAACGAGGGCCTCGGTCAAAGCGCGCTGACTGTGGCCCATGGAGACAGTGCAGTGGCTCAAACTAGCAATTGGGAAATTCAGATCAGGAAACAGAGGTTTTTTCTGAAAACCCCTCAAAATGGAAAGGCCCTGAGCGCTCAGTCACAAGGAAAGCCAGAGAACCATGGAAAAAGCACTAAAATGACAGGTGGGTCCTGTGCTCCAAAACCGCCGGTATATCGGAGGCGTTTTGGGCAGTAAGCGGGTTTGTCAAGAGAACGAGCGATTCCATACATTGGATGACACGTGTCCGACGAATGAGAGAGAAAACCGCTCTCACCACGGGCTAACGTCTGAATAAGTCAACCGTGCAATAAGAGCGATAGCCGTAGGATCTGGAGGCCCCAGATCTAACGGCGGAGATTGCGCCCGATGGGAAATCGGATTCGGAGGGATAAAATAAGCTATAGCATATAAGGTTTGAAGTCCAGTTCGACTGCTGACCTGGCGGATGAATCATTTCACAAGGTAACCGAAATACTGAACCATTTGAGGAAGAGCCGACGCTCAGTTCGTGAAGGGACAAGTGGCCACCTCCTTGTGAGATGTTACATAGTGGTGATGACGTAGAGGCAGGGAATTCCAAGCAGACAGCAACAGGTGATCCAAAGAGGCGGAAGAGGAAGTGAATAGTCAAGGGATGGATTGGCTTTAAGCCACGGACAGATAAGGAACAAGGAACAAGGAAGAAGGAGATAGTGAGAGGAGAAGAGACAGTGAGACAGAAGCAGAGAACAGAAGTCGAGCTAACCTATAGAGCTAAGGCAACATCGAGCAAACAGAACTAGGCTTGAGAGGTTCAAGCAAGCCCTGTGAGGATATCTGTCGGGGAACTGAGTACCAAATTGGAATCATCCCATTAAGACCAGTTGAGGTCAAGACTTGGTAAGGGGGAGTCTGTGTACTCTAGTGGATTGGGGAATCCAAGAGCCACCCTACTAAGCATCATTTGTTTCAGGAGACTCAAATTGAGCTCCTCATTATAAAACCTCTGCTTAAAGACACAATAAAGAAGGCCACCACTGATAGCTGGACCAGAGACATAGCCCAAGAGGATTGGGTGAACTTATTAAATTTTGTTGTGTTCTGTTTTTCTTGTTGTGTTTCTCTTACTGTTTTCCAGTGTTTGTGTATTTTGCAATCTTATCGATTTGTTGCCTAAGATAACATAGACTCACACCAGCACATGAGTCTGTAATCCTTCATTAATTAATTAACTGAGATCACTCATGAGTGATTTTCAGATTAGACAAACTTCATGACCTTCACTCAAAAGGAGCATTGACCATGACCATCAGTCAAGAAGATGATGGAAATCAAGAAGAAAATATAGAACCCATCATAAAAGCTGAAAGTGAGAATGATGACATCAAGGCTAAAGAAAACCTACAATATGAAGAGAATGAAGAAGATTTTTTAGAAGATCTCCTTGCTCAACTTACAGCTGCCATGGAAGAGATTATCAGTTTGAAAAAGGAAAACAAGGAACTTAAGAAGAAAGCACTAGCTGGTGACCAAGACCAAACAAGGGAGAAAGTTGACCTTGTCCTGCTTCAAATACAGGAAAGGGATGAAGAGCTTGCCAAGCTTAAGAGGGAATTTCATCAAAACAAAAGGAAGCGTCATGAAGAATTTGTATCTATGACAAATCAATTGGATAAAGCAAAGAAACGAGAAGATACCTTGTCAAGTCAACTACAAGAAGCAAGAAAGTTAGCACAAGGAGCTGAGAAGACAATGGAAGCATTAAAAATCATAGAAGAACAGGTCGATGAAGAAGAAAAGGAGAGAAACACCATGATATGTCAACTAAAAGCAAAGGATGAAGAAATCTTCAAATTAAAATCTAACATCAAACTTCTCAAGGCCGAAACATGTAAAGATACAAGGATCAACGAAGAAATGGAGAGCAGTCTAGCAAAGGAAAATGAAGAAATCTTCAAAATGAAGTCAGATATCATCTCCCTTAAAATAGAAGCAAATGAAGATGCTCATATCAAGGAGGAAACTAAGAAACAACTTGCTAAGAAGAAATATGAGTGTGAAAGATTGGAAGAAGAGATTGTCTTCCTCAGGAAAAAGGTTGAAGGGATGACCAAAACCATGAAGAGCTCTCAAGCCTTGGATGACATGCTCAGCCATCAAAGATGTCCATTTGATAAATCGGGTCTCGGGTATGCAGGTGAATCCTCAAACAAGAATGATAATGCTTCAAACAAAAGGGATGTGAAGAAGCCAGAAAGAAATGGTGATGCTCCCAGTTCCAGCAAAGGCAAGGAGAAAAATCAAGGCAACAATGGAAGAAATCCTGCTCCAAGAAGAAATGTAGATAATGTCAAGGATGCTAGAAGCAATGGTTATCATCAAAGGATCTCAAGACAGAAATACTTCAGAAGTACATTAAGGAAATCTCAATACCCCAGGTACCAAAGTTTATTTCTTGGTTATTGGTATTCTTGTACAAACTTTGGTCACATGGAAAAATATTGTAAAGCATATCATAAAGATAGATGTTATGGTCCCCAACCATATCATAAAGATAGATATTATGGTCCCCAACAATCTCCAAGGAACAATTTTGCAGGAAGAAATCATGAATTCTTATTCATGAACAATGTAGAATGCTTCAAGTGTCATAACATTGGTCATATGGCACATGATTGTAACTTAACTTGGGCTCTTACACAAGTTAGAACCATTTCAAAGAAGAAAGTTACACAAGTATGGAGAAGGAAGCAAATGCAATCCGAAAGTCCCTTGAACTCTCTAGCCAACAACACATGTTATTGGCCTGATTTTTGACAATCTAAGAATTTGATGGGAAGACTCTGCCAAAAGAGATGATGCATACAGTTAGGGGGATCCTGTGATTCTTGATCATTATTGCAGAAGCTATTTGTGAAAGGTTCATTATGAAATCATTATTGAGCTATATTAACAATCATTCTTTGATAAAGATCATCTCTCAGGAGCACTCCATTGAAGAATTGATCTCTTAACTATTCTTTGAACTGTTGTTGAAGATGTTTTCCACTTGATCACTAAGTAGTAATTGGAGCAACAAAGGTGGTCATCTAATACTAGAGAAATAGGGCAAATAACTATGGTGTTGATATTACAGATGTTAAATTTTTCGACTCAAGGATTTGATGTGAGAACAGGGAGATTATGGACAAAATAGAGGCAACCTTCAAACAAACAGATATATCTGGGAATGAAGCATGAAGCAAGAGCATTTGGAAGCATCTAACAAAACTGAAGCATTGCAAAAATATGCCAATCAGTAAAAATAATTTAAAAGACAGTGACAGATTGGATATCAAAATCTGCTTGTGGAGATAACTTGTAGAGATTTTTTTTCAAGAACACAAGGAAAAGATGGCTCATCAAAAGACTATAGAAAGGAGAATGTTGTGCAGTCGAATACATCTCAGTAACTTAAGGAGAAGCACAGAAATACAAAGGAACTCTGATCTAAAGAGAGATAGCAAGAAATACAATTTCAATGGCATTTTCTCTTTATGCAGACTATGAAGGCCTCTTAATTCTGACTGTGGAGACAACAGAATATGGATTGAAGCATAAAAACCTGGACTTGATCATTTGGTGTGTGTCTATTTGCAATATGTTTGAAAGCATTGAAGTGGAGCATCCTTAAGCATTGTTGAAGCCATGATAAAGTAGTTCTGAGACATGAAGAGGGGATAATGTGCTAATTGATGATAAAGCATCAATCCCTCTATCTTGATTAAAAAGAATAGCGCTATTATAGGGGGAGTAACATACTCATGAAGATCTATAATTCATAAAGAACAAAAGCAGTTTGATAGGGGGAGTTCCTAAGCACTCCTTTGCCATTGATGTCAAAGGGGGAGAGAAGAAGAATATTGCCATCAATAACAAAGGGGGAGATTGTTGACCTAGATTGTCATTGATGTCAATATGAAAATATTCTGGATGAGTAAACAATGATGTGAGGCCAAGGAGAAGTAGAGAAAATCCGTGAAGAAACAGGAGCAAGAAGCCATGAGGAGAAACCAGAGGAAAGCCAAGATAGTCAAGCCATTGGAGAGAATATCAGAAGTCATAGGAGCTATCAGAGAAGAGCTATCAAAGCAGAGAAGAGGTATTGGAGCGGTATCGGAAGCCATCAGGGAAGCCATCAGAAGAGGAACATGCATCAGGAGGAGAAGCCAGCGGAAGAGCAGTTAACAGAGGAGCCATATTGTTCATTAGAAGGAACAAAGAGGAACACGCATCAAGAGGAGAAGCCAGCAGAAGAGCAGTTAATAGAGGAGCCATATCATGCGATATCAGAGGAATATCAGAGAAGAGCTATTGGAGCAATGCATCGGAAGCCATCACGGAGTCATATCAGACCAGAAAAGAGCAGAGGAGTATATATCGGGTTAAAGTATATAACCACATATATCGAGTTAAAGTATATAATATCGGGTTAAAGTCAAAGTGAATGCACGTGGTTATATTCCAAAAGGCGGATTTGTAACAATGGCAGTGGTTTTCGGGCAGACGCTAGGCGGTAAGTGATATTTAGAGGAGAGCGTATGATTCAATTAACCGAGTGACATGTAGGAGCGAGGAGGAGAGAGGAAACCGTTTTTCGGGCGGGTAATCCTCAAGCTATTTGTCTTCCTGAAATCCTTGTGAACTGTTGGATCTTGCAGGAGGTGATCGACGGTGGAGGATCAACAGACTGTTTGAAACTTCGGGTGTAATATCAACCGTCAAATCTGAGAGAGGGAAATCTATGGTGGAGAATGAGCCTAATAAAGGTAAGCATCGATAAACAGGGCAAGGCTATGGAAAAGTGGAAAATGTAAGTTTTTGTGTGTTTGCATATATTCCCATTATATGAGGGTTATAATAGAATTAAAGGGGATAAAGGGTTATGGGTTAAGTCCACATTAACCAAAGTTAAGAATTGAGGAGTATATATATTATATAGATGCGATAATAACACGGACCCGCGGCTCCATTATAAACCGCCCTAATGTAATATCGCATTTGTTGTGTCGCTAGTCTCAAAGTGTTGTCACCCCCGCAACCTTCGATTGCGATATATAGTTGCGGACCCGATGGTCCTATTATATCGCGCCCTAATGATATATCGCGTCCGCCATATCAGGAGTTATGTATTGCAGTGTTTTAAGCCTTGTCTCGTTAAAACTACAACAGCGATATATGTACGGACCGGACAGGACCATTGCAATATGACTTAATATACTATCACATCCGTCGCATATCGCAAGCCTCTTGTAAATCCTTGCCACATTGAAAGCGTCAATTGCGATATATATATATGGACCCGACGAAGTTATTAAAACAGTTTAAAATAATATCGCGTCGAGGTATCGGGGAATTGGCTATGTTATGTGCAAATCTACCGATTGCGATAAAGTTGTGAAGGAGCGGACTCGATGAAGTTGTTGGCATTATGAGATAAGTGTTGTCCTTGATGGCAAACCTCACTGATGACAACTCATAGTACAGAAGGTCAGCAGCAAGGAATTGATGATCAGACAGAAGGTCAGCAGCAAGGAATTGATGATCAGACTATAAGAAGAAGAGAAAGTTTATACACGCAGGTTCGTTAAGCCCAAGTCGCGTGTACACGCAGGTTGGCTTCAGCAAAAGCGCGTGTATGTGGAAACGTACCTTTGATCCATGACGGTTAGTCCTTGGAAGTTGTGCCTATGATTTCGGACCATTATGTCTCGACGGGCGTGTCGATCCCTAGTATTGAAGTTGATGGTATTGTGTTACTATGGTTTTGGCTCTTGGTATTGAACAAGGCCTAAGGCTATATAAGGAGAAGGAAATCATTAGGCAAGTGCATCTGAAATGTCTTGAATATCTGATGAAGCATTAGATCCAGTATGCAGGGTTATGGGTTGATGATGCATTGCTTGATCTGAGCTAAGGAGAGATCTCATCGGTTGATGGAGAACTAGATCTAAGGAGAGATCGGGATCAAATGGTTTGAAATGAACCATCTTTATGATGCTTATTCTAGATCTACATACTGACGCATGTATTGTTCTATAAACTTTATGAGTATGACTGATGTCTGGTACAGCTGCAAGTTATGAGAAATTATTTTTAGATCTGTACGCGGGTTGACTTTGGCAAAAGCGCGTATACACGCGGGTTTGATTCATCGAAGTAGCGTATACATTGTAAAGCTTGATATTTGAAGTTGCAGATGGATCTGATGGTTATTACAGAGTTCTGTGTCTGCTCTGTGTTCTGGTGACTGTTGTTAACAGGGTTTCAGTGATTCAGGGTTTGATGATTGTTTTGAGCTTCAATGATAGTTATGGGTCCAATATGAAAATTGGATGAAAAGTGGCCTTACAGATTATGTGTTCTGCTTCAGTGTATCCAGTCTGAAAATTGATGAAACGTGGTACCTGGAGGTGAGAAGATTGTAGGCAAGCACCTACGTACTAGTATCTAAGCTAGTACAAAAGCTAAAGGAGATCCTTGGAGCATTGTAGCAGGTAGCAGCCTGCGTACTAGTAAATGAATCGGCTAGTACAAAAGCAAAGGGGGTTGTAGCTCCCGTACTGGTATAAGACTGCACCAGTACAAATATTGTAAAAGGATTTTCTTATTAAGAAGAAGATTGAGATGACTTGCAGCAGGTGGTTTTCACCCACATTGGGTTTCCACCTTATATCTTTGTGTTCATGTGTGTGGCTCTTGTGTGATGCTCTGTTCTGTTATTCTGCACCTGTTTACTGTTAATATGCTTAATAATGATCTGATGCATTTACTGAAGATTAAGCTAACTGAATTATAAGATCTCTGGGTATACGCGAGTTTCATTAGACACAGTAGCGTGTACACGCGGGTTCACTTAATTGAAGTAGCGTATATGTTTCTGAGTATGAAATTGAAAAGATTGATTGATCTGATAATACTGATTCACCCCCCCCCTCTCAGTATTATTTCCAACAATTGGTATCAGAGCAGGTCCTTTGACAGAAGCTTGATCGCTTGAAGGAGATCCGTGGAACAATGGGAAAGAAGCTTAAAAAGAAAGCTCATAAGAAGAAGAAGACATCTCAAGAGATCTATGACAGTGGGAGAGTCGATTGGGGATTAGGTATAAGAAGCTCTTCAGATTCAGAATCAGATTCAGAATCATTATCAGGTATGAATGTATTATCCTCTGATGTTCCTGCTATATTTCCTTGTGAAAGTGATGGAAGTGATAGTGAAACTACTGAACATGCTTTTATGGGTGAGCAAGAAAAGTATCATATAGAGGCATTATTTAGAAGGCTTACAGACAAAGTTAAAGATCAACAAGATCTATTGAACAAAAGGGAATGTGCTTTCAAAGAAGAAGTTACCGAACTAAAGGCCCAACTAGAAGAAGGAAACAAGGTAAGAAAGCTTCTCAAGGACAAGGAAGACCAATGTCAAAAATTGCAGCATGAAGTGACATCATTAAGAAAAGAAGTCAACGAAAGAAGCACAACCATCAAGAAACTCAAAGATAGATCCAGCTACTATGATAATCTTGAAGCTACAATCCCCTCACTAAAAGGAGATCTTGAAGAATCAAAGAAGCAGAATACAGATCTACTCCAAGCTATTGCAAAACAAGAAAATGAAGTCACCAGCTTAAAATCTCAACTAGAATGTGCTTTCCGAATTCGTGAAATGCAGCAGGATCTGAATGAAGAACAAGAAAAGGAGATTCTCAAATTGAGGCATCAGTTGGAAGAAGAAAGGAAAGATGGAGAAGACATGAAGAAGCAATGTCTAGAAAAGGAGGAACAACTTCAAGTTGAGGTAAATATCTTGAAAGGTAAAATAGAAGAAAAGGATAAGCTTTTACGATTTCAAGATAGTTCTAAAGTCTTGGATGATATTCTTAGTAGTCAAAGGTCTCCTGCTATCAAGACTGGTCTTGGTTTCCATGAATCTGTTGAAGGTGAATCTAGTTCACAAGGTGAGGCAAGGAACTCTAAAGAGAAATCCAAAATGATCAACAAGGAGATGAAAGGTCAATCTCATCATCAACCAAGGAAAGAAAGTCTTCAAAGAAAATCTTTTACTCCTCCTATGAATAATGTTGAATGTTATGTATGTCACAATCTTGGACATGTTGCAGCTAGATGTAGAAGAAGAAGAGTTCAAGACTATTATGCGGACAGGTCATCTCAATCAAGGTACTTTAATGGATATTGCTTTGCTTGCAATATGTATGGTCACAAAGCTGCTGATTGCTACAGGAGGAATATGAAACATGTAAGATGTTATACATGCAACAAGCCTGGACATATAGCAAAGGAATGCAGGAACAAAGGATGGACATCACACCAAAAGAAGAAAACCTCATCACACTTGAAGATATGGAGGAAGAAGGAAGTACAGTCAGCACAATGTACTGAGACACAGCACAGCACAGACGTATCAGACTCAAGGGGAGCTGAAGGTGTAAAACTTCAGTGTTCTGAATCTCATACGCAAGTTCCTTAAATGGAAGTCGCGTGTATACGCGAGTTAGACACTGCAAAGTCGCGTATATGTCAGTCTGAGGAAAAGCGGTGGGGGCAGGATCAGAAAAAGGATCTGATATGATTCAGTCTATTATTTGCTCTATTGGTTACAGTCTGCTGAGGATGTGTGGAAATGTCTTGTTACCTGTATGATGTCTAGAAGTGTTTTTGATCCTAACTTGAGGATGATGATGTTTTGGTGCTTATTGCTGATATATATCTAACAGATGGCACAGGTTGAGGGGGAGCATATGCCTTTAGCAATTCAATGTTGGCATTATGGTTAATAATCCTTGGTGATGATTCTTATATGGCTAAATGATATCTCTTGCTATTGTGAGTTGTCTATGATAAACTCTCATATGATTCTTGGAGTTACATAGAAGATGTTCAGATCAGATTTATGGTTGATTCTTTGATGATGCATGTATGGTGCTTACATGGTGATCTTCATAAGAACAAGGAGAAGTACAAAGCTTGAATTCACATCTTCCTCACTTGATGATGAGTCACTTATATACTGCTGTTGTCATAAAGATCATACAGTTATGATGCAGGCACTCATGTGGATAAGGATTGTTGCTGTTGATGATATCAAGAAGTTTTGTCAAATGAGCTTGAGCTCAAGATACATAGTGCTGACACATGGATGACTACTCAAAGTTGCTTTATTGAAGACATGGTGATGAGTTCTTATCTATATGATGATAGGTTGATCCTTACATATGTTAATTGATGCAGATGTTCCCAAGTAATGATACTTGGATCATGTAGAGCTTGATGAAATGGCTATGGTGGTTTCACACATGAAACAATGTGAATGACTCTGAATTCTGTTCAAAGAGATAAATTGATGCAGACATACCTTGTTATAGGTTGATGACCTATTCTCTACAGGACATTTACAGGTTGCTGATATGAAAATTTGTGTACGCGTGTTGTTTAAAGGATATCCGCGTGCATACGCCGTTTTACAAGGGGATAGTCGCGTATATAGTGTACGCGTGTTGCGTAAGGGATATCTGCGTATATACGCTTGTTTATCTGGATGCAGACGCGTATATGGAGTTTTTGAAGGAAATCAGCAGGGACAGATGTTGGTTGCAGAAAGTCTGATATGGATCTGACAGAGATCATCTGGCACAGGTTCAGAGGGAGCAGATAATCTTCCAATAATGCATTGTTGGCATTATCTTAAATCTTTTTGTTCTAGTTCACATTTGGTGTTGATTTCAGGAGGAACAAAGGCGAAAGGAGAACAGAAGGATCTCTTGGTTGCTGATCTGAATGGTGATTATCAGATGCTGCTGGTGACTTTCATAAGTCTTGATCTAATCTCTATGTCATATATCTCTTTTGTGGTATCTCTTTCATGGTGTCAAGGTCATGTAACGGCCTATTTTGGTTTCCCCACTATGCCTGGGATGATTAATGCAATATGATTGGTTATCATATGTAAACTTTTGATATATCCCCACTTGGTTGGGTGGATGAGCCAATTTTTGTATATCCTCACTTAGTTGAGAGATGAATGTATGTATGAGTTTTTGGTGATAGGAAGGTCTTTTATGATGTATAGAGTCATGTTCTTCTTGAAGAACATCTTTTGCAGATCTTGCCTACTGTCAGGAAGAGCATGAACAGCACACTTCAGCGGCACAGAGATTCAGCATGTACTCAGAGGGAGCATGGACAGATTGGTACACCTTGGCATATACAAAGGGGGAGTTTATTCAGAGATTTCAGCAGGTACTCAGGGGGAGTATGGACAGAGGAATGATTCAGCAAAGGAAGAGAATATCTTGGTCCACCCTTTGCCCTTGATGTCAAAGGGGGAGAGTGATTTGGTGTTGTTGCCATCAAGTCCAAAGGGGGAGATTGTTGGCATTATGATGCATGTGTTGTACTTGATGGCAACCCTCTCATAGAAGAATATCTCACTTAAGTATAACTGGGTGAATCTTCAGAAGAGATATCAGATATGACTGATGGAGGACAGCTCAAAGGAATCAGATGATGAATCTTCAGAAGAGATATCAGATGTGACTGATGGAGGACAGCTCAAAGGAATCAGATGATAGTTCTAAGTATGACAAAGTTAGCTTTGCCATCAAGTCCAAAGGGGGAGATTGTTGGCATTATGAGATAAGTGTTGTCCTTGATGGCAAACCTCACTGATGACAACTCATAGTACAGAAGGTCAGCAGCAAGGAATTGATGATCAGACAGAAGGTCAGCAGCAAGGAATTGATGATCAGACTATAAGAAGAAGAGAAAGTTTATACACGCAGGTTCGTTAAGCCCAAGTCGCGTGTACACGCAGGTTGGCTTCAGCAAAAGCGCGTGTATGTGGAAACGTACCTTTGATCCATGACGGTTAGTCCTTGGAAGTTGTGCCTATGATTTCGGACCATTATGTCTCGACGGGCGTGTCGATCCCTAGTATTGAAGTTGATGGTATTGTGTTACTATGGTTTTGGCTCTTGGTATTGAACAAGGCCTAAGGCTATATAAGGAGAAGGAAATCATTAGGCAAGTGCATCTGAAATGTCTTGAATATCTGATGAAGCATTAGATCCAGTATGCAGGGTTATGGGTTGATGATGCATTGCTTGATCTGAGCTAAGGAGAGATCTCATCGGTTGATGGAGAACTAGATCTAAGGAGAGATCGGGATCAAATGGTTTGAAATGAACCATCTTTATGATGCTTATTCTAGATCTACATACTGACGCATGTATTGTTCTATAAACTTTATGAGTATGACTGATGTCTGGTACAGCTGCAAGTTATGAGAAATTATTTTTAGATCTGTACGCGGGTTGACTTTGGCAAAAGCGCGTATACACGCGGGTTTGATTCATCGAAGTAGCGTATACATTGTAAAGCTTGATATTTGAAGTTGCAGATGGATCTGATGGTTATTACAGAGTTCTGTGTCTGCTCTGTGTTCTGGTGACTGTTGTTAACAGGGTTTCAGTGATTCAGGGTTTGATGATTGTTTTGAGCTTCAATGATAGTTATGGGTCCAATATGAAAATTGGATGAAAAGTGGCCTTACAGATTATGTGTTCTGCTTCAGTGTATCCAGTCTGAAAATTGATGAAACGTGGTACCTGGAGGTGAGAAGATTGTAGGCAAGCACCTACGTACTAGTATCTAAGCTAGTACAAAAGCTAAAGGAGATCCTTGGAGCATTGTAGCAGGTAGCAGCCTGCGTACTAGTAAATGAATCGGCTAGTACAAAAGCAAAGGGGGTTGTAGCTCCCGTACTGGTATAAGACTGCACCAGTACAAATATTGTAAAAGGATTTTCTTATTAAGAAGAAGATTGAGATGACTTGCAGCAGGTGGTTTTCACCCACATTGGGTTTCCACCTTATATCTTTGTGTTCATGTGTGTGGCTCTTGTGTGATGCTCTGTTCTGTTATTCTGCACATGTTTACTGTTAATATGCTTAATAATGATCTGATGCATTTACTGAAGATTAAGCTAACTGAATTATAAGATCTCTGGGTATACGCGAGTTTCATTAGACACAGTAGCGTGTACACGCGGGTTCACTTAATTGAAGTAGCGTATATGTTTCTGAGTATGAAATTGAAAAGATTGATTGATCTGATAATACTGATTCACCCCCCCCCTCTCAGTATTATTTCCAACAGAAGTTATAGATGCGGGCGTAATGCATTTGAAGTCCGGCCTTATGTGTTCGGAGGGTATATTTTCCGTGTATTTCCTGTGCATCCTTGTATTCCGATATATTGTATGGTCCCGGGTTTAAAGGCTTAAGGCCTTGTCATATTAAAGCAGTGATTGTGATAAAAGGATGATGTGGCATGTGGGACCTCTATATGGCTATAGTCTCTCTTATATGGTTTCCATGAACAATTAATGTATATTGTATGAATATTAAAAAAAAAGGCCTCTCTAATATTTTTTAATATGCAACACTATTGTAATTCGGCCTCTCTTCCACATTAATGTGTCCTATGTGTATTGATGGATTTGAAGAGACAGAGGAAGCCGAAGAGTGAGCGCAGAGGAAGCTGAAAGATCAAGCGAGCATTGAGGAAGTCGAAGAGCCAGCAGAGAAAGGAAGCCAAAGGTCAAGGGTATCAGGAATATAAAACAGAGAACAAGGAAAGTTTAGAGGTTGGAAAAACTGGAAGAAACAGAGGCAGCGGTAGGTCTAGCAGGACAGGAGGAAGCTGAAGGTCTAGCAGGACAAGAGGAAGCCAAAGGTCCAGTAGGACAGGAGGAAGCTGACGAACGACCAACTCTGTTGATCAGGATAACCTGTGAAAGGCTCATACCAGCGATGAATTAATCAAAGCTTACTGCAGCTAATAGTAGACTCACTAAAGCTGTGTGGAGACATTATCAGAGATCATGATGGCTATTGCAAACTCTGTGTGGACAGTCTGAAGAGTTGTATAGACTTCTTCATATGAATATTGATTGGCATTGATGTTGTAGCATGGAGACTATAGTGAAGCTGTAAATAGATAGAACTCAGTAAAGAAGAGTTCTGAGAGCAGAACATTACTATCAAACATGCCTTGACAAGAGGGTTGGAGCCCTTGGGGTTGGTGCCTCATAAGTTTGAAGGATTGGTGTCCTTGGAGTTGGTGCTTCTATATCTAAGGTTGGTGCCTTATCAAAACAGATCTCAAAACAGATCCAGACAATTTGTAGCAAAGGGTTGGAGCCCTTAAGGTTGGTGCCTCAAAACTGGAAGGATTGGTGTCCTGGGAGTTGGTGCTCCTAAGTCCAAGGTTGGTGCCTTGACAAAATAGAGTTGGCACTCTGGAGGTTGGAGCCTCACAAAAGTCCAAGTTGGTGCTTGGAAACGGATTGGAATCATATATATATTGTATCTATTTTATTGCAAAGATTATATTAATAAAAGCATTTATTCTTGTTTTTCATCTTGTGTTCTAGATATAAATGTTTTAACTGGTAAAAATAACAATTGAAAAGAAATATTGATTCACCCCTCCCCCCTCCTCAGTATTTCCAATAGAGTTGAAGTGGATTCTTCTTGATCTCCCATCTGGCTAAAAAATTTTGATGGAAAGCATCAAGGTTGGTTATACTTCTTGCAGGTAAACCCCTAAACCATTTCTTAACATCACCTCCTAAGATTTGGGTAAACAATCTCATTTTAACATCAGCTTCATCTACTTCTTGGAGATCAAACACATCATTCATCCTATCCACATGTTGTTGGGAAGTATTAGCACCAGTATTATCAAAGGTCACAATTTTGGATGGATAATCTGCAGGCATAGCATTTAGTTGGCCTAGTAACACCAAGGGTGCATACCTTCCTGCCATAACTGTCCTAGTAGATTTACTTGAGGATGGACTTAATGGAGGTGCGGTTTTGATAACTATAAGGATAATAGGGATAGTAGTTTGAGAAATCAAAGATAGCGAAGTTGAAACTATGGAATGAGTAGGAATGGGAGGCTATAGATGTATAGACTGGGAAGACTGACTAGACAAAGAGGTTGCTGCAACAGTTAAAGCAGAGAATTCAACAGATTGTTGAATAAAAGCTTCTTCAATAGCTTGGTCCAAGACTGAAACTAGACCTTGTAATTTGTCAAATTGTTGTAAAGATTCAAGATCAGGATTTGTTTCAAGGACTTGGGTTTGGGGTACATATGGTTGCAATATGGCTTTATCTATGACAATTTGATCTACAAAAGCCTCAAACTTTGATCTAAACAAACTTTGTTGGAAAGGCAAATCAAATTCTATGTCTTGTAAAGTTTCAAATTTCTCTGGAAGAGAATTAGACCTTGACAAAGGAATATTTTCCAGAGGAGAATTGAATCTAGACAAGGGACTATTACTACCTTGACTCTCAGTAAAAATTTTCTTTCTCACCAACTTCTCAGGGTTATCTATGAATTCAACAGGGTTGGGATCAGGGTGAGATCTAGTGTAAATTCTTTTGGGAGCTAGGGCTATGAAAAATCATCACAAAAAAATTAAAATCAGAATCAATGATACAGTAAATATATACAAAATAACAATCTTAGACCATGTATTTCATAATGACACAACAGTTGTTTATTGAAATACTTGATTTAAAACCAGGGAATAATAATGTTTTGGACTAGAATGTATCGTTCCCCAGTATGGTCGCCACTATGTTATCGTTCTATACTTTTAATATTGGCAGAATAACTATAGAGGACAACATCAAACCACTTTTGAAGTTGGGATCTAGCCCTTACAACTCCAAAGAGGGATCCCTCTTTATGATTTAACTTTGTTTCTTTAATATGATCTTATGCTAGTTATAATTATGCTTGATTATTTGTTTGAATTTGTTTGAATGGTTTGGTTGGTTGATCTGATTAAATTATTTTCTTTTCTTTGGGCTATGGAGTCAAATAAAGCTGGATATTGCATCAAATGTTCAAAAGAATAATCACAGGGAAATCTAGTTACATTTACTGGATCTTTAAAGTGAATAATTAAATGAAGAAAAGGTGTTTTTACTAATGATCGAAAATTATTTAAGAATTTTTCAATCAGACTTTCGAAGGAAAACATACAGATTGTAAAAATAGTCTGAATAAGGTGTTCAATTAACAAATCTTGTTTTTCACATTTCCTATTTTAAAATTATATTTTCAGATGATTATAACGTAGATAAAAACAATGGGAACAAATATTACAATAGGAAAAACATCACCAGTCAATTGCAGCACGAGAATCTTGTGAAAGTCTTTGTATTAATGACACTCCAACATCGTGGAAAAAGTACAATGCTCAATAAGAAAAATTACAATGATCAGGAACCGACCCCCAATACTTTAAACGAATGAAGTATTTAAACTAAATTTCCAAAAGGATTACAATGAATCTTGCATCGACATGGAAATCTATTATTAACTACTAAATAACAGAATGACTAATGTGACCAAAAAAGGTGAATTTGGTGAAGTGATCCGTATGTCTGGCACTATTTTCGCGGAGAACAGTTGCTGAGTTGCCGCGATTTGGGTGTTGCATTAGGTGTAGCTGATCTTTTCTTTACTCTTGAAATTTGCACAATTTATCCCACTGCTCCTCATCTGGTATGGTTATTTTTGTTGCCTTAGAGTAGATCTCATCTACCTTAGTATATCGAGAAAATGTAGGCTTTACCAAGAAAATATGCTTTATCTCATGCTGAATGAAAATATCATTGCTGATAGTTTCTAAAAAAACTCTCCTTGTCATAGCACCTTTAATGTGGGAAAATTTAGTAGTGTCCCTTGCAATGTCTTTAAGCTTCCTCATATAATCTTCCCTAGTCATTAGTTTGTCATTAATTACAAATAAAGAAGGCAAGCCCCTCTTTGTTAATGCCTATATTTTGTTGAAAAATGTGTTGACTGTTATTTCTAAACTGTGACATTTTTCTTTAAGCTCCACAATCAAATTTTTCTTTCTAAGAACTTTCTTCACTTCCAAGATTGTCTTTGTCTAGTCATCTACTCCCAAATAATCCAACTCATATCTATTTTTGGAATTCAAAAACTTGATGATGTTGTTGGTTGTGGCAGGAATATCTCCCAACTCGTTGTGAATAGTGGAAATGGCCTCGTTAGCTCTCTCAATCAACTCTTTCCGCGCAAATATAATCTGAATACATGGACAGATTTCATCCATGGCTTCAATAATATTGGTCCATATAATTTCCTTAACTTGACCTAGTGTATGGCCAATGGAGGATTCACTTGTGGACTTCTGCCATCTTTCTATCTGCTTCTGATCTCTTTGTAGCTTTATTGCATGGAAAGTCTCAGTCTTTGCCTTCTAGTCTTGCAGAACATTAACTTGAGCCTGCAATATTTTAATTTCTTTTGTTTGGAGAGACATATTCTCCACTGCACTTGCCAACTGATCTGCAGTATTCCCTGTGTTTGTTGTAGAAGATGTAGATGTAGGAACTGCTATAAGAGGTATAGCTTCCAAAGGGACAATAGACATTATTGTAGCTTGCTCCTTTTCTTTGATTATTTTTCCATCTCTATTTCCATTTGTTTCAACTGTACATTCTGCTCCATGATGAGCTTCATCATGTCTGTCTTCTGTGACTCTGTTTCTTCAATGTCTTTGGCCAGAGGATCTTTTGTGGCTGGTAATTTCAACTGTTTTCTCAATGCTGCTATGTCAGTATTCTTCTTTCTTATGATCTCTTCTGCAACATTGATATTTGAAGGACCATATCCTAATTTGATTACCAAGTCCTCCAAAGATTTGATTCTTGTGTCTTTAGCCAGTGAAGAGACTTTCTCCATCTTCAATTGTGACTAAACATTAGATAAAGAAACCTGTAATTTGGACAAACTCATAGCAATGTTAGTGAGTGTAGATTAAATAATTTGACCAGTTTGTCTGTGCATCTCCATTTGATCAATGGGATGTATGTCCTTTATATCAAATTCAAATGAAGTCTTTTTGTAATCTGATGCTGCCTTGGGTTGTGGGATCTGTGCTTGGAGAAAAGCCATCTGCATTTTTCCTTTCTCAGAGTCAAAGGCTGACAACAGTCTACTTTGAGAACTAGAAGTCTGCTTCCAGAACTGATTATATGTATTGATCTTCAAAGCTTCATTTCTCAATTTAATCTCCTTGAATATATCAAATATTCTTTTTTCTTTCTCCTCTGTGGTAGATGTACTGGTTTGCATAACTTGTTGTTGATCCTGTGAAGTTGTCGAGGTGGTAGGAGAAAGTGTAGCCTGATCACCTTCTTGTGAGGAAGCAGGTGTCTCTCTGGTGGTGATAATATCTTCTTGAGTTGAATCCTTGCTTAGGTTTACTTTGGGATTGAGCTTAGTCCTCTTCCTGTATATGATTTTGAAGTCTTCGCTGGGAGCATCAGTCACTGAAGGTGACTCTTCTTCTCTGATCCTTTTTGTTGCTTTCTCCTGTGTGACAGGAGTCTGTAATGTTGAAGTTGACACCAATTGCTCCTCTGCCTCTTGTAGAGTGTTTTCAGTCCATTCTAGCTGGTTCTTGTATCTCTCAATCTCTGGTCTGAATGTATGAAGATAAGTTGTAGATTTATTTTCTACCCTTAACTTGGAGATGACACCTAATGGATCATATGACCATGTAAAACTAAGGCTGAATTGCATTTCTTTCAGCAATCTGTCTACTTCTTCCCCTGCTGCCCTGCTATTACAAATGAAAGGTCTTATTTGGGTTTTGATCTTGAATTGAGATTTCTTCTTGGCAGACACAAAATGAATCTCATCAACATTGAGCATTTGCCTGATGTATTCTAGGGAAAAAATCCTCATTGGGAGGAATTTTGGCAGTTTATAAGGAGCAAGTTCACACCCATATATCCTTAGCTCTGTGTAATTTTGGTAAAGATATCAATCTCCTGTTTGGACTCGGTCTGATAACTGTAGAATTTTCCTAATTTCTTCACTGATTCTTGGCTCTAGACTGCTGCTTAGGAGACTGAGTGTTGGATGTACAAACATTTCTATGAATTGTTTGTATGAGTATTCTTTTTGCTCCTTCATTACTAGTGTAGTCCAGAAGACGACTAGTTGTTGATTTCCCTCGTCATCCAACTTTTGTAATGCAAGTTGAGCTTGTCTCCCTGAAAACACAAAGACATATATACTAACACAGAGGCATATTTAAATACTTCCTTAGTTTGGAATTTGAAAAATTTTTCATGGATGGAATCTGCAAGGAATTGGCTAAAGTTAAACAAAATGGAAGGCTTGGAATCTGTGGAGAAAATGGAAGGAAATCCTATAATGGCTTCATCTACCCACTGATTTGAGTAATAACCAAGGAGGTAGGAGATGATTGTAATGATATATTTGGCTCTCTTAGGGAAAATGGAGGATGGATAGGGAGGATTTTTTTTGGGTAATGGGGCATCTTCAGTCAAGAAAAGCTCAAGGATTTTGGTTATTTTTTCAAAGTCCAATTTCTGATATAATTCGGTGAGTGCTTAATGAGAGAAAGGAGTGGCATTTTCTGTCATAGGATCTTGCATCATTTGGTCTATAGATTGGGGATTTATGGTGAATAAAATTTCTCTTGTAGGGGCAATAACATCTCTTTGGCTGGGTACATAACAAGCATGACATTTCCTGATGAATTCATGGGTACTTTGGGTGTGGGGAAATATGTAATGGGGTAAATTGGATTCCCACAGTCCAATATCATTAGACTTATCAATGAATTTGTGTTCAAGCCAACAATACATTTCAAATAAATCCAACTCACACAGGGTTTCATGGTTTTGTAATCTCTGTCTGCCAAAGGAATATGATGAAAATCGATCGGAGGGTGGATCACACGACTCACAGGTTCTTCCCATGCCTTATCTTTAGGAGGCATTATCAGATTAGGCTGAGAAACTAGTGAAATCTGGATTGGGCAGGTTTATAGGGTGCAGAGATGGACTTGGATTCGAGAAGACAGGAAAACAAAGGCACTGGTTTGAAAGGCAGTTAGCTGGTGTGATCCTCGGCTGGGTGAAACTGTTGCAATTTGAATTGGAAAACTTGTCACAAAAAAATGGTATTAGCATAGTATGAAATTGGTAACTTATGAATGGGCGAAAGGAGGAACTTTATAGTTTTTCGGCTTCCTGTTGATGATGGTGTGGGTCCATTACATTAACGGTTAAGTAATTAAATTAATTAATGGGTTGATTTGGAGGGAGTGGATGTGATTGGTGGGAGCAATGGATAGATGAGGTGGCGGGAGGGGATTGGCGGGAGTGTAACAGATAGGGCGGTGGTTTCATGTGGCGATGAAAACCATTTTCGGAGGGGGCTTGAGGTGGTTAATAGTTTTGGCAAGGGGGGGTGAAAAAGCATGAGATGGTGCCACATTGTTGTGGGTCCGGGATTCAATACCACCCGTTTCGGAACCCTCCCCCGCAAAGTTCAGATGGTGGGGGGGGCCGAAACATAATATTGGTCATCGGATGTGAAAAAGGTGGGTTTGGATGAGGTGAAAGGTGGTGGTAATTTATCGCAATTCAATGGACATGTGGTGGGGTAGGGGAATGAACGACATATATAAGTGGAGGAGTGATTTTGGGGTGGTGAACTTAGGAATAATGGAATAACGCACCAAATGTCTTTTGATATAATGAACCTTAGAATAAAACCTTTGTCCTTTTGCTTTTCTCCTGCGCATGAAAATATCTTTAACATTTGACTTAGGATAAAATTTTCATGCTTTTCCTAAAATCACCATTGTACTTCTACCTACCCTCTCATTTCAATTCTTTTTCTAAGCTAACATTTTCTCTTCTTGCTTTGCAGGGTGCATTTAAACTAGCAGACCCAGAACACTTTTTTTTTATGAAAATATACCTTGTCCTATCACTTATCTTACCATTGATTTAGATTAAACTGTTGAATCAATTTCATTTCTACCTAGCTACTGATTTACCAAGATTAAACTATTTGGTAAATCTTTATTCACTAACCTATTCAATAGAAATTGAAATGTGTTCAATCATGATTAAAATGTATGATTTGAACAAAAATTTAGTCATTGTGGCATTCAAAAACAATTTTCACACAACCTTATTTGATAATGGGCTAAAAGAACTAACTTATTAGTAGTGGCATTTAGACTTGCAGCACTTTCTGTATTATTTTCTATTTTTATTTTGTGGGGTTCTTATTTCCTTCTTTTTTTTTAACATACCCTCTTTTCATTTTCTTTTTTCATATATTTTGAAAATCATTTGAATATTGAAATTTATGTACAATATGAAATTACAAATACAAAATACTCCATTACCTTGAGATCCTATAATTTATAGGACCCTAACAATTCCCTTAAAGTATCAAAATATCCTTTTTACAGCTTGCATATGTGATTCCTTTGGTGTTGACTAAAATCTTGCAACCATTCCTACTTCCTACATAATATTTGTTCTTGAAGTTGTTAAGTATAGTACACTCCCAATCATAAATCTATAATGTGTTGAATTGACTTTAGGAGATGTGTCATCCTTGCTTAACTTGCATCTAGTAATCATAGGAGTACTAACTGGTGCACATTATTCCATTCCAAACTGCTTGAGCATCTCCTTGAGGCATTTAGTTTGGGCAATGAAAATTCCTTTGATGGTTTGAGAAATTTATAGTCCAAGGAAGAAGGATAATTCTCCAATCATTGACATTTTAAATTCCTTTGACATTTCATAGAAAATCCATGACTCATATCATCGTTATTGCTTCCAAAGATGGGATCATCCACATATACAAGTGTAATCAATAAGTTGTCATTTTCCATCTTGATGTATAGATTATTGTCAGCAACCCCTCTTTTGAAATCTCGTTGTTGAAGATAGTGGTCCAACTTGGCATACCAAGATTTTGGAGCTTGCTTTAACCCATAAAGAGATTTCTTCAATTTGCACACAATGTTTATTTTTGAACAAGTCAAAACCTTTTATATGTTCGATGTATACTTCCTCCTTTAGGCTCAATTTAGAAAGGTTTATTTAAAATCCATTTGATAAAATTTGAATTCTTTCAAATACACAAATGTCAAGAACATTATCTAGCAATTGGAGAAAAAAAAAAATCAAAGTTTTTTCCTTCAATTTGTGCATAGCCCTTACAAACAAGTCTTTCCTTGTTATTGATAATTTTCGCCTCTTCATTCATCTTGTTTTTTACTACCCACTTACCAATTGTATTTTTATCTTTTGGTCATGGCGCAAGTTCCCAGGTTCCATTTTTCTCAATTTGATTCAATTTTTCTTCCATAGCATTTACCCAATGTTGGTACTCATTGGGTTATCCAAATTCCTTTGGCCCTATTTTGGATAGCAAAGCAAGATTGTATTTTCCTAGTGAATTGGTCATTCTTTTTTGGGTTTGTATTCTTGCATCAACATCTCCAATAATTTGGTTCTTTGGGTGGTGTTTTTGCACAAATTTAAAAGTTGTCTTTGGATGGAGTTTGTTCTTCCTTTTATTATTATTTATAGTAATCTCTTCTTGATCCACATATATGATATCCTTTGAATTCTCATTTGTTTGTTTTGCTTCTTTTACTAGTCAAGCTTCTACTATTGTTACATCAATGCATTCAACAAATTTAAGTAGGATTTTATTATAGCATTTTTAAGCTTTGCTTCTTGTTGAGTATCCAAGGAATATTCCCTCATCTACTCTAGAATCAAATTTGTCCAATTTATCATCATTTATATGTTGGAAAATCAAGCCTATTTGTAGGATTAATGTTGATTCTCCTTGATAATTACTTGTGATATTTGTTGGCTTTTTATTATTTAGTTTTACTTCTTCATCAAGCAATTACCAAAACATGAAGATCACAAAGACACAAAGAACACAAGATATAGGCTCCAAGCCAAGGAAAAATCCCACATTTGGAGAAAGCCCGAACAATCATCATCTTATAGAATCAAATCAAATGAGACCTCCAAGATGCAAAGACCAAGACCTCCTCTAAGTACAAATTCAGCCCTCAAAAAGCCTTCCTGAATCAAGTCAAATATGACCAAACTTCTCAAAATATGATCCAAGTCAAAGTTTCAATCCTCCATCTCAGGTCTGTAATTTGGACTTGCAATTCTCAACTTCCTGCAATTATCCAAAAACCCTAGCTTCGCACGTGTGAGAGAATCCAAGTGTGAGATCATATTTTTCTTCTTTTCTTTCTCTTGCTCTTGTTCTCTTGATCTTCATTCTTATTGATTCAAACCGAACTTGAAGTACATCCAAATGATTCAAAGTTTCTTCCTTTATATTCCCTTCTCAATAAGTTGAATAAGCCTATCCTAGGTCAGGTTTTCACTAGCAAGGCCAACTTGGTCTTGGGGGTCATTCTGTCTTTCTAGACTCAAAAACCATTTTTCTCTCTTGATAAAAAATGCCTGAATGGGTCTTATACATATGAAAAAGCCTCTTTTTGACTCATTGAAACCTAGGAGCATGAAGAACATGCTTGACCTAGACTTGAGAATGAAACCCATGCTTAAATAAATTCTTCTTCTTTTACGTGAAATACAAATTGATACAAGTACAAAGAAAAGTATGAATACCAAACCTAGTTACTTTTCCAACATTATCTTAATGTAACATTTCCTTCCAAAATTTTTGAAATACTTAACTGAATCTAGCATGCTTTTCCATAACTCAATGGTGTCTTGTCGTTGTTAACTCACAGTTGTGCTCTATTCATGGTGTAAATTGTTGTAGCAAACGCTTCTTTCCAAAACTTATCTGATAATTTGGCTTCTAACAACATTGTACTCATTGTTTCTTGTATCGATATGTTATTTATTTCTACGACTCCATTTTGTTGTGGAATTATTTCAACTAAATGGTGTCTCTTGATTCCATACTTCTCATAGAATTCATTAAAATCATTTGAGGTAAATTCTCCTTCTCTATCTGATCTTAGGCATTTTATTATTAGATCACTTTCATTTTCAACTAAGGCTTTGAATAATTTCAAAGTATCTAGTGCTTCTGATTTTATTTTAAGAAATGAAACCCAAGGCATTCTAGTATAATCATCAATAAATAGCATAAAGTACATTTCACCTTGCAGAGTTGGTGTTCTTGTTGGTCTACATATATTTGTGCGAACAAGATGTAGTGGACTTGATGTCAAGCAGTTTTTTAACGTGAAGATCACTCTTGTTTGTTTCCCATGTTGGCAAGATTTGCAAATGGCACTTGTTGGTTTCAAGATTTTAGGCACATCTCTCACTACTTGTGTTGTGTTGCTTTTAACCAAACTATCAAAGCTCAAGTGTCCTAGCCTTTTATGCCATAAACAACCCTCATATGTATGTCTAATGTAGCATTTTTTTCCTTTAATTTCATCAAGAATATATACATTGCATGGAGTCCTTATTGCTCTTCTCACTAATTTTTGAATTAATCTTCCTTATTTCACAATCTTTAGCATGAAAAGTGTGATCATAACCTTGATTGCACATTTGGCTGACACTTAAAATATTATGTTTGAATCCTTCAATGTAAAAAACATTTTTTTCTTTATTCTTACCATTGTCAAAGCTTACGGTACCTCTCCAATGATTCTTGCAAATCCATTGTCTCCAAAAGATACAATTTCTCCTTTTTCGTCTTTTAAAGTAATAAATTAATTTTGATCTTCGGTCACGTTTCTAGAGAACCCGCTACCAACGAACCACTGATTTTGATTGTTTCGAGAATAGATAACTAGTATGCATTTCTTATTTGGTGCTTCTTCATGTTTTCTCTTCCAAAACTCTTCTCTTGATATTGTAGGATAGTCTTGTGCCACATGTCCAAAATTGTTTCATCTATAAAACTCTATACTATACTTGGATAATGTGCAAACGAATTATGATTTTTGTTGTCATCATTATCTCTAATTATGATGTCTACGTTGTTTTTTTATAGGTTTGATGAGAACCTCTTTCATAATCATTGTTGACATAAATTTTACCATATGTTGCTCGATGACCAAAATTTTTGCATGAAAAATGACTGAGAAAAATACTTTGATACTTGGTTGAGTATGGTTTCCTTTATAGAATATTTCTTTTGAAGTTGATATGCTTTGGAGATGATCGAAATATTTGCTAGTCCTTTCCCCTTATTATATTGATGTTTGCATTGTGAATGGACCCCTTGAGAGCATCAACATAGCTTTTTGGTGTAGCAATGTTTCTAGACTCCTCTCATCTCTTGTCCTTACTTTCGCTGAGATTGGAGCATTCAGGTTTTATTTGAACTTCCTTACCCAGTGACTTAGTGTTTGCATCTTCTTTGTATGAGGTCTCACCCATATAACCAAGACTGGTATTTTCATATGGTGATGTTTGACTGCTGAGAATTGCATCTAGGGTTTGATATATTTTCATGTTTTCGTTGAGCTTATCTAGATCTTTCCTTAATAAGACAATTTTTGTTTCAAGATTTTCACAATTTTCTTCCTTTTCTTTTAGGTGACTGCTCAACACTTCTTCAACTCTTTTTTCTTCCTCTCTTGTCATCTTGGTGAAGATGATTTCCTTAGATATTTTCTTGTTATTTTTCTTCAAGTTATCAATTTCTTTTAATGCACTGATAAGTTCTACTTCAAGATCCATTATGCCAAATAATGTGAGGTATGATTAGGACTTCACATTGGGGAGATCCCATAACTATTGGCGGAACATTCTAGACCGTCAATAGATTTGGTGCTAGAAGGACGACATATGGCAAGATGACCCTATGGAGTTTTGTTTTAAATTTATATTTTGAAATGGCTTCTCTCCTTATCCTTATTTTGGGTGTTTATACGTGGTTTTCATTGATGTGAACCCAAGCAACACTAGTAGTTGCCATACCTTTTGTCACTCAAAATGACATGGAAATTCATGGATTTTTGTGCCAGGGTCATCCTTAATGGATTTTCCTCATCGAGATGTTTCTGGTGGTATGTGGCATGCCATGTAGTTCTTCATGTTTTGAGAGATATTCAAGTTTGAAGTTGAAGACCCTAGTTAGTGGGCTAAAACCCCAAGGGGTGATGACATGGCACACTTTCATTAGTTGTTGATCATTAAACATCAAGCTTCAGGGTTAATTATCATGTTTTGTGGAGAAATCTTCTTGAGGAAGGCATCACAATTATTTTACACCCGTAAGAAGTATCCTACATCACATAAAGGTTAAACCCTTCACCAAAAAGTCTAGTGAACTTCCTTTCTTTGGCTTTAAGATATTTAAAATTCACATTTAGACTTGAAATCACTCTTCCAAATGTGAATTCAGTGTGACTTCTAAGAGGCCTCTTTCATCCAATAGTTTGTCTATGAAAGGACACCACAACAAAATGGAGTTGTTGAGAGGAAGAACATAAGTATAGAAGAAATGGACAGAACAATGCTCAATGATTCAAAATTGCATAAAAAGAATTGGGTTCAGGAAATTGATACAGTTGTGTGCATTTTGAACATAGGATTACTTAGGATAAATTCTGATAAGACCCCATATGAACTATGGAGAGGAATACCAACAAATGTCAAACATTTTTTAGTTTTTGGAAGCAAATGCTACATCAAAAGGGAAGACTAGAAGACAAGAAAATTTAACTCTCGGGTAGATGAAGGCATCTTTATTGGCTATTCTCACAAAAGGAAATCACACAGATGTTATAATCAGAGACTTAATCATAGAGTTGAAAGCATCGATGTAAAATTTGATGAAGATCATGCCCAAAGATTGAGCAAGGAAACTCCTCTTAAAGCAAATCAAAGACACGAGAGACAAAACCAGGAAAGTAAAAAAGGAAGTCACGAAGCAAGTACAATCGAATGAGGAAACTAATGACAACCATGAAAGGGACAAGAAGTTAAAGGAGGCCAAGCTCCAAACCTACCGAGGAAAATTTGAGCAGCTAAGAATGAATGAACAAGAGAACATTTTAGCCTTCTTCCTATGCGTTGATGAAATAGTGAATGCTATAGAAGAACTAGGAGAACCAATGTCGAACAAGGTTATTGTTTGAAAGGTTCTAAGGTCTCTTCCAGATATATTTGATGCTAAAATCCTTGTGTCTATTCTCTTTATTACTGTGCATTGTTGAATGGTGTTGTTTACTGTTTATGTTGATGAAATGATAAAGATAATTAATGCTCAGAAAGATTAAAAATACTAATTTATAAGAAATATTGATTCAACCCCCCCTCATTATTTCCAAAAATTGGTATCATATCAGGTTCCTTCACTATCAAATTAACGGATGGAAGGCAGTTCTGAGAGTGCAAAGATGGGAAAATAAAAAAGGAAATCTACCAAACATTCAAAGGATTTAAAGGATGTTCCGAATATTGAAATGATTTCATATCCTATTATCACTAACAAAGAAAATGATAACAAGAAGGAAGCTTCTGAAGAATAAGATGAAGAGATGAACGAGATTGAATTTCAAAATGAAATTGTCAGAGTTATAAAGGAGCTTAAGTTTGAAAAAGAAAAATTCAAACATCTGGAAGCTGAACTAAAAATAACAAAAGAACACGCCATAAGCCTCAATAAGAAGAATGAAGAATCAAAGGGGATCATTAGCAACCTTAAAATGCAACAGGAAGAAGCCATAAAAGTTGAAGAAACACTTAGAAAACAACTTGAAGAAAGTAACAATGAATGGAAGAACATAGAAAAGGAAAATCACACAGTCAAGTAAGAAGTTTCTCTCTTGAAAATCCAAGTGCAGGAAGTAGAAAGAAAAGAGAAATACATGGAAAGACAACTTAAGGAATATGGTCAAAGGTACACATCTGAATTCGATCAAAAATAAGAGGAATTAGATGCATCTTCAACATAAATAAACAGGCTCAGAAAAGAAAATGAAAAGTAGAAGGAACATATACAAGTTCTCATAAAATAAGAACATAAAGGTGGAATGTATTGGGACAACATAACAAATAGTTGATATATTCACTAAACCATTATCGCATGAGACATTCAATTATCTTTGCCAAAAACTTGGCATTCTCCCATGTTCACATTGAAATGCTTTTATCTATCCAAGTAGATAGGGGGAGCAAAGGAAGGTTATAGGTCCATAGGAAGAGGTAGCTTGTCAGGGGGAGTCACCCTTTTCCATTGATGTCAAAGGGGGAGAGAGCGTAGGTCAGGAAGATTGGAAGCATGATTTTAGGGGGAGTCGTGATCATAGGGGAAGTGCATATGTTGTCATCAATGCCACAGGGGAGTCATGATCGCAACGGAAGTGCATGTGTTAATTTCTAAGTGTTTCTTCAACTTTTATGGCTTCTTCCAAATGTACTTTAAGGTTGATGATGATCTCCTTTGATTCTTCATTCTTATTATTAAGGCTTCTTGCATATTCTTTTGCTATGTTTAGTTTGACTTCCAGAAGTTTGACTTTTTCTTTTTCAAACTTAATCTCCTTTATAACTTTGACAATTTCATTTTGACGTTCGATCTCATTCATCTCTTCATCTTCTTTTTTAAAAGCTCTCATCATATTATGATTTTCTTTTTTAGTGATAATAGGATCTGAAATCATTTCAATACATGGAACATCCTTTGAATCCTTTGAATGTTTGACAACTTTCTAGTTTGATTTTCCAATCTCTGCACTCTAAGATCTGCCTTCCAACTGTTAAGCTACTAATCAAGGAACCTTCTCTAATACCAATTGTTGGAAGTGTTGAGAAATCTAGGGCATAGAAATTAGGTGATTTATCTTCTATTGATGACTGCTTGTGAATGATTTTTACTTCTTTATATTAGGATCTTCTTTTTCATTATATTATTATAGTGTTCTTATTCATCAAACAACTACCAATTCATAAACACCAAAGAGACAAGAGACGCATAATATAGGCTATCAACCAGGGCCAAAACCTCTCACACTAGAGAGGAAAACCCGAACGAATTATTCTTCTTAGAAAGACTTCAATTGACGAATACCAAGACCAAGACCCTTGACCTATTTTCCACTCCATGACCAAGCCACAAATCTTCCTCTTTATTCCTTGAGTCAATGAAAGTCAAACTACCTCTTTCTTCCTTCTGCCTTGACTACCTCTTAAATCTCGGCTTCCTCTTTCTCTGCTTCAGATCTACAACTTCTCAGCCCTAATTCAGAAATCCTTACATGTGTGGATGACCTTCTCTTGTACCTTGATTTCCTTTTCTTTAGGTGGAGGTTTATTCTTTGACAACTCGGCTTGAGATACTCTTAGTTTTCTGCTTGACTTGACCTACAAAGAGGGACTGCAATACTTTGGCTTCCTCTGCAACAGACAGTGTCTATACTTCACACGTGTGGAGTGATTCAACCCAAAATAGAACCAAAAACATTGCTAAAGACTTTGCTCTTCCTTCCTTTCTCTTCGCTAGCTATAAGACCATCTTCTTTTACCTTTTCACACTTCTTGTTGTAGACCTCTTCTTCACTGAAAATATGTCTCTAAAATGAAGTTGATTTTCCCTATTTATAGTGGTTTTCTCATCAAAATAAGTTGACTTGAGTGAGGGTGAGCCAACATGTCCTGTGGTGAAGATCATTTATTCCATATTGTAGCTAACTCGAAGGAGATTCTTTTTCTTGGTCTTGGAGGGCCTTCTTACTCTTTTAATGACTCATACAAAAATGTAACATGCCCAATAAGGGTCTTTCATACATGACATTGACTCAATTTGACTTTTATGACTTGATGAAAAAACCTAAGGGCTCACAAGTGGAACCTTAACTAAATAAAATTCCTTGATTATGAAACTCATGATTTAAGTACTACAAAAATAATTTTATTTTCTTCTTTACATCAAAAATCATAATTACACATGTCATTATGAAGACCGAACCTAGTTACATTTTTCAGCACTCCCGCTTAACTAGGGAGGTATTCATAATCCATACAAAGTACTTGGACATTCTCAATCTAAAGAATTCTCATAAGAAGATCCAGATTGGTAACCCATCTGTATAACATCATATCAACCAGCATTGTGATATAACAAGGCCTTGACTAACAACTCTATCTCTCCATAAGATCTGAACTCAATGCTGGCGAGACCAATGATGTACAAACACCCTCATTGTTGTCTCTCTCGGAACATACCCCACCCAAGTTCTCAGGGTGTGTTCCACTAGGACTATTATTATCTTGGATTGCCCGTCATCAAAGAATATTGGTCCTCTATGAATATTCTTATCTTTGATTCCATAACTCATCCTCAAAGAGCATCAAATGCTAGATGTTTACCCAATCCTCCATTCTGTCTTCCCAAGTGAAGAAAAAAATGATGTGTCTATATCCCCTCTTAATTATGGAGGACATACCTATTCCAATGAAGGAATGTACTCATTCCTACGGAAGGAATGTACCTAAGCTCCTTGTTGGCGTA
This sequence comes from Pinus tabuliformis, assembly GCA_031772625.1. Classification (NCBI taxonomy): domain Eukaryota; kingdom Viridiplantae; phylum Streptophyta; class Pinopsida; order Pinales; family Pinaceae; genus Pinus; species Pinus tabuliformis. The sequence continues at coordinate 717,738,306 of CM062819.1, forward strand.
AGAATTTTGCTTTCAAGTTTCTACCAAATAATAAACTTATTTCCAGGCTCCCTCTTAATTAGGGACCTATAGCAGCTCCTTAGGTGGAGATGATGGGACAACCGATTTCTTGAAGAACTCATCCTCACGATGTCATGAATTTTTATTCTTTATTCAAGAGTCTTCATGTTTTGGAACTTCTTCATAGGGCATATACCATCCATCACTTTCATCCATGAGTTAGTCATGCCATTATTCCTTTCATCAAAAAAAGATCCATCAATTCCTATATGGCTTCCTTCATGCCATGTTTCCTTAAGGATCTTTCATCCTACTACATGGACATCATGGGTGGAAGATATCCATAGATCTTCCCTTGGCATCCCTGCATAAGCCCATCCAGATATCAATGAACATTAAATCGAAATTACCTTAGTGACGGTATTTTCATCATGACATATTTCTAATTTGCATCAGCATCCTGCATACACATTGAAACATTTCCCAAAGATATGTATTGTTAAGGGTATCTCTCTTTTTTAGACTACATCAGAGTATTCATATATTTCATTGAGATATTCTTAGTCAAATCTTCTAGTCCTTGGATGTTGATTTCCTTTTCCATGGTTGCATATTCCACAATCTCTTCCTTGCTTTATCCACACATTTCATTCCTAGGAACTTCCAATCAGAGTTCCTCCAATTATTGTCAACCACCTCATATTACATATGAGGACATATTATGATGATTTCATCTAGTGAATGTGTGACCCATGCCTTTTGGTGTCCTTTGAAGGAGAAGATCCTTTCTTTTGATCATGCTCTTGAGATAGATCATTTCTTCATGAAACCTGCAACCATATGGCATGAATCTAAACTATGAAATACAAGCATACATACCTCATTTTCCTTTAGGTCATCTTGGACTTTCTTTCAATAGTTTCCTTGATTGAGATAAATTCAATCCCTTGATCTTCTTCACCTCTTATGATATCATACCATCATCCCATGAATTCCACAAGTTGGAATTCCTGATGAAACACTTTCTTCCCCTCTAGATTGGTGAATATTTCGATGAAGATTCCATCAGAGAATCTTAAGGATCTTCAGCATCCCTATCCAACAAATGTTTCCTTTTGATTGATGAATGACAAGCTTTTTCCTGGATGACCTTTTCCTTCCATAAGTGCCACTTATGCTTCCAATGAGGTTCCCAAGATCTATATCCTTCCATATTTAACTGCCATAGATTTCAATTTTAATCATCTTTCATGCTTATCTATGATGATGCCATGAGCTCTTGTTTTCAATGCTTCTATTATGCCATGATGCATCCTACCATGATAGCCATATAATACAATGGAATACTTGAGAATAGGAACTTGAAAATAACTTAGATGAGGAAGACTATCTCAGTCATAGTATAGATATCTTACTTCCTCTTTCTTGGATTTCTTCTTTTAAGCTTACTCCACTTCTTCGATGATACGAGCTTCTTCTCCTTCTCTTTTGATATTGTCCTTCTTGATCTTATGACAATCTCTCTTGTAATGTTCATATTCTTGAAATCCATAGCATTGAATCTTAGCCATGTTTTCTTGAGAACTATGCTTCCCAAACTTTCCTTTCCTTTTAGTAAATGTTTGACCCTTTCACTTGGTCCCTCATCACTTTTTTCCTTCAACCTTTATTCTTCTATCTTGCATAGAAACCACAAGTTTTTTAATGGGATAGATGTCTTCTCCTTACGAGCATTTGATATGAGGTTACCTTGTTCATCAATTAATGAATTTAGAACAATAGAGACCATTTCTTTATTAGATATCATCTCTCTTAGACATTGCAGTTGAGTTCCTATTTGAGATGCTTTTGAGAGACATGTAGATATCCCTTCATCCTTTTATACCTTCAAATTGTATAGATAATATCTAAGTGATATGATCTTTATTATCGCACTTTCAGATAATAGTTCTACTAGCTTATCATATATCTCTTTTGATGTCTCCAGCTCTGCTATATAGGGAATGAGGGGATCTTTGACAGACTCCATAAGAATCTCTTAAGCCCTTAGATCCCTTTCCATGTATTTAGTTAGTGCTTGACCTTCGGATGGTTTGGAAACTTTTCCATTGACATGATCAATGAATTCAATTTCTTCGAGGACTATATCTATCCTCATTTTCCATGCAAGGAAGTTTGATGACCCAACCAACTTATAGATCTCCTTGCAAAATGAAGTCATTCTACTAGATTAGATTATAGAAGAAAAAATATTTACTTGTCAAGTGAAGATTAAATATTCAATTTGATCCCTTTGATGATGACAATGCATTTTGATCTAACTTCCTTTCGATGAGTAGTCTTCAAGATACTTTAAATTCAAAATATTTGAGGTGATGATTGAGAGCGGATCCCAGGAATGCTTCTTTGATTGAACTGGGGTTTTTACTTTCTTCACGATGATGATGTGATCTTGATCTTGAAGTGCTTCTCTTGCATGAATAAACTTCAAGCTACCTTGATACGTAGATCTCTTCAACTTAATGAGGGTCTTTGTGGTCTTTTGGTTATGACTAGAGGTTCCCAAGACTTCCTTTTGATGTAGAACTTATCTTTGATCTAGGGTTTTGTCACTTCCTTTTAGATCTTGACTTTGTTGATGATCTTATTTCTTTGATGTCTTTCTTGATATTTGATCCTTGAGTGTCCCTTGATAAGATTCCCTTTCTTGACTTGGTCACCTTAGCTCTGATACCATGTTGAGAAATCTAGGGAATAACAATTAGGTGATTTCTCTTCTACTAATGACTGCTTGTGAATGCTTTTTAATTATTTAGATTATGATATTCTTTTTAATTAGATTATTATAGTGTTATTCTTCATCAAACAACTATCAATGCTTAAACAACAAAGATACAAGATACACAGAATATAGAGTATCATTCAAGGCCAAAACCTCTCCCACTAGAGAGGAAAACCCAGACAAATTCTTCTTCTTATAGAGACTTCAATTGACAAATACCAAGACCAAGACCCTTGACCTATTTTCCACTCCAAAACCAAGACACAAAGCTTCCTCTTTCTTCCTTGAGTGAATGAAAGTCAAACTTCCTGCTTCTTCCTTCTTCCTCGACTACCTTTTAAATCTCAGCTTCCTCTTTCTTTGCTTCAGACCTGCAACTTCTCGGACCTAATTCAGAAACCCTTGCACGTGTGGATGACCTTCTCTTGTACCTTGATTTCCTTCGCTTTAGGTGGAGTTTTCTTCTTTGACAACTCGGCTTTAGTTTTCTCCTTGACTTGACCTATAGAGAGGGACTACAATACTTCGGCTTCCTTTGCAACAGCCAATGTCTATACTTTGCACATGTGGAGTGATTCAGCCCAAAAGAAAACCAAAAACAATGCTAAAGACTTCACTCTTCTTTACTTTCTCTTCGTTGGCTATAATACTATCTTCTTTGACCTTTTTGGACTTCTTGTTGTAGACCTCTTCTTCACCGAAAATTTGTCCATGAAATGAAGCCGAGTTTCTCTATTATAGTGGTTTTCTCATCAAAATAAGTCGACTTGAGTGAGTGTGAGCCGAAATGTCCTTTGGTGAAGATCATTTATTCCATGTTATATCCGAATTGAAGGAGATGCTTTTGCTTGGTATTTGAGGGCCTTCTTATTATTTTAATGGCTCATACAAAAATTTAACATGCCCAAGAAGGGTCCTTCATACATTACATTGACTCAATTTGACTTTTATGACATGATGAAAAAACCTAAAGGTTCACAATGGGAACCTTAACTAAAATAAAATTCCTTAATCATGAAACCCATGATTCACTACAAAAAAAAAAAAAAAAACTTGTTTACATCAATTACATAAAATCATAATTACACGTCATTATGAAGACCGAACCTAGTTACACTTTTCAATAGGAAATATTGAGAGGGGGGATGAATCAATATTTGTTATCATTGGGTTGTTTTTTTTGAAAAGGTAAATCTTTTAGTCCCTAGGAAGTTATTCAATTTCTTATCAAAGAATAAGTTTGATGTTGAAGGGAAAATCTCTGCATCTGAGAATATACTTCAGTTTCTTGATACTTGTATCTCTAACAATGTGCATCATGAAAGTGTCCTATGTAGGATTTTCTTTTTCACCTTTTAAAGTCGCGTCAATTCATGGTGTAAGACCTTGTCATATGCTTCTATTCATTCTTTTGAACATTTCATTTATGATTTTATGTATGCTTTCAAGAGTCTAATTCTAAAAAAATATTTAAAGAGCCTAATGAACTTAGAATGAGATCAAATGAATCAATTGAAGATTTTTCCAATACATTTTTTAATGTTTGTTACAAAATTCTCGAGAAATATAATGACTAGTACCACTTAATCAAATAATTTCCATGTATAGATGGGCTTTCTGAGAAGGAACATAAATCTAAATTGAACATTAATAGTAAGACATCATAGGATTCTAGTATTTTTCTCCCTAATTTCATTATGTCAATTTTTGTCTTGGGTGCAATTCAAAGAAAATATCAGGCCTTGGAGGAGGAGATGATTCCCCCTAACTTCCCTTATCCTCCTTCGTCTTCATTATCAAATTAAATTGATTCTTGCAATAACATGCAAATCCCTTTTGTTGATTAATTAGGTAATGAAGAAGCTTTGCATGTAAAAGAGATAAGTTGTCTTTCTTTAGAAGTTGTGATAAATCTCCATGAAGTGGAGAAATCTCAATTTGATAATCACACTCGTAAACCATCATTTGATAGTCACATTGATGAGTCTTAAGCTTATTATACTTTTCTTTCATCTCTTCATACTATACCTTTGTCTTTTCCTCCTTGATATGACTAAGACCTCGTCTTGGAAAACAATGAATGTTCAAATGACTTCATAAACCATAGCATAGATGTTGATTCACCAATTACTCAAGAAGAGATGAGTTTCATATCAGATTTGATTGATGTTTCTTCTCAACAGCCATTTCATCCTCTTTCATCCTTAACACATTATTCATTGTACCCTAATTTGTTTGATGAGTTTGTTACACTAGTGATTTCTCTAAATCAATTATATATTTATTCTGCTAGTTTTAATTTTAATGAGGTACAAGATGGTGTTGTATCCAAATAGAATATGAAAAGAATGAACCCATTTCTCATGATATTTTAAATTTTCAATCTTTAATAGGTGAAGCAGAAGATTTACAACTCTAAAAGTTCAAGAAAGTCTCTAGCTGATTCATCCCCATCCTTAATCCATGAAGAGTCTCATGTGTTAAATGACAAATCTGATCAAAGTAGTGGCTTTAACAACTGTCATCCTGTTGTGGCCACAACCACCACCCTATTAAAACCTGCTCTGGCAGAAAATTTGAATGGGTCCCCTAAAATTTTTCTCTTTCATTTCCCCGAATGATAACTCTCTGAATGATCTGTTCTTATCCCAGGGATTTCGACCCTGTGCTGAGTCAAATATTCAATTCTTAATGGTTAAGTCCCCTTAATAAATCTCGGCTGCATAATTCATATATAACCCTTTCCAACCCTTCATTCATATCATCCATCATCGGGACTTTTCAACCCTCAAATCCTCCCATCGCGTCCTTATTTTTGTATCAATGCCTTGATAACAGAAAATACTCTACAAACATGCATAACTTACCCTCTCCGCTTATCGCAATCAACACTAATACATAACGCGCACCACTATACACCGAACCCGACAGCATTGTTAACCATAACACATATATATTTCGGGTCCGGAGCCCCATCGCATATCGCAATCGGCAGGGTCCAAGGCTTGTATATAAAGCGCACCGCGATCTACCGAACCTGCCGGGATCATTAACCACAATATATATATTTCGGGTCCAGAACCCATCGCATATCATGATGACGCTTCAATGAAACCCAAGGCCCATTCGCTCGCCATTGAAACATTGTGATGCGATACGGCGGACCCGCCGGCAGTATCAACCATAACACATATATATTTCGGGTCCGAAGCCCTATCGCTAATCGCAATCATCAGTTGGCGAAAGTGAAGCCCATGCAATATGCGAAGGGGCGATGAGCGAACCCGGTGATAATTATACGCCCGAGTGCATAATATTTGAAGTCTGGCCTTATGGTCGGCCGCGGGTTTTCCCGTGTATTCCTGTGTTTTTCGATAAAGTATTGAGGTCTGGGTTTTCAAAGGGAAGTCTTATATTGCGGACCCGTCGGCATTATTAACCGCGACACATATATATTTTGGGTCCGGCCTGTCGCAAAGCGCAATCGGCAGAGCCCAAAGCTTAAACATAAGGCGCGATGTGATATGGTGGACCCAACGATAATCATACGCCCGGGTTTATGGTATTTGAAGTCTGGCCTTGTGGTTAGATGTGGGTTTTCCCTATGTATTCCCATGTATTTTGCTAAAATGGTGTGGTCCGGGTTTTCAAAGGAAAATCCCGTAAAGTGAATGGCCTACCCTTGAAGCATTGTTAAGACAATCCTTGAGTAAAAATGAATATTAGGGGTAATTAGAATACGTGTCACAGCAGGCTCGATGGTTTAATAATTATAGTTGATTTGCGTTGCAAGATTAAATAGAAACTGTGGCTGAATGCAAGGTTTGTTTGTGATCACGTTGTCATGTTTCATAATCATAAAACTATTGTTAATTATCTCTGTAAGCGAGGAGTAAAAGATGCATGAGCAGATCCGGAAAGTTCATGTATGCGGATGCGTTCCGTAAAGATCCGGCCTTAGGCGTTCTCGGTCGGGTTTCCACGCATTGCCTATGTATTTTTAAAGTGAAATTGTCCCAGGTTTCATCATGAAGAGAAGACACACAGTCATCCTCTTCTAATCAACATCTATTCATTTTCCCAGGAAATGAAGCGCTCCAGCAGATATGCCTTCTACATGTTAGCGGTTACACCGATGGTTCTATGTCGGTATCTTTTGATTTGTATATTGAAAAGAGTGGGGAGGTGAAAAGTGAAGAGAAGACCGAGGGTCATTTCCTTCAGCATAAATATTACCTCCGGAGATGAGGGTGGCACTTTTTTTTGGGCAGAACAACTTTTGATTTATTATGAATAAAGAAGATTGTTTGGTCGAGAAAGAGCCTTTTTGAGATCTATTTTTCTTTCTTTCATGTGTTTAGAATCAGACTGTTGTCGCTGGCATAAATATAAATATGTTTTGTTTTTGTGCATATTGATAACAGATTGTTCAGGACTAGTCTTGGTCATTCAAATATGATTTGTTACCATGGTTAATTCATGAAAGGTTGTTGATTTGAAACCTTGTTAAACATTAGTTGCAAGTGTTATTTGTATGGAAAGGAATGTGTATTCCTGTATAAGTAATCAAATTGCAATAAAGATTTAATACAGCCTTGTTCATCTGTGAACCAGTGATTGATTCATTTGGAGTTGGAATCTATATATGATGTTTAATATCTTTTGTTAGACTCCTGCGGGATAGATTAGAACAACTAGGATTAGCATAAGTAGTTAAAATTAGTGTAGATAGGATTTGATACTTATAGGTTAGTTGTTTCTCTTTGTTGATTTAATTGAAGTCTTCCTCCAAGAAGCAATCTTTCAACACATATAACAGTTTACGGGATCCTTTAAAACCCGTCACAACTAGCCATTCCAAAAAAAAGTAGATCTAATTGGAGTCTGAAATTGGGTTAGTTCCCCTTGTTAGCATAGCGAAAACTCACCCTGTCAACAAATTGGCGCTAGAAGGATGGCCTGAACTGCCGTCCACAGCTTTTTATGATTTCATCTATAAATGTTGCGCATGGACTCGAAAATATTAATGCATGGATCGTAAGGTCGAAAAGATCCTTCCTCCCATTTGGAAAAACCTCATTTCGAAGAAACAGAGATCCCTCTAAGTCCCGTGCTTGGGTCACCTAAAGAGGAGACATTGTGGGAGTACCCTGTCACTCAAGAACAACCAGTCAGAGTACTTACTCGGGCTTACGCTCCTTCCCTCTCTTAGCTCCCCATCTTTCACTCTTTACCTCCGACAACTGAAAGAAAGCCAAGGATCTGTTCCATAAACGAAGAGACATCTGCAGCCCCGTCTCTTGAAGATATTTTACTAGAGTCCTTGCAAAGTATCAACACTCTTGGGAAGAAATTCCTGAGGATCTGCTCTCTGAAGGTAATCCTTGGCCTGATTTGGGAAATCCTAATAAAGAACGCCTCGAAGAAACCTTCAACTAGAACATCCCTATCCACAATATGGATAACGTTCCTCTCCCAGGTGGGAATCAGCTTCAACCGGGTGGGAACCAACTCCCACCTCCTCCGGAGCACTCCCTCCCTGGCTCGCTCAAGACGTCGTAGCAGTACCTGGGCAGAAACATCCCTTACCCAAGAATACAGAAAGATTACTGCTTAAATTCGACCCTGAGCGAGGAGACACCACTGATAACCATATTCACTCTTTCTTCCTGGCCGTGCGCATGTTGGGGGTAGCCGATGAAGATATAGTATGTCACTTGTTCCCTTTTACTTTGATTGGTGTGACCTCCACATGGTACTTTAGCTTGAGAACAGGATCGATCACCTTGTGGGCTGCCTTTCAACAGGCCTTTTTAGACAAGTATGGCGATGACAAAACACCTGCAGCCTTAGTTTTAGAACTATCCCGTTTGAAAATGGAAACCAAAGAAAAGGTCAAGGATTTTAACATTCGGTTCAACACTTTGTTTAACAGAATCCCGGCTAACGCTAGACCTACTAAGGAGGTGCTCATGGAATTCTACATCATTGCTCTCCCTGTCCCTACTGCGATGTGGGTCAAAAGGAGTAACGCACAAACCTTATAGGGTGCTATCGATGAAGTAGTAAAAGTCAAGAATGAAATGATCAGTCTCACAGCATGTCATCATACAACCGAAGGAAAGAAAGCCCCTCAATCATCCAAGAAGAATAATGGGAGTGATAACAAAGGGGCTGAAATCAAAGAAAAGGATACCATAGATGTGGAAGGTTTGCATCAGATCATTAAGAAATTGACAAACATAGTCATTGATATGAAAAGGAATTCTGGAGAGAGTACAAGTGGGAATGGAGGAGATTATAACAACAGAAAATATTTCAAACCTTTCTATCGTAAGAAGACAGAAGGTGGTCATGGTCAACTTGCACTGCCTGCTCCACCCAATGAAGGGAATTTAAATATGGAAGAGCTAGCTCTTATCAGATCGCTCCTTAACAACGAAGAACCTATAGTGGAGCTGGAGCCTGAACAAGAAAATGAAGAATAATACCAAGTAGAAGAGCCCTTAGACGAATAATATCAAATCAATGTACTGTGGGATTTCTATACAAATGAGAACAATGATGACAAAGGATATAGTACGGCAGAAATCCACACTAATGAAATCCACACACGAAGTAAGGGGCCACTTGCGGGCGTGATGAAGCCTGTAGACCAGACAAAGAAAGATGTTCACCCTTTGAAGGCATCCGCTCCCAAAGTTCCTGCTAAGAAGGGTAGACCTGGTGGTGATGCCAAGAGTACTCCAGTTGTGAACTGTCCATAGAAAGATAATACATCTCCAACTACAACGAAGGCGACTCAGAATGATAAAATCCCACCTAAGAATGGAAAAACAAGTATGTTCACTCTACCCTACCTTGTTTATAACATTGATTACAATATTGTGGATGATCTTAAGAAATCCCGAGCTAATATCACATACTACAATTTTCTAAAATTATCGCAATAAAGAGATCTACTCTTGAAAGCTATGAATGAATGGAATTGCAAATCTCCCACCAATCCAAGTAGCCAAACCAAAACTTCGGTGTCCAGACATATTAGTACCTCCAATACATCCCAAAAACCACCAGCCATGGAAGCCACTCTGTCAAAAATAAATCAAGCGCCCCAAGATGTCAGTGCAGCCATGATAGGAACGAAATCAAAATCCATGACTCCACCTTTCCTTATCACATTTGAAATATTCAACATGAACGTACACAATTTCTTGGTAGATTTCGGTGCCTCATCCACTGTTATGCCTTACGCTGTTGCTAAAAGACTTCGCGTGATACCCGAGAAAACTGGAACTCAAATTATGCAATTTGACAGAATGAATGTGAAAGTAATTGGGGAATTGAAAGATGTGTTGGTTCGGATGGCTACCAAAGCACAGTATAGACAAGTCATTGACATAGTGGTAGTCGACATACCCAAGGCTTATGGAATGTTGCTTAGTAGGGACTAGTCAGCAAAACTGAATGGATATTTCTCAACTGATTGGTCCCATCTCTTGCTGCCTCAGAAGGGAAAAGGTGATATGCTAAGGGTTGATCGAGAAAGATACATGAAGTATGTGGTGACGGAACTAAATGGCCCCAATGAACCTGCAATGTTTACCAGCTCTATCCTTGGGAATTACAATTTTGACTTTTGTGCCACGGAAACCTATTTTGGAGAATTCCATGCAAAGACAGTTGAAGAAACTGTGACAAACACACAGTTGGAAGCTCTCCCCTGCAATCCAACTGATGGATTATCCTGTATTATAGTAGATGATAGGACTAATTTCGTAGAAACCAGTTCAATTGATGTAACATTAGATTCAATATTTTGGACACTCTATTTTGATGGCTCTTACTACCTTGAAGGTGCAGGTGCTGGGAGCATTCTCATTGACCCGCAAGGGAACCAACATCTGATGGCCAGCTGGTTGGAGTTCGCGTGCACCAACAACATGGCAGAATATGAAGGCTTGCTGCAGGGCTTGAAGAAAGCCATTGATATGAAGGTGAAAAATCTTAAAGTTTTTGATGATTCACAGATAATTGTTGACCAGGTAAGGAAAAGGATACATTGCAATTCGCCACACCTGGTAAGATACCAACATGAGGTATGGATTTTAATTGACGATTTTGATTCTTTTAATATCACATCCATACCTCGAGGGCAAAACCGAGATGTCGATCTGATGGCTAGTATGGCTTCAAAACCTTTTCCTGATTTTGATTAAACAAGAATAAATATTATGTTGAATTGATTTTCAGACCATCCGTGCCTGATAACATCTCAAATTGGCAGCTGTTCGAAGATGACGAGCAAATCCTTGAGTTCCTGCACTACGAGAAGACATTCAAAAATGCAGTCATTGATGAAAAGGAGCATGACAGGCTTATGAATGAGAGGGAAGATGATGAAAAGGATCAGTCCAATATAATTCCCAAGTCAGTTTTTAAGATGGAGCACTTGTATGACCTGCATGATAAATTCAAGAAGTCGACTAACTACAAAACTCATAGCTCATCCATGAAGTATGAATCGGTCAACCTTGGAACCAAAGAAGACCAAAAAATTGTTAATTTGGGCTTAGTATGCTCTCCACAAGAAAGTTGTTTAAAGAGTACAAGGATGTCTTTGCATGGACATATGGCGACTTAAAAACCTTTGATACCAGCGTTATGCAGCATGTGATTCTGTTGGAGAAGGATGTTAGGCCATACCAACAAAAGCTTCGCAAGATACATCCAAGCCTGGAACCGTTGGTGAAGAAAGAATTAAACAAAATGCTGGATGCCAAAATCATTTTTCCTATCAGGCACACCCACTGGATAGCCAATCTCATGCCAGTAAGAAAGAAAAATGGAGACATCAGGTTGTGTATCGATTTCAGAAACCTGAACAAAGCATCGTAGAAAGATAACTATCCTGTCCCTTCTATGGAACACATTCTTCAGTGCGTTTCTAGGTCTGAAATGTTGTCCCTATTGGACGGTTTTTGGGGATATAATCAAGTGTTGGTGGAAAATGGGGACCAGCTCAAGACAACCTTCAACACTAAATGGGGCACTTACACATATCGTAAAATGCCTTTTGGACTTATTAATGAGGGTGCCACATTCCATAGAGCTATGGACATAGCTTTCCGAGGATTGATTAACAGATCAGTAGTAGTGTACATGGATGAAATTACTGTGTATTCGCATTACAAAAGGGATCATATCTACCACCTGAAACAAATTTTCGAAAGATGCCGAAGGTATGGAATATCGTTGAATCCCAAGAAGAGCGTTTTCGCAGTTACAGAAGGGAAACTACTGGGTCATATCCTCTCTAAAGAAGGGATTGTTATTGATCCTGAAAGAATAGAGACCATCATGAGAATACAACCCCCTAGAAATAAAAAGGCAATGCAATATTTCTTCGGGAAGATTAATTTTTTTAGGAATTTGTCTCATGTTTCGTAGAAATAGTGTGTCCCATACAACTAATGATGAAGAAAAATGTTGTGTATAGGTGGAGCGATGAAGCTAAGAAATCGTTTCAGCGAATCAAGGAGGTCGTCGAAGAAGCTCCTGCATTGGTCAGCCCCAATTTCGACAAGGAATTCTTATTGTACACTTTCGCCTCTGATGTTTCATATGCCGCAATCATCACCCAAAAAATGATGATGGCAATGAAGTCCCTATCTCTTATATGATCTCTAATCTTCGGGGAGAAAAACTGAACTACCCAGAAGTGGAGAAACAAGGCTTTGTGGTTTTTAAAGCTGTAAAACACTTCCGCCCTTATTTATTAAAGGCTAGGACTAAAGTAATCGTTCCCCATCCTGCTGTAAGAGCCCTCTTCATGCAGAAAGAAATGAGTGAATGGAGAGGGAATTGGATAACCGCACTTCAAGAATTGGACCTCGAGATTAAGCCGGCGAAGATAGTTCGAGGGCAATGATTGTGTAGGCTAGTAGCAGAAACCTTGGCAGATAAAGAAGGGGCGTCCGAAGAACTAGAAGCACAAAGCATGCAAAATGCACAAATAAAATTTAGGGAGGAGCCCCTATGGATTAATGAGATGTTGATGTATGAGCGCAAAACGTCAGAAGCCCTTGTGGATCCTGAGTCGTGGTATTATGACATACGCTTTTATCTAACACAGAGAGCATGTCCTGAACACATGGATGCATCACGAAGGATAGCGCTTAGATTGAAGTATAATCAGTATCACTTGGCCAATGACATATTATATAGAAAAAATTATGATTTAATCTGGCTGAAGTGTTTGGAAAAGGATGATGCTGATCAGGTCTTGAAAGAAATGCACGACGACCCAGTAGGTGGTCACTATGGCAGAAGGACCACTGCTCACAAAATATTAAGATCTGGATATTATTGGCCCACAGTGTTCAGAGACTCGCATGCCTACACTCAGAAATGCAAGGTATGTCAAACTACCGCAGGATGAGAAAGAAAGCCAGTCGTTCCCCTCAGGCCCGTTATGATTTATCGCTCGTTCCAGCAATGGGGCCTAGATGTCATAGGCGAGATCACTCCGAACTCTTCACAGTAGCATAAGTATATACTCACAGCGGCCGACTACTTCACCAGATGGAGTGAAGCCAACTCGCTTCAGAAGGTAAACGAAGACTAGGTAATATCATTTATTGAGAAATTTATTATCAACAGGTTTAGCATCCCTGACGCTCTCATATTTGACAATTCTTCTTACTTTTCATCGCTGAAATTGACTGAATTTGCTATTGATAAATCAATTCACATAAGGTATGCATCAAACTATTACCCCCATGGAAATGGAGTTGCAGAGTCTTCAAATAAAAACCTCATCTGCATAATCCATAAATCTGTTGCCGACAACCATAGCAATTGGCACAACGCTCTAACAAACTCCCTTTGGGCCGATAGGGTCACTCCAAAAGTAGCATTAGGAAACTCCCATACTTCTTCATCTATGGACAGGAAGCCATCTTGCCTCCTAACGTTACCCTTCCTTCTTTATAGCTCTCCCAAGCTTCGAGAGGGACTCCTTCAGCCTTACTTCAAAAAAGGATCAACCAACTGGTGAGGTTGGAGGAATTGAGAGATAAAGCCATAAATAAATTTAGAAATCACCAAATGATTGTAAAGAGATGGTTTGACCGTCATCTGGCAGGAGATAAAGATTACCAAGTAGGAGAGCTAGTCTTGAAATGGGACAAGCTAAATGAGCCAAAAGGTAAGCACACGAAATTCCAACACTTATGGCTGGGCCCGTTCCAAGTTGAGGAGAAAATTGGTCAGGGAACTTACAGATTGAAAACTCTACAGGGAGAAATTGAAAAAATCCCTATTAATGGCCAACATCTTAAGAGATACTTCCAGTAGCCACCACATGGTGGTTACCTCCTGAGTAGGCTAGGATTCATTTTATTTTGTTGTTAGCTTAGTTATATTTTCGTCCCTTCCATTCTTGTTTTTTTTCCGCAAAGTTTATTTTCCTTCTGTTTTGAATTCCAGTCCTTTTCAGCCAATTGATTTCGGTCCTCCGATCTCATTTTCACCTTTTATAAATCTCTTCAGTTTTCCCTCATTCTCCACCTTCAGCTTTTACCTCCCTCATTAACCTACTGATGAGTCTGTTGATCCTAAATTCATCGTTACCTTGCAAATCAAACAAACTTTCAATAAGCCTATGAGAACTGAAAAATCAGCGGTGGAATTTAAATCGAAGTCACTCATTAGCATCTGTTGGGAACTAGGAAGGATCTGTTGATAACCTGGATACCTAGAGTAGGTAGGGGAATCCTTATAAAACAAAAAAATGTGTAACCACAGCTGAACTGGCATGGCGGAACGCTGCATTTTTAAAAATCCCACTCAGACCTAGCCTATACTTTCCTGTAAGGTTTGCATATATTCTCCATTGGTCCCATCCACCACACTAAGTTTTCCAATACCTGTCATATACGAGTAAACATCCTTTCATGGGCTAAGCTCATTGTCATATATCCTGTGGCAAATCCAATCATGCTCTAGTCCTTGCACCTGAAACTGGAAGGACTTATTTAAAAGAAAATGAAATGTTGAGTCCTTGTGCCAATTTGGAAGGACAGGTTGTTTGGGAAGCTGGTTAGAGTAGGGACTGTTGCTGGACTCAAAGTACTGGCTGACACAGCAAACCCAACCTTGCTTAAGCGGTTTAAAAATATGGCATAATCCATGACTGTGCCCCATTCAATCAGACGAAAGTATAGCACTAAAATTCTTACATAAAGTATAGATAAATATATCTACATCAAGATTGATGAGCAATAAAGAGCTGAGGTACACACCTAAACAGGTATTGGCAGATCGGTGATGGCCTCGAAAGGATTTTTGAAAGTAGAAAACAGGTAAAGGAGGGTCAATAAATCCCATAATACTACCATTGGAGAATGCCTGTCAAAACCCTATCAATAAGTTGAAGCTATTTGTCTTTATCCCACCTGAAGCAATTAATGTTGAAGTGGAACCCATGCCTGTCCATCTATACAGTTTGCATTTAAAGTTTATCTTAACACCCCAATGTTCTATTGATCCAAGGTTTATTTGGAAACAGAGATAACTAGTTCGCCCAGCGGTTCACCATTTGTTGTGGCCACAACCACCACCCTATTAAAACCTACTCTGGCAACAAATTTGAATGGGTCCCCTAAAAGTTTGCTCTTTCATTTCCCTGAATGATAACTCTCCGAATGATCTATTCTTATCCAAGGGATTTTGACTCTGTGCCGAGTCAAATCTTCAATTCTTAATGGTTAAGGCCCCTTAATAAATCTCTGTCGCATGATTCATCTATAACCCTTTCCAGCCCTTCATTCATATCATTCATCGGGACTTTTCAACCCTCAAATCCTCCCATCGCGTCCTTATTTCTATATCAATGCCTTGATAACAGAAAATACTCTACAAACATGCATAACTTACCCTCTCCTCTTATCACAATCAACACTAATACATAACGCACACCACTATACACCAGACCTGATGACATTGTTAACCATAACACATATATTTCGGGTCCGGAGCCCCATTGTATATTGCAATCGGCAAGGTCCAAGGCTTGTATATAAAGTGCACTATGATCTACCGGACCTGCCGGGATCATTAACCACAATATATATATTTCGGGTCTGGACCCCATCGCATATCACGATCGCGCTTTAATGAAACCCAAGGGCCATTCACTCGCCATTGAAAAATTGCGATGCGATACGGCAAACCTGCCGGCAGTATCAACCATAACACATATATATTTCGGGTCCAGAGCCCTATCGCTAATCGCAATGGGTAGTCGGCGGAAGTGAAGCCCCTGCAATATGCGAAGGGGCAATGAGCGGACCCAGCGATAATTATACACCCAGGTGCATAATATTTGAACTCTGACCTTATGCTTAGTCGCAGTTTTCCCGTGTATTCCTATGTTTTTCGATAAAGTATTGAGGTCCAGGTTTTCAAAGGGAAGTATTATATTGCGGACCTGCCGGCATTATTAACCGTGGCACATATATATTTTGGGTCCGGCCTGTTGCAAAGCGCAATCGACAAAGCCCAAAGCTTAAACATAAGGCGCGATGCGATATGGCGGACCTGATGATAATCATACACCCGGGTTTATGGTATTTGAAGTCCGGCCTTGTGGTCGGATTCGGGTTTTCCCCGTGTATTCCCATGCGTTTCGCTAAAATGGTGTGGTCCGTGTTTTGAAAGGAAAATCCCGTAAAGTGAATGGCCTGCCCTTGAAGCATTGTTAAGACAATCCTTGAGTAAAAATGAATATTAGGGGCAATGAGAATACGTGTCATAACAGGCTCGGTGGTTTGATAATTATAGTTTCTCTGCGTTGCAAGATTAAATAGAAACTGTGGCTGAATGCAAGGTTTGTTTGTGATCATGTTGTCATGTTTTATAATCATAAAACTAATGTTAATTATCTCTGCAGGCAAGGAGTAAAAGACGCATGAGCATATCCAGAGAGTTCATGTATGCAGATGCATTCCGTTTAAAGATCTGGCCTTAGGCATTCTCAATTAGGTTTCCATGCGTTGCCTGTGTATTCCGAAAGTGAAATTGTCCCAAGTTTCATCATGAAGAGAAGACACACAATCATCCTCTTCTAATCAACATCTATTCATTTTCCTAGGAAATGAAGCGCTCCAGCAGATATGCCTTCTACGTGTCAGCGGTTACACCGACGGTTCTATGTCGGTATATTTTGATTTGTATACTAAAAAGAGTCGGGAGGTGAAAATTGAAGAGAAGACCGAGGGTCATTTCCTTCGGCATAAATATTACCTCCGGAGATGAGGGTGGGACTTTTTTTTGGGCAGAACAGCTTTTGATTTATTGTGAATAAAGAAGACTGTTTGGTCGAGAAAGAGCCTTTTTGAGATATATTTTTCTTTCTTTCATGTGTTTAGAATCAGACTGTTGTCACTGGCATAAATATAAATATGTTTTGTTTTTGTGCATGTTGATAACAAACTGTTCGGGACTAGTCTTCGTCATTCAAATTTTTATTTGTTACCATGGTTAATTCATGAAAGGTTGTTGATTCGAAACATTGTTAAACATCAGTTGCAAGTGTTATTTGTATGGAAAGGAATGTGTATTCCTATATAAGTAATCAGATTGCAATAAATATTTAATACAGCCTTGTTCATCTATGAACTAGTGATTGATTCATTTGGAGTTGGAATCTATATATGATGTTTAATCTCTTTTTTTATGCTCCTGTAGGATAGATTAGAATAGTTAGGATTAGAATAAGTAGCTAAAATTAGTGTAGATAGGATTTGATACTTATGGGTTATTTGTTTCTCTTTGTTGATTTAATTGAAGTCTTCCTCCAAGAAGCAATCTTTCAACACATATAACAGTTTATGGGATCCTTTAAAACTAGTCGAAAATAGCCATTCCAAATGAAAGTAGATCTAATTGGGGTCTGCAATCAGGTTAGTTCCCCTTGTTGGCATAGTGAAAACTCGCCCTGTCAACACATCCTATTGACAATGTATTCACTGACACATCAATTGATATTTGTTCATATTCACATGTTGAACTTGTTAGACTTTGTCTCTTGTCAGAGATTGATTCTTCTTCAAAACCCTGTTTTGAAGAAGAAATCATTAATGTATTGTTTAAATTTATGTAATTGATCTGTCATGGTAGGTTCAAAAGGGAAGTGCTTATTGATGGCGAAGCTGAATCCAGAAAACATGAAGAGGCGGGGTCATTGATGGAGCCAATATCTCCAAAAGAGGATATTAAATTTGCCTGGCAACGAAATGAGGGATAAAAACCCAATTAATGTGGCCAAGAACAGAAGAAGAGCGAAGGAGGCAACGGAACTGTGGTTTTGTTGCTTTTATGAATAGAGCAGATGGTGAAACAGCGAAAGATGAAATGCAAGGGGTCATTGTTTAGCAGATTATCATGCAGGTTCAGTCAAGGCAATGGGTGCTTTCACCTCTCTGATCTTGGTTTTGATGGCCAAAGTCACTGGACTCTTTGCTGTATCAGATACAAAAGTGACTTTTCTACTTGTTTATTCTTTCACATTATCTCTGATTACTATGGCATTTGCATTAAGCACAATGTTTTCAAAGGTCAGGACAGCAATAAGTGTCTCTGGAGCTGCGTCTTTTCTTGGAGGATCCATGAGAATGACCGTGTCTTTTTGTGTCATTATGGTCGAAATCACAAACAATCTGCAGCTTTTGCCCCTGATTATGCTAGTTCTTCTCATATCTAAGGCTGTTGGTGATGTTTTTAATGGAGGATTTTATGAAGAGCAAGCTCGGTTGAGAGGTATCCCATTGCTCGAATCGAGGCCAAAACAGTATATGCGCAATATGATTGCCAAAGAAGCTTGTGTAAATCAAAAGGTTGCATATTTTCCACGTGTCGTTAAGGTTGGAGATGTAGTTGCAATGCTACAGAGCAATAGTCATAATGGTTTCCCTGTAATTGATCATCTACAAAATGGAGAAACAGAGTATCTATATATTGTAGATAAGTTTGATGGTGGCGGTGGCATCAGAGTAAAGCAGCAATATCTCTACATGGTTGCTTTAACTTAATAATCCCATATTCGTTTTTCTTCTCGGCATTCTTCAAGCGTTGTTCCATCCAGGGGTTGATTTCCATTATTGTGATAAGATGCTCTGCCAGATAGCCTGAAGCCCATTGAAAGGAGAAACCACATTCATGTTTAGATGGACGAGAGCTGTTTGTTATTTACACGGTAAAGTGAGAAGAGAACAATTGCCATGAGGTTAATGCATTTAATATTATATCATTCCTTTATTTGGGGAGGTTACAGATAGCCTTTGGAGTGGGAGTCATCTCCATTGTTATATATTTTGTCCTTTAAACGAGGATTCTACTGGATGGAACTAGTCAAAGGAAAGGGAAGCAAGTGCATATCCCCTTCTTGTCAATGGGACAGGGAAGCAACTTCAGAAGGCGTTTGAAAATATTTACAGTTGCCTTGACAATATATTTGGATTACAAGACAATCCAGAAGAAGGACGAATGGATTACTGTGGATAAACGGGATGATCTATGGGAGAGAGCTCATGAACGGAATGCTAATCGCCTTCTTAGTGCCATGATTGAATTAGAAGGATTATGGGTGAAATTAGGCCAGTATCTCTCTACCCGTGCAGATGTTCTTCCTGATGTTTATATACAGCTGCTCAAGCAGTTACAGGACTCTCTTTCACCTCGTCCATTATCAGAGGTTTACCAGACCATAGAGAAAGAGTTGGGAAAGCCCAAAAGTGAAATATTTACGGATTTTGATGAAACACCTCTTGCCACAGCTTCGATAGCCCAAGTTCATCGAAGTCGTTTGAAGGATGGACGGGATGTGGTTGTAAAGGTTCAGCATAAGGGCATCAAGGATGTCATTCTTCAGGATTTGAAGAATGCTAGGACAATTGTTGAATGGATAGCCTGGGCAGAACCACAATATGATTTTAGTCCAGTGATTGATGAATGGTGTAATGAAGCACCCAAAGAACTCGACTTCAACACAGAAGCTGAAAATACACGAAAGGTTGCCAGGAACCTTAATTATCGAAGCAGGCAGAGTGATAGTTCCGTTGCTAATTATGTTGATGTACTTATTCCTGAAGTCATCCGGTCAGCAGAAAAAGTTCTTGTTTTGGAATACATGGATGGGGTGCGGTTAAATGACAAATGTAAAACAGGGAACCACGCCAAGGCACTAGATCCGGCCCTCATTTACGCCACAGAATGTCAATCATAAACAGAAAAATAGGAACCAATTTCCTATTTCAAGACCTCAGAAAGATCTGCGCTCCAGCATTTATATTTTTATTAGTCAATCAGAGGATTTTTAGGGACATGGTTTTAGAATAGAAGGCTTTTCTATTTTTGAATTTTTTTTTTTTGTAATTTCAGTTTCAAACAGCGCCCAGATTGTGGGTTGATCTGTTGTTTTGTTTTAGAATAGTTTATAAAATAATAATTTTGTAATAAAAAAAGAGAGGGAAGGAGGGAGAGTTTTTTCTGAGCGCTGGGAGCTGCTGGAGAAGCAGAGAGCTTTTTATTGTACAGTTTTATGACAGAGAATTTAATGGAATTTCACAGCTCTGTTTGTTGAGATTCATGTGGTATGTTGATTTAGCATAAGTTTTTCCCTTTGTCTCATATGTAATCAGTTATGTTCCATTTCATTTCATGACCCTTTCAAGCTGAACAAATGAAGTGATTAGGTAGGAATTCATAGTATTATATGCTCCTCCTATAAGTTTGTTCGCATTCGATGTTTTCTACTGTTTAAGGAGGATTCAAAGTTATTGTCTGCCCTCCTTAGCTCCTCACCAGTCTTGCCATCCCATTTGAAACCAGATTTGGTGTTAAATTGCATGCCTACCTTGCCTCAGTTGATAACCTGTGTAGTCATTATATTTTTCTGTTTGAAGCTGTGATTTTGCCCATGTAGCCCAGAAAAGCCCCGTCATTCCATTAAAAAACCCCAAAAATCATTAAATCCAAACCCCCTATCAATTTACTAGCCTAAAATCCTTATTCTTAATTGGTCAGCCTAATCATATTGAAAGATCTATCGAATCTGACCTGAGAGAGCCTTCTCATACCTTGTAGGGCTAGCTACGAGGTGAAATGGTTTGATGTAGCCTTGAAGGTTTACCTTCCTCAGCCTAGGGTGAAATCTCAAGCGCTAACATATTGGCGACCATACTGGGGAGAACATATTAATCATTTGCTCATTGTCGTGTTGTTTCGTAAGTCTTAGACGGAGCTTGAAGTTACGCCAGAAGCCTTCGAAAACGCTCTTGTTTTACATCAGCGTTAGTAGATAAACGCTGCTTCAATCCATCTCCGTGAGCTTGTGAATACAACACTTCATTTGCATTTTTACCCCAGTACATATATCAAGTTCAGATCTGATTGTTGATAGTGGACAACGATCAGACACTTGAAAGGCTGAATCATTCACCTGGCGACTCCAACTCGATCCAGACATTCCAGTGCCTGTTGATATGTTCATGCAATGGTAGGGTATGTGGCAGACCCTGCACTTTGTGAAGTTCTAGATGGAGTTAGAGAGATGTTAGCAGGTATTGAAATTAATGAAGAATTTTTCAGTATTTTCCTTCAATGTTGGAAATCTCCGAAGCTTCTTTTTGAAGGCAAAACTAGATTTTATGAGTTAGTTGTTGAAAGAGTTGAAAATGAGATTCAGTATCTCGATGAGCAAATTCAGTCATATGATTTCCAAGACCCTAAAAAGTTTTTGGAAATCCTTCCTCCATCGAAACAAGAAATAACAGATTTGCCTATAGAGGTATACATTGACAATGTGCAGCTGGAAGTATGTATTGCAGAGTTGGGGCAGCCAACAGAGGCCGGTTTCCGTGATCCTATTGCGGCATATATGGACATGTTTTTCACTTTGATTGACAGATCGGGCTGTCTTCTCGGTGACCAGGATCAGTATGTGCATGAAGGGCTGCCAGCAATTGCATCTGTGACTTCGTGGCAGCATTCTCAAGCGGCATCATTTCCAGGTTTACTCGAGTGGTTAATTTGGCATTTTAGCATTACTTGATCTATTCTTTGTACAACAGATTAGAGTAGGTTTTGTAAATAAATAAGCAGCCACAAGGGCAGCATCTTGTTTCAGTTGGCTTTTAGTTTGTTTGAGTTCAGTTTCAGTGTGAAAATAAGTCTTCAGCTGTGTTGATTTGTTGATGATGACTCCATTGCCCAATGGTGGAGGCACGGTCTGCTCTCCCAAAGTTCTGCGGTTCTTGGCACCTCCACGAAGCGGCAGCTGCCATCCCAAATGGAGCCGATGTTAGACTCCGTCTCTTGTCAGAGATTGATTCTTCTTCAAAACCCTGTTTTGAAGAAGAAATCATTAATGTATTGTTTAAATTTATGTAATTGATCTGTCATGGTAGGTTCAAAAGGGAAGTGTTTATTGATGGTGAAGCTGAATCCAGAAAACATGAAGAGGCGGGGTCATTGATGGAGCCAATATCTCCAAAAGAGGATATTAAATTTGCCTGGCAACGAAATGAGGGATAAAAACCCAATTAATGTGGCCAAGAACAGAAGAAGAGCGAAGGAGGCAACGGAACTGTGGTTTTGTTGCTTTTATGAATAGAGCAGATGGTGAAACAGCGAAAGATGAAATGCAAGGGGTCATTGTTTAGCAGATTATCATGCAGGTTCAGTCAAGGCAATGGGTGCTTTCACCTCTTTGATCTTGGTTTTGATGGCCAAAGTCATTGGACTCTTTGTTGTATCAGATACAAAAGTGACTTTTCTACTTGTTTATTCTTTCACATTATCTCTGATTACTATGGCATTTGCATTAAGCACAATGTTTTCAAAGGTCAGGACAGCAATAAGTGTCTCTGGAGCTGCGTCTTTTCTTGGAGGATCCATGAGAATGACCGTGTCTTTTTGTGTCATTATGGTCGAAATCACAAACAATCTGCAGCTTTTGCCCCTAATTATGCTAGTTCTTCTCATATCTAAGGCTGTTGGTGATGTTTTTAATGGAGGATTTTATGAAGAGCAAGCTCGGCTGAGAGGTATCCCATTGCTCGAATCGAGGCCAAAACAGTATATGCGCAATATGATTGCCAAAGAAGCTTGTGTAAATCAAAAGGTTGCATATTTTCCACGTGTCGTTAAGGTTGGAGATGTAGTTGCAATGCTACAGAGCAATAGTCATAATGGTTTCCCTGTAATTGATCATCTACAAAATGGAGAAACAGAGTATCTATATATTGTAGATAAGTTTGATGGTGGCAGTGGCATCAGAGTAAAGCAGCAATATCTCTACATGGTTGCTTTAACTTAATAATCCCATATTCGTTTTTCTTCTTGGCATTCTTCAAGCGTTGTTCCATCCAGGGGTTGATTTCCATTATTGTGATAAGATGCTCTGCCAGATAGCCTGAAGCCCATTGAAAGGAGAAACCACATTCATGTTTAGATGGACGAGAGCTGTTTGTTATTTACACGGTAAAGTGAGAAGAGAACAATTGCCATGAGGTTAATGCATTTAATATTATATCATTCCTTTATTTGGGGAGGTTACAGATAGTCTTTGGAGTGGGAGTCATCTCCATTGTTATATATTTTGTCCTTTAAACGAGGATTCTACTGGATGGAACTAGTCAAAGGAAAGGGAAGCAAGTGCATATCCCCTTCTTGTCAATGGGACAGGGAAGCAACTTCAGAAGGCGTTTGAAAATATTTACAGTTGCCTTGACAATATATTTGGATTACAAGACAATCCAGAAGAAGGACGAATGGATTACTGTGGATAAACGGGATGATCTATGGGAGAGAGCTCATGAACGGAATGCTAATCACCTTCTTAGTGCCATGATTGAATTAGAAGGATTATGGGTGAAATTAGGCCAGTATCTCTCTACCCGTGCAGATGTTCTTCCCGATGTTTATATACAGCTGCTCAAGCAGTTACAGGACTCTCTTTCACCTCGTCCATTATCAGAGGTTTACCAAACCATAGAGAAAGAGTTGGGAAAGCCCAAAAGTGAAATATTTACGGATTTTGATGAAACACCTCTTGCCACAGCTTCGATAGCCCAAGTTCATCGAAGTCGTTTGAAGGATGGACGGGATGTGGTTGTAAAGGTTCAGCATAAGGGCATCAAGGATGTCATTCTTCAGGATTTGAAGAATGCTAGGACAATTGTTGAATGGATAGCCTGGGCAGAACCACAATATGATTTTAGTCCAGTGATTGATGAATGGTGTAATGAAGCACCCAAAGAACTCGACTTCAACACAGAAGCTGAAAATACACGAAAGGTTGCCAGGAACCTTAATTATCGAAGCAGGCAGAGTGATAGTTCCGTTGCTAATTATGTTGATGTACTTATTCCTGAAGTCATCCGGTCAGCAGAAAAAGTTCTTGTTTTGGAATACATGGATAGGGTGCGGTTAAATGACAAATGTAAAACAGGGAACCACGCCAAGGCACTAGATCCGGCCCTCATTTACGCCACAGAATGTCAATCATAAACAGAAAAATAGGAACCAATTTCCTATTTCAAGACCTCAGAAAGATCTGCGCTCCAGCATTTATATTTTTATTAGTCAATCAGAGGATTTTTAGGGACATGGTTTTAGAATAGAAGGCTTTTCTATTTTTGAATTTTTTTTTTTTGTAATTTCAGTTTCAAACAGCGCCTAGATTGTGGGTTGATCTGTTGTTTTGTTTTAGAATAGTTTATAAAATAATAATTTTGTAATAAAAAAAGAGAGGGAAGGAGGGAGAGTTTTTTCTGAGCGCTGGGAGCTGCTGGAGAAGCAGAGAGCTTTTTATTGTACAGTTTTATGACAGAGAATTTAATGGAATTTCACAGCTCTGTTTGCTGAGATTCATGTGGTATGTTGATTTAGCATAAGTTTTTCCCTTTGTCTCATATGTAATCAGTTATGTTCCATTTCATTTCATGACCCTTTCAAGCTGAACAAATGAAGTGATTAGGTAGGAATTCATAGTATTATATGCTCCTCCTATAAGTTTGTTCGCATTCGATGTTTTCTACTGTTTAAGGAGGATTCAGAGTTATTGTCTGCCCTCCTTAGCTCCTCACCAGTCTTGCCATCCCATTTGAAACCAGATTTGGTGTTAAATTGCATGCCTACCTTGCCTCAGTTGATAACCTGTGTAGTCATTATATTTTTCTGTTTGAAGCTGTGATTTTGCCCATGTAGCCCAGAAAAGCCCCGTCATTCCATTAAAAAACCCCAAAAATCATTAAATCCAAACCCCCTATCAATTTACTAGCCTAAAATCCTTATTCTTAATTGGTCAGCCTAATCATATTGAAAGATCTATCGAATCTGACCCGAGAGAGCCTTCTCATACCTCGTAGGGCTAGCTACGAGGTGAAATGGTTTGATGTAGCCTTGAAGGTTTACCTTCCTCAGCCTAGGGTGAAATCTCAAGCGCTAACAGAACTTTCTAAGCCACTGAAATTTGATGATCCATCATTTGTGTCAGGAAGTTGAGGAACTTGAACTTTCGCTAATGGTTATGCCAAGTCCTCACAATATTCACAAGAGCTCTAAACAAGATCAGATTAGATTTTGTTCACAAGATTCTTCTCCTAGCATTCTTTCATAAAAATAATTCTCATCTTTAAATGTTTTTCAGGCTTTTCACGTTCATCATTTTGAATATCATGATAGAATTGTTGATTAGTTGGAAGAGTCCTATCTAGCAAACTCTTCTGCTAATAAGAGGCATCTATTTTCTCTTGTGTTTGGTGTGAATGAAAATCTAAATGATTGCACATTTGTGAAATGTTTTCGGGGTATGCATTCTTATGATTCTATTTATCAAGATAGAGTTGTGGCCTAGTTAGCACGTTCCTTTTTTGTTAACTCTTTTGTCTGTAGGCATGACCCTCTTTCTTTTGTGCAAGCAATAAAGGTAAACATATTTGTTTTTTCACATTGTTTCATGTTAGTCCGAATTGCTGATATCTTTGTGTTTACAGATCAGGAGAAGCTCTTGTGGCTGCATTGGAAGTTTCACGTCACATAATTTTGACCTCCTTTTAAATTAAATTAGGTTTCAGTTTAGGAGAACTTTTATTTTCTTAATTAGAATAGATTTGCATGTTTCATAAAATTGATTTCATTCTTTTCACTCTATTTTCTTTCGCATATGGTTGCATTTGTTTTGCATGTACGTAGTTCCATTGCATGATCCTTTTACTTTTCTTTTCATTTAGATGTTGGTGTTGAAAAATGTGTAACTACATTTGGTCATCATAAATATGAAATGTACTTTTGATTCTTGTATATTGTAAAATGAAAGAAAAATTATTATCATTATTTTTGGAGCATGGGTTTAATGGTCAAGGTATTTTATTTTAAAGGTCAAGTACCGATTGAGTGCTTCTAGGGTTTGTCTTAGGTTAAGAATTCAAAAGATTCATTGTCATAAGTTGAAGATCCCATCGAGCACATTGTAACCTGTAAAGAGAACTATTTTTGTCATTAAAAGTGTCAAAATACCCTTCAAGACCAAGTCGGCCTGGCAGCTAGGAAGTTGGCCTAATATGAGGAGCCACACCCACCTTAAGAAGCCTATATAAAGGAGGGAACTTGACCTCCTTGAAAGAAAATCATTCACTCACTCATCCAAGTGAATAAGAGAAATAAAGGTAGAGAATAAGGAAGAGGATGAAGAAAACTTGTTCTAGGCTATTTCTTTCTCACATATGCAAAGGAAGGTTAGGGTTTTTTCAGTTGGACTAGGGTTTTTCTTTTGCATGTTCAATCTTGAAGAAGGAAGAGAAAGAAGGCCAATGAAGGCCACATTGAGTCATCCTCAAGCACTAGAATAAGGAGAAATTCAAGTGAAGGTCTGAGGAAGACTTGCAAGGTAAGAAAAATATCACACGTTTGGCAACAACTGCTATTGGGGGAGTCGAAATTTCATAATTGCAGTAGAGGCTGAAATTCTAAAGCTGGGAGTCGAAGTTGTGCTATTGGAAGAGATTTGATTTGGTTTAAATTGATCTAAGGAAGCACATCATCCAGAAGGGTTCGACTTGGTCTTGGAGGGTATTGGTCTTAGTCTAGAGTTCATGGAATTCACCAATTGAATAATCTATAAGAAGAGAAAAGATTTACGGGTTCTCCTCTCAAGTGGAGAGGTTTTTGCCCTAGCTTGCCACCTACATTCTGTGTTCTTGTGTAATATTGTTCTTCTTGTTTTGGTATTTGTTTGATGATAATCAAACATAATAATAAGTGAAGAAGCTAATAAGTAAGAAGAATTAAAAAGACATCACAAGAAGTTATCAAGAAAAGAGAAATCACTCTAACTATTTCCCTATAGATTTCTCAAAATGGTATGAGAGCTAAGGTTGGATAAGGACATTATGAAGATCTATACCAAACTAAATAAGGTTCTAAAGAAGTGTTCAAAGGTAGCAAGCCATCTCAAGAAGAGATTCAAAGAAGTATGGAATCTTTTATTTACTCCAAAGAAGGAAGTGATCAAGAGAAAGGACGAAGGACTATTCTCAACAATCACTGACACATTTCAATATGAGAGCATTTGGGTGATCAATAGTGGAGCATCAAGGCATATGACCAGCCATCACAAGCAACTAAAAACACTATCAAAAGTAAATTCCTCTTACTCTGTAGAGCTTGGTGATAATAAGAGCTATCATGTGAGAGGAATTGGATCAACCTCACTAGAGTTGGAAAATGGAGGAAATATTCATCTCAAAAACATCCTATTTGTTCCAGGTTTGCATAAGAATTTACTTTCCATTTCAAGTCTAGAAGATAAAGGTGATCAAGTGGATTTCATTGATGAAAAATTTGTAGTATGGGGTAAAAACTCAAGCATAGAAGATTCTAGATGTTGGGAATCACAATTGTCGTTAGACTAAAACTCGTAGGTGTTAGTCAATGATCGATCGCCAAAGAGAAGGATACATGAGAGGTGGTTAGTCCATGTCATGAAACACACAAGGAGCATTGGGTTATCCAATGTCCAACAATCTCCCCCCAACGCGAGTTGGGTGTGTATCAAACTCGTGACCTGCGCTCTGATACCACTTGTTGGGAATCACGATTTTCGTTAGACCAAAACCCATAGGTGTTAGTCAATGCTCAAATCACTAGAGATAAGGATCCATGAAAGGTGGTTATTCCATGTCACAAAAAACACAGGAAGAATTGGTTTATCCAATGTCTAACACTAGAATGATTGGGATTCATGAAGGAAGACTCTATAGAATGATAACTCCCCTCGCTCAATATTTGCTTCACATTGAAGTTAGTCCATGTGAACTTTGGCATAGAATATTTGGTCATCTCCACTAAAAAATCTTACCAACTCTAAATATAATAGTAAATGGTATCCCCAAACTTTAAGAAGATCATGGAGTTTGCAAGGGATGTGCATTGGGTAGGAACGCTAAGAGACGATTTGGAAGAAGTGCTTCAAGGTAAAAATAAATCTTGGATCATATTCATTCATATGTTTGTGGTCCTATTACTCCAAAGTCACTTGGAGGTCATATATACTATGTCACATTCATAGATGACCATTCAAGGAAAACTTGGGTTTACTTAATGAAATCCAAGGATGAAGTCCTTACAAAATTTCAAGAATTCAAAGTTGAAGTAGAGAACCTTATAGAAAGGAGAATCAAGATGTTAAGATCTGATAATGGGGGAGAGTATACTTCCAAATAAATGATAGCCTTATGTAAGGAGTCTAGGTTTAAGATGGAGTTGACAATCCCATATAATCTCGAGAAAAATCAAATACGGTTGTATACATACAAAATCAAAGTCCCCACAGGTCACTAAATAACTTGACTCCTAAAGAAGTATTCACTGGGAAGAAACTAAGTGTGATCATCTTTGAATTTTTTGTTGTCTTGTCTATATTCATATACCTAAGGAAAAAAAAAAAAAAAGTTGGATCCATCATGCATGAAGGGAACATTTGTTTGCTACAGTAACTCTTCTAAGGCCTATATGATCTACATAAAGGAAGGAAACCAAATATAAGTCTGCCGAGATGTGATATTTGATGAAACTATTGCATTCAAGAAACCAAATGATCTTCGTGTGGACTCTAATGACGAAGAACTTCCAGTATTTGAAGAGGAAGTTACTAGGAAGGAAGAATAATCAAATCATGAAGATGGAGGTCCCAGTGAACCTATACAACCTATAGTAATCCCCTAAACTAGAAAGAGGTATAACTAGTTGAAGTCTACACTACTTGATGCAAAAGGTCATGGAGTAGTTCAAGTCACATTCAGGGAAAGCAAGAAGCCCAAACGATATTTTGAGTATGCAATCTATATTGAAAAATTGATAGAAGCGTAGCCATCCACCTTTGAAGAAGTTGTCAAACACCAAGAATGCAAGGATGCCATGAATGAAAAATGGATTTTAAGAGATCATACCTAAGCCTAAATACAAATTTGTTGTAACTTCCAAATGGCTTTACAAGATAAAAAATGCAGCAGATGGAAGTATTGATAAATATAAGGCAAGATTTGTGGATATGGGCTTCTCTCAACAAGAAGACATCGATTATGAAGAGACATTTACTCCGATGACAAGGTATACAACAATACATTCATTGGTCTCTTTGGGAACATCAATGGGATGGAACATCCACCAAATGGATGTCAATACTTCATTCCTGATTGGCACAATTGATGAGGAAGACTATAGAGAAACCCTTGGGATTTGAATTTAAAGATAGAGAGGCATATGTTTGCATATTGAAGAAGGCATTATATGGCCTCAAGCAAGCACCAAGGGCATGGTATGCCATAATGGATACATACTTATAGAGATTAGGCTTCAAAAAGAGTTTTGTTGATCTGCACCTTTACATTAAGGTTATGAAGGGAGATTCGGTAATCATTTTTGTGTATGTGGATGATGTTCTCTTGACAGGTGTGGAAGGTTGAATTGAAGAATGTAATAAGAATCTAACAACATAATTTGACATGAAGGATCTAGGGTTGATGCACTACTATTTGGGACTGGAAGTTTGGAAAGGACCTAATGATATCTTCTAGGTCAAGGGAAGTATATGATCAAGATGTTGAAGAAGTTTGACATGATGGATTGCAAACCAATGACAACCCCAATGATCACAAAATTGAAAATACTAAGGAATTCCAAATCAAGCCCTGTGGATCCTTCCAAATATAGGCAATTGATTGGCTCACTAATGTACTTAGTGAATATATGACCAGACATATGTTTTGCAGTAAATGTTTTCATTCAATTCCAATTGGAGCTTAAGCATGATCATTGGATAGAAACAAAACATATATTGAGATATCTGCAAGGAACCATCCATTACTGCCTGAAATATGATAGGAGGAATGATGTCCACTTGATTGGACATATAGATTCTGACTGGGGAGGTTATGAACATGATGGAAGGACTACTATAGGAGGATGTTTTAGTTTGGGATCCTCCATGATCTCATGGATGAGCAGAAATCAAGACATTGTTGCTTTGAGTACTTATGAGGTTGAATATATTGCAACCTGTGAAGTAAATAGAGAAGTTTTCTGGTTGAGGAAGTTGTTGTCCGACTTGTTTGAAGGACCAATGGACCCTACAATGATACATTGTGATAACACTAGTTGTATAATATTGTCTGAAGACCTAGTGTTTCATGGAAATACAAAGCATATAAACAACAAGTATCACTACATTTGGAAGCTAGTACAAGAAGGTGTATTTTAGCTATGGTATATCCCCACTGATGAACATGTACCTGATATTTTGAAAAAATATCTTCCTAACAAGAAGCTTGTGTATTTGAGAGACAAGCTTGGTTTGGTTGATATATCCTTCCTGGCTTGGAGGGAGAGATAGGCACACCATTATTTTTTTCACTTGGGAAGAAAAAATGGAGGATTGGGTAAGCATATGGCATCCAATATTCTTTGAGGATGAGGTAGGGCATCCACGATAAGATTAGTCATAGGGGACCGATATTCTTTGAGGACTGGCTATCCAAGATAAGAATATTTTCGATGGAACATACTATGAGAGAACCCAGGTGGGGTATGTTCTAAGACAGATAATGATGATGGTTTCTATCAATCATTATTCGTGCCAACATTGTGCTCTGATATTTTGGAGAGATAGAGTTGTTAGTCAAGGCCTTGCCATATGACAATGTTGGTTGGTATGATGCTAAACAAATGGGTTACCAATCTGACTATTCTTATGAGAATCTCTTTAGATTGAGAATGTACATGTACCCTTATGAATATCTCCCTAGTTAAGAGGGAGTGTTGAAAAATGTAACTAGGTTCGGTCTTCATAAATATGAAATTTACTTTTGATTCTTGTATACTGTAAAACTAAAGAAAAAATATTATTATTATTATTGGAGCATGGGTTTCATGCTCAAGGTATTTTATTTTAGAGGTCAAGCACCCATTGAGTGCTTCTAGGGTTTGTCCTAGGTTAATAAGTCAAAAGAGTCATTTTCATAAGTTGAAGACCCCATCGGACACATTATAACTTGTAAAGAAAAATATTTTTGTCATTAAAAGTGTCAAAATACCCTTCAAGACCAAGTCAGCCTGGCAGCTGGGAAGTCGACCTAATTTGAGGAGCCACGTCCACCTTAAGAAGCTTATATAAAGGAGGGAACTCGACCTCCTTCGAAGACGATCATTCACTCACTCATCCAAGTGAATAAGAAGAGCAAGAAAGGCATCGAAGAAGGAAGAGGATGAAGAAAACATTTTTCTTAGTTATTTCTCTCTCACACTTACGAAGGAAGACTAGGGTTTCTACTGTTAGACTAGGGTCTTTCTTCTGCACGTTCAATATTCAAGAAGGAAGAGAAATAAGGTCATCAAAGGTCACATTGGGTCATTCTCAAGCACTAGAAGAAGTAGAAAGCCAAGCGAAGGTCATAGTAAGCCTTGGAAGGCAAGAACAAGCTCACACATGTGGCAGTGACTACTGTTGGGGGTCCAAAATTTCAGACCTATAATAGAGGCTGAAATTTTGAAGCTGGGTGTCGAAGTTATGCTGTTGGAAGATATTTGACTAGCTTTAACTTGATCCAAGGAACCACATCATCTGGAAGGGTCGGAATTGGTCTTAGAGGGTATTGGTTATGGTCTAGAGGTCGTGGAATTCATCAATTGAAGAATCTATTAGAAGAGAAGAGATTTATGGGTTTTCCTCTCAAGTGGATAGGTTTTGGCCCTTGCTTGCAACCTACATTCCGTGTTCTTGTGTATTATTGTTTTTCTTATTTTGGTAGTTGTTTGATGATAAAAAAACATAATAATAAGTGAAGAAGCTAATAAGTAAGAAGAAGTAAAAAGACATCACAAGCAGTTATGAAGAAAAGAGAAATCACTCTAACCATTGCCTTGTAGATTTCTCAACAGTTGGCACCTTGCATCAGGTAACTTTTTCATTTCATTTAGTCATGATTCATTGCTTTATGTTTTCTTTTATTACAACTAGTTAGTGGTCCCATATTTTAGACTCACATACATTGTGCATTCATTATGCATGCACATGACATTATGCATTCAACATCATTATATCGCTTTGCTTTGCATTTCATTGAATTTAGGAATTTCTTGCATCTCATTGCATAACTCTTAGTTGCATTTAGCTTGCTTACTTGTATTGTACTTCATTTCATAGACTTTTCATTCTCTTCCTGTTTGCTTTTCCTTTATTGCATTGAGCATCATGTCCTTGCATTCCTTTTCATTTCATTACATTGCATGACATCTTTGATTCTTATCTAGTTTTATTCCTTGCATAGATTTTACATTCCATGTAGCTTTGGCAGTTTCATTGCATTATGCATTTGGCCTTTCATGGAATTGCTAGTTTTCATGTGTTATGCCTTCATTTTCAATTCAACATTCTCATCCCCTTACATTACATTTAGCCTTGTCTCATTTGCATTCTTGAGCTCATTTAATCCCTCATTCATTTCCTTGCATTATGCATTTTCCTTTCATTCAAATGTTGTTCTCTACATGGTCTCTCCAAGCCTATAGATAAATGATGGGTAAAAAACTTCCTTACTTTCCTAGTCAATAATGCTCAAATCTCATTTCATTGGTGTGTGTTTTTGTGGTCGTCACTCCATCAGGCAGTCTCTTGTTGATCCTAGTATTGAAATTTTGTTCCTTATATCTATACATGAGTTTGATCTATTAACAAGGAAATTATGCTTTAATGCTTATGGGGAACTCTAATAATTTTACATGGCCTATATCCATAACCTAAAGTTCTAGTCTAGTCTTGATATTTCATTTTTCTTCATTGTCCACTTATTGGTTGAAGATGTGATGTGGAAGGATAACAAGAAGACAAACCTAAGTTAGAAAACCTTTTAGTTTCAGTCAAAGAAGAAACAACGTCTCTTTCCCATAAAATAAGACGAGATCCCTCTTCCACCCTGGCGAGTCAATGAACACCCTAATAAATGATGTCTAGTGCATGTAAAAGAAAACTAATTAAATAAAGGTTAAAGGAATGAGAAAGGATTCTGATGCAAAGAGGTGAGGCAAGTAACTTTCCCTAGATTATGGACACGTTCTAGCAGTGAAGTGATTCTTGTGGTTTCTTGAGTGACTTCATCGGGTCTATGGACACTCACTAGTAGTGGAGCAACACCAAAAACTCACTTTAAATTCTAAACAACATAAACCCCCTGTCATGTTCTTTGCATCATAATCAAAGAATTACTTGTGTGAACCCTTGGTTCAACATCTAAAGACTAACAAGACCTAACTAAAGAGACACATGATTGTCATATCTATAAATGGTCAAATAAATCAAGTGGTACCCACCTTCCCTATTCAATACTTCCTTGCATATACTAAAAAGACTGTATCTATTAAAGGGAAGAAGGAAGAGATGTTGGATTTGTTGGGTGTGGAGCCTGATTATCTTCTTTATTCAGAGGTATTGCCAAATTGGACCCCAGTGATCTAAAATCACGCGTAAATGACCTTAGTGAATTAATGAAGGTATTACAGACTCATGTGTTGGGGTGTGCCTATGTTATTTTATGCAACGGATCGATAAGATTGTGAAATACACAGACATTGAAACAGTAAGAGAAACACAGTAAGAAAACACATAAAACACAACAAGCTTAATAAGGAGTTCACCCAATCCTCCTGGGCTACGTCTCCTGGTCCAGCCTTCAGTGGTGGCCTTTCTATTATGTCTTAAAGCAGAGTTTTTACAATAAGGAGCTCAATTTGAGTCTCACTTAACAGATGATGATCAGTAGGATTTTACTTGGATCCCCCAAGTCTCTAGAGTACACAGACTCCCCTTACTAAATCTCGACCTCAACTGGTCTCAGTGGTATGAGTCCAATTTGGTACTCAATACCTGACAGATATACACAGAAGATTTGCTTGAACCTCTCAAGCCTTCTCTGGAGTTCATAGACTCTCAGACTCTCTCTGTCTCTGTCTGCTCGATGCTGCCTTTGCTCTGCAGGTCAGCTCAACTTCTCTGTTCTCTACAATTCACTTCTTTCTTGCCTCTCAGCTTTCTGCTTCTCTTTCTCTGCCTCTTTTACTCTTTGTCTGTTCGTGGCTTAAAGCCAATCTGCTCCTTGACTGTTCGTTTCCGCTTCCCGGCTTTCTGGATCTCCTGCCTCTGCCCGCTGGAATTCCCCTGCTCTGCGTCATCATCACTGTGTAACGCTTCACAAAGAGGTGGCCACTTGTTTCCTCACGAATTGAGTGTCAGTTCTCTTTGAACGGTCATTATTTCCATTGCTCTAAGATTGCTCGCGAAACTGATTCCCCTGCCAGCTCAGCGGTCATGCTAGACCTCAAATCTTATATGACTCAACCTATTTCCCCATCGAATGCGGTCATCCATCAGATCATTTCTCCACCATTGATCTGGAGCCTCCAGATCCTACGGTCTCCGTCCATATCGCGCGGGTAAGTATCATGACCTTTACCCGCCTGATGTGAGTGGTTTTCTCTCTCATCTGCTGGACGCGTGTCACCCATTGTATGGCATTGGGCGGGACTTGGTCAAACCCGCTTACCACTTGAAGCCCTTTCGATATCCTGTCAATTTTAGTGCGGGACCCGCCTTCTGACAAAATAGGCGATTTTCGTACGGTTTTATGCTTTTCATCGTGACCGAGCGCTTGGGGGCTTTTCTTCACTGAGGGGGATGCTGTATCAGAAACTGCCTCTGTTTTGGATTTGACCTCCCATTTGTCAATTTGTGCCAGTGCCCGGTCACCATGGGCCAATGGTCTGCGCACTTTGACCGAGGGTCCTCGTTGTTTCGTGCTCACCACAAATTGCCATTGTTCAAAGGTTATTTCTGATAAGCTCGATATCCATAAGAATTTGAAGCTTGACATAATTTGAAACAATCATGAAAACTTAGAGAATGTTTAAGGATCCAATTCGGATCACGGCCTTCCCACTAAAAAATCTTTTGGACCACCAAAAGTTGGTATTCAAGCATCAACTAAGTGAGGGTATAGTTGTCTCACTTGTCCAATCTCTATCCACTTTGCACTGATTGGCTTTGAACCCTAGAGTCCAATCCTAAGGTGCTCAACATCTCCCTTGCGTGTCGTCCTTACCTTTCTATCCAAAATTATGTCTTCTTGCAATTCATTGAGATATTCAAGTAACAGATCATCAACAGAATGAAATTGACTTGGGATCTTCAATTAATGAAGGTTCAAATAGTCTCAAGCTGTTTGCATTAACGACTGAGTAGATGTGCATGTAAGCTGGTAAATCAAGGCGAAAAGCATTCTCACCAATTTTCTCAAGTATCTTGAAATGTCCATACCTTATTGGCTTTAGCTTTTTCCCTTCACCTTGCATTCTTTCTTTGCTAATATACAACCAGACTTGATCACCAACTTGGAAACTATGCTCCATCCGATGCTTGTCATGCCTTGCCTTGTATTTGGCTTGGCTCTTTTCCAATTGTTCCTGTACCGCCTGGTGAACCTTGGTGTGAAACCAAAACGGGTCTCAAAAGGAGATCTCCGTGTAGAAGAATGTGTTGCTCAATTGTAAGCATGTTGCACATAACACAAATGTTCATCCCAAAGTTTGGGATGCTTGCTGCAATAACCTCTGAGCAAGTGGATCACTGTCCTGTTGACCACTTTTGTATGGCCATCTGTCTGTGGATGAAAGGCTATGCTTTTCTTCAGTTTAGTGTCCATCAGTTCCCACAGATTCAACCAAAACTTCCCAACAAATCGGGAATCTCGATCAGATACAATGGAAGTGGGTAATCCAAAATGAACCCATACATGTTAAAAGAACAACTTTGCAGTTTGTTCAGGTGTAATCTGTTTACTACAAGGTATCAAAATACACATTTTTCTGAACCTATCCACAACAACATATACATAGTCACGACCTTTCTTAGATTTAGGCAGTCCTCCAACAAAGTCCATGAAAACACTTTCCCAAGGATGAGAAGGAACTGGTAGTGGAGTGTACAAGCCTAGTTTTCTATTGCTGGGCTTGCTTTTAGCACACATGGTACACCCTCTTACATATCTAGAAACTATCTCATTCATTTTTGGCCAATAACAAAATCTTTGCAGTTATGCAACCGTTTTACTTACCCCAAAGTGACCTGATATTAGGGAAGTGCGTGCTTCTCGAATTATCTTTACTCTTTCAGTTTGTGGAATGCATAGCTTCCCACAATGATACAAGATTTAGTCCTTAATGTGATAATCCAATTCTTCTACTCGTTTGCCTTGACTTAAAGTTGCATATACATCTTTAAAATCTATATCTTGAGCATATTGTTCATTATAGCTCTCATGCAATACTGAGTTATGCTTAAGTATAGTAGATGCATTTATAATTGGTCTAGATAACATATCTGCAACTTTATTGTGTATGCCCCTTTTATATCTGATGACTAAATGAAACTGTTGTAGAAAGCCCATCCATCTATAGTGTCTTGATTGCTGCAACTTAGTTTGGGAGTGTAGATATTGGAGTGGTTGATGATCAGTATGTATAACTGTCTCTTTGCCCATTAAATAATGTTTCCACTTTTTCACACTCTGTACTAATGCATACAATTCTTTATCATATGTGGGATAGTTAACTACTACAGAATTAAATGTCTCATAATGATAACATATGGGTTTACCGTGTTGTATCAATACTGCTCCCATGGCATAGTCACTGGCATCCGTTTGGATCTCAAATGGTCTTTGAAGATCGGGCAGTGCTAGTACTAGTGTTGTACTAATCTTTTCTTTCAAGGTGTCAAAGGCTTTCTACTGTTTGCCTCCCCACTGAAACACCTTTTTCAATTCTGTTAAAGCATGTAAGGGAGCTACAATTAAGGAAAAGTTAGAAATGAACTTTCTCCAATATTGTGTTGCTCCTAAGAAGTTTCTAACTTCTGTAGCAGATTTGGGTTTAGGATAGTTTACAATCACTGCCACCTTAGAGGGATCTATCTTCAATTCACCACCCCCTACTATATGTCCCAAATAATTCAAAGATGTTTTGCCAAATTCACATTTTGAGAGTTTAACATAAAGTTTTTCTCTTTTCAAAACATCTAGTGTCTGTTCAACATGCTTTAAATGTTCTTCCCACGTTTTGCTAAATATAAGAATTTCATCCAGATATACAATAACAAAATCATCAAGAAAAGGTCTGAGTACATCATTCATTACTCTCATGAAAGTAGCAGGAGCATTAGTTAAGCCAAAAGGCATAACCATCCACTCATACAATCCCTGCTTTGTTTTGAAAGCAGTCTTCCATGCATCTTGTTCTGCAACTCTAACCTGATGATATCCACTATGCAAGTCTAACTTGGAAAAATAAACAGCTTCCTTTAACTGATCTAATAGATCATCTATGCGAGGAAGGGGATAACGATTTTTTATTGTTGTCTTATTCAGTGCTCGGTAATCAATGCACATTCTCGATAAGCCATCTTCCTTTTTCACCAAAACGATTGGAGACCCACATGGTGATGTGCTAGGTCTGATGAACCCCCTCTCGAGCAACTCCTGCACCTACTTCTTGATTTTTGAATTCTCTAAAGCGGACAACCTGTACATTCCGATGCTAGTCAATGGAGCATCTTGCTGCAAATTAATATCATGCACTATTTCCTTTTTGGGTGGCAGACCTTTAGGTTCTTGAAACAAGATATCATATTCTGAAACAACTTTTTCTAAATCAGCTTGCTGTTTAGCATCACAGCCCTCAAATACATTGGTTTTATTAGGTTTCTTTTCCTTTACAACCATCAGTAAAAATTGTTTGCATGAATTTACAATTCGTTTCATCTGCCCTGAGTTTATGAGAGTATAATTATTTTTGAGCTTATGAGCTCTTACAATATATTCGATTCCATCTTTAATGAGGAGATACTTGTTCTCAAATCTGTAGAAAATAGCTTTTCTATCATACAAGTAGAGACTTCCTAAAACAATTCCACATATATCCAAAGGAACTATATCTAACTCAACCTCATCTATAAATGCTGACCCAAAAGAAAAATTAAGTTTACATTATCTAGTCACTTGTAGTTGTGCTTTATCACTTAACCAACCTAATGGGTATGGTTTCTTGTGAGGTGTAGTCAGTAATCCCAACTTCTTTACAATTGCTTCAGAAATTAAATTTACTTGTGAGCCACTATCAAACAAAGTATCAATCTTTTGATGCTTGGAAATAACTCGAATATGGAAAAGCTCATGTATTTTTCTCTCATTTTCTTCATTATTAGTAGATTGTGCAGAATTACTAGTAGATGCTTCAGAATTTTTACCTTTTATACCTGTGGCTGCAATGGTTGTTTCATCTCTTGAGTCCGACCCCAAATCTTTCTGAATAGCTGCAGCAGTCTTCTTCTTCTTGCCCTCGAACTTCTTAGGTCTTAGCTCCGGATGCAGGATCCAACAGTGCTCATCATCATGCCCATCCTTCTTACAGTGAGTGCATGAAGACTTTCTTTTCTGTGTAGTGTTGGCCTTCCTCTCTTTCCATTTCTATTTTCTTTTCTCCTTATTATTGCTTGCAATGGGCTTGGATGATCCCCCAACTTCTGGGTTCCCATTCTTTCCTCTAGCTTCTAGATGCGTAGCTTGAATAGATACCTCATCTATACTAGTGGGATTAAACATGAGGATAGTGTGCCTCATGTAGCTGTGTAGACCACCTATGTACTTCAACAGAGTCTTAAGTGAGTCTAATGAAATTCCTAGAATCAAAGCTCTTTTCCTAAATTCTTGGGTGTAACCTTGTACACTTTTCCCTTTCAATTGGCGAAGAGTTTGCCAGCTCATCATGGCTTGCTGCATGTAAGCTAGTGGATAGAACTTCTTTTTGATTGCAGAAAAAAATTCACTCCAGACAGAAAGAATCTTACCATGTTTCTTCATGTCAGCTTGTGTCCTGCCTTCCCACCATACCAAGGCAGTGCCTCCGAGGCGTAGGCTGGCCAGCTGAATCTTACTCTTGTCTGAGTTGATACTCTGCACTCTACAATAAACATCAATTTGTTTGATCCAATTATCCAGCTTCTCTACATTCAACTCTCCATCATATATTGGTAAATCAAATTTAACATCTAATTTAATCAAAGATGTCTTCTTTTTATGTTCAGGGCTATTAGGAGGTGTGAGAAAGTTTTCTTCTTTCCCTTTTCCTTTTGAGTGGTCATGGAGGAGAGACTCTTCTTCTCCTTTATCTTGTTTGGAGCCTGATGAATCTTCATCTTTATGTTTCCTAAAGTCCCTATACATTTCCTCTACCATGGACCTCATGGCTAGGAAACTATCTATAAATTGGGGGTCTAGTCCCAAGGGACTTTCTTCTGACATTTTCTTCTGAGGATAGACTCTTCCAATTTCCGGGTTAGTTTCAACCAACTCTCCTTCTCCTAATTTAAGCTTTGATCTAGTTAGCATTCAACAACAAAATCCAGCACAAGCTTGTCTAACCTTAACAACCATGCTCTGATACCACTTGATCTGAAATCACCCATAAATGACCTCAGTGAATTAATGAAGGTATTACAGACTCATGTGCTGGGGTGTGCCTATGTTATTTTATGCAATGGATCGATAAGATTGTGAAATACACAGACACTGAAGCAGTAAGAGAAACACAATAAGTAAACACATAAATCACAACAAGCTTAATAAGGAGTTCACCCAATCCTCCTGGGCTATGTCTCCTGGTCCAACCTTCAATGGTGGCCTTTCTATTGTGTCTTAAAGCAGAGTTTTTACAATAAGGAGCTCAATTTGAGTCTCACTTAACAGATGATGATCAGTATGATTTTACTTGGATCCCCCAAGTCTCTAGAGTACACAGACTCCCCTTACTGAATCTCAACCTCAACTGGTCTCAGTGGTATGAGTCCAAATTGGTACTCAATACCTGACAGATATACACAGAAAAGTTGTTTGAACCTCTCAAGCCTTCTCTGGAGTTCACAGACTCTCAAACTCTCTCTGTCTCTGTCTGCTCGATGCTGCCTTTTCTCTGCAGGTCATCTCGGCTTCTCTGTTCTCTGCAAATTCACTTCTTTCTTGCCTCTCGACTTTATGCTTCTCTTTCTCTGCCTCTTTTACTCTTTGTCTGTTCGTGGCTTAAAGCCAATCTGCTCCCTGACTGTTCGTTTCTGCTTCCCGGCTTTCTGGATCTCCTGCCTCTACCTGCTGGAATTCCCCTGCTCTGCATCATCATCACTGTGTAACGCTTCACAAAGCGGTGGCCACTTATTTTCTCATGAACTGAATGTCAGTTCTCTTTGAATGGTCATTATTTCTGTTGCTCCAAGATTACCTGCGAAACTGATTCCTTTGCCAACTCAGCGATCATGCCGGACCTCAAATCTTATATGACTCAGCCTATTTCCCCGTCGAATCCAGTCATACATTGGATCATTTCTCCGCCGTTGATCTGGAGCCTCCAAATCCTACGGTCTCCGTCCATATCTCGTGGGTAAGTAGCATGACCTTTACCTACGCGATGTGAGTGGTTTTCTCTCTCATCCGCTGGACGTGTGTCACCTAGTGTATGGCATCGGGCGGGACTTGGTCGAACCCACTTACCGCTTGAAGCCCTTCCGATATCCTGTCGGTTTTAGTGCGAGACCTGCCTTCTGACGGAATCGGCAATTTCCATACGGTTTTATGCTTTTCCTCGTGACTGAGTGCTTGGGGGCTTTCCTTCACTGAGGGGGACGCCCTGCTACCTCTGTTTTTGGATTTGACCTCCCGTTTGTCAATTTGTGCCAGTGCACGGTCACCATGGGCCAACGGTCTACGCGCTTTGACCGAGGATCCTCGTTGTTCTGTGATGACCACAAATTTCCATTGTTCAGAGGTTATTTTTGATAAGCTTGATATCCATAAGAATTTGAAGCTTGACATAATTTGAAACAGTCATGAAAACTTAGAGAATGTTTAAGGATCCAATTCAGATCACCCAGTCCGTAATATGGTGGCAACGCCGCCCGTAAAATTTTCGCCACTAGGGGGGTCCAGGGGGGGTGACGATGATTATTTGGAGCCCCCCCTAGCGGGGGATCGGGGGCAGCGCCCCCAAAGCTAAAAATAGATGTAAAATTTCCTTGTAAAATGTTGTAATTTTGTAGTC
The DNA here is from genome assembly GCA_031772625.1 of Pinus tabuliformis. NCBI lineage: Eukaryota > Viridiplantae > Streptophyta > Pinopsida > Pinales > Pinaceae > Pinus > Pinus tabuliformis. The sequence continues at coordinate 717,779,839 of CM062819.1, forward strand.
AATCTGGGCCGTTCATTAGGCAGAGATCTGACGGTAGACGTTATGTTTAAATTAGGGTTTTTTGCCCTAGAAGGCAAGCCCTCGCTATATATGAGGGAATTGTATTGCGTCTATGTAGATCTGTATTATGAGCAAGAAGAGAGATGAGATTGTGTGAGAGCGAACAGGGACTTACAATGGATCTATTGTAGGTTGTATCTCTTCATTTTGCTGGATAATATAAAAGGAAGGACTAGTTGTTTCTCCATGGACGTAGCCCAAATTGGGTGAACCACGTATATCTGTGTCTCTCTTGTTTTATGCGTTCTCTGTGTTTATATTTCTACAATATATTTTATGTGTTCCATTGCTTTGTAATATATAATTTTCTAACAAGATTCCACTAGTGGTCTTCCAATTGTTGTAGCTATCTTTGAAAGTTATGGTTGTTTATTTTTTAACCAGGCACATTGTTTATGCCCATCACTGCTTTATCTTGGTTTATGTTCTTTTCAATGCATTATGTTTTGTCGAGGTGTCGCTTCATTCACACTCTTAAGCTACTTACTACCATGACTTGCATTGCAATTTACAAACCATTAATTTATATTGCATGAGTAAAGATGGCATCCTTGCTTCATATTGGTTCTTATCCTTTTGAATGTGTTAGGGTTTAGGAAACTATTGTTTTACTTATGCACCTTTGGAGCCCTATACTATCATGATTATGAATGAAAGTCCCAACCATGTTTTAACTTGATCCTAAATCTTCATGAGCATTTCACGGCATTTTACAGTCATAGTGGTTGCATTATCATGTTAGAAAGTTGCATCACATATCCATGCCACTTCAGTCATTAAGTTGATTTGTATGCTTCAAAAAAAATGATTGTTCTGACATTAAGCTTGACTCTTCAAAAAAATCACATTTAGCATTAAACTTCTTTCAAGAGAAGACATTAGAAACATCTTTATTACTTATATTTGCAAATTATTTGGAGGTTTCTCATGGAGTTTCCCTGGAAGCTAATGCTTGCAATATTTTATTTAATGTGCATCTAAAGCTTCAACAATCAAGTTGCAAACCACTCATCTTTCTCTCTCATATAAAACATTAAAAAGTTGCAATATGTTGCAATTTTATATAAGCATGTTATTAAAATATTTATTAATCAATGAGCTTGTATGGTCTGATGATTATTATTGATGGATATTACATCATAGGGCTGATGGAAACTATATTAGGTCTACGAAATGAGATTATGTCAATATGGTGACGTATCAAATGTCGTGAAAATGATACACTCAATTGCTGCAAAAGGGTATACACATCACTTGCATGTGGATATTATATTTTTTTGTTATGAATTATTATATATCACGATGAAAGGTCATATCAAAGGCCGAAATAATACCGATGATGGCATTTATTAAATATTGTGAAAAGTTATATAAATCATACTCATGCAAAAGGTTATATCTCAAACTCTGTAAAGAATCATATATAAAACACATGCAAAAGTCATATAAAATGCACGCAAATAATTATATTTAACGTTGTAGAGGTTATGTATTAAAATACAATGTGACTAGTGTTATATCTAAATGAGCCAGTGTATATATTGCAGTGCGTTGAAGTAATACATTACAAGTGCATTAAAGGATATATACAATGTGTTGAAGTAATACATTACAAGTGCATTAAAGGATATATACAATGTGTTGCAAAGGTGAGAATAAAATGCATTGCAAAGGTAGTAATACATGCGTTGAAAAGAGAATAGAATACATTTCTATGAAGGATAACATAAACCAATGTGTTGGAAGGAATAGAACACATTGAGTTGAACGAGTTATATTACAATGTGTTTGAAATGATACAATAAAGTGTATTGAAAGGATCTATAAGCAATGCGTTGAAGAAGAGGATAATAAATGCTTTACAAAGGATATAATACATGCATTGCAGGGATAGATATATTAATCACTGCAAAGTTATATATCAATGGCCTAGCGTATGCATTAACAATGATAATCATTGCATGCTGAGATAATATACTAATGGCTTTGATAAGGTTATATCTCATTGCATATAGAGATCATATACTAATTGCTCGATAAGGTTATATTTTATTGGATGTATAGGTTATATTTTTTTCCTTCCAATGGTTATATATTTTTTATGAGAGATTATACAAATATTACAATGGGGATTATATCATAATGAAAATGCCACAATAGATATCAAAGGAGACTGTGTACTTGCATATGATAATACCATTTCAAAAGTCTATAATGAGACCATGTCAAAAACCTTGTGAGGGTAGTTGTTGGGCTTTCACCAATGACAAGACACTAGACATCTTCGCCACCTAATATGACATGGAGAACGTTATAATAATGGGCTACGAAAAATCAACGTTGGTCAATACAACTAGAATTAGGGTTTGGAAAATCATGCATGTCTATGAGTAACGCTCCATACCTCAGTGTTTCCCTTGCTTTCTCTTCATGATGATTCACCTACTCTACATCCAATGCAATTCATTGATCAACTATGCAACAACCCTAAATGTGTTTCAATACCCATATTAGTGATGTGAAGTTTTTGTCTCCATAGAGAAAAATTGAATGGAAGGAAGCATAGCATTACTAGTTATTCTTCAATGAAAGCTTTGACCTGTTCATTTGGGATTTGAACGGAGTTCCACTAATAAAACTCCTGTCAAGACTCTATTAATTGATGGTTATGTTGAAGGCATGTAAAGTTCACCGTTGCAAAACTAAAGGTTTAAAAGAGAAAGAAATTCACAACAGGATGGTGATATTGAGGTTATGGCTTAATGGAGTTATTAAATCTCTGATTGCAAGTCCCAAGGCAAAAGGGATGATTTATGACCTGAACAAAATTTTCAACCATTTTATTCATGATAAAAGGAGAGATGCTTATTGTTATGTTTATACTTTATTATGTCGAAACCTTTTATCTAGTGCCCTAATTATTGGTTGTGTGCTTGCAAGAATGAAGCTAAGAGAAGTTGGTTGGAGGACTACTGCACTACATAAATTCACATCCTATGGCATTAGATTCATTTTATTTTAGTTTCCCTATTATAAATATTATTGTTTTTAGTGGTTGATTTGAGTGTGAAAATGCTATTAATCCTAAAGATAATAGGCCTAGGAATGTTTTAAGAAATGGTGTGGAGATTTTTAGAAATCTAGCATTCCTTTGAAAATCATAAAGGATTGTAAGACACTTACTAGAGATTGTGCCTTAGCTTGTATCAATGATCATTATCTTTTCCTATTTTCCTTTGCTTGATTTCAATGGTTGAAGATGGCACCCTTCAAAGGCCGGAATTGTTGGAACAATTATTAAGCAAATAATGCTGCATGTTATGACAACAAAGCTCGTTAATTTTCTTTTGGCTCATTACAAACGTATTTTATGAGAATAATAAATGGTAAAAGAGCACAATGGTTATTTGCAATTTGGAAGGTCTTTTGAGTCGAATGGGAAATGAGGGAATTTGAAAAGTCATGGGAGAGGTGAGCAGTCACCCATTCACTTGCATAAATACCCCCCATTCATCATTCGTAGAGGGAGATTTTGGAATTTGAATCATAGCATAGTTGTAGCATTCAAGGCTTTGAGCACATCTACTCTTGGTAGTTGATAGGATGAGTGATTGTGAGGCTAGGGTTTGTGCTTTAGAGATGAGATGAATTGCTCTCATTCTATTATTTTATTTTGAGAGGCTTGCAGTGCATGTGCTTGTATTTATTAACATTTAATGAGAATATTTTCACTTAATGTTGTTGAAAATGCAGCAATAAAAATCTCAATTTTATTTTTTCCTTAATTAAATTGAGGAAATTCGAAATTCCATATTAGCAGACAACTTAAAGGAGTTAACTGAGGTGACATGGGACTTGTCACTCAATTAAGAACACTCAATTTGAGTTAATGAGTTGAGGTTTAGTTTACTTGTGTTGATTCATAAAAAATAGGATTCTAGCTCAGTTAATTCGAGTTAGGGATATGAAGTTTAGTTGTGTGCTTTGGAACTTCACTGCTGATCATTTCCGAAACCGGCTGGAACACATCATGCAAGAAAAAGACCTGGTTGATTTAAAGCCCAAGAACCGCAAATATACTTGGAGCAATAGGCGGTTGGGAGTAGGTAACATTATGGAAAGACTTGACCGTTTCCTTGTTAATATCGCCTTTCTGTCCTCATTCTCCAACGGGCAGTCAGACATCCTCAATACTTCTGCCTCGGACCACTACCCCATCACTCTTACCTTGCAAAGCCAAAGCCACCTCGGCCCCCTCCCCTTCAAATACTCCTCCCTTTGGAACCAAATTCCAGCAGCCCGTGATATAGTCAAGCATGCTTGGTCACAGCATGTGGAGGGCTCCCCAATCTTCATTTGGGAATCAAAACTGAAGCAAACGAGGCAGGCGCTAAAGACTTGGGCAAAGACCAATTACAAGGAACCCGAGGCAGCTAAAAAAGACATCAAGCAAAACCTTGAAAAAATACAGCAAAGTATTGAAGCGGAAGGACTCACTCAGCAAGCAAGACAAGAAGAGATCAGATTGTATGCAGAGCTACGCCAAACAGCTAGAGATGAGGAAATCAAATGGAGATTAAAATCTAGGCAGACCTGGCTGCGTGAAGGTGACAAAAACACCTCTTATTTCCATAAACAAGCCACAATCAGGAAGGCAAGAAACACAGTTAATGCAATCAGAGACAGCGAAGGGAACAATCATGAAACTCAAGATTCTATAAAGGCTGTTGCAACCTCCCACTTCAAATCTCTCCTGACAGAGGACAAAAATGAGGAGGATTTCTCAAACTTCCTCCAACATATGACCAGAGAAGTCACTCAAGAAATGAATAACAGCCTCACCCAAGAAGTTGAGGAGGATGAAGTTAAAAAGGCGATCTGGAGCCTCCATCCGGACAAAGCCCCAGGTCCTGATGGGTTCCCTATCTGCTTCTTCAGAGAATATTGGTCAATGATTAAAAAGGACATTCTCAAGATGATTCGCTGGGTCCTCAGGAAAGGCAAACTAGGGGGCTATACCAACTCAACATATTTAGCTCTCATCCCAAAAGAGAATAGACCGATCACCTTCTCTAGATTCCGGCCAATATCCCTGTGCAACTCTGCTTATAAAATAATCACAAAAATCCTATCCTCAAGACTCAAGCCTCTCCTTCCTTCCTTAATTTCGGAAAATCAGGGAGGTTTTTTAGCCAACAGGCACATCTCCGACTCTATCCTTTTGGTACAAGAAGCCATCCACTCTAGTCTTAGTCGAAAGGAAAAAGGATTCATCCTTAAACTTGATCTTGCAAATGCCTTCGATAGAGTCAGACACTCCTTCCTTTTTGCTGTTTTGAGCAAACTGGGATTCAATGCATCCTTCATCAATATGGTCAAAGCCTGTATCTCAAATCCTTGGATCTCGCCTCTGGTGAATGGAAGACCTTGTGCAGCCTTTCAATCCTCCCGAGGCCTCAGGCAAGGCTGCCCCCTTTCTCCCTACCTTTTCATTCTCATGGCTGAATCCCTCAGCAAAGCCTTGGATTACAATCGAAGAACAGGCTTAATTACAGGTATCCAATTTGAGCAGGGCACAAAGAACATCAACCACTCCCAATTCGCCGATGATACCCTCCTGATGGGTGGTGCATCGACCATCATTGCCAGGCGCTTCAAAAAGATCATGGACCAATTCATGGACTGCTCCGGAGGAAGAATCAACCAAGTCAAAAGCTGCATCTACGGATGGAATGCAACAGCTCACACCATTCAAAATATTGCAAATATTTTAGAGGTCTCTTACAAGATCGATTGGAATCATTTCACCTATCTAGGGATGCCGGTGAGTAAGGGTCCCCTGAAGACTGAAACTTGGAACACAATTCTCGACAAAATCAAAAGGAAAACCCAACAATGGGGAACCATGTGGCTGAACCCAGCAGGCCGTCTTGTTCTTCTCAAATCAGGTTTGATTTCTCTCCCTATCTATCGTTTTTCATTGTTACAAGCTCCAATGAACTTCCATCACAAACTGGAGAAGGCCCTTCGTTTTTTCCTCTGGCAAGGAGGGAAATCGGAGAAAAAAAAGTTCAACTTGGTTGGCTGGAAAAATGTCATCCAGCCCCAAGAAAAAGGAGGCCTCGGAATAAGGTCCCCATATCTTTTGAATCTAGCTCTCGGGGCTAAAATTGTTTGGAGATTAATCACTGGGGGTTCTGCCTGGTGGAAATCAGTCTTAGAAGCCAAGTATCTCAGCAGTTCTAGGCACAAGCTCCTGGAAGCTAATATTCCCAACAGAGACAGCTCCAACATCTGGAAATTGTGCAAGAAAATTATCCCACTCATGACCCAGCATATCTCCAAAGTTCCTGGAGAGGGAAGTAGCATCAGCATTTCTAAAGATAGAATCCTAGGCCAGAGCCCCATAGGATCCAAAGCAGAAGCAATTCCAGCCATAAACTGGTTAAACAACAGAGGAATATGGAATTTAGCCCAAATCACTAAGTGGGGAAGCTCCTCCCAAGCTTGGATTGGCTGGACTTTGCCGGACTACCCAAGGGATCTGGAAACAAGCTTCATTGCTCTAAAAGACCAACTGCACAGTAAGGCACCTATTCATAAGGGAGGCAGAGATAGTTTTCGATGGGACCCCACAGGAACTGAATACACAGCCAAAGCAGGGTACCACCATTTATGTGCTAATACCTTTCCGCAGGACACATGGAGTCATTGGAGACTGGTTTGGAAAGCGGAAGCCCCTCCTAAAGTAAAATTCTTCTGCTGGCTCCTTCTGAAAGGTAAGATCTTAACAGCTGAGAACCTTAAAAAAAGGGGCATCCTAGGCCCCTCTAGGTGCCCAAACTGTCTTCAAGCTGAAGAGACAATACAGCATCTGTTTATGGAATGCCAAGTGGCTGCAAAATGTTGGAAAGAAATAGCATCTGTGGGGGGAGTAGAATGGAATCCTAAGCCAAACATAGCAGAGACAGTCCAAAATTGGAAGAAGCTTTGCCCATGGAAGAGTAAGAAGATCAAATTATCTCAGAGGATATGGAACACTCTACCATTAACTCTTCTTTGGAGCATATGGCTAGCCAGAAACAAGAAAGTGTTCCAAGACAAAGGACACAATTCCAGATATATGTGTCATAAAACTATCAACTTAGCTGTAGAAGCTGTGACTATTCGCACCCACAGCAAAGTCAATCTCAGCAGCTTCAGTGCAGAAGAAAGAAATTTGATTAATTATGGTAGCATCATCAGTGCCCACGAACAAGAAAAGGATAACTCAAGCTCAAAAGAGACAATCACAGCTTGGAAGCTGAGGCCTAAGGAGGAAGAATTCGCCCTTTGGTTGAGCAACTGCAACAAATATTGCCTCTTCTTCGATGGTGCCTCAAAATCTAACCCCGGTCTCGCAGGTGCTGGAGGCATCATATGCAACGCAAATGGTGAGTCTATCTTGCATTTTGAATGGGGATTGGGGGACCTATCCAACAATCGGGCCGAAGGCCTGGCTTTATTCCAAGGACTCAATCAAGTGATCAATCTGGGCATAAAGAAAGTGAACGTTTTTGGTGACTCAGCAATTATTATCCGGCTCATGGAGCAAAAGCGGACTTCACCAAACATTCTGCTGCAACAAATCAACAACAGAAATCAAGTTCTGCACAGCATGCTGGAGGAAGCCCACTATTTTCATATCCTAAGGGGACTCAACAAAAAGGCTGACCACCACGCCAACAAAGCCTGTAATCGACCCAAAGGCCAGCTCAGCTGCAATGATCACTTAACTATCCAATTGCTGCCATGAAAGACGCACATCTAATCAGCTCACGCGGTACCCCACCCAATAGAATCTGCCACAGCAACCAAATCACCAGATCAGAGGTCAGAACAGACCAGAATGATAGAAATTGTATCAACAGTCGGCACAGAAGCTCACTCCAAAGCAGGGGAATCAAGATTCATAGATCAGAAAATCGTCCTTGTCACAGAAAAGTCGATCTCAGTCAAGATATGAGCAGAAATAATCAGTGGAGCATCGGGAAGTGTAGATCCCTCTCCCGCCCTCGTATCTGCAGAAATTCTTTAAATATCCCTTCAGCGCAAAAGCTACAACTCACAGTTGAAATTCCCTGCGGTAAACTTGAGAGAGGAGCCTATTTTGCAGACCATCTTAGTAAGCCAGATAGAAGCAAGATTGTTGAGCGTTTTAGAAGTTCCGTTCTCACTCTGTCAAAAAGTGGGAGCGCTGTTGAGCTTAACCGATTCCCAAGCGGTATTAGCGACAGTTTCAGGCACTTAAAGCGCTTTCTCCTAAGTGCTCTTATTACCTCCGAGAGCCTTAGTAGAATCCCTATCAACAGCAAAGTGAATCGACAACATCAAGGGCAAAAGCAAAGGAACAGCGCTACTACTCAGACAAAGGATACAATGGAACGCCCAGAGGATTGTTTTCACTGCCGTGACCTGAACATGGAGTTTAATGAAGTCCGAGCTCAACAGAGAGCCTTGGAGGACCTAGTTCGCAGCATGGAGAACCGGATGGAGGACAAAGTTCGTATTTTGGAGAGTCGGCTGGAAGAGCAAGTCAAAATCCTCCATGATAAGTATAGAGCAGAAATGAACCTTTTTCTGCACAGGGTCCATACCCTCCATGAACAGTTCAGCGCTTTACACAACAGATGCGCCCACGCTGAAGAGAGGATTGAAATTCTCAAGAATATGCTGGAAAAGAAAGACGCCACATCCTCCTCCAGCGCCAAGCCAATCGAAGCTGACCAGGATCCAGAGGGATCAACCGCAAGAAAGATGAGCCACATCGAGATTGACTAATCATGCTTTGTAAATGTAAATTTTGGGGACAACAGTATGTCAAAATCTATAGCAGCATAAGTAGCAATAGTAGCAGTCCAGTTAAAGTAAGGACCAAGGAAAAAGCCCTTTTTGTAATTCCTTGGCCCCAAAATGCTCCTGAAGCATCCTATGTAAGGCTTTAGCCTCATCTTTTTTTCAGTTTAATGAACAGCACCCGACCTTTGTCTAAAAAAAGTTAAACTAGTTCTAACTATTGGAGGAACTAGTGGAAGGTCAAAATGTAGAAGTGGAACTTCAACCACACTCAGTGATCATCCAGATAACTAATCAATCGGCCTAAATTATGTCATGCATGCAGAGAATTCAAGTTGCTCAGTTGAGATGGAGTTTCCAAGGCAGCATACAATTAATTATATACTAGATTGAGTGTATAGCTATTGTATTGGTCAGGTGATCAACCCAAAAGAATTGCGCAAGAAAATAGGGGAAAATTCCTAAAGAATAGGAGCCTATTTCCTCAAGAATTGTGTAAGGAAATAAGAGCTTGGAGGGCTTGAAAATTGGCTAAGTGTTGGCTAGATTCAATCAGGCGGAGGGATAGACTACACACTTGCAAGGTGTGCTCAAGCTCGAGCATGCTTTGTATTTCATCTCTATTCTCTAATTAATGCAATACATATAGGAAAGGGTTTTGAGTAATTTCTTTCCCCTAGATAAATCTTTGTGCATGTGTGATGTTTCCTTTTGCATGTCTATGATTTGTGTTTCAGATGGTGAATTAAGTTCCGCAGATCAATAGAGTAGCTTTGAGTCTTGTGATTTAATAAATTTCATGAGCAATTTTGAATCTACACATTCATTTCTACATGGTATCATAGCTAAATTTGTAGAAATCTATACATGGTATCAGAGCTAGATTTGTAGAAATTTCTATATGGTATCGAGGCTAGATTCACATTAGAAACCAGACATTGAATTCCTCATGTACAATGATCATTGAATACTAATGAGTTGTTAGGAGGTAGATTTATGGAGCCCTAGTTCAGGGCAGATCCAAAAGTCCCTATGTGCAGACTTCCTAATGGAGTTAGAAGGTTGCTAGTGGGAATATCAGTGAGCCAATGTTTAGTGACATACAAAGGAGTTGTGATCGTTGATATTTGTAGATTGAGGAGCAAGGAGATTTCCCATAGGGAGATCGAAACTCAAAGAGAGTCTAGTTTAAGAGCGAACATTCCTATTGAAGCTAGTACTTCAAGATCGAGGGAGATCATTCTCATTATTAAAGTGGTTGCAATAGCAGTGCTAAAGAAACAGGAGTATGAGTAGATAAAATTTCACCATGCATGAAACTATACCTCCAAGAGTGAGGTGGAGCGATGTATATCCTTAGTCCAAGAGTTGCAGAAATTTCGGCAAGGTCCATTGAGGTGTTCTCCTAATGGATCATTACCTTACTATAGGGGCACACAATATTCAGTAGCCGGAGGACCAGTGCCATTCAAATATTGAGGAGTGCATAGGAGTGTTGATAGCAAAGTAGGAGGCTCAGTAACAAAGTTAACAGCAACACAATTTTGTTGAAGAATCTAGAGAATCTAGGTTATAATGAGATTCTTCTGACGACGGTAACTATTTGTGAATCACTTTTTACCTTTTCTTATTAACACAATCTTCTCTTATTATTATTAGTGTGTGTTCTCTTACTTCATCAAATAGTTACCAAAATAAAAGGAGACAAGAACACAAGATGTTGGCTCTCAGCCAGGGAAAAACCTCTCTCTCCTAGAGAGGAAAATCCTTCTGCAAATTCCAAACCCTAGACCCTTGACCGGTAGATCCTTTAAGCACAAGACACAGTCTCTGTTTTGCAACTTCCTTTTTGTCCTTCAATCAAGGCCTCCTTCTATACTGCACCTTGATCTCTTTCTTCGCTCTTCTTCTGGCAATTGATGACACTTTCCTTCACTCCTTTACTGGCAACTGCAGAAAACCTAGGTCTCCTTAGAGACCTCTTCTTTGGTGTCTCCCTTTCCTTCGCTTGGAAATCTTCCTTCTCCTTGATACTTGGACTAGATAATGAGCCTCTTCTTTTGGTGTATCTCCAAGTTAGAGACTGATCCTCTTAACCCTACTGCAGATCTAATTTCTTCACATGTGTGACTGGTGTAGGTCTTGAAATAGACTATTTTACTTGCTTCATTACTTCACTTTAGGTGTCCCCTTCTTCGCTTGATGAGGAGACTTAGATTGTTGATCTCTTCTAGCCCAAATGAGCTACTTCTTATGACTACAATTGCAGATCTGATATAGTAGCAGAATGATCCCTTTCTCCTTCGCATGTGTGGCAGAAAAGAGCCCTAAAACAATCCAACAATTCAGATTTATTTCTTCACTTCTTTGCTAGCCTAGAAGCAACCTTTTTCTCTTCTTCACACCTCCTTCTTGAACCTCTTCTTCACTGACTTCATAGATAGCTTGATGGTCTATTTCTGAGGTCAAATTTCCCTATATATAGGAGTCTATCACTCCTATTTGGGCCTACTTGACTTTAAGTGCACCAAAAATTCATTTCTTCAGCCGACTTGAAGAGGAGACTTGTCTTTGCTTTGGAGGATCTATTTTGACATATTTCTTTGACTTTAATACATAGATTTACATAGTGTAACATGGACACATGGGTCTTTGATAATTACATTGACTCTTTGACTTTCCTAGAAGCACTCAAACATGTGCTTGACCTATGCAATGAGCAAGAAACTCTTTTTTACAATTTACAAAAATAATAATTCTTTTCTTCCACAAGTACAAAGATCAAAATTACATTTATGGAGACCGAACCTAGTTACACTTTCTTCAACACTCCCTCTTAAATAGGGAGGTATTCATAAATCACTACAAGGTGTTTGGACATTTTCAATCTGAAGAGTTCACATAAGAGAAATCAAATTGGCAATCCATCTATTCTAACATCATAGTAACCAACATTGTTTCCACAACAAGGCCTTGACCGACAACTCTATCTCTCAATAGATCAGAGAACAATGTTGGTGAGACCAATGACTATATACACCTTCATCATTGTCTCTCAAGGTACATACCCACCTGAGTGTTAATTGGGTATGACCTTCTAGGACTATTCTTATCTTGGGTTCCTAACCCTCATGGAATATCGGTCCTCTTGCCTACTCTTATCTTGGATTCCCTACACATCCTCAAAGAGTGTGGATGCTAGATCATTACCCAATCCTCCATTCTTTCTTCCCAAGTGAATACAAGAATGTTGTGTCTATCTCTCCCTCTCAACTAGGGAAGATATTCCCATTCATGCAAAAGGAATGTACCCAAGCTCCCTATGACCAGGGACTTGCCCAAGCTCCCTCTCAACTAGGGACTCTACTTTTCCATCAACAACTTCTTCTTGTGATTCCTTCAGCCGCTTGATCAACTTATTTTCCTTGATGTCAAGAAATTTAGTCAAGCTTCGTCTTTGTAGGGCATCATACATCAATCACTTTCCTTCTTGGTTCGTCATGGCATTCCTTTCTTCATGGAAAGTGACCTTCTTGATACATATCTAGAACCTTTGTCATATGGATTCTTCTTCTTCATCATGTTTCTTTTAGTAATTTTCGTCCACCACATGAATGCTAGTTGTAATTGTACTTACAACTCTTGTTCCAGTATTCCTGCATGAACTCATCCGGATATTATTCAAGAAATAAAATCATAACATTAAATCGAATAGCACCTTATGAGATGGATTTCCATCATGAAATATTGTTAGATTGAATCATTAGCATCCTGCATTTTCACATCTCCGAGGCCTTTCTATGTGCTAAGGGTCCTTTGATATTTTTCTTCCTTTGTTAGAATTCTCGTGCCTTCTTTCGGGAGATGCCTTCAACAAATCTGTCAAATGTTGATTCCTAGTGTCCATGGTATCCTTTTATCCCTGATATCTTTATCTCATATGATTATTTATATATTTTCTTTGTCAACCACCTCACACTCTATATGAGGACATTTCTTATCTTGACCTTTATCGGTGAGTGAACCATGCCTTCGTGAATTTTCTTCAATGAAAGAGATATACATTGTCCTTGATCATGCTACTAGAGCAGTTCCCCATGCTCATTGACAAAAATGATGGCATGACTTGAAAAACATAGATGAATACATACCTCATCTTAGTTCTTTCCTTGATCGTCTCAGCTTCCTTTGATAGCTTCCAAGATTGAGATTACCTCAATATCCTTTGCTTTGCTACATCTTTCCTTTCCTACATAGCGTCCTTTCGTGAATCCCCATAAGTGGAATTCTTATTGAGACATATACCTTTCCTTAAAGTCACGAACCCTCTATTGAATATTTCACCGGTGGATCCTTATAGTCCTCATCCCGCAAATTCTCTTTTCTGCTGATGATATTGGCCTTCTAAGATGATTCTTCTTGATCATGATCATTCCTTTATGCATTGATGAGGTTATCTAATGGCTTCATCCTTCCTACATGAAAATATTTATTTGAAGATTTCATTCCCATAAATCATGTATTATATCCTATTGTTACATGTTCTTATGATACCCAAAAATTTAAAGAAGACTTATTTGAAGAAGTTGATCTCAGTCATAGTAGAGATTCGGAGGGTCCTCCTTATTATGTTTCTTTCTCTTCTTCTTTCACTTCTTAGTTAATGTCGGATTCTTCTAGTTTCCTCTTATTGGTTTCCTTCTTGAACTTAGGACAATCCCATTTATAGTTTCCATATTTTTGGTAGCCAAAGAATTGGAATTTGGAAATATCTCTTTTACCCTTTCTCTATGGGCCAAACTTTCCAAATTACCCTTTTTTATTGGCCATAGCAGAAAATTCTTGCTCCTTTGATCCCACCACATCCTTGGCTTTGAGTCTAGTCTCCTCAATTTTTCATAGAGACCAAAGTTCATTCAATGGGGTAGCTTCCTTCTTGGCATATATACTTGATGTGAAGTTGCCCCATTCCTTGGTTAATGCATTGAGCACCATAGTTGTCATCTCTCTATCTGACATAACTTCTCCTAGTTCTTGTATATGGTCTCTCATCTCAGACACCTTCATGAAGTAGGGAGCTATTCCTTCTTCTTTGGAGATCTTCATTTTATATAGTTCATTGCGTAATGATATCACTTCTCTAGCAGTGTAGTAACTAAGAATAGCTCCACCATCTTATCATATCATTCTTTAGATGTATTAAGTTTGGAAACATAAGGAATGAGAGGGTCCTTGATGGATTCTATCAGAATCCTTTGAGCTCTTGTTTCATCCTTATTATACTTTGCTAGGGCTTGAGTTTTTTCCGTAGTAGGAACAATGACACTCCCTTTGATGTAGTCCAGAAGTTCATTTTCTTTGTGAAGTAGATCAGTCCTCTTTTTTCCATGCAAGGAAATTAGCAGTCCCAACCAATTTGTTGTTTTCCTTGCAAAAAGACATTTTAATATTTTCATAAGAGGACATAAAAATAATTACTCTAGAATGTTAGTGATGAGGATATCTTGCTTCTTCCTTGATGAATGAATCTTTCAGCTTCTTGGATCTTGGAGTTCTTCAAGATGCTTCCTTCAAGGTGCCTTGTGAGAGATTTGATGATGAAAACTTCTCAATTTGTAGATCTGGAGATCTTCAATGATGGGCCTAGATCTGAGTACCTTCCTTTGAAGATGATGATTCTTTGATGTAAACTCTTATTGGATGAACATTCATGTAGATTCCTTTAGATGGAAGACTTTCTTATTTCTTTTGTTCCCAAGATGGTAATTCTTCTTGATAGATCTAAGAGATGAGATAGCAATCCTCTTTGTCTTTGATGGATTTGGAACTCTTGATTTTGGATTTGATGCTTTAACTTTGTGTGCCCTTGCTTCTTGATATTGATGCTTATGTTTTCTTGAGATGCCCTTCCTTGATGTGTCACCTTAGCTTTGATAGCATGTTGAAGAATCTAGGGCATCTAGGTTATAATAGATTCTTCTGACGATGATAACTATTTGTGAAGCACTTTTTACCTTTTCTTATTAACACAATCTTCTCTTATTATTATTAGTATGTGTTCTCTTACTTCATCAAATAGTTACCAAAACAAAAGGATACAAGAACACAAGATGTTGGCTCTCATCCAGGGGAAAACCTCTCTCTCCTAGGGAGAAAAACCCTTTTGCAAATTTCTCTTATTGAAGCTTCAAATGAAAAATGTCAAACCCTAGACCCTTGACCATTAGATCCTCCAAGCACAAGACACAATCTCTCTTTTAAAACTTCCTTTTTGTCCTTCAATAAATGCCTCCTTCTATACTGTACGTTGATCTCTTTCTTCGTTCTTCTTCCGACAATTGATGACACTTTCCTTCACTCCTTTTCTAGCAACTATAGAAAACCTAGGTCTCCTTAGAGACCTCTTCTTTGGTGCCTTCCTTTCCTTCGCTTGTCAATATTCCTTCTCCTTGATACTTAGACTAGATAATGAGCCTCTTCTTCTGGTGTATCTCCAAGTTAGAGGTTGATCCTCTTAACCCTACTACAGATATGATTTCTTCGCACGTGTGGCTAGTCTAGGTCTTGAAATATACTTGTTTACTTGCTTCCTTACTTCGCTTTAGGTTTCCCCTCCTTCGCTTGATGAGGAGACTTGGATTGTTAATATCTTCTAGCCCAACCAAGCTACTTCTTAAGACTGCAATTGTAGATCTGATATGGCAGCAGAATCAACCCTTTCTCTTTCGCACGTGGGACAGAAAAAAGCCCTAAAATAGTCCAACAAATCAGATTTCTTTCTTCTCTTCTTCGCTGGCCTAGAAGCAACCTTTTGCTCTTCTTCACAGCTCCTTCTTGACCCTCTTCTTCGCTGACTTTAGATATAGCTTTATGGTCTATTTGTGAGGTCGAACTACCCTATATATAGGATTTTTTCCCTCTTATTTGGGCTGACTTGACTTTAAGTGCACCAAAAATTCATTTCTTGAGCCGACTTGAAGAGGAGACTTGTCTTTGATTTGGAGGATCTATTTTGACATATTTCTTTTACTCTAATACATAGATTTACATAGTGTAATATGCCCACATGGGTTTTTGATAATTACATTGACTTTGTGACTTTCCTAGAAGCACTCAAACATGTGCTTGACCTATGGAATGAGTAAGAAACTCATTTTTACAATTTACAAAAATAATAATTCTTTTCTTTTACAAGTACAAAGATCAAAATTGAATTTATGAAAACCGGACCTAGTTACACTTTCTTCAACAAATTATTCCAGTAGACAGTTGTAGACACAGCTAATTCAAATTTTTTTTTGGATTCTTCTCAGTTGCAGATGTTGTAGTAGCAGTAGCAACAATCAGAGGTGTTGCATGCAATACATTCCAAAGGTGCTAGATCGGGCTAGTTGATAATTCCTTTCTTGTTGAGAGGGAGTGTTGAAAATGCAGCAAGAAAAGTATCAATCTGATTTTTGCCTTAATTAAATTAAGGAAATTCAAAATTCCATATCAGCAGACAAATTGAAGGAGTTAACTGAGGTGACATGGTACTTGTCACACAGTTAAGAACACTCAATTTGACTTAATGAGTTGAGATTCAATTTACATGTGTTGATTCCTTAAAAAATAAGAGTCTAGCTCAGTTAATTCGATTTAGGGACATGAAGTTTAGTTGTGTGTAGTGGGTTCCTACATTTTAGGAGCCTAGGTTGAGTTAATTTTAGTTGTAGCAATTTAATTCAGTTAATTTGAGTTATGGTCAGTTAAACTAGTTATAATTGTTGGAGGAACTAGTGGAAGGTCAAGTTGTGGAAGTGGAACTTTAACCACACTCAGTGATCATATATATAACTAATCAATCAGCCTAAATTAGATCATGCATGCAAATAATTCAAGTTACATAGTTGAGATGGAGTTTCCAAGGCAATGTATAATTAATTATATACTAGATTGAGTGTATAGATATTATATTGGTCAGGTGATCAACCCAGAGGAATTGCGTAAGGAAATAGGATCTTGGAGGGCTTGAAAATTGGCTAAGTGTTGGCTAGAGTTAGTTAGTCAAGTAGAGGGATAGACTATACACTTGCAGGGTGTGCTCAAGCTTGAGGAAGCATTGTATTTCATCTCTATTCTCTGATTAATGCAATAAAAATAGGAAGGGGTTTTGAGAAGTTGTGTTCCCCTAAATAAATCATTTTTCATGTGTGATGTTTCCTTTTTCATGTCTATGATTTTTGTTCCATATGGTGAATTAACTTCCGTAGATTAGTAGAGTAGCTTTGAGTCTTGTGATTTAGTAAATTTCATGAGCAGTTTCGAATCTACACGTTAATTTCTACATATGCATTGATCCCCATGCATGTTAATGGCATTTGTAATGGCTATCCAATTATTTTGTTGTAGATGCATGTGTATTTATATATTGGTTACATGTTAATGAACTAATTTGTTGCATGTGGCTTGTATGTTTTCTTAGGATCTCTACTCTTTTATTCCATGCAAATGTTGGCAATTAGTTGTAAACTAATTTGCAGATGGTTTCTAGTACTTTTTTGCTTGTGTATGTCTTAGTTAGTATTAGTTATCTAGTTCTTTATTAATACATGCTCCTTCTCATTATTATGTCGTTATTTTTTTGTATTGTGTTCTACAAGCTATCAATTGAGGCTTGATTTTTTCCTCATTCTTCTGGATTTTTACATTTGGTCTCACATTTATTTCTCTACATTTGAAATCTAAGAGTGACATACAAACATGGTGGTAGTTAGGCCCACATACTGGATGGGGCTCGTATCCCAAATGATGTGGTGTATGAAATGTTGGTGGAACATTATGGACCATCAACAGATTGTGAGCTAGAAGGAGGGTTGATGAAAAGCTGGCCCTGTGGATTTTTGTTTTAAATTTATATTTTTAAATGCCTCCTCCCCTTATCCTTATTTAGAGTTTTTTTTATAGGAAAAATCAAATATTTATGTCCCTAGGAAGTTATCCAATCTCTTGTCAAAGAATAAGTTTGATGTTGAAGGGAAAATCTCTGCATCTATGCATATCCTTCAATTTCTTGATATTTTTATCTCTAACAATGTGCATCGTGATAGTGTCCTATGTAGGCTTTTCTTTTTCACCTTTTAAGGTTGTGTCAAGCCATGGTGTAAGACCTTGTCGAATGCTTCTATTCATTCTTTTGAATAGTTCATAGATGATTTTATGTCTACTTTTCAAGAGTATAATTATGAAAATTTATTTAAATAAATTAATGAACTCAAAATGAGACCATATGAATCACATGAAGAATTTCCAATAGATTATGTAATATTTTTTATAAAAATTCTGAGAAATATAAATACTGGTATCATTTAAGCAAAGAATTTCCATGTTTGTTTGGAATTTTCGAGAAGGGATCTAGATCCGAATTGAGCATTGAGAGACAAACATCAAAGAATTCTAGTATTCTACTCCATAATTTCATCATGCCAACTTTTTCTTTGGGTGCAAGTCAAAGGAAATCTCAAGCCTTGGAGGAGGAGATGATTATCCTTGACTTCCCTTATCCTCCTTCGTCTTCATTATCAAATGAAATTGATTATTGTACTAACATGTAAATCCCTATTTTTTATGAATGAGGCAATGAAGAAGCTTTTCATGTAAAAGAGAAAAGTTATCTTGCTTTAGAAGCTATGATAAATCCTGGTGAAGTGGAGCAATATTAATGTGATAATCACATTGGTATACCATCCTTTGGTAGTCATGTTGGTAAGTCTCAAGTTGATTATACTTGTCTTTCATCTCTTCATACTATACCTTTGCCTTTTCCTCCTTGCTATGACCAACACCTCGTCTTGGAAAATATTGAATGTTCAAATGACTTCATAAAACATAACACATATGTTGATTCACCAATTACTCAAGAAGAGATGATTTTTGGATCAGATTTGATTGATGTTTCTTCTCAAGAGTCATTTCATCTTCTTTCATCCTTAACACACTATTCCTTGTACCATGATTTCCTTGATGAGTCTACTACACCAAGGATTTATATAAATCATTTATATTTTTATTCGGCCAGTCTTGATTGATATCAGGTACAAGATGGTGTTGTCTCACAATTAGAAGATGAAAAAAATAAATCCATTTCTCATTATCTTTTTAATTTGCAATCTTTAACAAGTGAAGAGGAAGATTTTACAACTCTAAAATTGCAACAAAGTCATCTAGTTAATTCATCCCCATATTTAATCCATGAAGAGTCTCTTGTGTTAAATGACAAATCTAATCAAAGTAGTGGCTTTAACAATTTTCATTATATTGACAATGTATTCATTGACACATCTAATGATAGTTTTTTCATATTCACCTATTGACCTTTGTAAGCCACCAAAATTTGATGATCCATCATTTGAGAGTTTAGGACTTGTCAATATTTTGAAGCACTTCATCTTTCGTTGATGTTTATATTAGGTCCTCATGATCTTGGCAAGAACCTTGAACAAGATCAGATTATAGTTTCTTCACAAGATTATTCTCCTATTATTATTTCACCGAATGAATGCTAATCTCTGAAGAAAAAAATTGGCTTTTCATGTTCATTTTTTTAATATCATGATAAAATTGTTGATTGGTTGGAAGAGTCCTATTTAGAAAACTCTTTGGCTAATAAGAGCCTTATGTCTTCTCTTGTGTTTGGGGTGAATTAAAATATAAATGATTGCACATTTTTGAGAGGTTTTCAAGGTATTCATTCTTATCATTCTATTTATCAGGATAGAGTTGTGTCCTGGTTAGAACATTCTTTTATAGTTAACTCCTTTTCTTGCATGTGTGACCTTATTTCTTTTGTGCAAGTGATACATAAACATCTTTTTTTTGCACATTATTTCATGCTGGTCCTAATTGCTGATATCTTTGTGTTTACATGTTGGGAGCGAATCCTGTGGCTACATTGGAAGTTTCACTTCACATAATTTCAACCTCATTTTCAATTAAATTAGGTTTTAGGTTTAAGACAACTTTTTATTTTCTTAACTAGAATAGGTTTGCATGGTTCATAGAATTGATTTCATTCTTTGCACTTTATTTTCTTTTGCATATAGTTGCATTTTCTTTGCATATCCATAGTTCCATTGCATGATCCTTTTACTTTTCATTTTAAATGTTGGCACCTTGCATCAGGAAACTTTTCATTTCATTTAATCATGATTCACTGCTTTATGTTTCCTTTTATTGCGTCTAGTAATTGGTCGCATATTTTACACTCATGTGCATGTTGCACATGCGTTATGTGTGCACATGAAATTATCCATCCATTTTTCATTCAACATTATTCTATCACTTTTCTTCTCATTTCATTGCATTTATGAATTTCTTGCATCTCATTGCATAGTTCTTAGTTGCATTTAGCATGCTTCCTTGCATTGTACTTCATTCGATTGACTTTTCATTCTCTTCCCTTTTGTTTTTCCTCTTTTTCTTTCAGCGTCTTGCCTTTGAATTCATTTTCATTTCATTACATTGCATGACATATTTTATTCTCATCTAGCTTTATTCCTTGCATAGCTTTCACATTCCATGTAGCTTTGAAAGTTTCATTGCATTATGCATTCGAATTTACCTTCCTTTCATGGAATTGCTAGTTTTCCTCCATTATGCATTTATTTTCAATTCATCATTCTCATCCCCTTGCATTACATTTAGCCTTGTCTCCTTTGCATTGTTGAGCTCATTTCATTCCACATTCATTTCCTTGCATTATGTGTTTTCCTTTCATTTAAGCATTGTTCTTTGCATGATCTCTCCAAGCCTATACATAAATTATGTGTGAAAAGCTTCCTTATTTGCCTTGTAAAAATTCTTAAATATCGTTTCATGGTTGTGTGTTGTTATGGTGGTCCCTGCAAGAGACAGTCTCTTGTCGACCCTAGTATTGAAATCTTGTCCCTTATACCTATACATGAGTATGGTCTATTAACAAGGAAAATATTATTTGATGCTTGGGGGGAAATCTAATCAGTTTATATGGCCTATATCCATAACTTGAAGTCAATTTCTAGTTTGGTCCTGATATTTCATTGTGTTTTAAATGTCCACTTGTTGGTTGAAGATCTAGAAGCATGACATGAGGGAAAACCTAGGAAAATCACTTAGTTTTTGTCAAATAAGAAACAACATCTCTTTCCCGTAAATAAGTTCGGATCCCTCTTCCACCCTGGCACATTGAATGCCCTACTAAATGATGTCAAGTGCATGTAAAAGAAAACTAATTAAATAAAGGGTAAAGAAATGAGAAAGTCTTCTTGAGAAAAGAGGTGAGGCAAGAAACTTCAACGGGGCTATGGACTCTCATTAGCAATGAAACAATGCTTGTGATTTCTTGAGTGACTTCATCAGGGATGTGGATGCTCACTAAAAGTGGAGCAACATGAGAAACTCACTTTAAATTTTAAAAACCATAAACCCTTTGTCATGTTCTTTGCATCATCGTCAAAGACTTACATGTGTGAATTCTTTGTTTAGCATCTAAAGACTAACGAGACCTAGCTAAGGAGATAGATGAATAGCATATTTGTAAATGGTCAAATAAATCAAGTGGTACTCACAATATCTACTCAAAAATTCCTTTCATTTATTAACAAGACTTTATCTATTAAGGGGAAGAAGGAAGAGATGTTGGATTCTACCTGTGGTCTGCCAATTGTTGTAGTTGATACAACAACAACCAAAAAAAATTGCCAATACTCAAATTTTGGGTCCCCCTCTGCTTTTCAAGGTTTTAACAGAGTTTTGTTGGCATTTTGGCTCAGGTATGGCGCTATGATACAGGTGTTGTCCTTGATGGCAACTCTCTTTGATGACAGATCTCCGTTCAGTCTACAGAATGAAGAGAAAACTCATATACGCAGGTTAATTAAGTCCAAGTTGCGTATACACGCTGGTGATATGCATACTAAGTCGCGTATACGCAGGAGAGCTATATAATAAGGCGCGTATACACGCAGATGCATGAACAGAAAAGTGCGTATATGTCGGGAAGTTTCCTTTTGGTCCATGGTAGTTAGTCCTCAGTACTTGTGCCCATGTCTTTGGACCAAAGTACCTCGACAGTCGTGTAGATCTCTAGTTTTGCAGTTGATGGTTTTGGATTTCTATGGTTTTGGCTCTTGGTATTGAGCAAGGCCTAAGGCTATATAAGGAGAAGAAGATCATTAGGCAAGATCATCTTTCGAAAAGGCTTGAATATCTGAAAAAGAAAGAGATCTGATATGCAGGTTCTGGGTTGCTTGATCTAAGCCAAGGAGAGATCACATCGTTTGATGGAAGACTAGATCTAAGGATAGATCGGGATCTAATGGTTTGAAATGCACTATCATGATATGGTTGATTATGCGTATTTCTAGATCTGCATACTGTCGCAATGTTATGTTCTGGGTCTAACTGATGTCTGGTACAGCTGCAAATTGAGAAAGTTTATTTTTAGATCTGTACGCAGGTTGGCTTCGGTAAAAGCGCGTGTATACGCGGGTTTTGCTCATTGAAGTAGCGTATATCTTTTGAAGCTTGATTTTGGGTTTACAGTTGGGTCTGACTGTTATTGCAGAGTTCTGTAGTCTGCTCTGTGTTCTGGTAACTGGTGATTGACAGGGTTCAGTGGTTCAGTGATTCAAAGTTTGGTTGTTTTATGCTTCAATGATCTGTTGTGAAAGGTGAATGAATTGTGGCCTTCAGATTGTAATGTTGTGCTTCAGGAATATCCAGTCTGAAAATGTATGAAAGGTGGTACCTGAAGGAAAGAAGATTGTAGGTCAGCACCTACGTACTAGTATCTTGGCTAGTACAAGAGCAAAGGGGGTTGGAGCTCCCTTCCAAGGAAGTTTGGAGAACGAGAGAAGGTTGTAGCCTTCTGCAGGTTGTAGCCTGCGTACTGGTATAAGGCTGCACCAGTACAAAAGATTGTAAACTGAAGTTTCATATTAAAGAAAGATAGAGACAACTTGCAGCAGGTGGTTTTCACCCACATTGGGTTTCCACCTTATATCTTGGTGTTCATGTGTGTGGCTTTTGATCTGTTCTGTTAAACTGCACTTGTTTACTGTTAATGTGGTGAATAATGTCCTGATGAACTTAACTGAAGAATAAGCTAACTAAATTATGAGTTTTCTTCTTATACGTTGTTTTATTTAGTCACAGTAGCGTGTACACGCTGGTTCACTTAACTGAAGTAGCGTATATGTTTCTGAGCATTGAAAAAGTTTGATTGATCTGATAATACTGATTCACCCCCCCTCTCAGTATTATTTCCAACAAGTTTTCGATGTCCTCAATTGGTCAAACCCTTAGATGATCTAGCTATCTTCGAAAGTTATGGTTTTTTATGTTTTCACCAAGCACATTTCCTACGGCCATCACTGCTTTATCTCGGTTTATGTTCTTTTCAATGCATTATGTTTTTTCGAGTTGTTGCTTAATTCACATGATCTTAAGCTACTTACTACCATGACATGCATTACAATTCACAAATCATGAATTTATATTTCATGAGTGAAGATGACATCCTTGCTTCATGTTGGTTCTCATCCTTTTGAATGCATTAAGGTTAAGGAAATTGTTTTTTTAATCATGCATCTTTGAATCCCTAGACTATTATGATTATGAATGAAAGCCTTAGCCATGTTTTAACTTGATCCTCATACTCTAAGGTGCATTTCCAAGCCTGAATCTTCATGAGAATTTCATGGATTTTACAATCATAGTGATTGCATTATCATGTTAGAAATTTTCATCACATATCGATGTCATTTCAATAACTATGTTTATTTGTATGCTTTAAGGAAAATGATTATTGTGGAATTAAGATCGACTCTTCAAAAAATTCACATTTAACATTATACTTATTTCAAGATGAGACATTAGAAACATATTTATTACTAATGTTTGCAAATCATTTGGAGGTTAATTCTGGATTTTCGTTTCAATCTTTTATTCAATGTGCATCTGAGATTTCAACTGTCAAGCTATAAACTAATCATAATTTTCTCTAATATAAAACATTAAAGAATTCCAATTTTATATAAGCATGTTATTAGAATATTTATTAATTGTCTTGACAATGAGCTTGTATGGTGTGATGATAATTATTATTACATGTTTAATAAGCCCCTCCTTATGGGAAAATGTTTCTCAATGGGTAATGACCTATATAAGGAACAAGGCACAAGTTAAAAAATAAATCTTATCAAGATGGCAGCCAATACAAGATTTTATTATATGGTGATTGTGGAAATGTTTTTGGATCATGAGTTCTTGAAGGATAATGAGAAAATAAGACATGGGGAAACATTAGGGTTTGACAATGCCCTTGTTGATGTTGCCAATGCTATAAATAAGGAATGATGTTAAAGATGTAGGAACCAGAGAATCCAATGGGTAACATCTAGGTGCCATGATGAAAGGTTATATAAAAGTGTGATGCCATGGAGATGTAGTTTAAAGTTGTGATGTTTTTCAAAGTTGTGATGAAGACAAGTCTACCATGACAAATGTTAAAATATGCAACTGCGGTCAAATTCCACTTTGGACTACTCATTTGATGGAGATGATATAGGAATCAAATTCCACTTTTCGAGAGGACAAAAACCGATGTAAATATCACCTCATTTGGACAAACAAAAGTTGATTTATGAATTAATTGATTCATGTATATTATGGATCAGGTCGGCCCTATGCACACGTACCAATGGACAGATCAAGTGGACCATCATGGAAGACTATAAATAGAAGATACCTCAAGCTCATTTTGAAACACATCAAGCTCTATTCTCCTCTTCTATTTTGTCTTGGCTCACATAGGTCTGACGAAGGAAGCTCTCTCAAAGGTCTGAAACTTCAGGATGAAACTCGCACTGAACTAGGGTTTTCTATTTCAAAGTCATTGGCAGAGAACTAACCATTTGGGTATATGGATGCTGGCACACATTGGTCATGAGAGATACTTTGGGTCCTTGGACGCTAGCACAAAGTCTTCATGAGAGTGACCGAGAGTTTGGGTCAGTTTGGTCCCTAGTCGCTCGTACAAAATGGTATGGGAGCAACCAAGCTGCCACAGTCGCTATCATGTAGTTCAAAGAGAGCAACTAGGTATGTCATAGTCACTCGCACAGCTCCTCCTCCCTACGACCAAGACTCCAATATGAGATTTCAGTGTTCTCAATATTTCACTCAGTGACAGAAGTGTTCGGCAGTAGGCTATAGGCAGTGACAGTACATCATAGTTATCTGAATCAGATTTTTGGTATTTAGATTCATTTCATGGATATTCTAGTTTTTGTGAAGATATGGATCATTTTACTCTCTTTTTCTTTATCATTTTATGACAATCTATTAGAATAATATTTGCAAGGGTTTTCCCCATAGTGGGTTTTTCCCTAGTCTTCAACCAATTTTGGTGTCTCTATATGTGCATGCTTTTCTTCTATTGTTCATTTATGTTATGTTGCATTGATGATGATGTTATTTTTATTTCTACATAGTTGCGTACACTAATGAATAAGGATGTAAATTTGTATAATGTTATGATGTTATGGGGTGAAATTAATGTGTTAATGGAGAAATGCAATTATCAAAGAAAAGAACAATATAGCCCTATGAAAAATTAGCATGCTATCAAAGTTGGGCTGAAGAAAAGCCATGGAGATCACCCCCATGGAGACACTTTGGATTGAAGCAACAAGAGGATGGTGGAGACCTAAAATAATCCTTGGGCATGAAGGAAACCCTGGGTAGTTAGTGCATAAGGATATGATGGTTAGGGTTTGAGAGAAACCTGATTTATGCAAAGACTTGAGATTTGATGTATGAAACTATAGCATGGTCTATGTGAAGATGCTCAAGCACTTGGGAGATTTGATGAAGCCCTAGATGGTTTATTGTTGACAAAGTTGATTGAAGGAAACATCTTATGTGGACTATGGGTAGTGATGAATCTTGAAGGTTGGTTCAAGAGGGAAATGATCACCTCTCATTGAAGATAAGTAATCCTTGACTTATGATGCTTCTTTATGTCTTTACTCTTGTTTAGACTTATGGATTTGATTATTATGATTATTGTTATGATCATTGCTTATACTTCCTGCATGTATATTTGAGTATATGGATGTATCTAACCTCCTTCATGAGATGTGATAAGTAGATCCCTCTTGAGGATCATTTGAGATGCAGGAAAGAAAAGCTAGATTTGGAAAGCGGTAAAGAGGCACTTGATGAAAAGGTGACAAGCACTACAAGCTGCCTATGAGAAGGTGCACAGGTATTTGAACACTACAAGGTATGAAAGGTATATTGTTTCAATGTTATGTTTTAGCTATAACATTGGATGACTAGGTAAGCCTTATGGTATGTTGAGAATGTCTCCTTTGCAAATGGCTCATGCTTGCATATGAAAGAGATTTGGACTTATGTTTCTTATAATGAAATGATGCACCTGGTATTGAATATTTTGATCATATTGATCTTCTTGATTCTATGAGGTTACTTATTACTGATCTTGGATATAGTGGCATAACTTGATGTTTGGATAACATCTATTGTTCTTGGAGATCTTGATTCTTTGAAGAATGCCAGTACCTTAAATCTAGTAAATGATACACTTGACATGCATAAGACATGATGGATCTCTTATAAAAGTCTACCTCCTTGATACTGATAATGCCTATGATAAGTATGATGAAATTATGTTGACACTCTTGTTGTTTTGGTAAAGTTTTATTGAATGACCAAACTTGATCATATGGTAACCTTGATGATAGAACTATGAGATTGATACTCTAGATCTCTTATTAACCGTGGTCATGTTTTTTATAGTAATTATGGCATATGGTAAAACTGAATGCCCTAAACCTGATGGATTGACTTGATAGAAGTGATATTGTGTTCATGATATTTGAAGTATGTTGTCACACATGTCTGTTGTTCCTATCATGTGAATCTAACCTTTGATGAAAGACTGATGTCATGATATGATGTAGTAAGCTGACATGAGCATGTTATGACCATGATGGATATGTATTTGATTCTATGGTCTAATAGATCTATTTTTGCATGACTCTAGTAAAGAACAATTTATGACATGAAAGAAGATGAAGGAAGTAGATTCCTAGTTATAGGGAGACTTTCTTCTCAAGATTCTTACTCTTATTACTATTTTCATTATGTATTGTTGGAATATGATTTATGTGCATCTAACATTATTAATATGTAGCAAGACCTCAGATCTGAAGCCTGTACAGAAATTAGGGTTTCTGCTCTGGACGCAGGCATATAACTGGGAATACTCATCCCTGGATGCATGCATGATAAGGCCTAGGTAGCGTCCAGGTAGATAAAGATGCACCCATGCTAACTTGATGAGAGAAACCAGAGGTTTGACTATTGTTGACCATCATCTGAAGATTTCTGAAGTTGTCTGAACTTTGAATCAATATTTTCACCTGGAGGATGTTAGTTCCACAGATAAGTAGCATATATCAACAAAGTTTGCATGTTTATGGGTGACCATGACATACATATAGATACGTCATTATGTTGGAAGTATGTGCTACAAGAGTTTGACATGATTTGGCTAATTAATATATATGAGTTGTATGATGACTAATGATGACCTAGATCTGTAACTCAGTGATTGAGATATGTCTTGGACTATAGATCTCACTATGATAGAAAATTTGGATATTGACATGATATCTAATGTTTTGACTTAACGATTGATGATTTGCCTTGATGACAATGATATATGAGCATAGTGACTTCCAATGACGTGTATCATGGGAATGACGTGATTGATATTGTGTGGTTGATGAAAACCTATTGGCATGATAATAGATGATTATGTGACTTGATGAAAGCCCTACCTGTCATCTGGTTCAAAGAATTGACACTGAGCTATTGATAACTTTTGATATTAGTATTGATCTAGTTTCTAAACTTTGATGAGCTTATTTGATTATACAATAAGGATTTATGAAAGGCTAATTGTTTGGTAAAGTGTTATGGTTGCAGTGAGCATTTCATGAAGCAAGCTCCCCTAATCCAGATATGTCTGCATTGACAGTTATCTGATGAAGCCAGATGATGTGTTGATTCAGCCTTTACCTCAGAAGTGTTCCAAGGTATGACTTTCATTTTGATTTTGGTTTTTATATACTGACGATATATTATTTTTAGGTAAAGAGCCTCTGATGATATAAGAGGGAGATGGCTTATGAAGCTCGTAATCATGTATCATGGCATGATGAATCGATTTATGGAATTTGGAAAACATAATCTATATTGTGAAACTATTAAAGAAGCAATCAAGAAGTGGTCATGAAAATCCTTGGACACTCTAATTTGAAGTTAAATATGTTGTTGAACTTGACATGGAATCCAACAGTTAATTGAAGCATTGATGTTCCGTTTTTAACATCCATATGTATATATATGATGTGCATGGACCCTGAATAATTGCATGATTGATATGCTTCATACACATTGTCGCCAAGAATCCTTTGAGATGTTTGCATGATACGATCTATTCTTGGTCTGATATGTTCTTATGATATATGACTGTATGAAGATGATGATGTTGATTATTGATGAGAACATATGAGTGTTGCCTTAGTATGATATATGACATGATGAGAGGTCCGTGACACAATTGAGGATGAGTATGATGTTGTTAGCATGACTATCTATGAGAAAGTTGAAGAAGCTCCTTAGGGAGTTGTATGAGCATGATCTGGATATGACATGGATACATTTTGATAATAAAGAGTGGGATCCGATTGTTAGAGAATCTCATCTATGTATATATATATAGTTGGGACTACAATACTCTCATATATTGAGACAATGCAACTGTGCGAGACAAGCTTAGGTTTGTGGTTGCCACCTCCTTGAGAGGGAGGATGATTATGGTATCCTTTTGTGATTTATATGATTATTTATGCTCTAACATGATACTTGATTTGATGTCCTGTATAAACAAGTGACAACTACTACTGATATATGATGATTACTTGATACAAGTACGATGATATGAGTATGATGAGAGAAGCGTTGATCGAGGACACTGAGTCATACTCTTCCCCCCTGTTTGAGCTCCCAAGGTGAGGAATTGAGGTAGAGGGCTCCTGGGGTTGAGGGAACTCTAGAAAATAGGGTATCACCCATATCTGTTACCCATAGGGTTGGAGTAGTATCTCACCCTATATTGGTCTTTGCAGAGTATCCCCTATTTTTCATCATACCCACAAGTCAGGCTTGTAGGGAGTATCACTCCTCGTCTGGCCAATTAGTTGAGAGTGTATTTGGGGGTGTAAAACCCAAGGAAATTATGATGCAAGTATTATACCACTTTAATATTCAGGGTCTTTGATGGGAAGTTCAGTAGGAAATAGGATGGGTTGAGTAGTAGCTCCCCTATATCACACCTATTGCTCGATATGAGGCTGTAGTAGTAACTCCCCCATGAGGTTTCGGGTTGAGTAGTAGCTCCCCGATGTGGTTCCAGGTTGAGATGTGCTCCCTAATGATATGCTCTCCAATGATGATGTGGGTCATATATATGACTCCCCGTTGATATTTTCGAATAGTATCCCGATGGTATTTCCAGGTAGTAGCCCGATGACATTTCCAAGCAGTAGCCTGATGACATATTTCTGGGTAGTAGCCCGATGGTGATTCCAGGTAGTAGCCTGATGACATATTTCTGGGTAGTAGCCCGCTGGTGATTCTAGGTAGTATCCTAATGACATATTTTCGGGTAGTATCTCGTTGACATATTTACAGGTAGTAGCTCGTCGACTGGTATTCTGGGTAGTAGCCCGTTGACAGATATTCTGTGTAGTAGCCCGTTGACTAATATTCTGGGTAGTAGCCCACCTACAGATATTCCAGGTAGTATCCCACCGATAGATATTCTAGGTAGTAGCCCACTGATAGAGATTCAAGGTCATAGCCTGATGAATAGAGGGTGGTAGCTTAAGCTCCCCTCTAGTAGCAAATTCTTCTTCTTCTAGATTCGAGAATATTCAACATATGAGAAGGAACATATAAGCAGGAATAAGCAAGAGATGTACATTGATGATCCAATTTGATGAGATACTTGAGATGGGACATATGTCATGTTTATCGATGGTTAGATATTGGCAGGTGGAATTCTCCCTAGTTAAGAGGGAGTGTTAAAAATATGAAATTGTGGTTAAATTCCAATTTGTAATACTCATTTGATGTTTATGATGATGGCATCAGATTCCTCTTTCTGAGAGTACCAAAGTCGATCTAAAGATCACCTCATTTGGACAAACAGAAGTTCAGTTATGAATTATTTTATTCATACATATATTCTAGATCTGGTCAGCCCTATGCACATGTACCAATGGACAGGTCAAGTGTACCCTCATGGAAGCCTATAAATAGAATATACCTCAAGCTCATTTGTACACACATCAATCTCTCCTCTCCTCTTCTATTTTTCTTGGCTCGCAGAGGTCTGACGGAGGAAGCTTTCTCAAGGGTCTAAAATGTTGGGAAGAAGCTCGCACTGAACTAGGTTTTTCTTATTCAAAGTCGTTGGCACATAACTGAGCATTTGGGTCTCTGGGCACTAGCACACAGTGGTCATGAGATCAACTTTGGGTCCTTGGACACTCGCACAGAGTCTTCATGAGAGAGACTAGAGTCTGGGTCAGTTTGGTCCTTGGTTTCTCACACAGAATGGTATGGGAGTGACCGAGCTACCACAATCGCTATCATTCGGTTCACAGAGAGAGACCATGTCTATCATAGTTGCTCACACAACTCCTCCTCCCTGCGATTGAGACTCCAAGATGATATTTCAGTGTTCCTAATATTTCACTCAGTGACAGAAGTGTTCGGAAGCAAACTACAGGCAATGACAGTACATTATAGTTATCTGAATCAGAGTTTTGATGTTTAGATGCATTTCATGGATATTCTAGTTTTTGTGAAGATATGGATCATTGTACTCTCTTTTGTTGAATCATTTGATGACAATCTATTAGAATAAGGCTTTCAACGGTTTTTCCCATAGTGGGTTTTTCCCTGGTCTCCGACCAATCCTGATGTCTCTATGTGTGCATGCTTTTCTCATATTGCTCCTTTATGTTCCACTGCATTGATGATGACGTTATTGTTCTTTCTACATAGTTGCATATGCTGATGAATAATGATGTAAATTTGTATAATTTTATGATGTTATGAGGTGAACTTAATGTGTTAATGGAGAAATGCAATTATCAAAGCAAAGAACAATATAGCCCGATGAAAAATTAACAACAAATGCATGCGATAAAAACTAGATCAAAAAGTTACGATGAGTGATGAGTGTATACATTAATGTTGATAGAATGAAGGCTATAGAAATGTGTTGCAATAGAAACTATGAGATTCGAATTGAAAGAATACCTTGAAATATTATTCCCTGCCATGGAAGACTATACCAAACGCAACATTGGAGGTTATAAATGGCTACAACAGAGACTATATATTTAATACGGTAATAACGATATATGAAAGTTACAATAACATTATATCAAAGGAAAGTTGTGATGAAAAGAGTTAATGGGAAATGTGATGGATATTACATCGAAAGTGTTGGATGTATAACCAACAATGTGATGAAGAAAATGGTGATGGAATCTATATCAGGGCTGCAAAATGAGACTATGTCAATATGATGACGTATCAAATGATGTGAATATGATCTACTCAATTTCTATAAAAGGGTATACACATCAATTGCATGTGGTGATTATATTGTTTTGCTATGAATGATTTTATATCACAATGAAAGGTCATATCAAAGGCCAAATAATATTGATGATGGCATTTATTAAATATTGCAAAAAGCTATATAATGCACATGCATGCAAAATGTTATATCTCAGATGCTGCAAAGAATCATATATTAAACATATCAAAACAATTATATTTAACGTTGCAGATGTTATGTATTAAAATACAATGTAAAAGAGCCAACATATACATTACAGTACGTTGAAATAATACATTACAAGTGCATTAAAGGATGTATATAATGCATTGCAAAGTTGAGAATACAATGTGTTGTAAAGTTAGTGATACATGGGTTGCAAAGAGAATATAATACATTGTGATGAAGGATAATATAAACCAATGTGGTTGGAAGGAACAAAACACATTGTGTCGAAGGAGTAATATTACATTGTGCTGAAAGGATACAATAAATTGTGTTGGAAGGATCTACCGGCAATGCATTGAAGCAAAGGATAATACATGTTTTGCTAATGATATAATGCAATAATGCATTTGTTGCAGGGATATATATATATATATATATATATATATATATATATATAATTTTGCAAATTTATATATTAATGGCTCGATGTATGCATTAACAACGATAATCATTGCATGTAGAGGCCATATACTAATTGTTGCCATAAGGTTATATTTTATTTCATATAGAGGTTATATTTTTTTCTTCTTATTGGTTATATATCCTTGATGATATATTATACAAACATTGCGATCGGGATTATATCATAATGAAAACGATATAATAGATATCAAAGGAGACTGCATATTTGCATATGATAATACTATTTCAAAAGTATGCAATGAGACCATTTCGAAAATCCTGCAAGGGTAGTTGTTGGGCTTTCACCAATGACAAGATGCTAGACATCTTCGCTATCTAATCTAACATGGAGAACATTACAATAATGGGCCAAGGAAAAGCAATATTAATGTTGTTCAATACAACCAACATTAGGGTTTGGCCCTAATCATGCATATTTGTGAGTAACGTTCAATACATCAATGTTTCCCTTTCTTTCTCTTCACGATGATTTACCTACTTTGCATCCAATTCAAGTCATCGATCCGGGAATTAATCGATTATGCAACAACCCTAAATGCATTTCAATACCCATACAAGTGAGTGAAGGTTTTTTCTTCATAGAGAAAATTTGAATGCAAGGAAGCATAGTATTACCAGTCATTCTTTAATGAAAGCTTCAAATTGTTCTTTAGGTATTTGAACAAAGTTCCACTAATAAAACTCTTATTGAGACTCCATTAATTGATGGTCACACTCAAGGCATATAAATTGCACCAATGAAAAACTGAAGGTTTGAAAGAGAAAGGGTTTCTCCACGGGATGGTGATACTAAGGTTATGGCTTAACGGAGTTATTAAATCTCCAATTACAATTCCGAAGGAAAAAGGGATGATTTTTAACTTAAACAACACCAACAACCATTTTATTCATGATAAAGGGAAGGATGCTTATTGTTATTCTTATACTTTATTGTTTTGAAACCCTTTATCTAGTGCCCTATTTATTAGTTGTGTGCTTGCAAGAATGAATCTAGGATAAGTTGGATGGAGGACTACCACATTATATAAATTCACATCCTATGGCATTGGATTCATTTTGTTGTAGTTTCCCTATCATAAATATTATTGTTTTTAATGGTTGATTTGGGTGTGAATATGTTAATAAATGGTTTGGAGGTTATTAGAAATATAGAATTCCTTTTAAAATCATAAAGGATTATAAGACACTTACTAGATATTGTGCCTTAGCTTGTATCAACAATCATTATCTTTTCCTATTTTCCTTTGCATGATTTCAATGGTTAAGGTTTAGCTATTTTTGCATAAGCATGATAGGGTCATTTAAATGTAAACTTGTACTTTTTTTAGATGATGCTTGATAAAGGAACTAATAGTATTTTCTAATTGATTGCAAGAATACCCTATGTGTATGGCTTGAGTTAATACGTTACAACTCTTGCTAACAAACTCAATAATGTTATAAACCCTCCACAACTTGAAGATGGCACCATTCAAAGGTCGAAACTGCTAGAACAATTAGTAGTAAAATAAAGCTTCATGTTATGACAGCAAAGCTCATTGATGAGGGTTATTTACATTTGGTCTTATGAGTCAGATGAGAAATGAGGGAATTTGAAAATTCATGGGAGAGGTGAACAATCACCCATCCACTTGCATAAATACACCTCATGCCTCATTCATAGAGGGGGATTTTGGCATTTGAATCCTAGCATAGTTGTAGCATTCAAGGCTCTAAGAGCATCTGCTCTTATTAGTTGATAGCCTGAGTGATTGTGAGGCTAGGGTTCGTTCTTTAGGGATTATATGAATTTCTCTCATTCCACTATTTGATTTTTAGAGGCCTGCAGTGCATTTGCTTGGATTTATCAACATTTAATGAGAAGCTTTTCACTTCATACATTGATCCCCATGTGTGTTAATGGCATTTGTAATGGCTATCCAATGCTTTTGTTGTAGATGCATATGTGATTACATATTG
The DNA here is from genome assembly GCA_031772625.1 of Pinus tabuliformis. Lineage (NCBI taxonomy): Eukaryota > Viridiplantae > Streptophyta > Pinopsida > Pinales > Pinaceae > Pinus > Pinus tabuliformis. The sequence goes on from CM062819.1 coordinate 717,814,094, forward strand.
GTTACATGTTAATGAACTAATTTGTTGCATGTGGCTTGTGGCTTGTATGTTTGCTTAGGATCTTTGTTCTTTTATTTCATGCAAATGTTAGTAATTATTTGTAAACTAATTTGTAGTTGGTTTCTATCACTTTTTCACTTGTTTGTGTCTTAGTTAGTATTAGCTATTTGATTATTTCTTAAGACATGCTCCTTCTCATTATTATGTTGTTACTTTTTTTTATTGTGTTCTGTAAGTTATCAATTGATGGTTGACTTCATCCTCATTCTTTTGGCATTTTGCAATTGTTCTCACATTCATTTCTCTGCATTTAAAACCCAAGAGTAACATAGACACATGGTGGTAGTCGGGCCCACATACCGAATGGGGCTCCTATCCCAAACAATGTGAGGTATGATTGGGACTTCACACTGCAAATACCCCATAACTATTGGAGGAAAATTTTAGATTGTCAATAGAATCATATTCTTCTTCAAAAAAAATCATTATTCTCTTTGAAAGATATTTTTTTCTTTTTCAAATGTTTTCCTTTGAAGACCTTTTTTCTAGGTTATTCTTCATCATCACTATCTTCCCTATAAGGACACTTAGCATGAAAGTGTCTTATCATACCACAATTAAAACATATGAGAGGTAATTTGCCTTTGAATTTGGATTTTTTCTTTATTATTTTGACTAGTTAAGCCATTTATATATCATATTCATTATTGGAATAGTCACCAGACTTGCATTTTCTTGACTTATTAGATGCTTTAAATGTTGATTTCTTATGTGATGATTTTCCCATCCTCATTTTCTCTGTAGTGAGAATTATGTGAAGCTCATCCATTTTTAGATTCTTCAGATACCTTACCTATTCTACGATAGAGACCTTGGCATCAAAGCATAGAGGAAGAGACCCACAAATTTTTTGAACAATTGTTGTTTCTTTAACTTCTTCACCAAATCCTTTGAGATAATTTACCACTTCATCTACTCAAAGAAAATAAGAAGAAACATCTTCATCATTCATTTTCAATATTTCAAATTATCTTCGAAAACTCAGAAGCTTTTCCTTCTTTACTTTTTCGTTTCCTTCATAGCTTTTTACAAGCTTGTCCCACATCTCTTTAGTTGATTCACACTGCATAACTTTAACAAATTATGAATCTGACAAGCCACTTAAAATGGAGTTCATATTTTTTTCATTGGAAACATAAGCCTTTCTCCCTTCTTGATGAGTTGGAGGAGAGGATGGGACCTTATATTCATTTGTAATAGATTGCCAAACTTCATTGCCAAGAGACATCAAGTGTGTTCTCATTCTTATCTTCCAAAAGACAAAATTTGTTCCATCAAATAAATAAATTTTAATTAATGCTTCTCGATTGGCCATGGCCCCTATAGGAGCTTCCAATTATTATATTGTTCTTAAAGAAGCAGATTGTGATACCAATTGTTGGAAATACTAAGTGTATGGGGGGAAATGAGTATTTCATTAATTTTAACAATTTTTTACTCAGATAATCTTGAAAACTAAATTCACATCACATAATCAATCATCCACAATTTATGAACATAAAAATCAAAGTGTAAGTGAAAACTTGAAGATGAAACACTTGAAAACAATCTTCAATTTATTACAATCATTTTTTAGGACACCAATCCTCTATAAGCACCAATTTACAAATTTAGCAGGCTTCAACCTGTCAAGGAGACGAGGACACCAATCCTCTTGTAAGCACCAAATTACAAATATATCAGGCTCTAACATATCAAGGAGATGATGAGACCAAACCTCAGTGAGCTCCAACTTCCATCTTGTTTATTTGTGCAGGAATCAATCCTTAGTCAAAGAAAATGTATTCATGGAAGCTACTCTCTCCTTCACACAAGATTATCGTCAACACACTGATATTGACCTTCAAGACACCATGACTTAACCTTCAAACCAAGCTTGAACTAGATCTTCAAATAATATAACTAGGCCCCACAAAATAACAGATCTCGACCCTGAAAATTCAACCCTCACAGAGACAAAACTTGACTTCCTTCATACCAAAACTCAACCTTCAAGACATGCCTGTAACTCAGCCTAGAATAGGTATGAACACGGCCCCCTTCTATACTACAATTCTGGCTCCAAGGCATGCATGTAACTGGGCCTAAACAAAGATGAACTTAGACTCAATAGAGATAGAATCAACCTGCTCTAGTTAAGTTTCAACAGGTACAAACTAGGCTTAAGAGGCCTAAATGCGGCCCTCAAAACTCTATAATTTTTCCCTTAAGACAAATCTAAAAATTAGACCATAACCCTTCCAAAATCAACAAAAAACCCTTCAAAATTGTGTCAAAACCCTTCCCCATAAAGTATCTCCAAATCAGCTCCTTTTCACTTCTAGGTCATGAGGTATGAACCTCAGAACTTCTCTTTTTCACTTGCGTAGACATATCTAAGTTGTTTTATCGAGGGCTTAAGTGCCTCCTCCTTATTCATACATATAGTTTTTCTGACACCCACAAGCAGGGTCCACTTCCCCATTGGTTGGACCGTTGGCAAAATGTATATCGAATAATAAAAAAATGTTTCTCCTTGATTGTGAGGAGTTAGAAGGTGTGTCATATATCACTATAAAGGTCTTGGAATAATATTCTAACCATATATCGTATGCTCCAATTTGAGCTAGGTAATTGGAATAAAAATGCCTTCAAAGATAGGGTATCCAAATGGGTCTTACTTGGATAGCCTTTCACATCAATAAAAACCATTTTAAACACCTATAACCATTTATTGTTATGTATTCATTTGTAAGCAACTATCCCTATCACTACTCGTATTTTATGTTTCTTGAAAAAAAAAAATGGGAATTACCATTAAAAAGGAGAGAGTATGAGAATGTAACAAACAACATAATAAAAAATATAATCTACCAAAAAACTTTAGGGTTCAATCAGTGATAGTGACAACATAAAAGTTTTTTTTTTGAAATTCAATATTTGTTACTTTTGCAATTCGTCATCTTTAACAGTGTCTATTGTGTATCTTTTCTTCAAAGAATACAATTTCCCATAAATATGTATTGAAAAATGAGATCACTATGATAAATGTACACGTCGAAAGACTAGAAGATGCTAGAAATCAAACAAGATTGTCCCCACCCCTTCTAGACACTGCATAGCTTGTCGAGGCATGTCACCCATGTTGACCATTATCATTCTCATAGAAAATCATCGCCTTTGCAAATCCCATTGCCTACAAATCACCAATGCCTCCACTTGAAGACATACCACCATCTCCTTAGAGCAATATTATTTTGCATGTTACAATCATATTAGATATACTACAATAAAAATAAATATTGAAAAAGACCATTTAACAAAACCAATTTTAACTTTGAAAATAAGCATTAGGACATGAAAATATAATATGCAAATCAAGATTGATAAAAAATATCTCAAAAGACGAGATCATTATTTTTTTCACACAATAGAACCTTTTAGTGTCTTAAAAATAAATGAGTAATAATCACTTATTGATATTGTTGTAAACATGTTTCAAATAATCACGATAACACTTCTTAAATAGATACTTAGAGTGATACTAAAAATGTTCATCTCATCCACAGATCTATCAAATAAGCTGAAGTTTAAAATGCCTCTATAGATATATCAAATAAGATGAAATTTAAAATCCCTCTATAGATATCAAATAAGATGAAGTTTAAAATCCCTCTATGTTATTTTGAGTGTGAAGAATGTTCTCATATTATTCCTCTTTTGCAAGGTATATTATTCCATGAGGTTTGGTAAACTTTATTTTACTGATGTACCCAAAAAGTGTTTCATGATTAACTTACAAAATCAAGTGATGTTGGCATCGAATTTATTTTAGCACTAGTTGCTAAAATAGCGGCAAAATAATTTTAGTAGTTCAATTTTCTTTTAAATATTTTTCCAACCATGACAATTTGCTAATCCATGTTGAATCACAGAGGCGTTTGCAAGAGAAATATAATGTTTGAAAAATGAAGGTAGCACGAATGGACAACAATAAAGATAATAAATCTTTGATTTGGCATATTTTCCATGCATACATGATACCATCCATGACAACATTTCTTATGAATCTTGAGTATGGTCACATAGATGAACCAAACTAGATTAATGTTTGCATATATTTATAGGAATTAAAGAGACAGGGTGGCCCACACTTAATACCATGATAGATTTAGGGTACTGAAATGTTTTTCATTGTAGAGACTCCCACTTGCAAAGAAATTGGGCTAGTGTTAGCAATGGAATGTTTGAGTTTATTTGGTGAACTGATAATGACTTGTGAATATATTATTTTGCATCTACATATAAAACAACATTTATAATAGTGATTTGGGAGGAGAATAAAATTGCAAGATATTATTTTACACAAATTAAATCTCACCTTTTTTGTAAGAGAGTGTAGATTTCTTATTGTGAGAAAATATAATTGGGTAGATATAAAATTGTGACAAATGACTTGGTAGAAGTTTGAGTTTGCAAATTTGTCAAACACCAACTATTATTGTAGCGATTTCCACTTATTGATGTCTGTGTGTTGTGATATTTTAAAGGTGTTAAAAATCAAAGGTGTTGTGCAACGGTAGAAATAACATATCCAAGAGGAACCAATGGTGTTTATAAACACCAATATGACATTACAAAACACATGAACATTATTCATACAATATTTTATTATATAGATCTATCCATAGGCCATCTATTTATATATGTTTGTGCATAACCAATCTCCTTAAAATATGTTTGATTAGTTGATCTTGATTTCTCAAGTTGGCATCAAAGTGGTTAGAAATACACATTTCTTGTCCCATTTTAAATATAGTCAATTACAGTTGCCTTGATTAGGTTTTCTTGGCCAATCTTATTAGCCAATGGAAACACCTTGGTTGGTTGATCAAATTTTCAATTGGCCTATCAGTTTACACCAAAATTTAGGTTTAATTCACAAATTCTATCATCCCCCCTTTAACAAAACTTCTTGGAGAATCATGAGGTGGCTATATCTCAACCACCCCCTAGTGACATCATCTTAAAGCCAAATCATCGACCAAAGTTTAACAAACTTTGTTTATCTCATTGACTTTATGAAAATATTATTGATATGACCATTTATCTAACAATGAAAAAGAGTTACCACATTATCCTATACCCACCATATAAGTTAATATATGAGTCTCAACATGCTTAGTCTTGTGTGAAATGAGACTATGGGTCACTTGTATTAAACTCAGATCATTACAATACACTATAATTGATTCCATATGAAGAAATCCAAGCTCTCCATTGAGTTGCAAGTCTAATCCAATTCAATTTGAGTAGCCAAATGCTCCTCTATATTCAACATCAATGGTTGACAAGGAAATAACACACATGGTTTTCACAAGACCAAATAATCATCCCAAATCCAAGATACAGTGCATAGACAAAAGTCTACTTCCAACGACCTCTTCATAACTCAATCAAAGTCTACATATATGACCCATTGATTCATTTTATCTTGAAGCACTTATTGAAAAGTTGACATGTACCTTTGATATACCAAACAATCCTCTTCATGGGCTTTAATTAACTCTTCTTTAAATCTTGCATGAACCTAGAGACCAAACTAACAACATAGAGAATAGTATACCACTGTGAGTCAAATAAATAATACTATCAAGATGATGTTGGTATCTAGTAAAAATGACTTTTAGAGAAGAACAACTCTCCATTAAAACATAGTAGAACAAGACTTAACATCTTCCTTTATAGATCTCTTGAAGAGTTCCAAAGCATATAACCTTATATGAGAAATAAATGTATTTTCATCCCACTACATAACTTGGATTCCAAGAAATAAAAACGACAAAATTAAGTATGTATCATTTCATTTAATTTTTAGATCAAAACAAGGAATATATTCTCTACTGATATGAGTGTCCCATTCAAGTTTTTCATGTGATTTTGTATATGTTTCTAGATCAAGTCTCTAGCACACATTATAAGAGTGAAAATTTAACATGTATTTGTCTATGAATTTTCCTTGAATTGGTCACATCACCAGCATCGCTATGGATTTCCTCAATGATCTTTTTTACCTTCTTGGGGTAATGAATCATTTTCATAGAAGGTATCCCTACAATGTGTTCACCGTCATTGAACTCAACCATATCATCATTGTATTTAATTGATGCTGGAAATAGGTATCTAAGCATATGCATATGGAAGACTCTTGCAGGGTTGTTCAAGAAATGGAGGGGAGTTCAAGTCATTGACATGATGACATTCTTTCTTTTGGAACTGAGTAGTCCTATAATAAAATTCATTGAAACATATTCCCAATGTTGACTTGGTGTTTCTAATGGTTGTAGGACACTTGGTGCCTTAACCATATTTCCCTTGTTTTGTTGGCAAACCAAACATTTGGCCACAAAATTTTGAACATCAGTTTTAAGGCCTTCCCATTAAAAACTTTTTTGATACTATGGTAAGCTTTTAGGAACCATGAATCTCCTTCTATAGGATAAATATGTAATTCCAAAATGATATTTTGTTTGAGTTGGGAATTCTTACATAAATATTGGTGATCTTGATAAAAAAGTGAATTATTTCTTCACATAAATTTATCTAATGCACTAGGGTCCTCTTGAAATTATTGAATGATATTGCTTTCATTTTATCCTTTCTTCTTCGACCTAATCAACTTGTAGAATGGAAATAATACATCATAAGTCCTTTGTGTCTACTTCTTTCTTTGAAAGGGTATCTACAAACACATTTTGTTTCATTTTTGTTAGATAATTTAAAAGTAATAAGCTAGCATCATTATCTATTTTTTTTTGTGAGTATAGTAAAACTATATCTTTATTATTTTAGGCGAATCAGCTCGATGGAGGAGGCGCGGGTAGGGTTCGATCCGGGGCCTCTAGGCCCTAGGCCTAGGTAGCGCAGGTCCCAGCAAGCTAACACACAGGTACAGGTGGTATAGAGCTGGCGGCCGCAGTAGAAATCGAGGAATGCAGCGGGCAAACGTTTTTTCTCGTTTTCGGTCAATGACTTTTCCTTTCAAGCAGACGGTCTTTTTTCCGGAGGAGGGCTGAATACGCGGTTTCCCAATAACAACCCGTGACTTAACCCTGGAGATGTATGGTTTCTCTGGCATGTAGCTGCATTGTATTCATTTCCTCGGACTGCAGGCGGTTTTTCAGCTGTTTTCTCGGGCGTCGGTTGGAAGGGTTTTTTTACTATTAACGGGCTTATTTTAGGTTTTTACCATGGTTCTTGAAAACGAGTCGGTGGAGCTGGACCCATCGCCAGAAGACTTACTCACGGTTTGGGGGAAGGATATCACCCCGCAGAATATCGGAGAGCTGCTTGGGAAGCTGGAAGGGAGTGGAGCGGTTTCGACCTTGGCGTCGGGATCGAGGTTTTCAGACATTGCTAGAGGCTTGCTGGATGAGAGTTGGGATCTATCTGGAAAAATAGGAATCGGTGGCAGGAGTTATGCGAAGGAAACCCCAGCTTCAGATCAGAGCGTGTGGAAAGGCAGTGCCTCAGACGTGCCGACTGGTAAGGTTCTATCCCCTTCTAGCGAAAAGAACCTTTAATCAGAGAAGGAATTCCATGGGCTTTTTTTGACGGGGCAGCCCAAAATGATTCCATAGGAGCCGGTTTATCCATTCATCTTAGCGGTACATATTCCCTAAAAGCATCAGTGGGCATAGGAAGGGGGACAAATAACTTTGCTGAACTCATAGCCCTAAAGCTGCTTCTCTGTTGGCTTGTACACAAACACATCCGCACTGTTCAGGTTTTCGGTGATTCAAAGAATGTTGTAAACTGGGTCTTGGGAAAACATAGGTGCCAGCACTATATGTTGATGCCGTTACTTGAAGAGATACAACTTTTAAAACAGCAGTTTAATTCCTTCACTATTGATCACATTTACAGGGAATTCAATGAGGAAGCGGATCGACTATCTAAAGAAGGCCTGCAGCAAGCTGTGGGCACTTGGAGAATAACTGAGCAGGACCATGATCAGATCCGTGTGTCGGATCTCCCCCCAGACTCATAAAACCTCCTTTTTGGGGCCGTATCTATATTTGCACTAGTTCCTTTTTCCTTCTGTTTTTTTACTTTCAGTATATGGTGGCAGCTGTCAATATTGTTGATACTTCAAAACTCTTTTTCTGGTAAGCTCTGATATAGAGAGCTGACTGATAACTTGAAAAAAACATGTTTTTAGCTCTTGTGCTTGGGCTGTTTTCCTCAAGAGAGGAGGTCCAAGCGGCACTTTGTTTTTGGTTGGAGCTTCTATGTTCCTGTTCTGTGGCTGTTTTTAGCCAGCTTAAGTCGTTGTTGGTATCGCTCTGAAGGGGCGAGTGGTTTCTCTACAGAGGGGCTTGCTTCGAAGCAGGCAGCATGATGTTTTTCTTCAGAATGTTAACTCATTACGGACTGTAACTTTTTACTGCTTATAAAAAGTTCATTTTTTTTCGTGGAAAAAAAAAATAAGCTAGCATCGTTGTAACCTATTTTTGTGTCTCTTATGAAGATAATCGATGTTATGAACCTTGCACCTTAAAAATGATAAGAAATAAATAATTACAATTCACTTTGAGGGGGAAACATTTTTTTACAATAAATATGATGTATAAGACAAGATTTGATGATCTTCGCACTAGGTCTCCTTAGTGTATATATAGGAGACAAAGGGTACAATTATAATAAGAAAGGGACCATGAAGGTTTTGACCCACATAACAATATAACAATAGAAATACAATCACTCAATTTATAGGCATTAATAAGGGTTTTAGGCTTGACATGGTGCTTATATAGGGCTAACATGTTCATCCCCTTCAAAAAAGTGTTGTCCTCAACACTTGACTATCTACGAGTGTTTATGTGTGTACAAATCATCCTCCACTAGTAAATTCTTCCATTTGATGAGGTAGTTAGTAATTTATAAATTCTTAGTTGTATAATCCTCGTTCCTATGATTTTATCTAGGTCTAGTATTATTTTCCCTTCTTCAATAATCTATGATAAAATAGTTTGGACTTCGGATCTTGTCGAGATTGCCTTTTTTAAGCAAGAAATAGGGAAGACTTGATGTACACATGAAGATAGAGGCAAGTCCAATTTGTAAGCCATACTTCCAATCCTTTACAACACCTTTATGGGGGTCATAATACCTTGTGGCTAATTTATTGTTCTTTTGTTGTTTGAGATACATCTGTTTATATTGTTGTAGTTTCACAAATACCCAAACCCCCACTTCAAATACCCTTTCATTGTGATGTTGATATGCTTGTTGTTTCATCATATATTATGCAATAACCAAGTTATCCTTTAGTAATTTGAGAAACTCCTATTGATTTTGTATATGGTGTTGGAAATAATACTGAGAGAGGGGAGTGAATTAGTATTAGCAACTTAACAATATTTCATTTCCATAAACAGATTTATATATGCTACTTCAGTTAATGCAACTTGCGTATGTACGCAACTGTGTTTAGAGCAACCAGCTTATACCTTGTAAACTTATTATTTAGTCAGTTGATCTTTAATCTGTGTATCATAACCATATAAGCAGTAACAGGTACAGTAAAAATAGAGCAAACAATCACACACAAGAACACAAGATATAAGGTGGATACCCAATATGGGTGAAAACCACCTGTTGCAAGTCGTCTCTATCTTCTTTTAATAAGAAACTTATTTTTACAATATTTCTGTACTGGTGCAGTCTTATACCAGTACGCAGGCTTCTACCTGCAGAAGGCTACAACCTTCTCTCACTCTCCAGCTTCTCCTGGAAGGGAGCGACAACCCCCTTAGCTTTTGTACCAGCTAATGTACTAGTACGTAGGTATTGACCTACAGAAGGCTACAACCTTCTCTTTTATTCCAAGGACCATGTTTCATAAATTTTCAGATTGGATTCATCAATAGCATCAATCAAACATCAAAATACATCTGCATCAATCAATCTCCTTTGCACTAACCAAAACTGAATCAAACAATCACTTCTCTGAATGATATAACCAGAATATAGTAACATTACCAGAACCCAGAACACTACAACAGTAAACAGAAGTAGCTAAAACATATTTTATGAGATGTACGCTACTTCAATGTGTCGAACCTGTGTGCGTACATTGTTATATGAAGGAAAACCTGCATATACGCTATTTTGAATTATCGAACCAGTTGTATTCGCGCCTTTGCTATATTGAACCTGCGTACAGATCTGTAAAAGATGATTTACCCTTTTTAACTAAACAGACATCAGTTATACCTAGATCATCATATTTATAGATCAAGACATGCGCTAATTATAAAGGATCGAAACCACACAAAGATACTTCTCTTCAAGCCTTAAGATCTTGGCCCATCAATAGAACTTATCCTTCTTCAAGTGCTCAAGTTCCTCCTTGATTCACATCCAGCTATGCACCATAACCCAATGACCAGTATTCTATACCTTGTTCTTCATAAGATATTCAATACTTTAATGCCTTTGCCTAATGATCTCCTCCTCCTTTTATAGTCTTAGGCCTTACTCAATACCATGGTCCAAAACCACTTAGAAGCAATACCTTGGACCAAATACCTGGGGTCAACACTTCAATCAATATACCTTGGATCAATACCATGGACCAAAACCAAGTTTTCAAGCATGTATGCGCTTTTCTTTGCGTGAAAGTGCGTGTATACGCATACGCGCTTTCTGGACTGCGAACCCGCGTGTATACACGGCTTGATCAAGGGAAACCTGCGTATACCTCTTTTTCTTTCATTCTGAGAGCCTGAAATGTGATCTGTCATCTAAGTGAGTTGCCATCAAGGACAACACCTGTGTCATAATGCCAATAATCTCCCCCTTTGAACCTGATGGAAACTCCAAGTCACTCCACCCCTTTGTCATCAAGAGTAAAGGATTATGCTCCCCCTGAGTACATGCTGAAATCTCTGATATGCTAAAGTTTGTTGTTCATGCTCCCCCTGACTGTAAGCAAGGTCTGCAACAAGATGTTCTACAAGAATAACAAGACTCTATACATCATAAATGACCTTCCTATACATACATACATCCATCCAACGACTCATACATACATCCATCTCCCAACCAAGTGGGGATATACCAAGATTGACTCATCCACCCAACCAAGTGGGGATACATCAAAAGGTTATACAAGATATGAACATTACAACATCCATCCCAGGCATAGTGGGGAAACAAAATAGGTCGTTACATGACCTTGATAATAAAAGATATACATGACATAGAGAAAAAATATCTAAAACGAGATAGTTATCAACAACTATCATCAACAGCATCTGTCAATCACCATCAGCAACCATGATCTCCCTTTGCACCTGTTCCACCTGAACCAAAAACAGTTGTGAGATTGTACCAAAATCTTCTAAGATAATGCCAACAATGTATTCTTAGAAGTATATGCTCCCCCTGAACCTGTGCCAGGTGATCACTGCCAGACCCATATCAGACTCTTTTCATCCTGAGTCTGTCCCACTAATATTCTTCAAACCAACATATATGCGCCTGTATCCATTGAAACCGGCGTATGTACACGTATATACTTCATGAAACCCGCGTACACCCACTTTTCTCTGAAACAGATAAGAATCAATGGAAAGAAGATGCATCAACTACTCCCAGCTTCTGTCTGAGGTATTCAAATGTCTTTCTAGGCAGTGGTTTGGTGAATATATCAGCAACCTATTCTTTGGAGGGAAAATACTCCAATTTGACCTTTTGTTCAAGCACTTGTTCTCGGAGAAAATGATATTTGATAGGTATGTGCTTGGTTTTGGAATGCATGACAGGATTCTTTGAAATACTAATTGCACTTGTATTATCACATAAAATGGAGATGGGTGGAGTACATGTGATTTGAAAGTCTTGCAATGTTTGCATCATCCAAAGAAGTTGTGTGCAGCAAGATGGAGCAGCCACATATTCTGCTTCAGTTGTAGATAATGCAATTGAACTTTGTTTCTTGCTGAGCCAAGACACCAATCTAGAACCCATAAAGAATGCACCACCACTAGTTCTTTTTCTGTCATCCGCTTCCTACCCAATCTACATCTGTATATGCATGAAGTGTAAGATCTGTATCTCTGGGATACCATAAACCAAAGTTTTGTCCCTTGAAGATATTTAAAAATCCTCTTGACTGCCTGAAGGTGTGCTTACTTTGGATTTTCTTGGAATCTTCCAACTATTCCCACTTCATGCATGATTTTTGTTCAAGTACCTGTTAGACAGAGCAGACTACCAATCATAGATCTATAGGTTGGTTGATGCACTGCTTCTGATTCATCATTTTCACTGAGGCTACATCCTATTACCATAGGGGTACATACTGGTTTAGCATCTTCCATTCCATATTTCTTCAAGATCTTCTTGAGGTACTTGGTTTGTGATAGAAAAATTCCATATTTATTTTGTTGAACTTGTAAGCCAAGAAAATATGTGAGTTCACCAAGGAGGGACTTTTCAAATTCTTTCTGCATTACCAAAGCAAAGTTTTGACTCATAGCTTCTTCATTACTACCAAAAATGATATCATCAACATACACAACAAGTATTAGCAATTTATAATTGTCGATTTTTATATATATATTGCTATCAGCTAATCCTTTTGAAAAACCTTGTTGATGAAGGTATTTGTCAAGACGATAATACCAGGCCCTTGGAGCTTGTTTTAGACCATAGAGAGCCTTTCTGAGTCTGCATACAAGTTTTGGATCATTTCCAAGGATGAATCCGTCTGGTTGCTCAATATATACTTCTTCTTCTAGATCTCCATTAAGAAAGGCGGATTTCACATCCATTTGATATACTTTGAATTTCTGAAAGCTAGAAAGAGCAAGGAACATTCTTATGGCTTCAAGTCTAGCAACAGGCACAAAAATTTCTTCAAAGTCTATACCTTCTTGTTGAGCATATCCTTTACAAACAAGTCTAGCCTTGTTTCTAACAACTTCCCCATTTTCATTCAACTTGTTTTTGAATATCCATTTGGTTCCAATGATATTCTTATCATGAGGTCTAGGAACTAATTCCCAAGTATTATTCTTTTCAATTTTCTCAAGCTCTTCATTCATGGCCTTGACCCAACATTCATCTTTGCATGCTTCATGTACATTTTGCGGTTTGATGGAGGAAAGCAATGCTAGATAGCTTGAAGCTTCTATAATAGTTCGTCTTGACTGTACACCTGCCTCTTTCTGTCCCAAAATTTGAGTCTCTAGATGATTTTTCTGAAAATATCTGGATGGAGTCTTTTATTCTACCGTTATCTACTCTTCTAGTGCTTCATTGGTTTCTTCTTCTTCAGCATTAGTCTAATTTGATGTGGAATGATAATCCTCATCTTCTTCCCACTCTTCAATTTTTACGTGCTTTGAATTTTTTCCTACTTCATCAACCACAACATCAATACTTTCAACAATTTTCCCTAGTCTTTTATTATTACACTTGTATCCTTTACTTCGGGAAGAGTAACCAAGGAGAATGCCTTCATCTGCTCTAGGTTCAAACTTGCCAAGTTTTTCATCAGTCCTTTTGATGTAACATTTACTTCCAAAAACTTTGAAGTATTTTACAATAGGAGTCTTACCATACCAAAGTTCATGAGGAGTTTGAGTGCTATTTACCGGAACATTCGTTTTGTTGAGAATAGTAATAGAAGCAAATGCAGCTTCACCCCAGAAGGTTGCAGGAGTTCCAAATTCATCTAGCATAGCACGAGCCATTTGTTGAACAGTTATGTTCATCCTTTCTACCACTCTATTTTGCTGAGGAGTCCTTGCGGTAGAGAATTCCCTTCTTATTCCATGTTCTTCATAAAAGTTGAAAAATTCATCCGAGGTAAATTCCCCTCCTCGATCAGACCTGAGGCATTTGATTTTGCAATCTAATTCATTTTCAACCAAAGCTTTGAAGGCTTTTAACTTTTCAAATGCTTCATCTTTATGCTTCAGAAGTCCTATCCAACACATTCTGGAAAAGTCGTAAATGAACAATATAAAGTATTCTTCTCCACGAGGTGACCTTTTCCTTGATGGACCACATAAATCAGTATGGACAAGTTCAAGCGGCTTACTAACTGATCCTTCCTTCTCAGGGAAATGTGTTCTGGTTTTCTTATCAAATTGACATGATTTTCATATTGTATTTTCTGGAATTTTGATGTCAAGAAGATCGCGAACAGCCTGTCATTTGCATGCTTTCCTTATCTGAGGGAAGCTTAGATGCCCCAATCTTCTGTGCCATAACCAGTGTTCATCATTTTTGCTTAGATAGCATTGTTGTTGTCCTCCCTTGAGTATGTATAAATTATTTGGAGTTCTTGTGCCTTTGATCATTGTTTCTCATGTATCAAGCTCACGAACAACACATCCATTTGATCGAAATACTACCTCATTTCCTTGATCACACATTTGACTAACACTCAATAGATTATGCTTTAAACCATCAACATACATAGCATTCCCAGCTTTGACCTTTTCTTTTAAGAGAACAGAGCCTTTACCTTTTATGACTGCAGGGGTGTCATTTCCAAATGAGACCTTCCTTTCCTTTTTTAAGGCACTATATGACTGAAGTTTTTTTTTATCACCTGTCATGTGTTTCGAGCACCCACTATTGATGTACCATTGATTTTCTTGTCCTTCTGCATATAAGGCTATACCACATCTTTCAGTTTGCAGTTCTTTCTTTTTCCATGTTTTGGGAACCGATGAGGCTTGCTCCTTCTGAGATGTTTGTCTAAATTTACTCTTGCATTCAAAGTCTTCATGACCAAAGTTCTTACAAATAGAGCATTATATTTCATTTTCAAGAGCAGAAAAGTTATTGTAGGTCCTTTTCATGATCCCAGACACATTCCTTTGATTTCGTGCTTCTCTAGTCATGATGGTCTTGTAAGCAACACATTGAGCAGCTTTGTGTCCAAAGTTATGACATGAAAAACTTTGGCCCTTAAAGAAATTCCTACGATTATTGAATCTACTGACCTGATGATTGTAGTTTCCATTGACATTCGTTCTTGAAGCAAATTGAGAATGATTTACCTAAGGTTGGTTATAGCTTCTGTTCATCCTTAAAGTAGATTTAACTCGATTTACCTGGTGATCTGCTTTAAGCCTTCGCTAATGATTGTCAAACTATTCACTTCTCCTTGCTGCATCAAGATAGCTTTTGGAGGTTGATGGCTTATGTGCTTGAAATGGTTCTTCAATATATCCAAGACCTGTCTTTATTAGAGGAGAATGCTGCACTTTGATAATTTCATCTAAAGTTTCTGACCCTTTAGCAAACCTAAGATTGAGAGCTTTTGTTTTCTCAATTTCTTTTCTTAGACCCACAATTTCACATTCTAACTTTTCATTGTGTTTTTCCCTTTCAGTAAGTTGGAATGTCAGAGTATCTATAATCATACTCTTTTCTTCTAGACAGATTTTAAGTTTAGAAATTTCTTCATAGAGACCATCTTCATCTAAAGTATCCAAGAAATCATCATCTTCAAAAGCCATCAGAAGTCTGTAATCATTATTATTTTCATCTTCATCACTATTTGATAAACCATCACTATCTTCACATGTATAGTAGCTCTTCTTATTTATACTTTGTTTTCTATTCCATTTTCTTGATTCCTTACCTTTATCAAGCTTATCTTTGTGAGGACATTTGGCAACATAATGACCTACTCTTCCACAAGAAAAATATTTGAAAGGTAGTTTACCTCTGAATCTTCCAGAGCCTCGTTGAAGGTTCTTGACAAAGTTTGATTCTTCCTCTCCTTCTGACGTATGTCCTGAGTCATTGAGTTCTCCTTTTCTTGAAGCTTTGAATGCGGCTTCTCTTATATCTGATGGACCCCCTTTTCTCATTTCGAAATCAGTTAGGATTCCGTGCAGCTGTGACATAGTAATACTCCGAAGATCCTGCTTTTCTTCTATGGCAGAAACTTTTGATTCAAACTTAGAAGACAAGGATCTTAGAACCTTTTCAACTAAAGTAACTTCTTTTATCTCTTCACCTAAGTTTTTCATGCAATTAACAAACTCATCTATACGTAAGAAATAATCAGCTACACTTTCATCATTGTGCATTTTGAGAGTTTCATATTGAATTCTTAGAGATTGTAGTTTTGCACGTTTTACCTGATCATCTCCTTCATAGCTTAGAATGATCTTGTCCCATATTTCTTTGGCGGTTTTGAGCTACATAACCTTGACGAATTCTGATTGTGATAGACTCCCCAATAGAGTATTGACAGCCTTTGCATTTATTTCATATTGCTTTTTACTTGTCGTATCTGTAGGAGTTGTTGATGGAAATGTGTATCCTCCTTCCATGATATCCCAAACTTCTATTCCAAGAGATTGAAGATAGGTTGTGGTTCTTACCTTCCAATAGATGAAGTTGCTCCCATCAAAGATTGGTGGCCTGATGGATGCCTCTCTTTCGTAGTTGCTCATGATGATAGATCTTCCTTCAAGTGATCAAGCTTCTTTTGAAGGACCTGCTCTGATACCAATTGTTGGAAATAATACTGAGAGGGGGGGGGGGGGGGTGGGGTGAATCAGTATTAGCAACTTAAAAATATTTCATTTCCATAAACAGATTTATATATGCTACTTCAGTTAATGCAACTTGCGTATGTACGCAACTGTGTTTAGAGCAACTGCGTATACCTTGTAAACTTATTATTTAGTCAGTTGATCTTTAATCTGTGTATCAGAACCATATAAGTAGTAATAGGTACAGTAAAAACAGAGTAGACAATCACACACAAGAACACAAGATATAAGGTGGAAACCTAATGTGGGTGAAAATCACCTGCTTCAATTCGTCTCTATCTTCTTTTAATAAGAAAATTCTTTTTACAATATTTTTGTACTGGTGCAGTCTTATACCAGTACGCGGGCTTCTACCTGTAGAAGGCTACAACCTTCTCTCATTCTCCAGCTTCTCCTGGAAGGGAGCTACAACCCCCTTAGCTTTTGTACTAGCTGATGTACTAGTACGTAGGTGCTGACCTACAAAAGGCTACAACCTTCTCTTTTCTTCCAGGGACCATGTTTCATAAATTTTCAGATTGGATCCATCAATAGCATCAATCAAAAATCAAAATATATATGCATCAATCAATCTCCCTTGCACTAACCAAAACTGAATCAAACAGTCACTTCTCTGAATGTTGTAACCAAAATACAGTAATAGTACCAGAACCCAAACCAGAACCTAGAACACTGCAACAGTAAACAAAAGTAGCTAAAACATATTTTATGAGATGTACGCTACTTCAATGTGTCGAACATGCATGCATACGCTGTTATATGAAGGCAAACCTGTGTATACGTTGTTTTTAATTACCGAACTAGTGTGTATGCGCGCCTTTGCTATATTGAACCTGCGTACAGACCTGTAAAAGATGATATACCCTTTTCAAATAATCAGACATCAGTTATACCCAAATCATCAGATTTACAGATCAAGACATGCGCTAATTATAAAGGATCAAAACCACACAAAGATACTTCTCTTCAAGCCTTAAGATCTTGACCCATCAATAGAACTTATCCTTCTTCAAGCACTCAGGTTCCTCCTTGATTCAGATCCAGCTATGCACCATAACCCAATGACCAGTATTCTAGACCTTGTTCTTCATAAGATATTCAATACTTCAGTGCCTTTGCCTAATGATCTCCTCCTCCTTTTATAGTCTTAGGCCTTACTCAATACCATGGTCCAAAACCACTTAGAAGCAATACCTTGGACCAAATACCTGGGGTCAACACTTCGGTCAATATACCTTGGATCAATACCACAGGTCAAAATACCAGGGACCAAATACCACGGACCAAAACCAAGTTTTCAAGCATGTACGCGCTTTTCTTTGCGTGAAAGTGCGTGTATACGCATACGCGCTTTCTGGACTGCGAACCTGCGTGTATACGCATCTTGATCAAGGGAAACCTGTGTATACCTCTTTTTCTTTCATTCTGAGAGCCTGAAATGTGATCTGTCATCTGAGTGAGTTGCCATAAAGGACAACACCTGTGTCATAGCACAAACCTTTGTCATAATGCCAACATATGGTTTAGCCTTTATAATTATTTTCAAGTGTGTTTTGATGGATGGAGGATGATATCCATAAAATTCCATAAATGGTGACATTTTTTATAAAGTTTGGAAGGATGTGTTGTACTACCATTTTTCCAAGGGTAATCATTTGACCCATTATGTCTATTTATCAAATGCAAAGTAGAATAGATATCCTTATAAACATTTATTCACAATCTCAGTTTTCCCCTCAGATTGAGGATGGTAAGATGAGTTCTGGGCCAATTGAGTATCTAAACCAAAAATTAATTCAGACCAAAAATTACCAATGAAAACTGAATATTTATCACTTATAATAATCTTTGGTATTCCGTGTAGCTTTTGGATTATTTTCATGAATGTTTTTTCCACTGCACTTTCTTTAAAAGGATGAGAAAGAGAGAAAAAATGGCATACTTTTTCATTTGATCTATCACTACCATAATAACACTCTTTCCTTTCATTTCAGGCAACCCCACAATAAATGTCATTGAAAATTCTTCCCAACGATGACTTGGTATAACTAATGGTTGTAGGGGGGGTTGGGGTCTGATTGTGTCTCTCTTATTTT
Organism: Pinus tabuliformis; assembly: GCA_031772625.1. NCBI lineage: Eukaryota > Viridiplantae > Streptophyta > Pinopsida > Pinales > Pinaceae > Pinus > Pinus tabuliformis. The sequence goes on from CM062819.1 coordinate 717,832,827, forward strand.
GTTGGCATACCACACATTAAGCCACAAATGTTTATGAATTTGCTTCAAGACCTTCCCAAAAAACCTCTTTCTTGATCCTATGGTGTGGCTTCAAGAACCATGAATGTCCTCCTACAGGAGAAGTGTGTAATTCCAAAAGGACCTTCTGTTTAAGTTGAGAATTATACTTGATACAATAACAAATAATTCTCCCACATAATTTTTCAACTATATCGGGGTCCTCTTGTAGATATTGAATGATCTTGTATACCTTCTCATTTTTCTTCCATTCTATTCTTGCTTCTTCCACCCAGTTAGATTATGGAATGAAAATAACATATACTTAACCTTTTGTGTCTTCCTCTTTCCTTGCGTGTGCAACTACCAAAATATTTTGTTTTCCATTTTTGTAGATAATTTCAAAATCCTAACCAAACATCTTTGTAGCCCATTTTTGTCTCTTTTGAAGATAGTATTTGTTCCATGAAGTACTTCAAGCTATCATGATCTATTTTTACATTGAAGTGTCTTACTGATAGGTATGGATGTCATTTCGTAACTGCATGTAGTATGTCCAACATTTAATTTTCTTAAATGTATATCAATAATTTCTTTCCTTTAATTTCACTACTTTCGAAGGAAACGAGCCTTTACGCTTGCATCAAAACTACACCAACTCCATGGTCTGACACATAATACTCCACAATGAAGTTTTTGAAGTCAAGTGTCACTTGGAAAAGAGTTGTACATATAACCTATTTAAGTTTTTCAAAATATTTGGTTGATTATATATTTTACGAAAATGCTTCCTTCTTTAATAATTTTGTCAAAGGTGTTACTATTTCACCGTAGTTATTGAAAAACTTGCGGTGATATCTTGTCAATCCTAAGAATCCTCTAAGTTTCTTGAAGGTATTGGGGATTGTCCATTCCCTCATAGATTTGATTTTGTTATAATCCACTTTGACACCTTAATGGGATATAATATGACACAAATATTACACTTATTGAACCAGAAAGGCACATTTAAAAGGTTTTTCACATAGTTGTTACTCTTCCAATAGTATTAATACTTTCTCAACATGTTGTGCATGCTCTTCTTAAGATTTGTTATAGATCAGTATGTCATCAAAAACTATTAACACAAATTTTCTAAGGGTTTGAAAATATAATTCATCAAGCTTTGAAATGTTGAAGGTGCATTTGTAAATCCAAATGTCATAACCAAATAATCATAATTGTAGGGACCTTCCCTATGACGGCCATTTTTTTTTTCTTTTCTTTTTTAATTTACAATTCAGAGTAGAAATCAAGTTACTAGGTATAGGGAAAAATTCATATTTAAGTTACAATATTATAATAATAAGTAAACAAGCATTTTGTTCAACTAGAAATGTGTTTTCCACACCCATTATGAAGTCACTCACTACTTAAATTTACATCAATACTAAAAACACATAAATTTGAGATGCATACGTCAATAGTCATAAATTTCAATTCAACCATCATGACATTCACATTTACAATCTGGTCATTATAAATACATCAATAATCATATAACAAAAATTATGAATACACAATGTATTGTTCACCAAGGAGTGGAGTTTCGATTCTCAGACTTGTTGTTTCTTGCACTCCCTTGTTGTCCTTCGCGCCCATGTGTGAATGTTGATGTGTCCCGACCAAATGTTAGTGACTCACCAGTTGACCTCCCAACCTTCTCCTTATGTACTCTTCTTCCCCACAGACCCCCAAGTTGCAATGGGGTTGTATAATAGAGGAATAATGTCATCTGATGGAGGTGAGAACTCTTTCCTCAAGAGTCCCCTCTCTAAATACCTCCACCTCACCAAAATCACTATAGCTCGTAGTCACTCACAATAACATTATCTCATCCATCCAACAATAGGGAAAAAAGGTCCCCTCTCCCATAGCTTTCCCCTTCTTTTATAGGAGGCTTCATAGGTGACACTTGGCACTTCATGCATAAAAAATTATTTTTATTTATCCAAAATTTTAATTATTCACCCACCCATGTGTCACCCTCTCACCAAGGCTCTCCAAAATTATTTACTTAAATTTTAATTCAAAAAATAATATTTTTCCTCACTCCAACATGAGTCCCTATTTCTTCTCTTATTTGTCTCTTCATCCCCCTTTTCTACTCCTTAATCTGTGTACATTACTGAAGTCAACTGATAGGTCTTAGATTTGGCCACCCAACTACATCCTAGTTTAATTCAATTTGACTTTTAGATGGAGATCCTTGTGTTGGCTCTTGTCACATGGAGGTTCTCTAAATTCTCTCTAATTTGATTTATTAATATTTATTTTCATTCTCCACCCTATTTTCCTAATGTGGCTAGACTATTTTGGGATTAATGTTCCTAATTAACTCCATGCCCCTTCCTCCTTTTCTTATTAAACCTTATGTACTTTTGAGTTACTCTATGTGCACATTTTCTACCTAAGATTTTCCAAATGTGGGAAAGGTATAGTTCTTAACTGGTCCAATCTCTTATTTCTTCCTATTCTTCCTTTACCCCAAGGTTTATTCTTGTTTTAGATAACTTAGTTCTAAAACCTCATTTACAACATTTATGTGAATTACTATTATTATCATGTATTAATTGTTTTTCAGTAATTTCTTCTTGATGCCAAGGGTGCCAAGATGGTCATTCCCTTCAAGAAATTCCCTTCTAAGTTCCAAGGGTGCCACACTAATCAGTTTCTTATTAATTCCAAGGGTGTCAAGTCGGTCGTGCCCTTCAAGAACTTCCCTTGAATTTTCAAGGATTCCATGACGCTTTCCCTTCAAGCATCCTATCACTATGAGGGGAAAAACTAGGCACGACGATGGATATTGATATCCTCTCCTATGTCACCCACTATAGTGAGACTAATGGTGTTGGGTATCAAGGAATCCACCTTGATGCACGTGCCACAGTAAAATTCTTGTGAGTGGCCCAATATGGGGTCTTGCCCCATGACATCATGATCTTCAAGGCGAAGGTATCTCAACACCTTCCAGCCCAAGTCGCAACAGGAGTGCTAGCAGGTGAAATCAAGGACGTTGTCCCACCACTCCCATGAAGTTTCCTCTATCTATACTTCCCTATCATCTATGTGTGATTCATTCGGCAAAGAAACTAACTTGTGCCTACAGCTATAAGAATGTCATTATAATTCACAGCAGAATTTTTAAATTGAACTTTAAAATTTTCTTGAGAAAATAGTATGTAATTCAAACCAAACTAGAGGTTACCAACTCATCACATGCAAGTCCATCTGGGTGGTCTCCTGCCACACTCAATGATCATCAATAATATTTGACTCATAATATTAGTCACCATTATAATTGTGTATGTTAAATCATCATCATGACATAATCATCACATCTTTGTAGTTAAGAGAAAGAACTAATGTACACAGACATGTAATGAATCCATCATATGATTATACATAGTCACAAAACACGTCCATCACAATCATTATCATCATAACATCAAACTGGAAAAGAAATTATTATCACATCCACTCATAGTAAGATTCAAATATCTGGATCCTCAACCTGAGGTCCTCAAAGAATAATTTATCAAGCATAATTTCATATCATGGTCAAGAAAATAGAGTGGGAACTACATACACCCCCTCTTAACAATGGATTCCATCCTGAATTTCTCATAATAGAAAAGGAAAGTGGTGACGCATCTCCTCGGAATCCTCCCAAGTGGAAAAATTGGGATTATAACTATCCCACTAGACCTTCACTTGGTCCACCAATCATCACCTAAGTTGCAGAGTTCCTTGGTCCAATATGTGAACTAGTTCAGCCATCACCAAGGTTTGGTCTTCATAATGACATATGTAATCATGCTTTTATGTATTTAATGAAAAGATAAAAATAAATTTATTGTTTTTGTTTTTTAGGCATGGGTTTCATGCTCATTGAATATTTATTTTTAGGTAAAACACCCATTGAGTGCTTCTAGGTTTGTCATAAAGTCAATTGAGTCATTGTCATGTATGGAAGACCCATTTGGGCATGTTACATCTTGAAAATAAAAAAATTGTATAATCATATATGTCAAGAAAATGCTCTAGGACATTGTCACAATTCCACATCAATTCAACCCACTGAGACTCTAGAAGAAGCATATCTATACAAGGCTAGTTGACCACCTATAAGAGTATCCAAGCATACACTAGAAACTCAATCTAAAGTGCATAAGATAGCATGGAAAGTAGAGGAAAATACAAGGAAGAAGAAGTATTTTCCTAAGGTTTTTTTATGGGTAATCTCTCAGACATGCGAGCTATAACTAGGGAATCATATCACCTACAGAAAATTAGAATCACAGTCAATTAAGAAGCCAACAAAAGGGTGGAATAATCACTCATACACAAGCTTAGTTATTGAAGAAAGGACTGCTTCCCAAGCGAAGGAGAAGATAAGTTGTATTCACCACATTTTTGTCACATATGCAAGCTAGGTTTACTACAAGAAGGGCCGAAAATCACAGTCAATGTGCAAGTCTGAGTTTATGAAGTGAAGATAGATTTTAAGCTAGGATACTTGGGTTGATTTTGCTAGAATTCAAGTTATAAGAATTGTTACTTGGTCTTGGGGGACTTTTTGGTCAAGGGTCATAGTTCTTGGAATTCGTCAATTGAATTTATATAAGAAGATAATAATTCTTGTGGCGTTTCCTCTCAATGGGAGAGGTTTTGGCCCTGGATGATCACTTATATCTCCTATCCTCTTGTCTCGTTATTCTTTATGTTTTGGTAACTGTTTGATGAAAGGAACACAATAATAATCAATTTGAAGAAGAATCTAATTAAGAAAAGTAAAAATTCATGACAAGCAATTATCAAAGTAAGAGAAATCACCCATCTTGTTGCCACTAGATTTCTCAAAATGGTATCATAGCTAAGGTAATAAGATAAGGAAAGGAAGCTTGAATAAATTCATCAAAAAATGAGTATGAAGAAAAGACAAGGGATCAAATATTCAAGGAGGAATACTTAAGGGTCGAATTCAAAAAGAAGGATTGATAAAAAAATTGGGCACAAAATTCTCAAGGTTTGATCTCAAAATAGTAAAGAAGATACAGTGAACTATATCTCTCTCTCAATTCAATGAAATGAGCTAAATTCATGCCAAAGTTAAGTGAAGTTCTAGCTTCAATATTATTCCTTCACCAAGTAAGTAGACCTCCAAACTGTGTGCATAATAGAGTGATTTTTTAGGGATACTATATCATTGTTTCAAGAGATCAAACACCTAATTAAATATTCAAAACAGTTTGAATCTTTCAGCAAGAATAGTGAACCTTTGATCCTTGAAAAATAAGATTGTTTTTCATATTCAAATCTAATTTCTAGGCATCCTCAAGAAGGATCGATCTCCTCAAGAAGATATATAATTGTATTAAGATCATTCATATTTTCTAGCATTGATTGCAAACCCAAATTTGTGGAGAATCAAAATTTTGTGGCACTAAGAGTATAGGCACCAATCATATATACTTGTTCTTTGTAGCACGATCAATTAAGGCATACCTTCCAATGGAATTTCCTTGATAATCATCTATATTCTCTGGTAAGTAGTTAAAACCAAGGAAATACATGCAGTAAATAAGTGCAACAAGAAGAATCTCCATTATGAATTTTAGTATAAAATAAGTCTTGTAGCCATCAAGGTAGCATAAAAGAACTACAGTGATACTATGTTTTAAATGAACTCTTGGAGAAGCAAGTCCCATCAAAAGAGAAGTAATATCCCTCGTTAAATTCGCATTGAAATGAAGTCAAAAACAGAAAAATTTAAACAAACAGTATAGTACCTTTGTGAAGGAACCATAGCATTTGAAAGTGTAGAACACTACAAGTAGGTAACCATGAGGTATGTATGATATTTTTTTATTATCAAGGGTTCATCAAAAGATGTTTTAGGGTTGAATTTATGGCTCTAGGGTTTGTATTTTGAACTATAGATGGTTCATAAGAAACCCTAGTAATTATAAACCCTAATATTAAGGTACTTGTTCCCTATGATTTGATTTCTAGGGTTTGTTAGGATTTTAGGGCATGAGATAAACCCTAATATGACATGAAGATAAAATAATATGATCTAGGTTTTGAACTGAAGAAACCCTAGGATAAACTCTTGATTGAATGAAAACCCTAGAAAGATAACTTGACAGCATGTTTTGGTATCGTATACTTTGATTGGGGTGCTTGTCAATAAATATTGCAGGTACAAGAAGTAAATATGGATGGTTGATCCTTTGTTTTGAGAATCATGATGGGAGGGAACTATACGGACCCTTAGATCATCAAGAACTATTCTTGATGTAATTGTAGAACTATGGATGCCTAGTTCATAACAAGGAGAAGTAGAAGGTGGAAGATCTCTACCATGGTTAAAGAATTAAAGTCAAATAGAATCACTGTAAAGTGTGATGGGATGCATCATATTAGAAGCATACAATTAAATCAAGAGTTCAGGGCATCTTTATAGAAGCTTGAAAGATAGCTGAAGTAGAAATCTACATAGATGTAGCAATCATCATAGAAAAGAAGTGGCTCTTGGTAACCTCATTAAAAGCATAATTAGTACTTATGGGTAGAAGAAAGTCATCTAGCATTGAGTTCATCATACATCATTATCATTAGAAAAGTGAATTTGTAGGATGAAGATAATCAATATCCTCCATTGGAATCTTCATTAGAAGGTTCACTAAGAATTCCATCTTATATGGGATTCATGGTTTAAGAAGGATGATGGTATGGTGAAAGAAAAATGCAGAACTTTCAAGCAAGGAAAGGAAGTCGTTGAAGGTCAAGCAAGGAAAGGAAGTTGTTGAAGGAACCCTAGATGACCAAAAGAAGGAAATATGTATGTATGCATGTATTTTGGTTGATTCATGTCATCATATGGTTGCATGGGTAAATGTTCTATCTCATGAGCATGATCAAAGAAAAGGGATCCCCTCTCTTGGAAAGATACATGAAGGCATGGTTCACATATTGACTAAATGAAATCAACATAATATGTCCTCATATGGAATATGAGGTGGTTTAAAAATATGAAGGAACTATGGATGAAATTTCCTGGGGAGAAATATGTGAAGAAAGAAAGAAGAGATCGTGAAAAGTGAAACTATGGTCACGTGGAAAAGGAAATCAATATCCGACGACTAGAAGAATTGGCCATGATATCTTCATAGAGAAGGCATGACAACCCTGATAAGGTCTGTAAAGAAAGGAGACCCTTGACATTGAAATTGTTGGAGATATGCTTATGAATGTGCAGGATGTTGATGTTGCAAGCAAGGTGTCATGATGAAAGGCCATCACAAAAGGTAACTTTGATTTCATGTTCATTTTTTATTTTTGAATAACATCTGGATGGATTGATACAGAGCTACCAAAAGAGAGTTTTAGATATTACCTATAACTAGCACTCATGTGGTTAGATGAAATATCATAAAGGTAACATGACTTGGAAGAGGTAGTTGTATGAAGAGAAATCATATGTGCATTAGAAGATCACTTTTTTATGAAGAAAAGGATTACATGAATGACATGGTTCATAAATAAAAGTTATGGATGGTTGATTCCCTATGAAGAACTCCCAAAATATGAAATATCCATAATGATAAAGATGAAATTCATGACAACGAAAGGAAGATCTCTTCAAGTAACTAAAAACCCCATGATCTCCACCAAAGGCAGAAATCTGTTGTTGGAAGCAAGTCCCTGGTTAAGAGGGAGCTTGGAAGTAAGTCCCTAGTTAAGAGGGAGCTTGGAAAAATCCTTGGTTAAGAGGGAGATTGGGTACATTCCTTTTAACAGGAATGGGTATATCTTCCCTGATTAAGAGGGAGAGACAAACACATCATTCTTATCTTCATATTGTGAACAAATAATGGAGGATTAGGTAAAAATTTGACATCTGATACTCTTTGAGGATGAAGTAGGGCATCCATGATAAGAGTAGTCATAGAGGACCAATATTCTTTGAGGACTGGGAATCCAAGATAAGAATAGTGTTGAAAGGATATAGCCTATGAACACCCAGGTGGGGTATGTTCCTTGAGAGACAATGATGACGGTGTCTATCAGTCATTGGTCTAGCCATCATTGCGCTCTGATATTATGGAGAGATATAGTTCTCAGTCAAGGCATTTCTATATGACAATGTTGTTTGATATGATGCTAAACAAATGGGTTACCATTCTGACTCTTCTTATGAGAATTCTTCAGATTGAGAATGTACAAGTACCTTGTATGGATTATGAATACCTCCATAGTTAGGAGGGAGTGTTGAAATATGTAACTAGGTTCAATCTTCATAATGACATATGCAATCATGATTTTATTTATTTAATGAAAAGAGAAAAATAAATTTATTATTGTTTTTCTTGAGACATGGGTTTTATGCTCAAGAAAAAATTATTTCCAGTTCAAGCAACCATTGAGTGCTTCTAGGTTTTTCATAAAGTAAATTGAGTCATTGCCATGTATGGAAGACCCATTTGGGCATGTTACATCTTGAAAATAATTTTTTTTTATAGTCATATATGTCAAGAAAACCCTCCAAGGCCTTGTCACAATGTCACATCAAGTCAGTGTTCAAAGGAATGAAAGTATGCCTACATAAGAAGATAAAATCAGCCTATTGAGACTCTAGAAGAAGCCTATATATACAAGGCTAGATGACAACCTTTAAGAGTATCTAAGCATATACTAGAAACTTGATCTAAAGTGAAAAAGATAGCAAAGAAAGGAGGGGACAAGACAAGGAAGAAGAAGTATTTTCTGAGGTATGTTTATGGGTAATATCTCACATGTGCGGGTTGCAACTAGGGCATCATAACACCTACAACAAATAGAAATAACATTCAATCCAGAAGCTAAGCGAAGGTTGGAAGAAGCACTCATACTCAAGCCGAGTTATTAAAGAAAAGATTGTTGCCCAAGTGAAGGAGAAGAGAAGCTGTCTTCACCACATTTTTGTCACATATGAAAGCTAGGGTTACTACAAGAAGGGTCGAAAATCACAGTCAAGGTGTAGGTCCAAGCTTATGAAGTGAAGATAGATTTGAAGCTAGGATACTTGGGTTGAATGTACCAGAAGTAAAGTTTTCAAGAAGAATTGTGTCTCGGTCATGGAGGAGATTTTTGTCAAGGGTCATAGTTCTTGGAATTCCTCAATTGAAGTTCTATAAGAAGAGAATTCTTGTGGGTTTTCCTCTCATTGGGAGAGATTTTGTCAGTATTCATCACCTATATATTTTGTCCTCTTGTCTCATTGATCTTTATGTTTTGGTAAATGTTTGATGAAAGGGATACAATAATAATCAAGTTGAAGAAGACTATAACTAAGAAAAGTAAAAACTCATCACAAGCGGTTATCAAAGTAAGAGAAATCACCTATCTTATTTCCCCTATATTTCTCAATATAGCATGCCCTTTCCGGAGACTTCCAAATGTCCCAAGTCACTTACAAGTGAAGGATCTGAAATATAATGACGTAAGACACATGTAACACATCATACATGTGTGCTAGAGATGTACGTAAAGCAATACTATATGCTACCGTCCCTTTCCTTTCTATTATATCAATAGGTCCCACAAACCATGGGGATAATTTTTATTCCTTCCCAAACCTTATGGAGCTCTTTTGGGGTCTTATTCTCAAAAACACCCTATCTCCCACTTCATAACTTTGATCCATCTTGTGAGCATCAGAATAACTCTTATATTGATCTTGTGCTTCTGTAAGCCTCCACTTAATTACAATCATTTGTTCCTCCATCTCTTGTACTATGGCTGGCCCTATTAATACTCGATCCTCTAAATGATCCCAACTGAGAGGTGTTCTAATAGTTTTTATTATACACAAATTCCACTAGTGTTAAAAACTCGTCCCATTATTTTTGTTAGTCCATCACACACATATGTAGCATATCCTCAAGGACTTGATTAGTCCTCCTTGTTTGACCATCTATCTCGGGGTGATAAGCAGTGCCAAAGTTCAGTTGGGTTCCTAAGGATTCTTGGAAACTGGTGCAAAAATTTCATGTAAACACTACTCCCCTATTTGATATGATCTTCCTTGGTACTCCATGTAATCTTACAATCTCATCAATAAAAACTATTGTTATCTCTGGTGTCTTATATGCAGTCTTAACTAGTAGCTCTTCATCAGCATGTCTACCACTAAAAATATGGCATCATGTCTTCTTGGAGTCGTTGGTAATCCCATGATGAAATCCATTAATATAACTTCCCATTTAGACTCTAGTATCTCATGGGGTTGTAATAACCCTGCGAGATGTTTGTGTTCAATTTTTACTCACTGACACTCTAAACGTCTTGCCACAAAGTTTACAATGTACTTCTTCATCCCCTTCAAAAAGAAGAGTAGTTTCAGGTCCACACTCGTCTTCTTAACACCAAGGTATGCCATGTATATTGCTCAATGTGCTTCTCTCAAGATTAATTGGTGTATATCTTCATTCGATGGCACATATACTCTCCCACGGAATCATAGTGTTCCATCACCATCTAGGGAGTACCCTTCATACTTCGAGATCATCATTTCATCCTCCCTTAAACTATTTCTAACCTCTTTCTATCAGGTGTCCTCCACTTGTAATTGGAGCAACCTCTCCCTTGTTGAAGAATCTAAGGCAAGATGACATTAATGATTCTTCTAACTATGATAATTTCTTGTGATGTATTTTTACTTACTATGATTATCTTATTATTATTATTATTATAGTGTGTTCTTCAATCATCAAACAACTACCAAAATAAGAAGATCAACTAGACACAAGTACACAAGATGCAGGCTCCAAGCCGGGGAAAAACCTATCCTCTTGAGAGGAAAACCCTTCATTCTCTTCTTATAGATTCTTTATTAACGAATACCAAGACCCTTGACCAACATTGAATCCCTTCCAAGACCAAGATCATCTTCTCAAGAATGTGCTTGCTTCACTTCTTTTCAAACCATGCAAAATCTCTTTCGGCAACACTACTTTGACCTCCAGCCACATATTTTTGGCCCTAATTGCAGATCTCCAACATTGGCCCCCCGGTAGCAGCTTCTACTTCCTACATGTGGACTAGAACTGCTTCTTCTTTGCCTCCAGCTGCTTTGCTTGACATTATTTGTATTTTCAATCTAGAAGGGGACTTTGTTGAACCTTCCTTCAGCTCTTTTCCACCACATTAAACCTCCACAATGAAACCATAACCCGGCAACAGAAACCCTAGTGAAAAACTACAGACTTTTGGCATTCTTCTTTGCATGTGTGGAGAGAGAGAGAGAGAGAGAGAGAGAGACCCAAAACACTTCTTACCTTCTTCACTTGCCCTTTTCTGCTTCTTCCTTCACATGAGAGAGAGGAATGAATTGTCCAAATGAGGTTGAACTGTCTTCTATATATAGGTCTTCCATGGCTACGAATTTCTAGCTTCTAGGCCGACTTGACAGGCTGGTTGGCCGACTTGGTCTTGGAAGGCTCAGTAAAATACAAAAATAATTATTTTTACAGTTTACAAGATGACTGATGCGGTCTTCATATTATGACAATGTCCCTAATTGACTTCTTGACCTAGGACAATCCTAGAAGCACTTTTACTTAGTACTCGACCTATAAAACAAATTTCTTGGGTAAGAAACCCAAGCTCAATAATAATAATAATAATCATTTTTCTTTATTTTACAAAGTACAAGAATGAAAAGTACATTTCATATTTATGAAGACCGAACCTAGTTACACTTTCTTCAACACTCCCTCTTAAATAGGGAGGTATTCATAAATGGTACATGGCTATTCTTAATACAGAAGAGATCTCATAATAAGTGTCAGACTAGTAATCCATCTATATAGCATCATTACAACCAACATTGTCACATAGCAAGGCCTTGACTAACAACTCTATCTCTCAATAGATCAGAGCACAATGTTGGTGAGACCAATGATTATAGACACCTTCATCATTGTCCCTCAAGGTACATACCCCCCTGGGTGTTCACAAAGTATGACCTTCTAGGAATATTCTTATCTTGGGTCCCTAGCCCTCAAAGAATATCGGTTGTCTTACCTACTCTTATCTTGGATGTCCTACCACATCCTCAAAGAGTATCAAATTCCAGATGATTAGTCAATCCTCCATTCTTTCTTCCAAAATGAAGACAAGAATGATGTTTCTATCTCTCCCTCTCAACTAGGGAAGATATTTCAACCAATCCAAGTTTGTTTCTAAAATACACAAGCTTCTTATTCGGAAGATATTTTGACAAAATATGAGCAGTTTGATCATCGATGGGGATATACTCCAGCTTCATTACACCATCTTGTACCAACTTTCGAATGTAGTGGTACTTATAGATTTGAGGCTTCTGCGATCTGCATTTTGTGTAGTGATGTCTTCCGGAGTCATTGCATTCATGTTTTATTGTATCGACGTTTCGAACCAACCTCTGTGGTTCATCATCAGGATCAGATGTGTGAAAAAGTCAGATAATGATGGGGCAATAAATAGAGGAAAGATTGGGTTGGTAATGTAAGGAGCTGACAGGTTTGATATTGTTAAGAAATAAATTTAGTTTAATTAATTAAATATCTATTTTTTTCTTTAGATTTAATTATAAGTAATCAAATAACATGTAACATTATAATATTATCATGTTATTAATTAAAAGTTTTAGTATTAGTTATTTTTTTATAACATTAATTAATACCTAATGTTATTATTCTAATATGATATAATGTGACATTATAGTATTATAATGTTTCAAATGATATAGTGTTATTTGTCCATTAACAAAAGTTTTTGTATTAATTAATTTTGTTAACATTAGGATTATTAATGTTAAATTTATTATGTATTAACATTAATGTTATAAATATTGCAAAATAATTAAAACATGTAATATAATAATAAAACTAAATAGGTCTTCTAAATGTTACTAATTGAATTTTTATTAATTAATCATTTTTAAGATATATTGCTCAGGATTTTCCTAAATTTTAATGCTAACTGAGGTTTAAATAAAATTATTGGAATTTAACCTTACTAAAAGTTCTTTCAGGGATTGAAAGCAAGGTAGGGTTCTTGATTAATGTTATTTATTCAAATATTAACAAAATTATATTAGGGATAGGTTGAACCATGAGAAGGACCACAAGATAATGGGGCTAGGAGAACCTAGGAGACGGTAGAAACCCTATTAGTGTAGGAATCCAATTATCACTTATTTTCCGACCATCATCGCGGTTGAGGTTATTGGGGTGTTTTCCTATTTCAATAGCTTCTCTAAATTTTCTATGGTGATAATGGTCGATTTTGGCCACAACACAGGAGTTTTCTATGCAAATGTGATGATTGGTTTTACTAGAGTGTTCGGCCAAAGATGAGGTTTTGGAACGGTTATGTTTGATGTCAGCGGCATGTTCTTGAATCCTAGTCAATATAGAACAACTGGTTTCACCAATGTAGGCTTTGCCACACGAACACGGAACTAAATAAACCCCTTTGTGGTGTTTAGGATCAATGGGATCTTTTACCGATTTCAGGCATCTGTCAATCATATTCAAGGGTTTGAAAGTGGTTTTTATATTATTCTTTTTTTAAATGTGTGAAATCTTATCAGTGGTGCCCAGAATGTAGGGTAGGTGAATCTTGCCTACAGTATCATCCATTGGTTGTTTGTTTTTAGGATTCTCCTCTTTTTTGAAAGCTTTACTTCCTTGGTATCTTCTATATCCATTCTTTTCAAAAACATCCAAGAGGTGGTTCTGTTCTTGATCAAAATGATCATGGTCTGAAATACGTACCGCCCTGGTAGCTAGAGTGTTGAGCACTCTGAATTTCTGAGCAGGATGATGGTGAGAGTTGGCATGCATGCAGTGTTCTGTGTGGGTTTTCTTGCGATAGACCTTGTGAGATATTGATCCATCTTGGTTTCTCTTGATTAGGATGTCAAGAAAGGGAAGACTGCCATTCTCTTCCACTTCCATTGTAAACTTGATCGAATTTTATTCACTGTTAAGATGCTCTACGAATTTGTCCAAATTTTATTTTCCATGAGGCCAAATGACATAAGTGTCATCGACAAATCGTTTCCAAAGCTTAGGTTCTAAAGGGGAAGACTCAATGGCTTTGGCTTCAAAATTTTCCATGAACAAATTGGCAATAATGGGGGATAGAGGTGATCCCATGGCCACACCACAAGTATGTTCGTATATATCATCTCTAAAGCTAAAAAAGGTGGATTTCAGACAAATTTCTACTAATTTAGCTGTGTCGGGATCAATGATTTTGTGGAATACTTCCATGGCTTCGTCTATGGGGATATTGTTATACAGATATTTTACATCAAAACTCACCAAGATGTCATTATGGTTTAGTTTTATGTGCTTGATCTCATTAATGAAGTGATTGGAGTCCTTAACTAAGGAGCTAGTGTTCCCTACCATAGGTTTAAGCTTCTTATCTAGTGGTACTTGTTGTTTATGTGCTTCGTCTTTCCTTGAAATTTCGGGTCCATAGACAGTGTAATACAGTTGGTGTTATCACAATGTATTATGGTAGGATCCAATGGTCATGAAAACAGATTAGATAACATCTTCCTTAACCAAACTGCTTCCCTACTCACTTCACAAGCTGCAATGTACTCAGCCTCAGCACTACTCAAAGCCATTGTCTCTTGTTTTCTACCCATCCAAGAGACCATGGAGGATCCCAAGCTAAAACATCCTCCTGTAGTTCTTCTTCCATCCTTCTCGCTTCCTCCACAGTTGGAATCAATAAATCCTTCAAGAAGAACATCTTTTCCTTTTTCATACTTTAGGCAGTAATGGACAGTTACCTCTAGATATCTCAGTATATGCTTGGAAGCTATCCAATTATAATGTCTCGGCTCCATTTGAAATTGACTGAGAAAATTTACTGCAAAATATATGGATGGCCGAGTGTTCACTAGATACATCAGGGAGCCAATCAGTTGTCTATACTTAGTAGGATTCACTAGACTGGATTCAGAATTCCTTAACATTTTCAAGTTTGTGATCATCGGAGTTGTCATGGGTTTTCATTCCATCATATCAAACCTTTTCAATAGCTCAATCACATACTTTCCCTCTCCCAGGAAGATTCCTTATTCCTGCCACAATTCCAGTCCCAAATAATAATGCATAAGTCCTAGATCCTTCATATCAAATTTGGCTGCCAACATTTTCTTACATTCTTGAATTATTTCTTCATTACTAGTTAATAGAAGATCATCTACATATATAATGATGAAGACAGTTTCATCATTCTCTACTTTGGTGTATAGAATGAGATCTACTGTGATTTTCCTGAAACCCAACCTTTGCAAGTATGCATCCATTATAGCATATCATCCCGTAGGAGCTTGCTTGAGGCCATAAAGTTCTTTCTTCAACTTGAAAACATGATTTTCTCTATCCTTTACCTCGAATCCCAATGGTTGCTCTATGTATAATTCTTCATCTATGGTACCATTCAAGAATGTTGTTTTGACATCCATTTGATGTACCTTCCATCCCATTGATGTTGCCAGAGATATCAGAGATCGGATATGGTATACCTTGTTGTTGGAGAAAGGTCTCTTCATAGTTAATGCCTTCTTCCTGAGAGAAGCCTCGAGCCACAAATCTAGACTTGAATTTATCTATGCTTCCATCTATAGCATGCTTGATCTTATACAACCACTAAGAGGTTACCACTTATTTGTTTTCTGGTCTTGGGACAATTTCCCATACTCCATTCTTCATAATAGATTGGTATTCCTCATTCATTGCATTGTTCCATTCTTGGTGTTTGGCTACTTCTTCAAAAGTGAAGGTTAATTTCAATAAGCTTCGACATGTATGTTGCATATCCTGAGTATATTTTTGGTTTCTTTCTCTCCCTGAATCTTTCTCTTGCAGTGTGACCTTCTGCTTCTTCAAGTGTAGAAGTTAACGAGTTATGTCTCTTTCTTCTTTTAGGGAGAGAGATTGGTTCATTGGGACCTTCTTTTTTAGGATGCGAGACTTCTTCTTCCTTATTATCTTCTTCCTCAAACATAAGAAGATCCTCCTCATCAAAATCGGATGGGATATCTTTAGATTTCTTAAAGGCAATGCTCTCATCAAAAATTACATACATGCTTACTTCTATTTGATTTCCTTCCTTTATGTAGATCTTGTAAGCCTTGGAATAGTTTCTATATCCAACAAATATTCCTTTCTTTCTTGTGAGATCTAGCTTCTTTCTTTTGTCCTTGTTAATGTTAATATATACACGACACCCAAATATCCAAAGATGATAAATATTTGGTTTCTTCCCAGTGAAGACTTCTTCTGGAGTTATATTGCCAAGTGACCTATGAGGACTTCTATTTTGAATGTATACTGCAATCTTCGTTGCTTCTCCCCATAGGAATTTCAGTAGATCTTGATCATGGAGCATAGCCTTGACACTTTCTTTTATAGCTCTATTATTTTGTTCAGCTACTCCATTATGCTAAGGATTGTATGGAACTATAATCTCCCTCTTAATCCCAGCCTCCTTACAGAAATAAATGAGTTCTTTGGAAGTATACTCACCTCCATTGTCTGACCTTAGAATCTTTATCTTTCTTTCTATAAGATTTTCTACCTCTGCCTTGAATTCTTGAAATTTTATGAATACTTCATCCTTGGATTTAAGTAAATAAACCCAAGTTTTCCTTTAATGATCATCAATGAAAGTAACATAATATAGATGACCTCCAATTGATTTATACATGGGACTACATATATCAGACTGGATGAGATCTAGAATCCCTTCAACTCTAGATGTACTATTTGCAAATGGTTTCTTTGCATTCTTTCCTAGAGCACAGCCTTTGCCGCTCCTTCATGGTTTTCTTTGAGATTTGGTATCCCATTTACAATGGACTTTAGAGTTGGCAAGATCTTGTAATGAATATGGCCCAATATTCTATGCCAAATTTCACACGGGCTTATCTCAATGTGGACAATTGCTTGATTTAGAGGAGATGAGAGTCTATAGAGTCTTCCTTCTCGAACTCTAATAGTTTTAGATTTTTCAATTCTAGAATATTTAGCCCAAACCACTACTTTACCATCTATAAAAGAAAATCTATCTCCTTTTTCTTCTAATGATGAAACATAAATAAATAAAAATTCACAAACCTAGAACATATAGAATGTTGTTTAGATGAATGTTGCCTCCTCCTTCCAGCTAAATGATGTAGATCCGGTGCCTTTTACTGGATAGCTTTTGTTGTCACCAAGCTCCATAGAATATGAGGACTTCCGTTTGGATAGGGTTTTGAGTTTCTTGTTATATCCAGTCATGTGCTTGAAGCTCCACTATCTATCACCCATATCTTTTCATCTTGAAATGTTCCAATGAGGGCTGAGAATAATCCTTCATTCTTTGAATATTTGGGAACTTTGGAAGAGAAGAGACTATTCCATATTGCCTTGAAACTTTGCTTGATGAGACTTGCTAATAATGAACACTTTTCTTCAAGCTTCTACATAATATAGTTGACCTTCTTAATGCCTTGTTCGAACCATAGCTCTGATACCATGTTGAAGAATCTAAGGCAAGATGACATTAATTATTCTTCTAACTATGATAACTGCTTGTGATTTATTTTTACTTATTATGATTATCTTATTATTATTATTATTACAGTGTGTTCTTCAATCATCAAAAAACTACCAAAACAAGAAGATCAACGAGACACAAGTACACAATATGTAGGCTCCAAGCTAGGGAAAAACCTCTCTTCTTCAGAGGAAAACCATTCAATCTCTTCTTATAGATTCTTTATTGATGAATACCAAGACCCTTGACCAACACTAAATCCCTTCCAAGACCAAGATCATCTTATCAAGAATGTGCTTTCTTCACTACTTTCTAAACCTTGCAGAATCTCTTTTGGCAACACTACTTCAACCTCCAACCACAACTTTTCGTCCCTAACTACAAATTTGCAACATCAGCCGCGCAACAACAACTTCTACTTCACACGTGTGGACTAGAACTGCTTCTTCTTTGCCTATAGCTACTTCGCTTGACCTTATTTGTCTTCTAGATCTAGAAGGGAACTTTGTTGGCCCTTCCTTTAGCTCTTTTCGATCAGATCGAACCTCCACAACGAAACCCTGGCTCAGTAGTAGAAACCATAGCGAAAAACTGCAGAATTTCGGCCTTCTTCTTCGCACATGTGGAGAGAAAGGGAGAGAGAGAAACCCAAAACACTTCTTTTCCTTCTTCTACCTTCTTCGCTTGCCCTTTTCTTCTTCTTCCTTCGCATGAGAGAGAGAGGAATGAATGTGTCCGAATGAGGTCAAACTGTCTTCTATATACAGGTCTTCTAGGGGTATGAATATCTAGCTTCTAGGTCAACTTGACAGGTTGGCAGGATGACTTGGTCTTGGAAGGATCGGTAAAATACAAAAATAATGATTTTTATAGCTTACAAGATTCCTTATGGGGTCTTCATATTATGACAGTATCCCTAATTCACTTCTTGACCTAGGAAAATCCTAGAAGAACTTTTAATTAGTGCTTGACCAATAAAACAAATTTCTTGGGCAAGAAACCAAAGCTCAATAATAATAATAATCATTTTTCTTTCTCTTACAAAATAAAAGAATCAAAAGGACATTTCATGTTTATGAAGATCGAACCTAGTTATACTTTCTTCAACATCCCTCAACTATGTATTTAATGGAATCACTAAAATTATTTGAGGTTTCCTACTTAAAGAATCTACCACCTTGTTTATCGTTCCATTTATGTAAGTAAAATAAAAATCATATTCACTTATTAATTTTGACCACCTTCATTGTTTGGCATTTAAATGGTCTTGGCTAAATATGTGTTGTAGCCCACAATGATCAATCCATAGTTCAAACTTCTTTCCTAGAAGGTAGTCTCTCTGTTAGGAAACCAGCTCACAAAAGATAGAAAAGATAGATCAATGCCTTAGAAATCAACCTCTTCGAGGGGGCAACCTCCTTTACATTACACAAATGAACAATTCTTGAACGATACAAATGACAAGACCTCCTTTCTATATATAGGAGTTTAAGGGGTCATAATATATTCAGAGCCGAAATAACAATAATAATGTAAGGGCACAATAATAGAAATAGTGGGTTTCTATGGGGCACAATAATAACAATACGGGGACTACATGGGCACAACAACATAATAAGGAGGTTGTAATAATAACAATAAGGGGTTACACTAGTAGTATAGGGACCTAACATGCCCCTCTCCTTCAAAAAGTGTTTTCCTCAACGCTTGAGTAGTCCTTGATGCTTCTGTATAAAATTCTTGTCCTCCCATGTGGAATCTTCAACGGGTAAGTTCTTCCACTTGATTAGATACCCTGAAATTGATTGATTTCGTAGCTGTTGGATTTTTGTTTTTGTGACTGCTCCAGGTTCCAATATGCTTTTTCCTTCCTCATCAAGTTCTGGCAATATTGTTTGAACTGGGATCTTCTGAAAATTTTGAATGAGTGTCCACACTTCTTCGTCCTTCTTCCATTCACCCCTTGCTTCGTTTATCCAATCTGGTTGGATAATATAAATAGCACAAAACAATGCTTCCACATCCTCATCCTTTCTTGAGAGTGCATCTGCAACAACATTTTTCTTCCCTTTTTTGTAGATGATTTCAAATTCATAACCCAACATATTTGTGACCCATTTTTTTTGTTCTTCTAAAGATAATCTTTGTTCTAAAAAGTATTTAAGACTATCATGATCCATTTTTACCTTGAAGTGTCTTCCCATTAGGTAAGGTCTCCATTTCTTAAGTGCATGTAGTATTGCCAACATTTCCTTCTCATAAATAGCTTGCTTGAGATGTAGTCGTAAAAATACCCAATCACCTATATCAAAACTTCTTTCACTACGATGTTGATATTCCTGTTGTTTCATTCGATTCTGCACCAAAGTGGTGTTATCCTTTAAAAGTTGGAGAACTTGTTGTTGATGCTCGATGTGATCTTTCACTACTTGAATATTTTTCTTCTTGATATGTCCTTCTATCTTGAGAGTTTGAGGAGTGGTAATTTCTTCCAATGCATTACAAGATATGGTTGGATTCATTTCTTGATGCTCGATGTGATCTTTCACTTCTTGAACATTTTTCTTCTTGATATGTCCTTCTATCTTGATGGTTTGAGGAGTGGTAATTTTGGACAATGCATTACAAGATATGGTCGAATTCATTTCTTCTTTATCGATGTGATCTTTCACTTCTTGAACCTTTTTCTTCTTGATATGTCCTTCTAACTTGAGAGTTTGAGGAGTGGTAATTCTTTCCAATGCTTTACAAGACATGGTCGAATTCATTTCTTCTTTCTCTTGGGTTGGTTCCTGGTGTATATCCTCTTCTTTTCATGTTTCTTGATCCTTTCCATCAAAATTCCTCATATCGATCTTTGGAATATGGTGGGTCTCCAGTTAAAGGTTAGATTCTATGAAATCATGATTAACATTTATTTTTTTCTCATCGTGATTTTCCTCTACTACCTTTTCGTCATTAGGAGGCCTTTCTTGTAGCAGCTTTGTCCCACCTTCCTTCAAACCTTCCATGTCTTTCTTCAAATATTTCATGCATTTCTTCCAATATGCTTTCATACCATCAATATCAGCTTCCATGGCATAGATAAAACTATTTATATTAGCTTTGATTGCTTTCTTCAAATCCTCCATCCCATTTTGATTACTAGGTGTTTCTATTTTCTTGATTTGAGTCATTATTTTTCATTCTTTTAGGATCTTGAGCTTGAATCTATTGTATCTATGAAATTTCGGCCCTCCAAGGTCTAGAACTTTGAAATGCATTAGCCCTATGTGTCCTCTTTCTAACCCCGCAAGTCTGATCAAGATTGGATTCTCCAAGGAAGATTTATTCCAAATCTCCCACGATGACTTGATTATAGACTGCTTCAGTAGAGTGAACTTGTATGAAGTGCCACATGTCATTGTTTTGACCTTCGGACCTGAAACTGATATCAAAAAATCTACAGGTCGTCCTCTTTTTGTAACTTCTTATAAAACTTCAATCTGATGCTCAGAAGGAACATTATGACGATTTTCCCAAGGTCACCTATTTGGGATGTAATTCGAGATATTGCAAAAACCCTAAATGTATTGGAACGTAACTCCGAAAATATAATGAAGAAAAATCTAAAATTCGGGCCCGAGCTTCACCATGATTTCATCTCAAATGGGTTTTAGTTTCAGAATCTAAAACTTTGTAGAAAACAAATTATAGCGAAAATTCCATGATGACCTGTTTGAGATGGAATTCTAGAGCTTGCAAAATCCCTAAATTCCTCAGATCATATCTTCGAAAATGTAGCGAGACAAGATCTAAAATTTTGACCCTAGGTTCAAATCAATTTCTTCTAAAATGGGTTTTTTTCAGCTTCTAAAACTTTGTAGCGAAAACTTTATAGTGAAAATGCCACGATGACATGTTTGGAGCAACGAAACCCTAGAATCCAAAGCTTTGATACCAAATGTTATGAAACCAGCTCACAAAATATAGAAAAGATAGATCAACGCCTTAGAAATCAGCCTCTTCAAGGGGGAAACCTCCTTTACATTACACAAATGAACAATTCTTGGATGATACAAATGACAAGACATCCTTTCTATATATAGGAGTCTAAGGGATCATAATATAATCATAGCCAACATAACAATAATAATGTAAGGGCACAATAATAACAATAGTGGGCTTCTATGGGGCATAATGATAACAATATGGGGACTACAAGGGCACAACAATATAATAAGGGGTTTGTACTAATAAGAATAAGGGGTTACACTAGTAGTATAGGGACCTAACAGTCTTGGGAAAACAATAGTTTCCATTTCTAGATCATGTGTTTCATATTTCTCATCATGAGTTATAAGTTTTCTTGATGCATATGCTATTACTCTCACTTTTTAAATTAATATGCAACCCGTTCCTTCCTTGGAGGCATCCATGCAAACCAAAAATTCTTGTTCCATATATAGTACTTTTAGAATTGGCATTATTGTTAGTAATACTTCTAACCTTTGGAACTCCTCTTCACATTTTTCAGTCTAGATGAACCTTTTTTACTTAAATGGAGTTCGATAATGTAGTTTTCTATATTCGAAAACCCTTCGACAAATATGTAGTAATATTCAGCCATGCCCATGAAACTACGTATTTCGTGAACATTGGTTGGTGTCAGCCATTTAATGATGGCCTCGATCTTTTTTGGGTCTACCACAATCCCTTTCCCAAAGATAATGTGCCCAAGATAGTGGATCTTGGATTGGTAAAAGGAACACTTTGATAGCTTCCTGTACTATTGGTTCTCTCTTTTGTCATGCACCTATGGAATCTTTGAGTAGACCAAAATATTACCAATAAAGACTTGTACAAACTTGTCTAGGTTTTCCCAAAATATTCCATTCATCAAACTAATGAAAACACCTAGGGCATTTTTTAAACCAAAGGGTAGTACTACAAATTCATAATGCCAAAATCTTGTCTTAAAGGTTGCTTTTGGGATATCTTCCTCCTTTATTCTCAACTGATGATATCTTTATCTCAGGTCTATCTTTGAAAACATGGTGGCTCCCCTCATTTGGTCGAGCAGGTCATCTATCCTCAATAAAAGGTATTGATTTTTTATTATCAATTTTTTCAGCTGGTAATAGTTAATGCACAATCACCAAGACCCATACTTCTTCTTAACAATAAGGGGTCCCTATGGGGATATGTTGGGTCATATGAAACCCAATTTCAATCATTTCTTTAATTGGATTTGCAAATCCTTTAATTCTGGAGTTGACATGTGATATGGTGCCTTTGCAATAGGTTTTTTGCTTTGTTTAAGTTTAATGGTGAAACCAATTTCCATTTTTGGGGTATCCCAGGCAATCATTCTGGAATTACATCCTTAAATTCAACAAGAATTGGATGCTTATCAAGATTTTTAGAGTTTCCCTTATCATTTAGAGCTACCACCATGAACATTTGACATCCCCTTAATCTATATTTCATTAGTTGCATTAATGAGATGAACCTTAGGGACACCCCTCGGGTTTTCCCCTCAAGGACTTTCTTAGCTTGTCATTATCTGTGAAATGCAATATTTTATCCTTGTAGCCTAGAAATGCCTCATGCTACTCCAACCAATCCATTCCTATGGCTACATCATAGGATCCTAAGATTGTAGAGTACAAGGACATATTGGCTTTTCACACTCCTAAATCCACCTTAGAGTCCTTTACCAGTTTTCCTACATTCATTTCATACTTCATGCCATCTCTACCTGCCTAAAATCATGCTATGCAATTGATTCACATTTAATTTTTGATAATTCATTCAAGAGAAAAAATAATTAGTATCTCTTGGATCTATTAAAATGGCAAAACGCATACCATCAACATTGCATGACATCTCCAACATAGTGGACTAGTGTTCAACTTGGAAATTGTTCATCGTCGCATGGATGTGATGAACTTTCCCCAGTTATCCCACTATGGTTAGTGTTTGAGTTGAACTGGTATTACCTAACTTTTGAGGGAAATTCCTCTCATGGTGTGGTCCTCCACAATTCTAATACCCCCTCTTAGGAGCTTGTCTCCTACTACCGTTGAATTGGGTGTTAGTCTGGAGCCCTATTGGTACAAGCCAGACTATTGTCATCGATGTTGAGGTGGTGTAGAATGGTGTTGTTGCATAGGGTGGTACTGCAGTGGCTAGCGAGTTTGCTAAGATACCATGCGTGACTATTGAGTTGGATTCCTATATGGTGTTCGTTAGTTCTCTATTGACTGGTTTTGATGAATGTGCATTGGTCCCCTCTGAAATATTATGTGACTCATATTGTTTCCATTTGACCCTCCTGACCCTATGGGTTTTGGCATCCTACTTGGTCCATTGTTTAATATCTCATCCTTGGTGATGATTTTATGTTGAACTATGTAATGCAAGGTGTGAGGCATCAAGATCCTAAACCTAGCTCAAATGTTAAAATTTAGTCCATACACAAATTTGTTCAATCTGAGATTTTATGTGTTTAAGTGAGGGGAAAAATGAAGTATCTCTGTGAAACAAGTCTCGTGCTCAAGAACTAAGTGATTTCCATGCTTCAGTGCATTAAATTCATTTAGTTGTTTTTCAATGAATTCTTCTGATAGGTAGTGTTCTCTAAACTTTTCTTCAAATAACTCCCAAATTATCTTTGAGATTTCCATCCCCAAATTGGTCAATAATTTCTTCCACCAAAGTAATTCATTTCCCTTTAACTGAAATACACCCATCTTGGCCTTTATATTTGAGGTGTAGTCCATCAAGGTAAAGAACATAGTCATGTTTTATATCCATGTCTCTGCAGTTTGACCATCTCTAGACCCTCAAAATTATGGAAATTATACTTTTTCCAAGTATAAATGCACATCGTTTATTTTGATTTTTTGGGGTGTTGCATTCTTTGTGACAAGTGCTCCCTACTCTTTTTCTAGATGGTTTATCAATTCTTCTTACATGTGTTGGAATGATCTCATTATGTTCAAAACTTATCCAGCAAGTATTTGTTCCTGTGTCGTGATGTTTTCCCTATCATTAGATGGAGTGGAAAGAGTTGCTTGTTATGGTGGCGTCATGTTGTGTCCTCTAGTAGTCCTCCCCTTTCCATCTCCTCTTCTAGCCATGACACATGTTTTAATAAACATTTAGATGCCTTAGTTCAATCAAGAGGAGGCAATAGTTTTAGGGCCTACTCAAGTACATGAAAGAACCCAACATCATATCTAAACTTAGAAATGTTTCCCTTCCAACCTATATTAATACCAATGTGTAACACATGCACTTACAACTCTAAACAACTTATCAAGGAAAAAAATGAGAAACCATCAAGGGGTATTTTCACCTTAGGCTCTGATTTACCTAATAACTTATAACGAGGTGGTTTACTTATAAATGTCTCATAGAAATATATAGATTACAAAACCTTTAAGATAAATTCATCTTTTATTAAAATGTCATAACCTCATATCCTGGTTACGTAATACATTACATGATCATTAAATTATATTCGAGTAAATTAAACTTATATTTTCATAATAATACTACCAAATGCTCATCGTAACACCCCATCTCCACATAATAAAACAACAAGAATATTTACTAGATTTCAATATTTACCACACCCAAAACAAATTATGGCAATTGAATTCATATTCTAATCAAAACTCGTTCATCTTAAGAAGTGGGTGTTAGAGCTTTGTGGTAATTTCTAATATACCTAACAACTTAATCATAACCAATAATGACCTGGATGCGGGTGATCATGATGCAATTAATGAAGATTAGACTGAAGGATGGCAACCGGCTTGGCCACATGGCCACCTGCATCCCCTTCCAAGCCAATTTATGGCAAATTACTATCGACTTGCAAGAACCATTACTCTAGTGCTCAAGTCGAGAAATCTACAGCAAGCATAAGGCTATGGCCTCCACAAGCCACAATTCATCCTTCCCTCCCCTGCCAAACTATGCATGCCTGTTAACGGGAAAAGTGTCTATTCAGAACGACCCTATCCCACTAAGGTGTGACAGTGACCTTAGAAACAAACAGAGAAAACTACTTTTGTATTCTTCTTTATGAACTATAAACGTAGAGGAATAGGATGAACCAACCTGTGTCTTGCGCTAGTCCTTTGATCCAATCTCTCTCCTCTTTGACAGCTTCCAGCTACCTGCTCCCTTACTTGCCCAGCTTCACCAAGTTCCTGTAAGATCACAGAAGAAGAAAACTACACAAAGACATGGATTTATATTCATAAATAGCTTAGGATTAGATTTAAGCTAAACATACAAATGTAACAAACATCAATGATACACAAGCATGTAGGAGAAACTCAAATAGTTTTATTGATATAACAAGAAGATCCAGGAGGAGTTACAACCGATGATTCCTGATCTAGCATCAACCTCCCAGCAAAGAAGCCCCTCTTCACCTCCAACAAAGCATAAATCACCCAATACTCTGATATCTATCTCAAAACCAACAGCAATTCTCTGCAATGTACAAAATTCCAGCCTCTGGATCTCTGGGATGAGGGATCCATATATAGATGTATGTAAAGAGGATGAGTCAGCTTATGATTTGACTAGTGTCTTCTCTCTGTCAGTTCTTGCTTCCACTTGGAGACTGAGAGCCTCTTACTCATCCTTGGTTGAACTCAGTGAGGCAAGTGTCATTGGGGAAGATTCTGGAAGCTTCCATTGTCTGTCCACCTCGCGGAATGACACTGCCATTTGTCATTTCCCGCTCAACGCACCCTAGTAGTGCATTTAGGTGCGTTGCAACGCACCTAGCTAGTGTATTTGGGTGCTATGCAATGCAGCTAGCCAGTGGAGCAGCTGAAATGATCCTGATTTGACTGATTCTGAGCAGTTTCTGGTGGAGAACTTCTGGGAGAAGTTGTAATTTGTTGACCTTGTTCCTTTAGGGGTCGGAACAACACTTTTAGGGACTTAGGATCCCTTGGTTTATGGAAATTTCATGCTTAGAGCTTTAAGGCACAAAAATGTCTATAACAGTTGCCCCCTAAAGTATGAGGCCATTTATCGGGTGAAATGCTTTATTAGGAGGATCCGAAGTTCTTTCAATGTTGGGAGGAGACCTGTAATAAGATACAATACAATACATTATCTTCATACTATTTTTCATGATCTAGCTGAGGCGGGCATTCCCATGCTCAGCTTTATAAATTCATTTTCATGTACATAGGACAGACAATCGTCTGATGGTAGACTGATGATTCTGATAGAGCCATCATCCTTTTGGTAGGATGATTATCTGTGTTGCAATGCTGTACATTTCAATGTCTTTATTTTTCCTGAATATATATCGCAGCCCGGATGGATGAAACTAGATCTGGGGTCTTCAATCTCGTCCGATCTTCACTCGAAGTACAAGTTGATCCATGTGAGAAATGTTTTGAAGTCGAACATGGAAAGACATCGCTTGATTACCAGTCAATGATGTAAACCGTTAACAAGCACGAGAGGAATCACCGATGATGATGATGACCCTCAAGGTACTGCAGTACAATTCATGTGGTGTGAATAAAGGACTTGGCGTCGAACACCACGCAAAATCTTTCGGTCGAAGGTCATTGATGTATACCTGTCGCTGGAAGTGAGAAACTTGCCATTGAGGCATGCAAGCTTCAAAGTACTGAATGGGGTGTTCCTAGATCAACTTCTTGGATAATGAGCTGATGTCGACAAGAAGCGATCCGTCAAAGGAGGGCCTTAATGAATCCCACATCAATGACATGGAATGGAGCAAATGATTTTGATGGAGGTGAAAACAATCTGATGATATACGGTTCAGGATGGCGGTCATGAAAGAATGAAGTATAATGTATGGTAGTGGATGGGACACAGGTGACTTCTCTGGATGACTTCTCTTGAACATGTCGGTGACACTTATGTGATGGATTGGTAGCATTTACCCCAAATGTGGATGGTATGGCGTGACCATGGTGATGTGACTGGTGAATGAAACAACCCAACCCAATTTGGACACGGAGTGGAAGTGTCATGTTCAAGAGCGACGTGCTACCAATAAAGATTCTTTAAGTTTTCTTCCCAATTTTTCCCCAGTCATTGCTGACCAGTACCTCTTTATTTTTGTCAAGCTTGAGGAGGATAACATATGCTTGTTCTATAATTTGCCCTTCGGGCAAACCCATCGCTATGTTTTAACGAGCCTAGCGATAGTGAAACTCGTTCTCGTTTAAAGACAAGTTTGTCGCTATTAATCTTTTTAACGAGTCTAACGACAAAGATAACTCGGTCCTTTTCATTTTTAGAGAGTCTGAAAAGGTACGTAAAGTTAACTCCAAAATTCCTTTTTCGTCATCTAATCCCTTAAGTTCGAAAAAGTATAAAGCAATACAGAAGGGATGAATTTTCAATAGTTTTAACGAGCCGAACAAAACAAGCACTCGATCTTTTTGTGCAATAATCCCTCAGGTCCAAAAAGATTAAAATCTAGAGGAGGGATAGCACTTCCGGTCGCTTTAACGAGCTGGAAGGCCAAAACTCGGCAATCTTTTCATATTTTACGAGTCAGTTGAAAATAGCTTAAAGAAGACTCGTCTTTTGAGGAACGAGTGATAAAATGGGTAGCATCTGATTCCAGGTAAGGGTTGGAATTTTCCAATCACGGCAGTGTCACAAGGATGGCTAGTGAAATCACTCTTCGCAGTTGTTCCTCAAAATGGGTAAACAATCAAATGGAGGTGAATGATCGGCCAATGGAAAAGTGGAGGTGACGGTGCAAACACGACCAAGGCTTTAATGGCTGAAATGCTACATTCACGGTGGTTATTTACCGGGGAATAGTTCATTTTTTAACGAGCTTAAACGCGGGTGGAAACATTTGCTCATGTCTTATGTTTATTTTTTAACGAGCTTGAACTATGTGCTAAAACTGCTCGATTAATCCAGTCATATGATAAGAAAGTCTCATATAAAAATGGCAATTTTTAGATTTTTGCCCCACATCCTTTCTTTATGCAAGTTAGGTGACGACTAATCCTACGAGTTTAAAGGGTTAGAGGTCCTAAAAATTTAAAAAATAAATAGCCGCCCCTCGCTTGCACTCCAAAAGGTTTGCATGCCCCCAGGTATAAAATATGGTTTCAAGGTTACCCCTCAATTTGCAAACAAAACATTTGTTCTATCAGGAAAGGCCTACCTCTTACAGGTTACCCAAAGATTGTTCTATTCGCGGTGCAAACAAAACACTTCTTCGGCGATGTCTACTGAGATAAACAATGGTGAGAGACGACGTCCACCAACTCACATAACTTTGACAAGAGAATCTTATTCTAGAATAACCCCTCTTCCATTGACAGACGGGGTATAGACTAGTCATATTCACCCGCGGAAACCTACCCTATACCCGAAGTTTTCCTGCCGAAGCAGACCAGGATGCATGCCCCTTGGGTTTCAGTCATATCCCTCCGAATTACTCGCGCTCATCGAGAGGACGGACTGGGGATTGAGACATTTCTTGCCTGAAGAGACCATTTAGGGATGGTATATGACTATTTGCTATGCGTGATCTGGGAAATGAAAGCTGGTCCACGAGCTTGACCACTCTTCCTTCGTGCGGAAAACACATTACTCTAAAGAGTGAGGAGACGATGGCTCCCATGCAATAAATATAGTCTCATCCAAGGAGTAGGTTATAATCCAAGGGTCCTTGAACTACCATTACGTTCATGCGAACTGTCTTCCTTCTCAATGTTATGGGCACATCGGGAAGGATCCCTAAAGGTCGACTGGTTCCTTTATCAAAGCCTGTCAGATTTCTCATCTCAGGCAAAAGCGATGGCAAACCAAGCACTTTCCAAGCAATAGAGGAAAGGATACTCACAGAAGCCCCCTCATCTATGATGGTACCAGCCATGACCATTCTATATATTTGAACGATAATTCGGAATGGTACACTTGCTGGTAAACGGGGTCTGCCTAGTTGATTCTAGTCGAAGGATACAACTAGGTTGCTTGGAGGTGGGACCGAGTAGACGGCCGGGTACAGCTCTGACGAACTTCCCTCCTGTGGTAAAGGAACGGGTAAATTGCCCCCATGTTCGTCGGATTCTGTGCTGATGAAGAGAATTTGGACGGTGTCATCTTTGTTCTCTTCAGTGACTGTATCATTCGAAGATAAAACCTCTGAAGGCAAGACCGGGTCAACTGCCGCCTCGACCTTTTGACTTTCATCTGGTATGGATTCAGTTGGTTTATCTTCAATGATAGGCGCTTCAGCCGACCACCTGAGCGGGCCAGCTGGATTCTCAACTAACGACGGACTCGGCAAGAGTTTTTTATATCCAGGAGGAAGTCGTAACGGTGAAACCAGACGATCATCCAAAACTCTTTTAGCTTCGTCTAAGAAGGGACAACGGTGGATGGCATGACTGCCTTCGCACAGTTTACAAGGAAATCTAGCTTTCCCTTTTTGTCCTGGGGCTTCACTTTCGCTAGTTGACGGTGTGCTTTCAACATGATCATCAGAGGTTGATGACACCGGATTGTGCAAACGAGGAGACCAGTCCCTTAGTATTCGGGGGATGCAAGGACAATCTCTGTGAAAGCGGTCTCCTTTGCAAATGACACATGGCGATTTAGGCCCGGTCGGTGCAGTGTGTGGATTTTCGTTAGACGACACTCGTTTTCCCCCATTCGCCTTTGGCTCCTTCTTCTTCTTCTCTTTCTTCTTCTTTTCCTTCTTCTCCTTAGGAACTTGACTTTTACCAGTTCCATCAAGCGAAGAGGAAGGAGGAGAGGAAGAATTAGAGGAAGTAGAAGGCTGGTGGGCAACTCTGGACTCGTCTAATTGTTGATTCGATTGTTCAGGAATAGTGGTGTTCTGAACGACATTGGTTGAGAAGAGCCATACCGGCAAGCCAATTGTCAGTCCTGGAAGCGAAAATGTGGCCATATGGGGTGCACCAACATCTCCCCAAGAGGAGAAGGGACTAGGATTTCCACCAAGGGGAATTCCTTGGTTGGTAGACTCCATTTTCTCAACCTAAGATCAATGTAGGAAAAGGGTATGAATATTTCGTTTAAAATAAATTTTTAGACGCTTTGACACAACTTGTTTTTTCAATTTTTAAGAGTCAAGAAAAAACAAAAGATGACTCTAGTCTCCTTCGATTTTTAATGAGCCTGAAGTGACAAGTGCTCAGATGGACCTTTTCCGTTAAGGAGTCTGAAAAGGAACGAAAGGGACTGCTCTGGAGATCTAGGTAGAGGGAGTACCAAACCAATCGCAAAACTGCAAAATACTTTTTACGGTACGGCAGTCAATCTTCCTGAATGCTCTGTTCGTTGCATTGCGATCAGTAGGGTGGCCGACACGGCTTCCTATGGATAAAAGGTTTTGAGCCTATAGGGGTCTCCCAATATATACTCGACGGTACGTGGGAGCACAAGTCCGTACTGGCACTTATCGTCTCAAAGTGGAGGAATCACCCAACCATTAGTGAGGACAACAGTTACTAGGCTTTACGACGCCGGAATACGTCTCTAGCCTAGACCTCTAAATGTTGTGCGTTAAGTTCCAAAGCGTTGTTAGATTCATTCAATTTATTTTAAGTTGATCTTTCTTAGAAGTTTGCCTTTTGGGATCACCACGAGATGTAGATGTAATTCCTAAAATGCAATCTAAAGATGATAAGCAAACTTTTTATCTCTTTTTCAGCAATGAAAATCCTAGCTACAAGGGGAAAAGAAAGACACAATCTTTTCTCAAAGAGCAAAGAGCACACTGTAAATGCACTTTCCTAAATCAAGCCAAACAGACTGTCAATATGAAAATGCACATGTGCATGTATTTGTTTTTCACTTTCTTAATATTGATGCCTAAAAAGAAAGTTGATGTACAAATCTGAATTTGCTTTCAAGTGACAAACACAAACAAGCTTCTTTTCGAAATCAAAAGGTAGAGATGATTACGACACTTTATGATTTTGAAATAAATACTCGTTTTGACACTAGAAAGTCACAAATTCAAACCAAAGGCAAAAGTAAAAGCATAACCGACTGTCAGTAGCAAATAAACTTTCTCCTAAGATCAAAATCGACAGTTACGACAGATCTAAATCAAAGGACGACAGTATGACTATTCTACTTTTGCAATGGAAAACTGTAAATGATGTAACAAACACACAAAAACATCTACAGTCTTTTTGTACAAAGGAGGCGGAATTAAGGCAAAGAAAAGGGGTTTTAAATAGACACATATACTGATCACAGGCTGCAAAAATCAGAGACAAAACTAAAAAAAAAATGAAGCAAAGAACCTCAGTTGCACAGGGCTAGGCTGATCAGCGCACCTGTTATACAGAGAAACGGGATTGCAGCGCAGGTAGCCCTCTTGGGAACTGCGTTGAAATGCAGAACCTCTTCACAGAGCCTGCACTGGGGCAGAAACGAGAATTCTATCCGGGTTCTGGGTCACGGCTTGCAGTTTAATCTATGGTTTTTGGCCGAGTAAAAGCAATCAGTAATGCACAATCAGAGGGTAGATTTAAAGGAGGTGTAAGAGCTATCACAAAGGGAAATCAGATCATTTGTGAATCAGCTGTTCAAATCATAAACAGATCCAGTGAATGGATTGAAGTAGCAGATGTCTACTTTGCATTTGTTAATGGCAAATGCAGTTCGATTTGCTACTTCTAAGTTTATGAAACAAACAACAAGAGAAACACAAACAAACTAACTAGACAATTGTCCCCAGCGGAGTCGCCATTTTGTTAATGGGAAAAGTGTCTATTCAGAACGACCCTATCCCACTAAGGTGTGACAGTGACCTTAGATACAAACAGAGAAAACTACTTTTGTATTCTTCTTTATGAACTATAAACGAAGAGGAATAGGATGAACCGACCTGTGTCTTGCGCTAGTCCTTTGATCCAATCTCTCTCCTCTTTGACAGCTTCCAGCTACCTGCTCCCTTACTTTCCCAGCTTCACCAAGTTCCTGTAAGATCACAGAAGAAGAAAACTACACAAAGACATGGATTTATATTCATAAATAGCTTAGGATCAGATTTAAGCTAAACATACAAATGTAACAAACATCAATGATACACAAGCATGTAGGAGAAACTCAAATAGTTTTATTGATATAACAAGAAGATCCAGGAGGAGTTACAACCGATGATTCCTGATCCAGCATCAACCTCCCAGCAAAGAAGCCCCTCTTCACCTGCAACAAAGCATAAATCACACAATACTCTGATATCTATCTCAAAACCAACAGCAATTCTCTGCAATGTACAAAATTCCAGCCTCTGGATCTCTGGGATGAGGGATCCATATATAGATGTATGCAAAGAGGATGAGTCAGCTTATGATTTGACTAGTTTCTTCTCTCTGTTAGTTCTTGCTTCCACTTGGAGACTGAGAGCCTCTTACTCATCCTTGGTCGAACTCAGTGAGGCAAGTGTCATTGGGGAAGATTCTGGAAGCTTCCATTGTCTGTCCACCTCGCGGAATGACACTACCATTTGTCATTTCCCGCTCAACGCACCCTGGTAGTGCATTTAGGTGCATTGCAACGCACCTAGCTAGTGTATTTGGGTGCTATGCAACGCAACTAGCCAGTGGAGCAGCTGAAATGATCCTGATTTGACTGATTCTGAGAAGTTTCTGGTGGAGAACTTCTGGGAGAAGCTGTAATTTGTTGACCTTGTTCCTTTAGGGGTTGGAACAACACTTTTAGGGACTTAGGATCCCTTGGTTTATGGACATTTCATGCTTAGAGCTGTAAGGCACAAAAATGTCTATAACAATGCCCCCCTCAAGCTGCGGAGCTGAGCTCTCGCACCATCACTGGCAGACGTTGTTGGATACTCAGCTGTGTGGATTTGGGAAATGGTTATCACTTCTCCCAACCGACTCACTGTGAGTTGAATTACACTCAGAATCCCTCTGTTTTCCTTCTGAACAGCCACTCCAGTCCCAGAAATACCTCTGCCTCCCCAATTGATAACTCTGAAATTAATACAGTCATGGCGCGCACTCGCCACTGAATGCACAGCAGAAGAGGGGGTAGTCGTGGCGGAAGCATTTTCCCCCCCCCCGCTACGCCCAGCCCTAAACCTGCTTCTCCTTCCTCTTCCCCTTCTACTACTCATTCCCATGGTCCCTTCTCTAGAAGATACCCCGATACTCGCAGTGGCAGAGGACAGTCACAGGCCCATGGTGCCCGCAGAATGAATGCTGCTACCCAAACTGCCAATCTTCCCCTCCCCCCTCATCCCTCTCAACATACGGCCCAATTCCGCTTCCATAGTTCTCTGCCTCGGCCAGTCATCATAGCCACTGTTACCATTACCTTCAGTGAGGAAATCAACCTGTAGGAAGCTCAGACAAGGAACAGCGGTGAGCAGCAAAGGGCCGCTCAGTGGAACAGGGATGATCGAGACCCAGGCAAGCAGCAGATGGTAGAGAAAATTGGCACTCTGCATGGCGAGGAGCTGGCTGGAAGCAAGCATGCCACCGACGGCAGAGCGGGTGGCACGAAGGCAACTGGTGGTGACCCAGGCGACACGTCAGGCAAGCATGTAGCCGAGGGTAGCTCAGCAGGCATACAAATAGTTAGTGGCATCCCGCATGGCACGTCAGCAGAGGATGATGACTGGTACGAGTACGCGTGTCGCATTGTAGAAGAGCCCACTCCAGATGACATCCAGGGGGTCCATCCTGACTGATGACCTGGCTGCCAGGTGTCGCTTTGCCGCTCGCTGAAGGTTTCAAGAGCTATTGTCTGAGGTTTTTCTCCTGTGTTTTGTTTTTTATCATTCCTTCTGGCATGGTCTGCTTGCTTTTAATCTAGGACCCCTGTGCGGGCATTTTTATGTTAAAACTCGAGACCCCTGCGTGGGATTTTTCTTGTGTTCACTCGGACTGGTTTCCCCTCGTTGGGCAGTCGCGTTTAGGCTTGTGATATTTTTTGACAAAACTCTGTTCAGCACCGCAGAGGCCGGCGCCTCGCTGTATTTTTATTTTGTTTCAGATCAATAGAATAGTATTACTTAGGAAAAAAAAAATCATAACCAATAATGGGAATATAACCCACGAAACATATAAATATTTGCATGGTAATATATAAAACAATCAGGGTTTTTCTTTTGGACTTTTTCCGGAATAGGAAAGCCGCTGCACGCGCCTCCCTCTGGCCATGGCAGCCCATTGACCTCCCCGCTGCCCCGCGCCTTGCAGCTCTGCTGCAAGGCTCTGCGCCCCTTGCTGTCGGGCCTCCTGCCCTCGTGCTCGCTCCCTCCTGTTTTCTTCCCTTCCCCGTATCCCCTGCCCCTCTCCCGCTTCCCTCTGCCTCTTCTGATCAAGCCCTTGTCCCGCTCCGTTTCTGCGCCTAGCAGCGCTGCTGCTAGGTCGCTCAGGCTCTCTCAGATCCCCGATCATGGCGGCCATGGGCCCTTCTGGACCGGATCAGGATGAACTCATGAAATCCTTTGCCTCCCTCACCCAGGAGAACTCTTCGGAAAGGATCAGGCCCGTTACTTCTCGCTTCGTTAAAAAAATGGATGAGGTCCCAGAAATCCCGCTCCCCCCTGCCCTTCCAAGGAGAGCGGCGGTGGCTCTTGCAGATAGAGGCCTAGTTGGTCAATTCACGGGTTTATGGCCCTCCCCTCGCACTGTCCAGCGATGGGTGGAAAGAAATTGGAATTCGATGGTTCAAGGCAAGATTGCGATCCGTTTTTGTGGAAGAGGGTTCTTCACCTTCCTTTTCGAATCAGTGGAAGACCGAAACTTAATTTTCAGGAATGGCCCATACTTTATGGACACAAGAGGCCTCTACCTGAACAAATGGACCCCTGACTTCGACCCGGAGATGGACGTCCCCAATGCTGTTCCTGTTTGGGTCCGGCTCCCGCACCTGCCCCTTCACTGCTGGGGAGATGAGTCAGTGAAAGCAATTGGAAACGGAATAGGGAAGTATATCGACAGATCGGAGCCTAAGGAGAACATGCATGCATGCGCAAGAATTTGTGTCGAAGTGGACCTGGGAAAGGGACTGCCAGAAGCCATCAAAATCAGAGTCGACCAATGGACGCACCTTCAGCAAGTTGACTACGAACAGCTTCCCTTCAAATGCAAGGTATGTCATGAGTATGGCCATTTCGCTAATAGATGCAGTAAAGCAAAGGCAAATCTTTCTGAATCTAACACTGAAACAGCAGAGGAAGTCTGGGAAACGGTTAAGAAAAAGAGGCCCAACCCCCCACACGGAAATAACAAGAACCCTCCAGTCGCCCCCCTCCCCCCTTCTCAGTCAGGCCCGACCATCCCTTCATCCTCCAACCTTTTCGAAACCCTATCTGAGGTTGATCCTCCTTCCCCCCCTCCTTCCCCGAGAGCCCCCCCTGTTACCCCCGCCTCCCCCCCGCCTTCCTCCCCCCCGCCTTCCTCCCCTCCCCACACAGTAGAGAGAATTCTAACCAGGAACAAGTCCAAGGAAAGCAACACATCCGCAGATCCCCCAAGAAAAGTCGGAAGGAAATCAAACAAGGAGTTAAGGGACGAGACTGCAGCAAAAGAAATGACCACAGGGATTCAACAACCAATGGATACCTATCTGGACAAGACGAAAGGAAACGGAGAAAAAGGGAAAGAGAAAGGGGGTTCCCACGTCAAGATAATTAAATGATGAATCTGGTCTCTTGGAACTGTAGGGGGATGGGCTCCTCCCTCAAAGTTAATGCAGTCCGCGATCTCCTTAAATCAGAACACCCTGACATCCTCCTCATCCAGGAGACCAAAATAAGTGAGCAGGATTTCAAGAACTACTTAAAAAATAGCAGAACTTATGAAGGAATTGCAGTTAGCGCATCTGGCGCCTCAGGTGGCATAGGGTCCATCTGGGACAAACAAAAATGGAACCTTTTAAATCAAAGGCAAAGCAGCTGGTGGATCCGCTTAGACATCCAAAATACAGAAAAGACAGAAGACTACACAATCTACAATGTTTACGCACCTCCTCACTTCCGGGACAAGGATGCTTGTTGGAAGTCAATTGCGGCAGACCTCCTGGAGACACAAGGCAGAAGCATTATCCTAGGGGGGGACTTGAATCTTATAAGAAATGCCGAAGAAAAAATGGGGGGAAATTTCTTGGCAGATTCCTCAAGGGAAGCTCTTGAAGAAATCATTCTAAACCACAACCTGGTGGATTTCCCTCCTCAGAATGGGCGCTTTACCTGGTCCAATAAGAGAGCAGGTCGAAACAATATAAAGGAAAGATTGGATCGTATCTTGATCCAAGACAGAATAGTGGCCAATTTTGCATGCATTAAAAGCCTCATCATCCAAGGATGCTTTTCAGATCATAAGCCTGTAGCACTAAAATTGGACAAAGGAGCAAACTTGGGACCGCTTCCATTCAGATATAACAGAGCATGGGATAACCAGGAGGAATTCCGAGCTCTGATAAAAGAACAGTGGTCAACAGAGATTAAAGGATCCCCGCACTACGTTTGGGAATCCAAAATAAAAATTCTGCGTTCAGCCATAAAACAATGGGCCAAAATCAAATCAATAGAAGAGAATAGAGCTAAATCAGCTCTCCTTGATAAGCTCACGCAGTGGGACCAAGAGAAAGACAGCAGACAAGATACGGAAGAGGAGCAAATCAAAGAGATGGAACTCCAAAAGGAACTGTATAAGCTGAACAGAAAAGAGGAAGAGGAACAAAGGCAAAAGTCAAGGTGTCTATGGCTAAAGTCGGGAGATAGGAATACCTCCTTTTTCCACAACAATCTGAAAATGAGGAGAGCTGGCAACAATATTGACAAAATAACAGTGGAGGGCATTGAAATAAAGGAGCACAAGGAAATAATGGAGGCTGCGTCCGCTCATTTCCAAGATCTCCTTACCGCGGACCAGCAAGGCAGTGACGGTATGGAAATCCTGAACACAATGGAAAGCAAAATCTCTGAGGAACAAAATTCTGAGCTGGACAAAGAGATCACTGTCGAAGAGATAGAGCAAACAATCCGCAACATGGCCTCAGACAAGGCCCCGGGACCCGATGGCTTCACTGTGGATTTCTACAAGAATCATTGGGACATCATCAAAAAGGATTATATCAAAGCTGTTAGAAACTTTTTCCAAAAAGGCAAGATGGGAGGCGGAATGAAATCCTCCTACCTAGCCCTAATCCCCAAAGAGCCTAACCCTCTCTCCTTCAACCGCTTTCGCCCTATCTCCCTCTGTAATGTCTCCTACAAAATCATAACTAAGATCCTTGCCAACAGACTCAAATCTATTCTCCCCTCTCTCATCTCTGAGAACCAAGGTGGTTTTGTCCCAAGGAGGCAAATCGCCGACAATGTAATCCTCATCCAAGAGGCTATTCAAAGCAGTATCTCCAGGAAAGAGAAGGGCATGATAATGAAGTTGGACATGGCCAATGCTTTCGATCGAGTCAACCACTCCTTTCTTCAGGCCGTCCTCAAAAAGCTTGGCATATCTGAGCTCTTCATAAGCAGGGTGAGGGAGTGCATCTCAGGCAATTGGACTGCTCCCCTCATAAATGGAAGACCCAGCATTGCCTTCAAAAGCTCAAGGGGTCTGAGACAAGGGTGCCCGCTCTCTCCCTTCCTTTACATACTCATGGCGGAAGCTCTTAGCTCGAAGTTGGAAAACTTGAGAAGGAAAAAAGAAATAACAGGGATTGAAATTGTCAGAGGGTCGAAAGGAATAAATCACTCTCTGTTCGCGGATGATACCCTCCTCATAGGAGGTGCCTCTTGCATAATGGCGAGGAGATTCAAAAAAGTCTTGGATCTTTTCCTTCTTGCCTCTGGTGGCAAGCTCAACAATAATAAATGCATGTTATACGCTTGGAACGTCCCCAACCACATCATTCAGCGTATATCTCTCATCATGGAAATTCCAGCTCAGTCAAATTGGTCCCACTTCATGTATCTGGGGCTTCCTTTGGCTAAAGAGACAATCAAATCAGGGATTTGGGTCAAGATCATTGAAAAACTCAGAGGCAAATTGCAAAGGTGGGGAGTGCACTGGTTAAACTTAGCAGGTAGATCGATTCTAATCAAGTCCATCCTCACCTCTCTCCCCATCTATCAGTTCGCTATTGCACTAGCTCCTGCCAGTATTCACAAACACATGGAGTTAATAATCCGGAGCTTCCTGTGGCAAGGAGGCAAGCAGAACACCAAGAAGTTCAGTTTGGTTAAGTGGGATAAAGTAATCCTCCCTGTGGAAAAAGGAGGGCTTGGAATAAGGGTTCCAAGGCTAGCAAATCTAGCACTGGGCTTCAAGCTTATATGGCGGATTCTAAACGAAAAAGAAGCATGGTGGACTACCATAATAAAGAAGAAATACCTGAACGGCCCAAACAGTAATATCCTAACAGAAAATATTATTGAAAGACAAGGCACCCCAACCTGGAATCTGATTAAGAAATCGCTCCCCCTCTGCAAACCCTTCATCTCGAGCGCTCCAGGGAATGGTAGGGAGATAAATATCTGGAAAGATAGAATTATGGGGTCTCAGGCCAGAGACACTATCCGTCACCTGTATCCCCTCCAACGGTGGATGGCTGAAGCGAATTACAACTCTCTCTTCGACATTTCTTCATGGGATCAGGACTGCTGGGCAGGCTGGATCCCTCTCAATCTCCCCATGGACTTAGCCAAGCTTTGGAACGAGCTCAAGAGCTCCCTCAGTGGCTCAGCCCCCATCAACAAAAGGAAGGAAGATAAGTTCGTTTGGGATCCTAATGGAGGTAATTACTCAGTCAAAGAAGGTTACAAAGCCCTCCAGGACATCTCAGAAGTTAATAATTGGCCCTTGTACAAGGCTGTTTGGCGCCCTGAATGCCTCCCCAAGGTTAAATTATTCAATTGGACTCTTATGCATGGCAAAATTTTAACAGCTGAGAACCTCAGAAAGCGAGGTATCCAGGGACCTTCCATGTGTTGTTTGTGCAGGCTAGCTGAAGAAACCATTACTCATCTTTTCATTGAGTGCCCGATTTCTAAAACCTGTTGGCATCTCCTCTCAGGCACAATCTCCTCAGAAATCCTTCCCCCTCAGATTTCGACCCTCCATAAAAACTGGGTCAAAAGACTCCATCAACCCAAAAAAGGAAATCTCATAGTGCACAGGATCTGGAACAGCATCCCTGCTAATCTGAGTTGGCAAATCTGGATTGCACGTAATAAGTGCATTTTCAATAATGAAAAACCTTCCATAACAGGCATTGTAGCTAAAACAATTGCCCTCATTGCTGAGTCTTTCGAAGCAACAGGGGTTAATCAGAAAGACATGGAGGTCGTGGATGAGAGGCTCAAGGAATGGATGAGAAAATTCAACATCAAACCAAGTCCATATGTCTATATCAGAGAAAGGAATGGCAGCCAGAATTGGAAGCTTCGTGGCACCGAAGAG
The DNA here is from genome assembly GCA_031772625.1 of Pinus tabuliformis. NCBI lineage: Eukaryota > Viridiplantae > Streptophyta > Pinopsida > Pinales > Pinaceae > Pinus > Pinus tabuliformis. Next base: position 717,872,912 of record CM062819.1, read on the forward strand.
GAAATCAATAACTGGTTAAAAAGCCTAAAGAGGCCTATCCTGTATTTCGATGGGGCCTCAAAAAAGAACCCGGGACAAGCAGGGGCCGGTGGGATCATAAAGGACTCGCAGGGGAATACTATGGTTTCATTCGAATGGGGATTAGGCCAAATGTCTAATAACAAAGCAGAGGCCTATGGCCTCCTCCTGGGCACGATTATCTTAAAGAATCTCGGCCTTCAAAACCCCCTCATCCTAGGAGATTCAGCCATAATAATCGCTGCCATGTCCACAGGGAGAGATTTTAATCAACTGGCCCTCAACAACATCAAGAACCGAATCATGGAGAATGTCAGAGCTTTAGGCGAGGTGACCTTCAAACACATCCTCAGGAACTTCAATAAAGATGCAGACCAGCAAGCAAATCAAGCGGTCAGAAGGGAACTGGGTCAGGTTAGAGAGAACAGCTCCATCTATGTCAGGGATATTCCGTAAGTATAAGCCTCCCGCCGTCCCAAGTCACTCCAGGCAGCCAGGATATCTTTCCGTATCTTCCCCAAGATTACAAAGCAGCACAATCGGGTTCCCAATCAGATCTTCTCAACCTCGGGCTTCAAATGCAATCATCGTTCTCAGAAATTGTGTGATCTCTCGTCCCTCCGAGGCAGACACTCTCTGCGTTATCAGAAAAGCCCATACTTCTCACATGAGTATGGACATCAGGGTAATCATCGCCCTTGACCGTGTTCTCCTTACCCTCGGGCATTCTCAGCCCCTCTCCATCTGCGCTATGGACCTTCGTCCCTCTACAAATAGCGGACAGCTCCCCATCTCCTCGCCAGACAGTGATCAAGCCTTAAGAGCTCTCTTAAACTCTTGGCGCAACTCGGATGCTCTTCCTCCTCCAAAGTCTCTGTTCTTCAGTCCTGATCCCAGGGTAAGGCTCTCTCTATTTCATTTGATTCTGTTGCTAATTAACAGTGGCTCTTGTTCATTTAGCAGCGCTCTCCCGAAGCTGGTGAGGCCCGCCCGCTTTCTCCTAAAGACACAGCTCTTCAGAGACCCCGATCCATCCAAATCGATCCTAGGCTCCCTCATCATCAGCAAGCTCTCTGGTTTCATTCTGAGAGCTCCTTCCCACCGTTTAAAGCCCCAGCACTTCTTCAATCTCGCTCCATTCAAAGTGGTTTCAGGCTTCTCTGTCACCAATCCTCAGGCCACTTCGATGGAGGACAAGCAAGGCCAGCCATCCAACCAGGGCCCAAACGGAGACCCTTTGGGGAATCTCTTCAACAGCAAAGAATGCAATATGTGCATGGCACATACCATTATGATCAACAGTGTGAAAAAACAGCTGAAGGAGTTAACAGAGGACTACCATGCTGATAGAGAATCCAAACGAAAGAAGCTGGGAAAAAGAAAAAAGGAGATTGAAGACTTGAAGGACCGCTGCATCCACATGGAGGCGGTAATAGACCATATTCGCACTCTCACCGAAAACAATCAGGCAGAAGCATCGACTAGAGCCAGCGCCCAGAAGGAAGATTCGGCCACTCCACACTTTCCGTGATTTTATGCATTGCAAATTTGCTTGGTTAGGAGGATCCTATGTAAGGCAGTATAGCCGTTTATTTTCAGTCTTGCTTTCAATTAAGAGAAGCTACGAGGATTGCGGGTCTGCGTACCCGATTTTGTGCCTCAGCTCTCATACTCTCCCCCATCATGTAATAGTTCTCCTTTCAGAAAGTTTTTTTAATATATGAGTAGCCGACATTGTAAAAAAATATATATATATATATATATAAAACAATCAAATGAATATTCTAGCTTAATCGTTAGAAAAACAAATCTTGTATAACATCACCATGATAGTTGACTATCAATGGGTTAGTGAAGATATATTTGCATCTAGCTTTATTACCATATTATACAAGATCTCAATTCCCTCTTCTTCTTCTTTTTGTATGCATGGGTTGTGTCCATGATCATTTCTTATTATTATTCTACTTGGCTCCATAAATCAATCACTAAATATGGCACAAAGGCAACAAGCCAAGGTACACTAACTAAAATATAGAATTGTAGCATCGAAACTGGACGAATCATTTTCTTTAGAATTTAAAAAATATACATTTAATAAAAATGCCTAGAATTAAAATAAATTAATTAAAAAAATACATCAGATTATAAAATTTAAATCAAGTTTAACTAAAATTTCATTTTCTACTTTTCAAAACTAAACATATAAAAGAAATACAAATAATATAATTAACTCCTTTGCCGAGAAAAAAAACTTATAATATAAATTAAAATACAAAACATGAAATAAATTGATTATTATAAATACATTTTTTCTCTGAAATACATAAAGGTGGAGGGATTGGGAAGTTCGTAAGAATTCAAAATTGCATTGAGAAACATGCATCAAAATATGAATTTGAGGACACTTCTCGACCTGTTAAAAAAAATAGGAGGAAAAGTGGAGGAACATATATAATAAATAAATAGGCCATGGCTTAATGAAATAGTGAACAATTTCATCCACAATACTTACACCCTAAGGCATTTCTCTTATTAGTCTGTAGTGATGGGACATTCAAAGATAGATGGGTCGTTGATTTCAGTTATATGGAGATTGGTTCATTCTCCATTGTTGTTATGCAACCAGCGCACAAAATAGAAGAAAAGATAGATCAACGCCTTCAAAATCAGCCTCTTTGAGGGGGCAACCTCCTTTACATTACACAAATGAACAATCCTTGGATGATACAAATGACAATACCTCATTTCTATATATAGCAGTCTAAGTGGTCCCAACATAATCAGAGCCTACATAACAATAATATTGTAGGGGCACAATAATAAAAATAGTGGGCTTCTATGGGGCACAATAATAACAACATGGGGACTACATGGGCACGAAAATACAATAAGGGGGTTGCACTAATAAAAATAAGGGGCTACACTAGTAGTATAGGGACCTAACACGCCCCTCTCCTTCAAAAATTGTTTTCCTCAACGCTTGAGTAGTTTTGGATGCTTCTGTATAAAATTCTCGTCCTCCCATGTGAAATCTTTAGCGGGTAAGTTCTTCCACTTGATAAGATACTCTAAAATATATCGATTCCGTAGTTGTCAGGTTCTGGTTTACATGACTACTTCGGGTTCCAATATTATTTTTCCTTCCTCGTCAAGTTTTGACAATATTGTTTTAACTAGGAGCTTGTCACCTATAACCTTATTTAAGCATGAAACATGGAGAGTTGGGGGCACTCAGGAAGATGCAGGAAGCTCCAATTTGTATGCCATAGTACCAATGTTTTGCAACACCTTGTAAGGACCATAGTACTTTGGTGATAATTTATTATCCTTCTTCTCGACCCGTTAAAAAAAATAGGAGGAAAAGTGGAGGAACATATATAATAAATAAATAGGCCATGGCTTAATGAAATAATGAACAATTTTCATCCACAATACTTACACCCTAAGGCATTTCTCTTATTAGTCTGCAGTGATGGGACATTCAAAGATAGATGGGTCATTGATTTCAATTATATGGAGATTGGTTCATTCTCCATTGTTGTTATGCAACCAGCTCACAAAATAGAAGAAAATATAGATCAGTGCCTTCAAAATTAGCCTCTTTGAGGGGGCAACCTCCTTTACATTACACAGATGAACAATCCTTGGATGATACAAATGACAATACCTCATTACTATATATAGCAGTCTAAGTGGTCCCAACATAATCAGAGCCTACATAAAAATAATATTGTAGGGGCACAATAATAACAATAGTGGGCTTCTATGGGGAAAAATAATAAAAACATGGGGACTACATGGGCACGACAATACAATAAGGGGGTTGCACTAATAAAAATAAGGGGCTACACTAGTAGTATAGGGACCTAACATGCCCCTCTCCTTCAAAAATTGTTGTCCTCAATGCTTAAGTAGTGTTGGATGCTTCTATATAAAATTCTCATCCTCCCATGTGAAATCTTTAGCGGGTAATTTCTTCCACTTGATAAGATACTCTGAAATTGATCGATTTCGTAGCTGTCGGGTTCTGGTTTATGTGACTACTTCGGGTTCCAATATTATTTTTCCTTCCTCGTCAAGTTTCGACAATATTGTTTGAACTGAGAGCTTGTCACCTATAACCTTCTTTAAGCATGAAACATGGAGATTTGGGGGCACTCGAGAAGATGCAGGAAGCTCCAATATGTATGCCATAGTACCAATGTTTTGCAACACCTTGTAAGGACCATCATACTTTGGTGATAATTTATTATCCTTCCTCTCGACCCGTTAAAAAAATAGAAGGAAAAGTGGAGGAACATATATAATAAATAAATAGGCCATGGCTTAATGAAATAATGAACAACATTTCTCTTATTAGTCTGTAGTGATGGGACATTCAAAGATAGATGGGTCGTTGATTTCATTTATATGGAGATTGGTTCATTCTCCATTGTTGTTATGCAACCAGCTCACAAAATAGAAGAAAAGATAGATCAACGCCTTCAAAATCGTCCTCTTCAAGGGGGAAACCTCCTTTACATTACACAAATGAACAATCCTTGGATGATACAAATGACAATACCTCATTTCTATATATAGCATTCTAAGTGATCCCAACATAATCAGAGCCTACATAACAATAATATTGTAGGGGCACAATAATAACAATAGTGAGCTTCTATGGGGCACAATAATAACAACATGGGGGACTACATGGGCACGACAATACAATAAGGGGGTTGCACTAATAAAAATAAGTGGCTAAACTAATAGTATAGGGACCTAACATGCCCCTCTCCTTCAAAAGAAAATTGTCCTCAACGCTTGAGTAGTTTTGGATGCTTTTGTATAAAATTCTTGTCCTCCCATGTGAAATCTTTAGTGGGTAAGTCCTTCCACTTGATAAGATACTCTGAAATTGATTGATTTCGTAGCTGTTGGGTTCTAGTTTACGTGACTACTTCGGGTTCCAATATTATTTTTCCTTCCTCGTCAAGTTTCAACAATATTGTTTGAAGTGGGAACTTGTAACCTTCTTTAAGCATGAAACATGGAGAGTTGGGGGCACACGGGAAGATGCAGGAAGCTCCAATTTGTATGCCATAGTACCAATGTTTTGCAACACCTTGTAAGGACCATAGTACTTTGGTGATAATTTATTATCCTTCTTACCTTGCTTGAGGTACATTTGTTTATATGTTTGTAGCCATAGAAATACCCAGTCGCCTACATCAAAACTTATTTCACTACGATGTTGATCTACCTGTTTTTCATTCTATTTTGTGCCAAAGTGAGGTTATCCTTTAAGAGTTGGAGAACTTGTTGTTGTTGAGGGTCTACCTTAACACCTTCATGAGATACAATATGACCCAAATATTCCACCTCTTTTACTCCAAAGAAACATTTGGAGGTTTTTGCATATAATTGTTTCTCCTCCAATAGTCTAAGCACTATATCAACATGTTGAACATGATCCTTCCAAGACTTGATGTAGATTAGTATATCATCAAAAAATACTAACACAAATTTTCTAAGGAAGGGTTGAAAATGGATTTCATCAAACCTTGAAATGTAGAAGGTGCATTGGTAAGGCCAAAAGGCATGACCAAAAATTCATAATGACCCTCCTAAGTTCTAAATGTTGTTTTCAGAATGTCTTCAGTCTTAATTCTGATTTGATGATATCCTACATGAAGGTCCAACTTGTTGAAGTAAATTTCTCCATGCAATTCATCCAATATTTCATCAATGAGAGGAATGGGGAATTTCTCTTTAATAGTGAGATTTTTAAGCTCCCTATAATCCAGAAGCATGCGCCATGATCCATCCTTCTTGTGCACCATTACTACTTGAGCAAAGAAAGAACTTTGACTAGGTTGAATTATACCAGCCTCTAGCATTTCTACAACCATATGTTCAATTTCCCTCTTTTGTTCATAGGGATATCTGTAAGGCCTGATGTTTGGAGGAACACCTCCTGGAATCAAATAAATAGCATGATCATGATCACGAATAAGTGGGAGGCCTTTGGGAGTCTCAAATACCTTGGAATGATTGTCCAAGACTTTTTGGAGATCTAGAGAAATAGATGATTTCGACGTGGGAACCTGTTGTGGCCACCAACAACCCCCCTCTTTGTTTGGTATTAGCAATAACACCAAGCAAATGGGGACCCTTAATAAAAAATCCAAAAAACATTTTATGAAAAAAAATTTATTTCAACTCCTTAAAACTGTATCGCATCGCGAGAAGAGAATGAAACGTTTTCTTATGAGCATAATAAACTGCGAAGAAGCGACGTGAAATTCATCGCATTGCATACATTATGAAGCGCTCTTAAAAGAAAAATCTTAATAAATCTCCGACGGCCGATATGCGACGTCGCATATCGCAACATCGCGTAAGTAGCACACAATGATTGAATGACTAAGCGCGATCTGCGATCTGCGAGCTGCGATGAATGCGATTTGCGATGAATGCGATTTGCGATAAATGCGATCATGAATTTCTGTGATGACACATCTTGACGACGTGATCCGCGATGCTGCGATGCGAGTCGCGAAAATCACCCATCGCAAATTTTCCTCGACGCAGTATTCAAGGAAAGCTATCCGTAAACCAAAATTGGGCGCGCGCCTTAAAAGAAATTAATGATTGTACGCCAAAGTATTCAAGAAGGACAGTTGTGTGTCTTTCGAAGAGTCAGTTCGTTATTAGTGTCATGATTATGCATTCATAAGAGCTTAAAGCTTTCATGTCAATCTTTATTATCATTACTCTTTTCCTTTGCGTAAACTGTAAGACAGGAAATAACATGAAGCAATGTGTAGGAAACATCTAAGGAAAAGGGGAAAGCGTCAATGCTCGGAGAACAGAGAAGAGATCCCTTCAGAAACAGATACCGCATGCAACAGGACCACAGATTCCAGAGTATCACTCAATAGATGCTGATGTCAATAGGCCATCCAAAACTTAGAAGCAAAGGCGCACAAAAGCAGCATGTTTACAAAAGATCTTGAAGCTTATGGGTAAAGCAAAAAGAAAAAGGCGCTAAAGAAGGAAAACGCACCAGAAAAGCCCGAAACAAAGAATGGAGGCAGTTTTCGATGCAGAAATTTGTTCAGAAAGCAAAGTCCCTAACTTATTCAGTCATTCGCTAGGCCGGAAACCGAAATAGCAAAAGCAGAATCAGTTTGAGAGAAATTTGGGTTATTACCAAGTATACACGCAGTGAATACACCCAGCCAGAGGAAGATTCTCGAAAATATCTTCTAGTTTACCAGAAAGTGGTGCCAGCGCTTGTTATTTCTATTTTCATAGCTCAAACGAAAGCAGAAGGCGACCAGCCGACTCTTCCCAGGCGAATGTTGCATGCTTGCAGCACTAAGGAGCAAATACAGAAATGGTTAGGAATTAGATTCAATTTTTAGAAATAGTTTTGCTTTAGCAGAAGGGCGGTCATTTAAAACCGTATCCTAAATTTATGTAATTAAGTTAATTAGTTAGCAGTATTTAAACCCTTCTCATGCATTTAGAGAAGGGTCCAGAAATTTGTCAAAAACTTGTCCTCAGAACATGCACTTTTGCACCCTCGGAGGGGGTTTTGATGAATGGATGGATCAAGGTTTATTAATGTTTGTATTTGATATCTGCTACTGATGTTGCACTTCTGTACTCTTAGTAGATGTTAGAGCAAGGAGAGATAAATCATTGTTGCTTGAAGCTTATGAGTGGAACCAGTCATAAATGGTACTTTTATCTCTTGACTGTTTATGTTTATATTCTTAAAGTGATATATAGTTTTTAGTTGTTTATATGTTACTGCATGAATGTATGAGTTACCATTTGGCACTTTTGTACGGTGGAGTCATTTATTTATGTTTGATATATGAATAACTTATTATGCGATATGTTGTTCACAACTGTTTTGCCTAAATTTTTATGCAAAGTGGTTTATCTTAATTGATTTCTATTCTTATGATAGCTGAATGATCTTTATTACCAGTTATTGTTTGAAATCTCTTTAGATCGCATAATAGAATAAATACACCCCGGGTTAGCGTAGATTAGATGTGTTGTTTCTCATTAGATTACAATAGCATAGAGTTAGTTTAGAAGTTTGAATTAAATTAGCTTTAAGCACTCTTAGATCAGCATCATCCAACTCTACACACACACACACCCTTAAATTGGGAAACTAGTCCCATTATCCCCAGTCGGACCCGCTATACCAAATGGATAAGGAGCTGCCAACCAAGGTCCGGACCGGGTGGGTATCCCCCTTGTTGTCGACCCGATTTTCGGGGCTTCAACATATTTGGCGCTAGAAGGAGGGCCCGAACTATGAATGGCACCTAAATCAAAATCTAAATACCATTCTGAGAGTAAATTTCCCTCATCAACTCCCCCGACTTCCCCAGTACGTTTAAATCCAGAGTCAGAAGTCGCTCGAGTATTAACCACTGCTACATACCCTAATATTTCAGACCAATCTAACATTGAACCCCCTGAAGTTCAAACTCTGATTCTCAAACTCCAGGGATTTTCTATTTTTACACAGAGGTCTGATAAATCTCAAAGCAGCGTGACTTCGTAGTACAATCTTGCTCATCCCCTGACCAGATTAAAGAGTGAAAAATTTGGCATCCAGCCCACTGAATTCCCTCTCCCCACCAGGAAAAGAGCAAGGAAAACACCACAAGAGTCTGACAGTGAGACTCTTTCATCTACATCGTCCATTTCAACCCCCTCACCGCGAAGTAAGCCACCCACATCTTCATTCCAAACCACTCATCCATCTTCCACAACCCCTCTTCTTCAAACATCTAAGATCATAATATCTTCATCTTCCCAGCCTCAGGGATCATCCTCTGCACTTTCATTTACTAGCAGCTCAACGATGGCCCAGTCTCCGTGGAACAATCCTGGGGCAGTTTTAATGCCTCCACCCCTAAGCCAAATACCGGCCCATCCTGAGAAATGGCTACCCAAATTCAATCCAGAAGCAGGCATGCTAGCTGAAGAGCACATTAATAATTTCATGCTTTCTATCAATCTCAACAGAGTTACCAACGAGGATGCTGTTGTCCGGCTTTTTCCCTATACAATGCAAGGAACAGCCGGGTCATGGTACTTTTCATTACCTTCCGGGTCTATCACAAGTTGGGACATTTTTCAAAGTCAATTCCTTACCAAGTTTGGTGATGACAGATCAACGGCGACGTTAATCAATGACCTATCCAATCTTAAAGCCGAGGCTAGAGAACCCATCAAAGATTTCAATTTACGGTTCAATAAAATTCTCAACAAAATTCCCACTGCTTCCCAACCCAGCAAAGAAGTACGATGTGAATGGTATATTATGGCCTTACCATCAAACTTATCAATCTTCGTGGATAGCGCAAATAAAACAACCTTAGTTGAAAACCTGACAGAGGCGATAGCAGTAGAGAAACTCGTAGTAGCCCTGGAAAAGAGATCAGCGATAGAGGAACGCAAGTCTAAAAAAGTCACCTTCAAGGAAGACTCCAAAAAGAAACAAACGAAAGATCCTTTCGATTTGGAAGGATTGCAAAAAGTATTAAAGACCATGTCCAATGAGATGATTGACATAAAAAACAAGTAGCAGAAAATTCTTCAAAAAATCCCTACAGAGCTTTTAAAAGAGGCCCTTCAATGGATGTGAAACCACCCAACACTATCTCAAATGTCGAATCCGAAGAAGAGGAAGAAGAAGAGAGTACCACTGAAGGGCAGACCGATGACGAAGAAGTTGTGGAACTACAAGGAATGTGGGATTTCATCCTCCCACAAGAAGAAGATCAAGAAGCATTTCCGGTTAGCACACGAAGCAAAAATCAACTTGATCCTCCCCAAACTACCCCTAAGCAGAAGGGCACAAGCCCTGCAGCAAAAGATAAAGTCGCAACAAAGAAAACGACTGCTAAAGCGACTCAATCTAGCTCAGTCCAACCAGATCAAACACCTCCATCAAGAACACTGATAGTGTCGGATGAAATGGAATACAATATTATTGATGACACGAAAAAGACTAGGGCTAATATCACCCTTTATGAATTGAGCAAATTGAAACATCAACAGAAGATAATGATGAAAGAATTACATGCCGTGCCTACTACATCTTTGCCTACAGTTGTAGCTTCCCACAACATGGGAAGACCTCCAACCAACACGATCAATAAGATGGATCCAAATTACATCGCCTTGATTGGAGGAAGATCAAGGCCTCACACTCCCCCTTTTCTTCTCACTTATGAAATTTTCAATAAAAATGTGCACAATTGTTTGGTAGATTTTGGTGCTTCAACGAATATTTTACCCAGATCAATATGTGCCAAGTTGAATGTTCAACCACGAAAATCCGCAGTGCGCATAGTTCAGCTTGATCGATCTCAAGTCGAAGTGATTGGTGAACTTAATCAAGTGACCATAAGATTGTCATCTAACCCGAAGGTATGTCAGGTTATTGACATTCTAGTAGCTAATATCCCAGAATTCTATGGCTTGATTCTTAGCAGGGATTGGTCCGAAAAACTCCATGGATACTTCTCAACCGACTGGTCGCACATGTGGTTACCCTACAATGGTAAACCGAATCAAATAAAGGTTGAACGAGAGTTACACCAGAAGTACATAGTGACGGAATTGGAGGGAGAAAATGAAGCAATAGCATATAACAGCAGTATCATAGGCAATTACTCGGTAGATTCTTTCCTCAGCAATTTCAATGCTCATACATCACCTTACTTAGAAAATTCAGTTTTGTCCCAAGTCGAAAATTTTTCCCAAACTGATAATTCAAAGTGTGTTAGTTTTGTAGATAAACCTGTAAATACATCTTTGTTTTGGAAATTATATTTTGATGGCTCTAAATGTAACGAAGGAGCAGGAGCAGGATGCGTTCTGATTAGTCCAGAAGGAAATAAGACCATGCTTACGTGCAGACTTGAATTCGATTGCACAAACAATACAGCGGAATATGAAGCCTTGGTGCAAGGCCTATACAAAGCAATCGGGCTGAACGTCAAGTATCTTCAAGTCCTCGGAGACTCTGAGATTGTCGTCAAATAGGTACGTAACACCATACATTGCCTATCAGGTCATTTGAAACACTATCAATCTTTAGTACAAGATCTGACTGAGCATTTTATAGCATTCAATATTTCGTCAATCCCAAGACTCCAAAACGCGAGTGTAGACCTTTTAGCTAACGTAGCCTCTAGACTTATTCCCTCCGAAGATTTTAGTCCAGATAGATTCTCAATAGAATTAATCTTTAGACCGTCCATCCCTGACAACATTACAAATTGGAGAGTATTCAATGACAATCCTGATATTGTAAATTTCCTCACTTCTGAAGGATCCTACTCCAATCAGATAATTGACGAAGACCATCACGATCGACAAATACAACAAGATAGCACTGATAATGCTATACCTAAATCGGTGGTTAAGTTGGAAGACTTATACGATTTGAAAAGTCGGTTTAAAAGGTCTACCAATTCTAAGCTCTACAGTTCAACTCTGAACTACGAATTAGTAAACCTGGGAACCGATGATAAACCACAAAACGTTAATCTAGGCCACGGCCTAGCCCCTGAAGAAAAACTAGCGTATATTCGTCTTTTGAGACAATACAAAAATGTTTTTGCCTGGAATTACGATGAGCTGAAGACATACGACACTTCTATCATTCAACATACTATCCCTATGATTGATAACGAAAAACCTGTCCAACAGAAACTCAAAAAAATCCACCCCAATTTAGAAAATCAGATAAAAACTGAGCTAAATAAGTTATTAAAAGCCAGAATAATTTTCCCCGTCAGACATTCCAAATGGGTCTCCAATATGGTACCCGTTAGAAAGAAAAACGGAGATATTAGAATCTGCATCGATTTTCGGAATCTCAACAAAGCCTGTCAAAAAGACAATTTTCCCCTCCCACCTATGGAGCAGATATTACAGGCAGTAGCAGGCTCAGAACTAATGTCTTTTTTGGATGGATTTTCATGATACAATCAAGTGCTGGTACATCCCTATGATCAGTTAAAAACCACATTCCGAAATAAATGGGGCACATACGCATATCGGAAGATGCCATTCGGTTTGATCAATGTCGGCGCTACATTTCAAAGAGCCATGGACATCGCGTTCAAGGGTTTAGTCAATAAATCTGTAGTAATTTATTTGGATGATATAACAGTGTACTCCAAGAAGCGAAGCGACCATCTCAAAGACTTGAAACAAATCTTTCAACGATGTTTAAGGTATGGGATTTCACTTAACCCAAAGAAATATTTTTTTGCATTAAGTGAAGGAAAACTTATAGGATTCATAGTGTCAAAATCTGGTATTCACATTAAGCCTGACAGAATCAAAGAAATTTCTGAAATATCCCTACCTCATAACAAAAAAGCCATGCAATCTTTCCTTGGTCAAATCAATTTTGTGAAGAGATTTGTCCCAAATTTTTCACGAATTGTTTCTCCCTTGCAAACCATGATTAAAAAGAATTCAAATTTTAAATGGGGTCAAGATGAGCATGAAGCATTCAACCTGATCAAACAAGCTATCATTAACGCTCCATCTTTAGCAACCCCGAATTTTTCAGAATCTTTTATCTTATACACATTTTCCTCAGAGAAATCATATGCCGCGATTCTAACTCAAGCAAATCAAGAGAAAGCGGAATCTCCAATCGCATTTTTTAGCTCGAATTTACAAGGTGTTGAACTCAACTATTCAGATGTGGAGAAACAGGCATATGCTGTTTTCAAAACGGTCAAATATTTCAGACCTTTCTTACTTAAAACCCATACTAAGGTCATAGTACCATTTCCAGCGGTAAGAAATCTTCTAATATAGAAGCATGTGGGTGAAAAAAGAGCAAATTGGATCACCGCTTTACAAGAATACGACCTTGAGATCAAACCAGCAAGCATTGTAAGAGGTCAAGGCTTCTGCAAAATGTTGGCTGGAGCATCGCAAATTCCTGAAAATTCATATGAAGAGGTACAAATGTATGAGGTAAGCCTAAACGATGCAGAATCATTATATGCTGACACCATTTATTATCTTAAGAACGGGTATGCTCCATCACACCTGGATCACACCAAGAAAAGAGCTCTTAGATTGAAAGCTAAACGATATCAGCTCATAGATGATGTTCTGTTTAAAAGGAATTACGATTCTGTTCTTCTTAGGTGTCTTGAGAAAACTGAAGCCGAAAAGGTTTTGCAGGAACTCCACGATGGACCAGCAGGCGGACACTATGCTGGAGATGCTACTGCACATAAAATCTTACGTGCAGGATATTATTGGCCCACGCTGTTCAAAGACTCACACAGTTACGTGAGGAAATGCCAAGTCTGCCAAACTACTGCAGGGAGACAAAAGAAATCGTCCATGCCACTACAACCAGTAAACATCGAGCAACCCTTCAGTCAGTGGGGCTTCGACATAATAGGTGAGATCGTTCCTCACTCTTCTAAGCAGCATAGATACATCCTCATGGCAACAGATTATTTTACTAAATGGGTAGAAGCAGTTCCTCTCAAGACAGCTAATTCTGAAAACATCATTGAATTCATAGATCAATTTATAGTCACTAGGTTTGGATTACCAACGGCTTTAATGTTTGATAATGCCTCATACTTTTCTGGGAATGCAATGACTGAGTTTGCACTTAAAAGAGGGTTCAAACTGAAATATTCGGCCAACTACTATCCGCAAGGTAATGGATTGGCTGAGTCAACAAATAAAAACCTAATCAGGATTATTAAAATAACAGTTGACCAGAACCAGAAGAATTGGCACAAAGCTTTGGTAAATGCTTTATGTGCAGATAGAATAACGAAGAAAGCTTCAATCGGCACTTCTCCCTTTAATTTAGTTTATGGCAAAGAAGTGGTTCTTCCAACTCACTTAGTCATCCTCTCTTTGTCTTTAGTACAATACATCGATGAAGTATCTACTTCCTCCTTACAATTAAGACAAATGGAAATAATTAAATTAGAAGAACGACGAGAACAAGCTAAGAAAACCCATGCTCATCACCAAGCGCTAATAAAATCCTCTTTTGATTCAAGCATAATGACCAGAAAAAATTTTCAGATGGGAGATCTAGTTTTGAAATGGGATAAGGCTCATGAAGAAAAGGGCAAACATACAAAATTTCAGAAGATGTGGCTTAGTCCTTTTCAGATTGTAGAAGTCATAGGCCCATCAACGTTTGTGTTGCAGGATTTAGCAGGTAGAAGGGATTCTTTGCCTGTTAATGGACAGAACCTTAAAATATATTTTCCATAGAAGATTATTCTTCTATTTTGTAGGATAGTTTTAGTTTTTCTTTTCTTTTTTATACATAAAACCAGTTGTAGATGGTTACTACAGGGGTTCACGAAAAAAGACACCAATTCTCTATCAGATTTTGATTTTTTTGCTTGTACAAATAGTAAAACTTTTTCGAAAAATCTAATCTTTATTATTGACAGATAGAGTTAAAAAAAACTTTAGCCTAGATATGATACTAGTTTCAACTTTAAAAGTTTGATGAAAGCAACCTTCAACGAAGAAATTTTTTTATATCAGCACAATGAAAGGTATCAATAATGAAATAAAGATTCTCTGTAAAACTGCTGTTTTCAAACTCTATTATTGTCGTCCGAAGCTTTCTTAAGGAAAAACAATGACTTCCTCCCTGCTAAAGGAAATCGCAGCATTCAGAGGAACAATACGAGAAAACACTATATCTCAAAGAATAAGAGGTCTCATCATGAGCCGGCTTATCATGATCACAGATATTATAACTTGCTGACTTTGCCAATACTGTCCACCAAAACAGGGCAACGACTCAAGATTGTTGCAATCAAAAGACAAGGGGTCTCATCACGAGCCAGCTTGTTCAGTAAAAGTGTAAATCAAGTGAATGACTGTGTCATAATTTGGCCACCAAACCAAGACATTGTTCTTTAGAGAGTAAAAAAGGAAAAAGTGTCAAAATGGGTTTTTCTCTGAAAAGTTGTAAATAGCCTTAAGCAGGATAAAGGATCATTGCTGGGTAACAGGTAACCTTGTCGAGGCTATGGACGCCTGCTCGCAGCAGAGGCTCTACCTACGACAAATGAGCATATTTTAAAAGCCAGCACACAGAGAAGACCTTATTTTATCTTTAAAAGACCAAGTAATGGCTGATGTAAATACAAGGACTAAGCCTGAGGAAGCAAACAATTGGAATAGAAAAAGGTTGAAACAAAATATCATTGATAGGATAAGACATAATGTACTCTGTCTGTCCATAACAAAATTTAGACTTATGAAAATTTTTCTGTTTTGGAAGTTAAAATTCAATAGAAAAGCAGAGATAACTGGTTCTTCCCAGTGAATCGCCGTTGTTGTGGCCACCAGCAACCCCCCTCTTTGTTTGGTATTAGCAATAACACCAAGCAAATGGGGACCCTTAATAAAAAATCCAAAAAACATTTTATGAAAATTTTTGTATTTCAACTCCTTAAAATTGTATCACATCGCGAGAAGAGAATTAAACGTTTTCTTATGAGCATAATAAACTGCGAAGAAGCGACGCGAAATTCATCACATCGCATACATTATGAAGCGCTCTTAAAAGAAAAATCTTAAGAAATCTCCGACGGCCGATATGCGACGTCGCATATCGCAACATCGCGTAAGCAGCACACAATGATTGAATGACTAAGCGCGATCTGCGAGCTGCGATGAATGCGATTTGCGATAAATGCGATCATGAATTTCTGCGATGACACATCTTGACGACGCGATCCGCGATGCTGCGATGCGAGTCACGGAAATCACCCATCGCAAATTTTCCTCGGCGCAGTATTCAAGGAAAGTTGTCCGTAAACCAAAATTGGGCGCGCGCCTTAAAAGAAATTAATGATTGTACGCCAAAGTATTCAAGAAGGACAGTTGTGTGTTTTTCGAAGAGTCAGTTCGTTATGAGTGTCATGATTATGCATTCATAAGAGCTTAAAGCTTTCATGTCAATCTTTATTATCATTACTCTTTTCCTTTGCGTAAACTGTAAGACAGGAAATAACATGAAGCAATGTGCAGGAAACATCTAAGGAAAAGGGGAAAGCATCAATGCTCGGAGAACAGAGAAGAGATCCCTTCAGAAATGGATACCGCATGCAACAGGACCACAGATTCCAGAGTATCACTCAACAGATGCTGATGTCAATAGGCCATCCAAAACTCAGAGTCAAAGGCGCACAAAAGCAGCATGTTTACAAAAGATCCTGAAGCTTATGGGTAAAGCAAAAAGAAAAAGGCGCTAAAGAAGGAAAACGCACCAGAAAAGCCCAGAACAAAGAACGGAGGCAGTTTTCGATGCAGAAAATTGTTCAGAAAGCAAAGTCCCTAACTTATTCAGTCATTCGCCAGGCCGGAAACCGAAATAGCAAAAGCAGACTCAGTTTGAGAGAAATTTGGGTTATTACCAAGTATACACGCAGTGAATACACCCAGCCAGAGGAAGATTCTCGAAAATATCTTCTAGTTTACCAGAAAGTGGTGCCAGCGCTTGTTATTTCTATTTTCATAGCTCAAACGAAAGCAGAAGGCGACCAGCCGACTCTTCCCAGGTGAAGGTTGCATGCTTGCAGCACTAAGGAGCAAATACAGAAATGGTTAGGAATTAGATTCAATTTTTAGAAATAGTTTTGCTTTAGCAGAAGGGCGGTCATTTAAAACCGTATCCTAAATTTATGTAATTAAGTTAATTAGTTAGCAGTATTTAAACCCTTCTCATGCATTTAGAGAAGGGTCCAGAAATTTTTCAAAAACTTGTCCTCAGAACATGCACTTTTGTACCCTCGGAGGGGGTTTTGATGAATGGATGGATCAAGGTTTATTAATGTTTGTATTTGATATCTGCTACTGATGTTGCACTTCTGTACTCTTAATAGATGTTAGAGCAAGGAGAGATAAATCATTGTTGCTTGAAGCTTATGAGTGGAACCAGTCATAAATGGTACTTTTATCTCTTGACTATTTATGTTTATATTCTTAAAGTGATATATAGTTTTTAGTTGTTTATATGTTACTGCATGAATGTATGAGTAACCATTTGGCACTTTTGTACGGTGGAGTCATTTATTTATGTTTGATATATGAATAACTTATTATGTGATATGTTGTTCACAACTGTTTTGCCTAAATTTTTATGCAAAGTGGTTTATCTTAATTGATTTCTATTCTTATGATAGCTGAATGATCTTTATTACCAGTTATTGTTTGAAATCTCTTTAGATCTCATAATAGAAGAAATACAGCCCGGGTTAGCGTAGATTAGATGTGTTGTTTCTCATTAGATTACAATAGCATAGAGTTAGTTTAGAAGTTTGAATTAAATTAGCTTTAAGTACTCTTAGATCAGCATCATCCAACTCTACACACACACACACACCCTTAAATTAGGAAACTGGTCCCATTATCCCCAGTCGGACCCGCTATACCAAACGGATAAGGAGCTGCCAACCAAGGTCCGGACCGGGTGGGTATCCCCCTTGTTGTCGACCCGATTTTCGGGGCTTCAACAGAACCTCTATGGAACATCATTGTGCAATTACGCCACGTTGTTCTTTCTTTAGAAGCTTTTGGTGAGCACCAGTATTGCAGCAATAATGCTGCAACTCCTGGGCTACCAACTTTACTTTTATCAACCCGGTTGTTCGTAACAAACTTGGAAGCGTCGGTGCTATATGCACAAGTACTAGTTCTCACTGCAGGTTGTCACTTGGTCAGCCAACGCGAGATCACTAGGAGCTCAAGCCAACTTCTATAGATTTTAGAAGAAGCTCTTGTTGGCATTATGATTCTGGTTTGGCTTTATGGTACAGGTGTTGTACTTGATGGCAACTCACTCAATTGGAAAAACTCTATTCAGGCTCTCAAAATGATGAAAATTACGAGGTTCGCAGGTGAATGGTTCAAAAGGTGCAGACCCGCAGGTTCGTCGTTCATGAAGTGTGGTCATACCCGTAGGTCACCCTTTCAGAAAGTGCGGTCCCCCAGTTCACTCACTTCAAGGTAGAGAAGTGCGCTCACGTGGGGTTTCTTATGTTTGGCCCGTGGTATTTAGCCCTTCGTTCATGATCCTATGGTTTTGGCCCGTGGTATAGGATCTAATTTAGCCCCGGTTTGGATCCCTTGTATTGGTTATTGATGGTTTTTTCCCATGGTGTGAATAAGGGCTTGACTATAAATAGGGAAGGAGATCACTTGGCTGTGATATCTTTAAAATGTTGAATATCTTAAGATCTGAATTTTGGGTTATCAGTTTTAAAATCTAGATCTAAATCAAAGTAAAATTTAAAGGCGAATCTATTGCTAAGTCGTGATCTATCGGGCGCATGATCAAATCTGTGGATCTAACTGTCTGTGGTACATTGGAGGACTGTTAATTTGGCCCTAATCAGAGGTTCGCAGGTGATCTACAGCGTGAGTGCGGGGGTACGCAGTACAGAAGAAGGCGCAGTGCGGGTATACGCAGCGCAGCTGAAGGCGCAGTGGGGGGTACGTAGTTTAGAAGAGGGCGCAGTGCGGGTATACGCAGCGAAGCTGAAGGCACAGTGCGTGGTACGCAGTACAGAAGAAGGCAAAGTGCGGGTATATGCAGCGCAGCTGAAGGTGAAGTGTGGGCATCCGCAGGTTTATATTGGTGAAGTTGCGGACCTGTTTTGAAATATTTGTTGGCTGCCTGTTTTCTATTTGCTGCTTTGTTCTGGGTTTAGGTTACTGGTGTTGGTTTTCTGTTTACAGCATTCTGAGAAGTTTGGGTGGCTCATTGGTTTGATTGTATAAGGAGATTGGTTGATTCTCATGTACTTGATGTTTATTTGATGTTCTTGGATCCAGTCTGAAAATTTATGAAAAGTGGTCCTTGAAAGAAAAGAAGTAGGGGGTTGTAGCTACCTTCCAGGAGAGACTGGAAAACGAGAGAGAGTTGTAGCTCTCTGCAGGTTGCAGCCTGTGTACTGGTAAAGGACTGCACCAGTACAAAATCATTGTAAAAGGAGTTTCTAATTGAAAGAAGATAGAGACATATTGCAGCAGGAGGTTTTCACCCACATTGGGTTTCCACCTTATATCTAGTGTTCTTTGGTGTGACTATCTGTTTTTTTTTCTTGTTCATGCTCATTATTCAAAGTATAAATATATTGAAAAGAATTTGATAATACTGATTCACCCCCCCCCCCCCTCTCAGTATTATTTCCAACAATTGGTATCAGAGCAGGTCCTTCTGAAGGAGCTTGATCGCTTGAAGGAAGATCTATCATCATGAGCAACTATGAGAGGGAAGCTTCAATCAGGCCACCGATTTTTGATGGGACAAACTTCATGTATTGGAAGGTAAGAGTTACTGCCTATCTTCAATCTTTGGGTACAGAAGTCTGGGACATCATAGAAACAGGGTATACTTTTCCATCAGCTACTCCTACAGATCCAGCTGAGAAGAAGAAATATGAAACAAATGCAAAGGCAGTCAATACTCTTCTAGGATGTCTATCTCAATCAGAATTTGTGAAAGTTATGCAGTATAAATCCGCAAAAGAAATATGGGACAAGATTGTTCTGAGCTATGAAGGAGATGATCAGGTAAAACGTGCAAAACTTCAAACCCTCAGGATTCAATATGAAAATCTCAAGATGTATAATGATGAAAGTGTGGCTAACTATTTTCTTCGTGTGGATGAGATTGTTAATTGTATGAAAATTTTGGGTGAAGAAATAAAAGAGGTTGTTGTGGTTGAAAAAGTTCTAAGATCGTTGTCACCTAGGTTTGAATCTAAAGTTTCTGCTATAGAAGAAAAGGAGAATCTACAACATCTTAAAATGTCACAACTGCATGGAATTCTAACTGCTTATGAAATGAGGAATGGAGGTCCATCTAACAGGAGAGAAGCTGCCTTCAAGGCTTCAGGCAAAGGAGAGTACTATGAATCAGGACATGGGTCAGAAGAAGAAGAAGAATCAAATTTTGTCAGAAATCTTCAACGGGGTGTTGGATGGTTCAGAGGTAAGTTACCCTTCAAATGCTTTGCTTGTGGAAGAGTAGGTCACTATGCTGCCAAATGTCCTCACAAGGATAAGATCGACAAGGGAAAGGAACCTATTAGATGGAACAAGAAACAGAATGCAAATAAGAAAAGCTACTACACTCATGAAGATAGTGATGGTCTATCAAATAGTGATGAAGATGAACAAGGTAATGACTATAAACTTTTAATGGCCTTTGAAGATGATGATTACATGGATGCTATAGATGTGGATAGTTTTTATGAAGAGATTATTAGACTCAAGACATGTATAGAAGAAAAGAATGTGATCATTGATACTCTACAATTTCAAATTGATGAAAAAGAAAAATTTCTTGAAAGTTTAGAATGTGAAATTGTTGGCCTTAGAAAAGAAATTGAGAAAACAAAGGCTATTAATCTTAAGTTTGTCAAAGGATCTGAAACTCTGGATGAGAGCATCAATGTACAGTGTTCTCCGCTAAACAAGACAGGTCTGGAGTATAATGGAGAAACATCTCAAGCATCCACCTCAAAGAGTTATCTTGATGCAACAAGAAGGAATGAGCAAAAGCACAATGGAGATCACCAGGTAAAGCAGGGACGAATTACATCAAGAAAAAACAAAGACTACCAGGTAAACCAGGGGCAATCTGTTTTAAGGGTGAACAAAAGCTACAACCAGCCACAAGTAAAATCTTCTCAATTTGCTTCAAGAATGGATGACAATAGAAATTACAATCATTTGGCCGGTAGATTTGATAACCGCAGAAGTTTCTTCAATGTCCAATGTTTCTCTTGCCATAAATTTGGTCATAAAGCAGCTCAATGTGTTGCATATAAAACAATCATGACTAGAGAAGCTCAAAAACAAAGAAGTATGACTGGGATTACAAAAAGGACCTATAACAACTTTTCGGCTCTTGAAAATGAAATTGAATGTTCTATTTGTAATAAATTCGGTCATGAAGATTCCGAATGCAGGAGCAGGTTTCAGCAGACAAAGGAACAGTCCTCAAGCACCAAAACATGGAGAATAAAGGAACCACAATCAGAAAGATGTGGGATAGCCTTTTATGCAGAGGGACAGGAAAATCTATGGTACATCGACAGTGGATGTTCGAAGCATATGACAGGTGATAAAGAAAAACTTGAATCATATTCTGCTTTAGAAAAGGGAAAGAAAGTTTCTTTTGGAAATGATACTCCTGCATCTATAAAAGGAAAAGGCACAGCTCAGTTGAAAGAAAAGGTCAAAGCTGGAAATGTTTTGTATGCTGATGGCTTGAAGCATAACCTTCTGAGTGTTAGTCAGATGTGCGATCAAGGAACCGAGGTAATATTTCGATCAAATGGATGTAGTGTTCGTGATCTCGATACAGGGAAAACAGTGATCAAAGGTAGAAGAACTCCAAATAATCTATACATTATTGAAGAAGGACAACAACAATGCTATTTGAGCAAGGATGATGAACATTGGTTATGGCACCGGAGGTTGGGGCATCTAAGCTTTTCACAAATAAGGAAGGCATGCAAATATCAGGCAGTTCGTGGTCTTCCAGATATCAAAATTCCAGACAACACCATATTCAAATCATGTCAGTTTGGTAAGCAAACCAGAACCAACTTCCTGGAGAAGGAAGGATCAGCCAGCAGGCCTCTTGAACTAGTCCATACAGATGTATGTGGTCCTTTTAGGACAAGGTCACCTTGAGGAGAAGAATACTTAATATTATTCATTGACGATTTCTCCAGGTTTGTTTGGTTAGGACTTTTGAAGCACAAAGACGAAGCATTCGAAAAATTCAAATCCTTCAAAGCCTTGGTTGAAAATGAATCAGGTTACAAAATTAAGTGCCTCAGGTCTGACAAAGGTGGGGAGTTTACCTCAAATGAATTTTTCGATTTCTGTGAAGAACATGGGATAAGAAGGGAATTCTCTACGACTAGAACTCCTCAGAAAAATGGAGTGGTGGAAAGGATGAACATAACAGTCCAACAAATGGCTCGTGCTATGCTTGATGAGTCTGGAACTCCCGCAACTTTCTGGGGTGAAGCTGCATATGCTGCGGTTGTTATTCTCAACAAAACAAATGTTCGAGTGAACAGCACTCAAACTCCTCATGAGCTCTGGTATGGCGAGACTCCTTCGGTAAAGCATTTCAAAATTTTTGGGAGCAAATGCTATATTAAGAATACTGATGAGCAACTTGGCAAACTTGAACCTAGAGCAGATGAAGGCATTCTTCTTGGTTATTCTCCACACAGCAAAGCATATAAGTGCTACAATAAAAGACTTGGAAGAATTGTTGACAGCATTGATGTGGTGGTTGATGAAAAAGGATACATTCCTAGGCAAGTAAATCATGAAAATATCGAAGAAAATGAAGACTACCCTCAAAGGCAGAATGATGAAGAAGAAGAACCTCAAGGAGCACCAGAGGAACAGATAAGGATAGAAGAGAAGACTCCATCAAGGTACGTTCAGAAGAATCATCCAGAATCTCAGATTTTGGGGCAGAAAGAAGCAGGTGTACAAACAAGAAGAACAATTGCAGAAGCTTCAAGCTATTTGGCATTAATCTCCTCCACTGAACCACAAAATGTAAGAGATGCATGCAAAGATGAATGTTGGGTCAAAGCAATGGATGAAGAACTTGAGCAGATCGAAAAGAATAACACTTGGGAGTTGGTTCCTAGACCAAAGGATAAGAATGTTAAAGGGACAAAATGGATCTTCAAGAATAAGTTGAATGAAAATGGGGAAGTAATTAGAAACAAGGCCAGACTTGTTTGTAAAGGGTATGCCCAGCAAGAAGGAATAGATTTTGAAGAAGCTTTTGCTCCTGTTGCAAGACTTGAGGCCATTCGAATGTTCCTTGCTCTCTCAAGCTTTCAAAATTTCAAAGTATTTCAAATGGACGTGAAATCAGCCTTTCTGAATGGAGACTTAGAAGAAGAAGTATACATTGAGCAGCCAGATGGTTTCATTCTTGGAAATGATCCAAATCTTGTATGCAGACTGAAAAAGGCTCTCTATGGTCTTAAACAAGCTCCAAGGGCTTGGTACTATCGTTTGGACAAATATCTTCATCAACAAGATTTTTCAAAAGGATCAGCAGATAGCAATCTTTATATAAAAATTGAAAATGACAAATTGCTAATACTTGTTGTGTATGTAGATGATATTATCTTTGGCAGCAATGAAGAAGCTATGAGTCAAAGCTTTGCCTTGGTGATGCAGAAAGAATTCGAAATGTCTTTGCTTGGAGAACTGACATATTTTCTTGGATTGCAAATCCAACAAAATGAAGGAGGGATTTTCTTGTCTCAAACCAAGTATCTCAAGCAGATTTTGAAGAAATATGGTATGGAAGATGCAAAAACAGTATGTACACCCATGGTCACAGGATGTAACCTCAGTGCAAATGATGAATCAGCAGCAGTGCATCAACCAACCTACAGATCTATGATTGGAAGTCTACTTTATTTGACAGGTACCCGACCAGACATCATGCATGCAGTGGGAATAGTTGGAAGATTTCAGGCAAATCCAAAGGAAACTCATCTTCAGGCAGTGAAGAGAATTTTCAAATATCTTCAAGGGACTCAAAACTATGGCTTATGGTATCCTAGAGATACAGATCTCACACTTCATGCTTATACAGATGCAGATTGGGCCGGAAGCGTGGATGACAGGAAGAGCACAAGTGGTGGTGCATTCTTTATGGGTTCCAGATTAGTATCTTGGTTCAGTAAGAAACAGAGTTCAATTGCTTTGTCTACAGCTGAAGCGGAATATGTGGTTGTTGCATCTTGCTGCACTCAACTCCTTTGGATGATGCAGACCTTGCAGGATTTTCAAATCACTTGTACACCACCTATCTCCATCTTATGTGATAATACAAGTGCAATCAGCATTTCGAAGAACCCAGTCACGCATTCAAAGACCAAGCACATACCAATCAAGTATCACTTTCTCCGGGAACAAGTGCTTGAACAAAAGGTCAAGTTGGAGTATGTTCCTTCTAAGGAACAAGTTGTTGATATACTCACCAAACCATTGCCCAGGGAGACCTTTGAATACCTCAGGCAAAAGCTGGGGGTTGTTGATGCATCATCCTGTTTTTGACTCTCATTTGATTGTTGGTTGTACGCAAGGTTCATCTGGGGTATATGCATACATTTGCTGAGTTGCGGATTGGTCGAAGATCGAATGGCACAGGTTCAGGGGGAGCATATAATGCATTGTTGGCATTATGGAGGAAGTACAGAAGGAATATTGCTGCAATATGTCTCTAACTCTTTCATGGTCATTTATGGTGTTTGGTGGATTATGGTTCTTCTTGAAGAAATTTCTTTCCTTTGCAGATCTGGTTTATAGTCAGGGGGAGCATGTTCTTAGGGGGATCATAACCCTTTGCCCTTGATGTCAAAGGGGGAGAATGACGTTGAGGATCTTGAGGTTGCCATCAAGTCCAAAGGGGGAGATTGTTGGCATTATGATTCTGGTTTGGCTTTATGGTACAGGTGTTGTACTTGATGGAAACTCACTCAATTGGAAAAACTCTGTTCAGGCTCTCAAAATGATGAAAATTACGAGGTTCACAGGTGAATGGTTCAAAAGGTGCGGACCCGCAGGTTCGTCGTTCATGAAGTGCGGTCATACCCGCAGGTCACCCTTTCAGAAAGTGCGGTCCCCCATTTCACTCACTTCAAGGCAGAGAAGTGCGCTCACATGGGGTTTCTTATGTTTGGCCCGTGGTATTTAGCCCGTCGTTCATGATCCTATGGTTTTGGCCTGTGGTATAGGATCTAATTTAGCCCCGGTTTGGATCCCTTGTATTGGTTATTGATGGTTTTGTCCCATGGTGTGAATAAGGGCTTGACTATAAATAGGGAAGGAGATCACTTGGCTGTGATATCTTTAAAATGTTGAATATCTTAAGATCTGAATTTTGGGTTATCAGTTTTAAAAGCTAGATCTAAATCAAGGTAAAATTTAAAGGCGAATCTATTGCTAAGTCGTGATCTCTCAGGCGCATGATCAGATCTGTGGATCTGACTGTCTGTGGTACATTGGAGGACTATTAATTTGGCCCTAATCAGAGGTTCACAGGCGATCTACAGCGTGAGTGCGGGGGTACGCAGTACAGAAGAAGGCGCAGTGCAAGTATACGCAGCGCAGCTGAAGGCGCAGTGCGGGGTACGCAGTTTAGAAGAGGGCGCAGTGCGGGTATACGCAGCGAAGCTGAAGGCACAGTGCGTGGTACGCAGTACAGAAGAAGGCAAAGTGCGGGTATACGCAGCGCAGCTGAAGGTGAAGTGCGGGCATCCGCAGGTTTATATTGGTGAAGTTGCGGACCTGTTTTGAAATATTTGTTGGCTGCCTATTTTCTATTTGCTGCTGTGTTCTGGGTTTAGGTTACTGGTGTTGGTTTTCTGTTTACAACATTCTGAGAAGTTTGGGTGGCTCATTGGTTTGATTGTATAAGGAGATTGGTTGATTCTCATGTACTTGATGTTTATTTTATGTTCTTGGATCCAGTCTGAAAATTTATGAAAAGTGGTCCTTGAAAGAAAAGAAGTAGGGGGTTGTAGCTCCCTTCTAGGAGAGACTAGAAAACGAGAGAGAGTTGTAGCTCTCTGCAGGTTGCAGCATGTGTACTGGTAAAGGTCTGCACCAGTAAAAAATCATTGTAAAAGGAGTTTCTAATTGAAAGAAGATAGAGACATATTGCAGCAGGAGGTTTTCACCCACATTGGGTTTCCACCTTATATCTGGTGTTCTTTGGTGTGACTATCTGTTTTTTTTCTTGTTCATGCTCATTATTCAAAGTATAATTATATTGAAAAGAATTTGATAATACTGATTCACCCCCCCCCCCCCCCCTCTCAGTATTATTTCCAACAGCTCTATGTGTGATGAAAGAAAATAAACATTACTCTACAGATGCTACTCTAACTGCAGAAAGGAGAAAGATTGGAATGTAAAGCAAAACCTAGTAAACCCTAATTAACAATCTAATACTACTTTTGCCAAAAACACTATGAAAACCATGAAAGAAATTCCATTACCTACTAAAGGAAGTAAACAACATCTAACCATGCTATTTATGGAAGTAAATAAGCAAAAAACATATTTTTTGGATTTTTATGTGTTTTTATGTGAATTTAACATGCATCTAAATTATTGTGAGTGAGTGTGACAGCGAACAGGTGGCATTAGAGGGAGGTTTTGGAGCTTGGGAGGATGTAGGATGGTGTGCATGGGTCCTAGGAGGTATTAGGTGGCATTCTAGAGGCTTTTCCCACATTCGGCCTTCAAAAGAAAGCCTACAGGAAAAACTACAGGAGGACACAGGAAAACTATAGGAGGAAAACAGGGAATCTACAGGAGGCCTACAGGAGGAGGCCAAGAGAAATTTCCGTTGTTTTGAGGGTGTGATAGTGGGTGGAAAAGGTTGATGAAGGTTGAAATGAGGTGTTAGGGTGCCTAAGGTCTACCATGAATCACCAGGAGAGAGAAATATGATTGGGTTTGCTCAAGGAGAAAGGAGGAAGTTCTATGAGAAATGAAGGAAACTAGGGCAGAATTGAGGTGAGGTTTGGGAGACCTATAGGGCATGGATCAGATGGAAGGTGTGATTGCTGGTAATCTGGCCTACTATTGGAAGAGATCTGTTGCATAGAAACTGACAGGCAACCAAGAAAATCAAGCAACCAATGAAATGAGTGCATACCAGGAAAAACAGAGTTTGGCATTAAAATGGCCTAAACTATGATGTATAGAAGGAAATGTTGGGAAATGTTGTAAGAAAGGAAAGCATGAAAAAGGACTATTGAAGATTAGGAAGTGAACATGATAAAGAAGATCTAAAGAAAAGCAAAATCATGTTCCCGAAGGGAGGAAGAGAGGCCAAGGCACCATTTCTAGACTTTTGAATCTTCTTTGATCACTGCTTAACATGCTACAGAAAGCACAAATGGAAGCAAACTACTAAATCATCAAAAGCAATCTATTCTTAACCATAAGAGAAATACATCTAACAACAAATCAATCTACAAACTGAAGTAAAGCATACAAATACAAGTAAAGAGAAGCTTGGTTGCTTGGATTGGGCCCTAACCCAAGAGCTTCAGCCCTCTGAGGTAACTCAGTGCTAGCTCAAAAAGGATTCCATATTCATTATCAAAAAATAGCAAGGTTACATAAAACTATCACAAAATAGTAAGCTCGAAATTTGAGCAGAGTTTACATAAGCAAAAAATCGACCCTATTAAGGCCCTAGGTCTCTCTACTTATACATCTGAAGCTACCAACGACTTCCTTAAAATCATGGAGGCTTGGCGGCCAAAACTCGAGATAACTATCAATCATCTTCCACTTGCTCGGCTGCCTTCTAGTGCATGATTCAGTTGCTTGTACTCCGAGCTAAATGAAGGGGAATTCGAAGTGAGGAGCAATAAATGAGGGGGATTCCCTCCTATAATTCCTCTCCTCTGTCTACTTCAAGTTATTGTTGTAGTTTGATCACTAGATCCTTGACTTTGACCTCGAAATCCATCAATAATATGCATTAAATACATGTTAGATCACATGGCATAATAACTAACTCAACTCACCCTATAAGCATAAATATAATCAGAAAATCGTACAATAAGCTAAGAGAATGGTTGATTTGACTAGGTTAGGAGGTAAAATGAGCCCATATAATTACCCATTTATGAGGCTCATCATCACCCCCCTACTGAAGGTGTTGCTCATCCTCTGAGCAACCTAGTCAACCTCTTCGTCTTTTATGGCCCGAGTGGCCTCCTTAGCATTCCAGGCTTCTAATGTGGTCTACTCATGTTCTCCATAAAATCTTGCCTTTCTATCTATGTCCTTCCACTGCTCCTTCTGTTCTTCTTCTCTTTTGCCTTCCAACATGCCTAATATGAGTGGAGGACTTAGTTTGAGGCCAATCCAGTTGACCTTCAGCCTTTGCATGGAGCGCTTGTACATTGGCACTCTTTTCAAAGCCTCCTTCAGCCTCATGGAGGAATGGTATTCCCTGATCTGCAAGTTGTGGGGTAGGGTGTTCCATATTCTCATGCATGCATGCACAGAGTCCTCCCCAAGTAGCCTAAACATATATTCAAAGTGTGCAATGGCTTGTTCCTGGTTGGCTAGATATTTACGGGCAATTTGAGGGTCATTAGCAAGTAGGTTGTGTGTGTTGATGAGTGCCATAGGATCTGATGGCTCAGCTCTTATCATCAATGGTTCATTCTGCTCTTTTATTAACAATGTTTTCATTTCTGCTACTCTCAATTCTTCATGGTTCATCCATGACGCCATGGCCATCGATTGTAGATCCCCTAGCTTGGCATTGGGGTCCCACACATTCAGGTCTATGAGGGCCATGTTGTGTAGATAGAACTTTTCCATCTTTGCTTTGTCCTCGGAAGTGCTTTGGTCACACAAATCCATGAACTGTCTGTAGTCTTGGAAAGGAATTGTGCCTCTTTGTGCCAAAGTTTTCATTTGGAATTGAATTCATTAGTCCTTCAGATAGAGGCCATAGGATTTGGCTGGCGTTCTGCATTGTAATGCCTCTATGGATAAGCTGGCCATGTATTCCAAATGAGTCTCTTTATCCTACAGCTGCCTCCTTAGTAATTCATTCTCATTCTCAAGGTGGCTTCTTGTAATGGCTTCTCTGTCTCTGAGAGCACTGAATTCCTTGCCCATTTCCATGAGTCTATTTTTGATGTGGCCAATATACTCAACTCCTTTGCACTTGGCTATCTACATCCACCTATGCGTTCTCACTCTCTCTTTTTCCAATTCGAAAAATAGTGGAATTGAAAATTTTTGTGGGATTATCTTGCCTCCCTCAAGTAGTTTGTAATAGGAGTCAAGATTAGGCCAAGGGTCAGGTTCTTGTAGCTCTTGTGCTTCCTCTTTCACCTTTGGCTATCCTCCTATATTTTCCTCAAGTTTTTGTGTCTCCTGTAGTTTGGATATTGTCTCCTGTAGGACTGTTTTATCCTCCTATAGGTCTGGTTTGGGGTCCTGTAGAATTTTCTTTCCCTTCCATGTAGACGATCTTGTAGTCCCCATTTCATAGGTTATGGGTGTCTTGGAAGGAGATTCTTTCACCTTGGCAGATGGTGAATCTTCAATGTTAATGGGAGTCTTTGATGAGGGCTAAGGTTTGCCTGTTTTAATTCTGGTACTCTTACTTGCCCTGAAATACATGGGGGTTTTTATTTTCCTCTTCTGCTTTTGCTTGACTGTTTTACTGAGGGCAGTGAGGGCAGCTACTGCTTCTCTTTCCCAAGTTTCAAGGAACTCTTCTCTTTGCTTTGCCCTCTCTACCTCCTTTTCTCCCTCTTCTGTCTCTTTTTCCTCCTCCTACTCTATCTCTTCAAATGTCCCCTCCTCTATTTCTTTTCTTTCCACTTTCCTCTCTTGATCTACTATGTCACCACTGGCTTCATCTTCTCCTCCTTGATGTTCTCCCTCCTCACTGATAGCAGGACTGACATCATAATTTAATGCCTTGATGTCATCCTCAGCAGTCATATTTCTGAAAACTTCCTAGGTTATAGGGATTGTAAGGATATGGAGGGCTTCTTCTACTAGGATCTTGATTAGGCCATGGTGAGCTAGCTGCTATGAATTTCCTGCTTGTACCTTGGTGCTGGAGTCAATGAGGAACTGAAGGAGAAAGTAAGGGATACTAAGCTTTTGATGTGCTAGGGTATTCATGCCATATCTCAATTCTTGGAGGATTCTGAAATGACATCCATAAACAATGTTGTGCCTCCCCTCACAAGAAATGTATTTGATCACTTGGTAGCTAACTTCATCCCAAGGATATGGTATACTAGCCCTCCTAATTCCATTCTTGTCTTCAATAGGGGTTTCATTATCTTGTAAAAATTTCCTCTTGGCATCCTAGCCAATTGGTTTCTCATCTTTACTCCAAGGCAACCCAAGAGGAAGGGTAGTGACCCTACTGATGAATTCAGGGTTTATTTCAATGGAGAGGCCTCTAATGGTTACAGTAGAATGAGACCTTGTGTGAGGGACCAAAGATAGAGCAAATTCATGGGCAATTTCATCATCAAACCCTCTAAACTTCTCAAAGAAATTCATCCAGTTTGCCCTTGTGAATATTTCCACCACTTGAGGATGTGCATGGAGTCTAGTGGAGTTAGTGGGCTCTTTTCTCATAAATCCCGCTGTCATACTGCCTATACTTCTTTTGAAAAACCAAATATGGAGGTGGAGAGAAAGAATTTTGGGTAAAATAGAAAAACAGAGGGAACTGTGTTTTTTTTTAAATAGAAACTTTTTTTTATGTATTTCTACCCTCTTAAAGACTCATTTTATCTTCAATTTAAGACCAATTCTTTCACATTTTGATATTCAACAGAGGGCATTCATGAACCCTACCTCTTCAGACTGAAATTCGTGCCAAAATTCATGTTTTCTCCCTTCAAAATGACTCACTTCCCCTCCTATAGAAGCCCGTTGTCCCTCCTGTAGATTCCCTATAGGTGCTCCAATAGAAAATGTCGAGAGAAAAAATAGGGAGGAAATTGATGGAGGATGGTGGATACGAGGCTATGGGGGCATAAGAATACTACTGTGTGGCTGAGTTACAAGGAGAAATTGAAGAAAAGGTGGTAAGAATGCACGGGGAGGAGTGCTCATTACCTTTTATGGTTGTTTTCGGTTATGAGTGTTGAGCTGGCAAGGTGTACGTTGCCCAGATTAGGACCATTGGTCCCCACCTGCTTGGTCATCATGACCCCCCTCATAATCATCCCCACATCACTGCATCGGAGTTAACTCTTCCTCCCACTACCTGTCCTTCGCATCTTTTGCTTGAGTTGACTGTGCGCACGTGTGGTTGATATCTCGGTTAAGTGGAGTCAACTAAATGAAGGTGGCCAAGTTAACTGGCCACCTTTACCTCTTTCGATTTCAACCATCTTGTTGCCTTCGTATGATTCCTAATTACACAAATGCATATAGAGGAGTGACTTAGCTACTTACCTGTGATCCGAGTGTATTTGCTGCCATCGACTGTGAGGTGTTGTGGCTTTCTCTACTGCATGCCTTCATTTTCCTTCATGCATGTTTTCCCTGCTTGATAATGTGTTTTTGTGTGTTTTTCAGGTTCTTATTTTGCTGGAGTTGAGCTGCATGTGCCTTTTCAACCTTCAGATGTGTTGTCCCTTGTTGTTGGTGCTGGACTTCTATGGGATCAGCTGCTACAGGAATTCCTACTGCTCCTGTAGCTGCTTCTCCCCTTGAAACTTCAGCTATTCCCTTGTTCTTGGAGCTCGAGAATGATGCCAGAGGTGGAGATGAATGATGGAGGGATGGTAGGTAAGCTTCAGATAAATTTAATGGTGCCTTTTCCTCCTTTTACTTTTTTTTTTTTTTTTTCAAAACTGAAGAACTGTTTTTCTATGTTTTTCTTGGAAAGGGAAAAAAATAATAATGATGCTTGGAGTGTGATGCAGGCTTGGAAATGATGGCAAGGAAGTTTGAAGATGGTAATAGGGATTATAGGTTCCTCATGAATCTTTTCCTGTCCCTCAAACGACCTCCTATAGACACTTTTGGCTCTCTATAATTCCTACATGAGCCTCCTGTAGAAAATGCAGTTTTGGAAAAAGAGGTACAGTGGGGTGAAAGAGATGCCAAAAATGATGGAGGAAGGCGTGGAGAAGATGAGATGGATGATGGTATGAATTTCAGGGTCCCCTTGGCACCTTCTCCTGCTCCCTGTAGTCCTCCTGTAAACCTGCAATGCAATAAAAATTCATTTTGTTCTTTCTCCTTTCTTTTTTTTTTCAAAACAACTAGGGTGCCTCTGAGAGGTTTTCACCTTAATTGCCTGCCCTGGGCGCCTCCAAGGGATGTTTTCACCTAGGGGTCTTATTATTTTCCTTTTTTTTTCTTTTTTTTTGACATCACTGGGCTGCCTCAAAAGAGGTTTTCAACCCAATGATGGGACTCAAGCGCCTCATGGAGGTTTTCACTTGAGTCCTTATTTTTTCTCTTTTTTCTTCAGTGAGTGGGTGAGGTGGAAGCTAAGACATGCTCCACTACCATCACTGTTTTATTCAAATCTTCAATAAACTCTCGCTTGGACAGGGGTTTCTTGTAGACTTTCAACTGATGTCCATTGACGAGCATGGGGATGGCGTCATCATCAATGGTTCTGATCAGAACTGAACCATTGTCATTGCATTTCTCCAAAATGTAGGGTCCCAGCCATCTTGTCCTCACCGTGCCTTGGAAATCCTTGTATCTTGAATCATAAAGTAGTGCCCAATCTCCCTCTTGGAATTGCTTCTCCCTGACATTTCTGTCATGCCATATCTTTCTCTGAAGCTAAACTACCTCTGTATGGAGAAGGGCTTGCAATCTGTGTTCATCCAATCCATTGAACTGAAGTAATCTCTCCTTTTGTGCATGGCTGAGGTCTAGGTCCAGCTGAGCTGCCATCCTTAGGGTATTGAATTCAAACTCTATTGACAGCAAAGCCTTCTTCCCATAGACCAGTTCATAGGTTGTGAACCCGGTGGTGGTCTTCCATGTTGTGTTGTAGGCCCAAGTGGCCTCAACTAATCTGTTCGCCCAATCTTCTCTATTGCTGCTCACTACCTTGGTTAGGATCCCTTCCAATGCTCTGTTAGTGACCTCCACTTGCCCATTTGTTTGTGTATGGTAAGGGGTGGAAGTCCTGTGCTTGATCTTATGATGTGTGAGCAGGTCTTCAATCAGGTTGGAAGTGAACTGATTGCCTTGGTCTGTGACCAACTCTCTCGAATACCCGAACTTGTAGAATATGTTTTCCCTCAAAAAAAAAATTCCTTTGTCACTGCTTTGATTGCTTTTGTCTCCGCCCACTTTGTCAGGTGGTCGGTGCACACAATGATGTACTGCTTCTGCTTTGAAGGGGGGTTGATTGGCCCCACAAATTCCATGCCCCACTTCTCAAATGGCTCAAAGGTCACTTGAGGTTGCATGGGCATTTCATCCTTTGGAGTGGGTTTTACCATCCTCTGACACCAATCACACTGGCTCGTGTATCTCCTCACATCCTAATAAAGAGTGGGCCAGTAGTAGCCTGCTTGCAATATCTTGAAGGCAGTTATTTTTGCTGCAAAATGACCTCCACAAGGCCCATCATGACAAGTCAAGAGGATGTCAAAGACTTCCTCCTCCCTGACACATCTTCTCAATATCTAATCTGGGCCAAGTTTGAAGAGATTGCCCCAATCCAGGTGAAAGAGGTGCTTTTCCTTACTATCTTGCTCTTCTCTTTTGAGGATAGGTGTGGTGGGAACTGAGTTCGAACCAAGTAGTTTTCTATATCAGAAAACCATGGAGAGAGTACTGATATAGAAAATAGGTGTTCATCTTGTTAGTGTCAGTCTTTCCAGCCTTCCTACAGTGATCAAATGTGCTCTTACAAAGTGATTTTGAAGTGTCAAGGTCAAATTTTGTCATTTCAGTGAGTCTTCAAGCAAAATTTGGTCACTAGGCATTAGGTCTAGGGTTTGCCCAAATGTCAGTCCATGTCACCATTCAGCTGAGTTTATCATCATTCGTAGGGTTGTCATTATCATGTCAGTGTCTAATGAGTCATTTTACATCTTGTTCATGCTTCAGTTGTGCCTTGGCAAGCTCATTTCCCTCTCCTAGGGTTTTGAAGGCAATTTCTCTTGGATGGTCAAATCACCGACAAAACTTGTTTCCAGATGTTCATACACCTTCCCCTATCCTTAAAGTACCTTATCAAACACTTCCCATCCCTTAGATCCGCCAAATTCCTCATTTTTGCACAAACCCTAGCTTCTAGCTACAACCTGGCAATTTTCTAGGTTTGGCCTGTGTTTTGTCCTTTTCGACCCCTTCCCCTCACTCAATCTCTAAGATTCCACTTTCCCCTGCTTCCTAACATCCCTCCCCACTCCCAAAAATTTCCCCAAGAATTTAGAAGCCCTCTATCCCCTTCATTTCGCTCCATTTCGACAAAATCCCTTGTTTCACACATCGGGACAAGTTTCACTCAAAAGCTGTTTCTGAGCAATCAAAGATGAATTTTGCAAAACCGAGAGAGGTTTTTGTCCAAAACATGCCAAGGAAGAAAAACCTCTTTCACTTTTTACACAGGTGTCATGGTTTGAGAGAAATGTCAAAAATACCGGCGAGAACGAAGGTGCTCCAAGGACGGTTGGCCAAAGCACAAAAACGAAGGAAAACGCCCGATCCACTCCAAATTTTGGCCAAAGCCTCTTTGACTGAGCATGGTACTTGATTGGGGACTCCCAGCCCAAATTTCAAGAAATTTGGAGAAAATTTTGTCATTTGTGAATTTTTTGTGCAATTTTACAGGTTTTTGCCTGTGGAGTGGTTTTAACCCCCGCGCGACCACTCGGGAGGACTGCTCAGAATCACAAAAAGTTGACATTTTTGGAAAGGGCATGCAAAAACTAGAATTACCTATACTTGGGGTCAACTTGATTTTGAGATTTGGGCCTCCAAAAGCTTAAAATACATCAAAATTTTGACTTTCTGCCCACTTTTTGAGTTGCAGAAAGTGACCTTGGGAGAATTGACTTTTGAGGGGTCAAATCAACTCCAAATCCAGAAATTCCACTTGGGATGGAAAGTAGACACACAGAGCTTTCCAATGAGCCATCTTTCACTTGATTTTGACAACTGGAACCCACTCAAAAAGTGCTGCAAAGGGGAGCGACCACTCGAGCAGGGGGCGCGACCACTCGAGCTAAAATTGCCAGTTTTGACTTTTCAGGCCTGCAAACTTTGTTTTTACCTTGGTTGATCGTTTGTACTTGTAAATGATGGATGTATGGATAATTTTCATGGCACATTGATAGATTTAATCTCTCTTAACCCTTCTAGAAGCTTCCTTGATGTAAATAGTGAATATTTAATGCATGGATGAGTTAGCTAAGTTTTAGAGGCAAGTTGTTTTGACTGCCTATTATCTAGTGCTTAGTTTAGAATTAGTTCAAACTGCTCCTAGGAAGCTGAGCTCGACCCCTAGAGGTGGGGAAAGGAGTTAGATGGTCTATATTATGCCTTCTCTTGCTCATTTTCATGGTTGGACTCTTGAGGGAGAAGCTCTATTGTATATTTTACTTGTATCTCTGCAATTTGAGGAAAAGGAAGGCCAGGGTTTTGCAGACATCATTGTGGATTCTTGTGGATTATTGTGTTGATGGTGTGTTTCCTACTTGTCATTGTAAGTGTGTTTATGTGTTCCATCTCTTATTCTATTGCTGCTAATTAAACAAAAGAAGTGATAAAGTTTGAATTCATGCATGCCATGCTCAGCTTTCAATTTTGTTTAATATTTATGTTTTCCACTGTCTAAAGAGGATTCAAAGTCATTGTTTGCCCTCTTTAGCTCCCTCTCTTTCTTCCTTGATCATCCATCTCAGCTTAAGGCATCAGCACAAACTCCTACCTTGCCCCAAAGACCCACCTGCAAAAACTGAGCTCAATCCCCACACCCTGAATTGCACTCCCTCCAATTGCCACCAAAAACCCCAAAAACTTTAAATCAACCTTTTAATCAGTTTACTAGCCTAATATCAGTGTTACCTTTGATTGGTCATCTCGCCCCATTGAAAATTTGCCGAGATAGACCGGAGAGAGCCTTCTCATACCCCGTAGGGCTAGCTACAAGGTGAAATGGTTTGATGTGGCCTTGAAGGTTTACCTTCCTCAGCCTAGGGTGAAATCTCAAGCGCTAACACATCTGGCATTTGGTCATCCACCATTCCTTCTTCACCTACAGACAAATTTACTCTAGACAAAAAGTCAAAAACAACATTCTCTTTACCAGGCTTATCAATAATGGTCAGATCAAACTGCGGTAGTAAAAGAAACCATCTAATAATGTGAGCATTTACATCTGGTTGGTTCATTAAATAGCTAATTGCAGCATGATCAGTGTGCACAAAGGTTTGATAGCCTGTGATATAATGTCTGAATTTGTTTAAGGAATGCATGACAGCTAGGAGTTCCTTCTCGATCACTGTATAGTTTAACTCTGCCTTTGACAAGTTTTTGCTTATAAAGTATATGGCATAAGGTAACTTTCCATCAATTTGTCCTAAGGCTACTCCTATTTCTTTGTTCGAGGCATCTGTGTGAATGTGAAAGGGTAGGGCCCAGTTTGGGCCTCTGAGAATTGGGGCAGTCACTAGCTTGCTCTTCAAGGTATCTAGGGCTTCTTAACAGTTTTTTGACCATATGAACTCAACATCTTTGCCTAGGAGGCAAAACAAAGGAGAGGCTAACTTTTTGAAGTCTTTAATGAACCTCCTGTAATATCCAGCTAAGCCTAGGAATCTTCTAACATCTCTCACCTTTTGAGGAGGTGGGACCCTTTGGATGATGGCAATTTTGTTGGGGTCCACCTGCAGTCCTTGTTGAGATATTGCATGACCTAGCACGGTCCCTTCAGTCATCAAAAATTCACATTTTTCCGGACTGAGGGACAGGTTCATCTCAATACACTTATCTAGAACTTTTCCTAGGTTAGATAAAGCTTCCTAAAAGTCAGAGCCGTAAGGAGTAAAATCATCCATGTATATTTCTTCTGCATCATGAACCAGTTCAGAAAATATACTCAATACCGCTCTTTGGAAAGTGGCTGTAGCATTGCATAATCCAAAAGGAAGGACCCAGTATGCAAAGGTACCCCAAGGACAAGTGAAAGTGGTCTTATCTTGGTCTTCTAAGCTAATTTGAATTTGATTGTACCTGCTAAACCCATCTAGGAAGGAGGAAAACTTTTTCCCTGCCAACCCGTCTAACACTTGATCTATGAAAGGTAAAGTAAAATGGTCCTTTTTAGTGCCTTTGTTCAATTCCCGGTAGTCAACAAAGATTCTCCACTTACCATTTTTCTTGGAACTAGCACCAAAGGAGATACCCATTCACTGTCAGAGGTGGGATAGATGAATCCTGCATCAAGCAATTTTTGCAGTTCTTCCTTAACAATATATTTAAGTGTTGGGTTCATCCTCCTTTGAGGTTTCCTGACTGGCTTGCAATCTTCCTTGATGTATATATGATGAGTACATACTGAAGGGTGCACTCCCTTCATCTCCTTGTAACTCCAGGTGAAGGCATCTAAATGTTTTCTCAGTATGTTGCATAGATCCTTCTCCTAGGAAGTAGATAGGGATGGATTGATTTTCAATGTTCTTTCTGGGCCAAACTCTATATTTTTAACACAGAGAGAAGTGGGGTCGGCCACACAGAGATCAGTTGAGGGGTTGTTTTGGGTTTCTCTTACTATGTCTTCTAATGGTGATACACTGGGAGGTGGATTCTGAATCAAATTTTCAATCATATCATCCTCATCTTGTGGTTTCCCCCCCATGGCAATTTCTAATGTACAAAGTGGTGCAGAATAAACTTCATCCTCATCTTCCTCCTCCAACCAAAGAGGTAGATCATGTTCTAGCAAGGGTTAGGCAGGAGGATATAGGATTAACTGCTTGGACATGTGCTCGTTCTTTATGGTCATGTTCCCAGCTCGGCAGCTGATGTAGGCATCGGTTGTAGCCAACCAGGGTCTTCCCAGAATGAGAGGATACCCAGTGAGCTTTGCCTTTGGCTGGAGAACTAAGAAATCAATAGGGTACTCCCAAGAATCAATGGAGACCATCACATCTTCCATAATCCCCTCAGGGGTCACTATGGAGTGGTCTACTAGCTGCAGCACTGTTGTGGTCTTCCTCAAGGAGCACTGGAGGTTAAGTTTGAGCATTGTGTCCTTTGTCATCACATTAATGGCAGCTCCCAGATCAATCAAGGTATGTGGGATCATTGTGCCATTGATGTGGACATCAACTACTAGGCTTCCAGGGTCTAGATATTTTGGACAGATTATCTGCCTCCACATCAGGTCGGACAGTTGTCCTATGACATTGATGGTTGGGGCATCTCTCTTGCGCCTTCTGGATGCCTAAAGCACTTCTCTTTGATCAACCTATTGTAGATAGGCACATCTTTTATGACTTAGCGAAGTGGTATCTTCACACATAAATGTTTCAATTCTCCCAGGAGTTCAGTCTCTTCTGGGGTAGGATGGATTGTCATGGATAGTCTCTCAGGAAAGGGTGGATTTGCTTTAGGTTCACTTTCCTCTTTATCTTCCTCAACCTCCCTAAGTGGAGGCTAGTTATCTGGGAGAACTTTCCCGGATCGCAAGTTAATTTCTTGAATCTCCACAGCATAAGTTGGGCATTATGGTTCCCCACTATAAACTTGTTGAGCCTGTCTGTTGTTCGGGTTCGGATTTGGATGGGCAGGCATTTGGGGTTGCCTTGGTGGAGCAGAAGGTAATGATTTTGGTTGGGCAGGTGGTGGAGGCAGAAGAGCAGGAAGAGATTTGTATTGAGACCTCCACCCCTGGTGAGATGCATTCCACTGAGGTTGCGGCTGAGCATAGGATTGAAATGAATGGGTGGCTGGTTGGGCATGATATTGAGATGTGAAGGACCAAGGAGGAGGCGTGGACCAGGAAGGATGAGCAGGGGGACCCCAAGAAGGTATGGAGGTGACTTGGTTGGGGTTGTTGTATGCACGAGATGTCCCTTGCATCCCCTACTGGTATGGTCTAGGTCCATGCGGCCTCTTTTGGTTTATATAATAGATCTGTTTAGTGACTCCTTCCACCCCTTGGTATACAGATTTGAGTCCGGGAAAGGAAGGGCACTTATCTGTAGAATGATCTTCTTCACAGACTGAACAAACCTCTATAGAATTCAATGGGCATTCATTCCTAGGATGCCTCCTGGTGCATCTAGGACAAAAAATGGCCAAATCCCTCTCTACTTCCTCTTGTTTTCTTTTGATATGTAAGGTATCCATTTGCATGGTAAGAGTCTGCAGCATATCACTCTTGAAGTCTTCCAGCATATTTCCAATTTCACCTTTAATGGATGGATTGGAAGAAGAGGTATTGGCTATGGGTTGACTCCCCTTACTTTCTTTCTGGATACTCTAGAATGGTTTCTAAAAGCAGTCTTTATGTCCTCATAGGATCGTTGGTAGATGTCTCCCACAGCCAGTAGATGGAGGGTGTCTAAAAGGTCTTCCCGAATTCCCCTGAGCAGGACCAACTTCAGAGACTTAGGGTCAAGTGTACACCTGGCCCCTTTGTAACTGAGTTGGAACCTCTCTTCATAGTCTTCCAGTGACTCATCACTTCCCATGGTCATTCCGAAGATTTCTTCTTTAGTATCTTTTAACCTACAATAGTCTCGATACTTGTCGTTAAAGGCCTGCTGCATCTGAGCCCAAGTTGTGATGCTATTGCCAGGTAATCCCATGAACCAACGCAATGTTGCATCCTTGAGAGTAGAAGGGAATAGTCTCAACTTTTGCTCGTCTTCTGCATAGTCATAAGTTCAACCGATGACAGCAAACTCGAACAAGAAGGTGTCAGGATCTTCTATATTCAGACCATGGAAGTGAGGTAGGGCTGAAGAACTTATATTCTTCATTTTGATGTCCCCATTGGTTTCCCGAAAGGGGAAGGTACCCTCTATTCTCTCTCCATTTCCCTTAGCATTTCCGTTTTCAGCCATTGGCTCCGAAGGAATGTTTTCTTCTTCTTCTTCTTCCCCTATAGGTTCTTCAAATATGTTTGGTTATTCACCTAAGGGTTCTTCTTGATTGCAACTACCGAAGAAGAGAGAAGGTTGGTTGTGTGAAGCAGTGGGGATGTTGGGCAAAATTTTTCCTAAGTTATCTCTATTCCTACGAGGCATGAAAGGAAATTTTTTGGTTGGTTTCTGTTTGTTTTTCCCCACACTAAAAGTCCCTGCAGAAACTGAAATTGTGATTGAAAAAAACAAATTGCAACTAGATGAAATGAACTTGTTGAATGGAAATTTGCAGAATTGAAAAGGAAAGCAAGGAAATGCAGAACTGAAAGAAAAGAAATGACTAGTCTACTTTTGCCGAAATAAACTATTAGCAGAATGTTGCAATAGGAAATAAAAGAAAGCAGTAATCACATAATACTCTGACGCTTCCCCAGAAACGGTGCCAAAAAGTGGTGAGCACCAGTATTGCAGCAAGAATGCTACAACTCCTGGGCTACCAACTTTACTTTTATCAACCCGGTAGTTCGTAACAAACTTGGAAGTATCAATGCTATATGCACAAGTACTAGTTCTCACTGCAAGTTGTCACTTGGTCAACCGGCGCGAGATCACTAGGAGATCAAGCCAACATCTATAGATTTCAGAAGAAGCTCTATGTGCGATGAAAGGAAAGAAAGATTACTCTACCGATGCTACTCTAACTGCAGAAAGGAGAAAGACTGGAATGTAAAGCAAAACCTAATAAACCCTAATTAACAAGCTAATTCTACTTTTGCCAAAAACACTATGAAAACCATGAAAGAAATTCCATTACCTAATTAAGGAAGTAAAAAACATCTAACCATGCTACTTCTGGAAGTAAATAAGCAGAAAATATATTTTTGGATTTTTATGTGTTTTTATGTGAATTTAACATGCATCTAATTTATTGTGTGTGAGTGTGACAACGAACAGGTGGTGTTATAGGGCGGTTTTGGAGCTTGGGAGGATGTAGGATGGTGTGGATGGGTCCTAGGAGGTCTTAGGTGGCCTTCTGGAGGCTTTTCCCACACTCGGCCTTCAAAAGAAAGCCTACAGGAAAAACTACAGGAGGACACAGGAAAACTACAGGAGGAAAACAGGGAAACTACAAGAGGCCTACAGGAGGAGGCCGAGAGAAATTTTTGTTGTTTTGAGGGTGTGAGAGTGGGTGGAAAAGGTGGATGAAGGTTGAAATGAGGTTTCAGGGCGCCTAAGGTCTACCATGAATCACCAAGAGAGAGAAAGATGATTGGGTTTGCTCAAGAAGAGAGGAGGAAGTTCTATGAAAAATGAAGGAAACTAGGGCAGAATTGAGGTGAGGTTTGGGAGACCTATAGGGCATGGATCAGATGGAGGGTTTCTGGTAAGCTAGCCTACTGCTGGAAGATATCTGCTGCATAGGAACTGACAGGAAACCAAGAACATCAAGCAACCAATGAAATGAGTGCATACTAGGAAAAACATAGTTTTTCATTAAAATGGCCTAAACTATGATGTATAGAAGGAAATGCTGGGAAATGTTGTAAGAAATGAAAGCATGCAAAAAGACTATTGAAGATTAGCAAGTGAACATGATAAAGAAGATCTAAAGCAAAGAAAAACTGGACTATCAACCTACTAGAAAGCTGCAAACACTAGAAGTCCTAGGAATGAGGAAAATCTGTGTTTTTGGGGCAGCAAGAGAGTCTTTGCCTCAAATCATAGTCCCAGAGGGAGGAAGAGAGGTTAATGCACTGTTGCTAGCCTTTTGAATCTTCTCTGATCACTGCTTAACCTACTACAGAAAGCACAAATGGAAGCAAACTACTAAATCATCAAAAGCAACCTATTCTTAACCATAAGAGAAATACATCTAACAGCAAACTAATCTACAAAATGAAGTAAAGCATACAAATACAAGTAAAGAGAAGCTTGGCTGCTTGGATTGGGCCCTAACCCAAGAGTTTCAGCCCTCTGAGGTAACTCGGTGCTAGCTCAAAAAGGATTCCATCTTCATTATCAAAAAATAGCAAGGTTACATAAAACTGTCACAAAATAGTAAGCTTGAAATTTGAGCAGAGTTTACATAAGCAAAAATTCGACCCTAGTGAGGCCCTAGGCCTCTCTACTTATACATCTAAATCTACCAACAGCTTCCTTAAAATCAGGGAGGCTTGGCTCCCAAAACTCGAGATAACTATCAATCATCTTCCACTTGCTCGGCTGCCTTCTAGTGCATGATTTAGCTGCTTGTACTCTGAGCTGAATGAAGGGGAATTCGAAGTGAGGAGAAATAAATGAGGGGGATTCCCTCCTATAATTCCTCTCCTTTGTCTACTTCAAGTTATTGTTGTAGTTTGATCACTAGATCCTTGACTTTGACCTCGAAATCCATCAGTAATCTGCATTAAATACATGTTAGACCACTTGGCATAATAACTAACTAAACTCACCCTATAAGCATAAATATAATCAGAAAATCATACAATAAGCTAAGAGAATGGTTGATTTGACTAGGTTAGGAGGTAAAATGAGCCCATATAATTACCCATTTATGAGGCTCATCAGCTTTGTCATGCCGTTAGAGCTTATTATCTTTCCTGCGATACCCCTTAATTCAACTTCCTTTCCTTCTAAAAAAAATAAATAAATAAATAAAATAAAATAAAATAAATAAAAAATAAAAAATAAATATTCAGGAAATGTTCTTGAAAATTAAAAGTTATCGTACCCAAAGATTGTAGCCATTGGACTCCTAGTACAACATTAGCACCACCCATTGGAATGGAAAGAATTGGACTATTCAACACATATTCTCCCATGGATAGCTTGATATGATGGCACTTTCCAAAGCAATTTATGGTTCTTCCATTTGCAACCATCAGTTGACACTTCGGTGTTGGATATAGGAAGAAATTCAATTCCTTCGGTATCTTACAATGAATAAAACTATGGGTACTACCTGAATCAATCAACACTATTACCTTTTTCTTCTTTATATGTCCTTCTATCTTGATAGTTTGAGGAGTGCTTATTCCGGCCAATGCATTACAAGATATAGTTGGATTCATTTCTTATTTCTCTAGGATTTGTTCTTGGTGTGTATCCTCTTCTTTTGATGTTTCTTGTTCCTTTTCTTCTTCCTCTTCACAATCTATGTAAAATAATTTCTTCTCAACACACTTATGACCTTTAGTGTATTTCCTATCACAACTGTAACAAAGCCTTTTTGCTCTCTTTTCTTCCAATTGTTGTGGTGTCAACCTTGTAGGTTGTAGAAAGCTAGGGGAAACGACACTTTCATATTTATAGTTGTGATTGGTATGCTTCCTTGTTTCCATAATTTTTCGTTCAATTTTTCTTGCCAACCTGAATGCCTTCCCCAATTAATCAAGTTCCCAAATGCGAACCTCATGTTGGATGTTATCATTTAATGTCCCTATGAATACATCAATCCTATGCTCCTCTGTAATATATTTTACCCTTATATTCAAGTTTTTGAAGTCCTCAATGTGCTCCACCATTGAACCTTTTTGTTTGAGATTTATCAATTGGCTACAAAAGTGTTGCTTTTTGTATCCTCATAATGTGCTATCATTTCCTCCGTAAAAATTGCCCAAGTGACATTTTGTTTACGAGAGCAAAGTTATCGATACCATACAAATTGATTGGGTTCCAAATATAAAGTTGCAATGCATACATTTTGTGTGTTTTACACATTATGGAGATCGAAATATTACTCCATCTGTAGTATCCATGTTACGGGATCCTTTCCATCAAACTTCCTCATATCGATCTTTGGAACGTGGTGGGTATTTATTCCAACGTTAGATTCTATGAAGTCATGATTAACATTTCTTTTGTTCTCATCATGAGTTTTCTCTACTACCTTTTCGCCATTAGGAAGCCTTTCTTGTAGAAACTTTGTCAAGCCTTCCTTCAAACCTTCCACATATTTCTTCAAATCTTCAATGTTGTCATTCTTCAAATCATGATTAACATTTCTTTTTTTCTCATTATGTGTTTGCTCTACTACCTTTCCGCCATTAGGAATCCTTTCTTGTAGTAACTTTGTCAAACCTTCCTTCCAACCTTCCATTTCTTTCTTCCAATCTTCAATGTTGTCTTTCATACCATCCATGTTATCTTCCACGTATTTCTTTAAACCATATATCTTAGCTTATGTTAATTTTTGTGAGAGACTGAGAGTGAAATTTGTTGCACTTGGTCTCGTAATTTTGATATATCATGTTGCATTTCTTCCTATTCTTCATGACTCATGCTAGCGCTTTCAGGTTACTTACTAGGTGTTTCTATTTTCTTTCTTCGGGGCATCAATTAATGATAATTATGCTTCACTATTCCCTTTGAATTCCTTCAAACTAATTTTTCAAACCAAACTTATGCAAAATTTAAAATTAAAAAAAAAAAAAAAAAAAAAAAAACTACACACCTTTTTTCACTTTGTAGGAGCTAGATATTGAATCTGATGTATCTGTGAAATTTCGGATCTCCAAGGTTTGAAATTGAAAATTGTGGTAGCCCTATGAGTCCTATTTTTTCAACGCCACCAGTCTTATCAAAATTGGATTCTCCAAGAAAGTGTTATGCCCAGTCTCCCAAGATGACCTGATTATACACTTTTTTAGTAGAGAGAACTTGTACGAAGTGCTGCATTTCACTGTTTCAACCTTCGGACCTGAAAAAAATGTACCCAAAACTAAAGCCTATCCTCTTTTTGTAACTTCTTACAAAATTTAAATCTGATACTCAGAGAGAATGTTATGACGATTTTCCCAAGGTCACCTATTTGGGATGTAATTCGGGATCCTGAAAAAATCCTAACTTCCAGCTTTACAAGGTCATAAATTTGGACCCGTGCTTCACCAATATTTTGGCTCAAATG
This sequence comes from Pinus tabuliformis, assembly GCA_031772625.1. NCBI lineage: Eukaryota > Viridiplantae > Streptophyta > Pinopsida > Pinales > Pinaceae > Pinus > Pinus tabuliformis. The sequence continues at coordinate 717,917,579 of CM062819.1, forward strand.
GGTTTTAATTTCAAAGTCTTAACCTTCGTAGAAAAATAATTATAGTTAAAATTCCACGATGACCTGTTTTTTATGGAATTATGGAGCTTGCAAAACCCTACCTTCCTTAGATCATATCTCTAAAAATATAGTGAGACAAGATCTGAAATTCGGACCTGAGTTTCATAAATATTTCTTCTGAAATGGGTTTTTGTTTTAGCATCTGAAACTCCGTAGAGAAAAATTTATAGCGAAAATTCCATGATGACATGTTTTTGAGCAGCGAAACCCTAGAATCCAAAGCTCTGATATCAAATGTTATGCAACCAACTCACAAAATAGAAGAAAAGATAAATAAACGCCTTCAAAATCAGCCTCTTCGAGGGGGAAGCGTCCTTTACATTACACAAATGAACAATTCTTCGATGATACAAATTACAGTACCTCATTTCTATATATAGGAGACTAAGTGGTCCCAACATAATCAGATCCTACATAACAATAATATTGTAGGGGCACAACAATAACAATAGTGGGCTTTTGTGGGGCACAATAATAACAACATGGGGACTACATGGGCACAACAATACAATAAGGGGGTTGCACTAATAACAATAAGGGGCTACAGTAGTAGTATAGGGACCTAACAATTGTACATCCATTGCAAAATCCACATCACTAGAAAATATAATATGGCCCTTTCAATGATATAGGCATCACATAAATGATATACCCCACAACCCAGAACAAATTCAGTTGTGATCATGACATTGACACTTGTGTTGATCACTTCAGAACCAGACTGGATTGATGGATTTTTGATATTCTTGATTGGTACACCATTTTTTTCTTTTTAAATATAAGTTTGAAACTAATATTAAAATTAAATATTAGGCCAAAGTCTAGATTTCATCACATTGTCAACTTGTAAGAAGGATTGAAAGTGATGACAACCCAAGACAATAACAACCATGATATACATTCAAAGTTGTTTATGGAGTGGTTGGAAATGGTTTAAAATGGAAATGATTATGATCATGAAACCAATATGTTTTCTGCCCTATGTAACTAGATGGTTTCCAGTTTTTCTATGTGTACCTACAGTGGTTTATGGTTATGGGATCATGAAGGTAAATTAAAATGTGTATGTTTTTTCTCTAGTATCTCCATGACAACGGTAAATGTAAAGGATGTGTAGATGGTGGAATGAATGCCACCTGGTAATGTTTTGTGACATATAGAGGAGTGACATGTGTTGGTAGAATTGTTATAGCCACACTAGTGAGTCCTTTTTATCCTTGATACGAAATACAACTATCTTTTTTTTAACCAGCTATTAGCGATCCATTGCCAAATAAATTCTCCTGTTAGATTTATTATGACCGAAAATCTACAGGTAATAATAACTTCAAGTGAGGTCAATTCTAACCAATGTCCCAATACTAATTGTAACCTTCAGTCGGATTTATTATAAGGATAAAGATTGCCACTCCACTTGGAATGGTGTGACTTGTCAATCAGCATGATATTACACCAAGTCACTAAGTTTCAACACTAATTTGTTGTGATATACCCTTTAGTTATCGTTCACGGAAATAAATTTAACTTACCTTAGAACTAAATTTCAAAGAGGAGTTGTCAACGTGGCATTCAACAAATTAAAGAAGTGGAGATATTCTCAATAGAATTGTCCTAGTCAAATTTTGGTAAGGAGCTACTGCAAAAATTGAAATTCATCATATCCTGATAAAGGATACGCCTAACATACATTCAATATATATTCTCCATGCCACATCTGAAACACTAAACCCTTGTAATGCCACAGAGTACCCCTTAAATCATTATAGACTATAAACCCTCAAAACATCATGCTCGGTGATCATGTTCGCCAACATTTTGGCTGATCCAGGTGGATCTTGGTGGCCACCCTCCTATCCCACTTGGACCCCCAAAATTGTCTCTTTAATTTTTTCAGTTTCCTTAATTGTAGCACAATTTACTATTTTTGGAAGTTTTTCGGGACGTGAACTTCCAGATCTGTTTTGAGGCCCTAAACAACGTTTTTTGGGGAAAACATGGGCCAACATGGTTTATAGATCAATGTTGGCCATTCAAGAGTTGTAGTCCTGGGATAAATATTTCTGACGAGGTATTGTGCGCGTCAAATGGAGATCGTATGCCAAAGTTACGACCCTGGAAATTTGATGTACCAATTTACCCAAACGGGGTCCATAGTTTGGCGCTTCATCTCCTAAGGTTAGGTTTTTGGATGTTTAGGGTTTTCCATTATTTCTCAACAATAAATAGGCCTTCAAGCCTCATTGTAACATAGTTTAGAGGCATGTAGCCGCCACATCTCTTCTCAAAGATAAGCTACCATCGCCCGAGCTAGTCTTATTTCCATTTTGTTTGTATGCATATTTCAATATTTGCTATTAATGAAACGGAGTGTTATTTCTACTACATCTCTGTGTTTATGGCCATATCTGTAATTTGATGTGTTCCTGTTTAAATCCGGATCAGTGGTATCAGAGCGATATGCTCTTTCTCTGGTTTTCTTTGCATGTCCCCAACGAGGTTTGGATATAAGGAGTTAGGGCTTGAACTGGCCGAACCTTTGCAATAACAGCCTCACAAATCTCGACGGCTTCCCATGGAGGATGAAAAGAAAGACAAGGGAGCAGGACATCCCATCAAAATCTTGCTGGAATAAGCCCTCAAGCGACAAAGGAATGTGATGATGGACAACTTTGCCTAGATCCTTCAGCGAATACCCACGGGCAACGCATCTACTTCTGGCAGCTACTCTGGAAGCACCACACCCTTTAAGGTACAAGTTAACTTTGACATTCCCATATTTTAGGGTCAGATAAATGTAGACTTTGTAGATAAATGGTTAAATCTTCTAGAAGGATATTTTTCCATTCATGATTTAGCCAGGAAAATATCACTTTTGCACTTCTCAAAGCAGCCCCCCACGTCAAGGATTGGTGGGAAACCTACTGCGAGAAGAAGGATGAGAGTACGGCCTCATTATTTTCAGCCACACCCACTTGGAATTTGTTCTGTGACACCATCAAGGAGTAGTACTACCCTGTCAGGAGTTATGAGGATAAACACATAAAGTGGACCACACTGCGGCAAGGAAGGGACCAAGACATGCTGGAGTTTACCAATATTTTTCATACCCTTCGCACGAAGTTGGGTATCAAGGATTTTGAGAAAAATTTTGTACTCAAATACCACAGCTTCCTACACAAGTACATCCAGGACGAGATGGAGTTCCTAGACATCTCCTCACTTGGTATGGCATACTGATACGTTGTCAAGATCGAGCAGAAGTTTAAACAAAAGAAGCGAGACTTTGGATCCACGAATCTAAAGCACAGGATAGACTTCCCCAAACCGCAGAACCAAGGACAAAGCCAAGACGAGGCAACCCAAGACAACCTGTCAGAGCCGCAAGAAAAGAACAACACCACAAAGTAAAAGAAGGACACAGGAAAGTGGGGTGAGTTCCACAAGAGCCCCACTCATAACACAAGTGAGTGTCGGACCAAGCAATCGTTGGTGGCCGGGTTGAAGGCTTCAGAAGCAGATGCATGTTCCAACCCTGAGTTAGAACTCGACAAGAGGAATGACAAAGGGAAGCAGATCATTGATGCGAAGCCCAGTGCCACTGTTGCCACCACCAAGATCCAGAAGAATGAACCCGAAGATCCAGAGGAGGGGAATCGTATTTTTCACTCTCAGCATAGGTTGTGAACCGAATGGACCTACTGACCATACCACACTTGCAACCATACAACATCAGGTGGCTTCACCAAGGACGAGATCTCCAATTTCGCGAACAATGTCGCCTTCCCTATAGCATCAAGCCCTTCACAGATGAGGTATTGTGTGATGTTGCACCTCTCTATGTTTGTGATGTATTATTAGGCCAACCATACTTGTGGAAGCGACATGTTGTGTATGAGTCAAGGCCTCGCACTGTTATTATTTCTTTGGGTAATTCATTATACAAGATACCAAAGGTAGCCCCACCTACCACCGCCTCTTTGATCTCTGCTAAGAAATGCAGTAAGATCGTCTCCCAGACTAGGAAGCTCATTTTCTTTCTAGTTCACTCTCAAAGTAAGGGGAATATCTTAGCCACATCCATGGCCCCCAGGAAGGGTTCCTCCACGCAGCAAAAGCAGGGGGATGCAATCATGAAAGAATACAGGAACATCTTCTCCTCACCCACAGGGGTACCATTGCACTGTCAGGTCAAGCATTCGTTTGATATGACTCTCGGAGCATCTCTACCCAACAGGTCGATATATCACCTCTCTATTGTGAAAAATGCCAAGTACAAGTAGCGACATGATCTGCGTCAGGTGCCACACAAGTTTTAGGTGGGCAACAAAGTTTGGTTGCATTTGTAGAAAGAACACCTTATAAGAGCCCATCAGAAGCTCATACCACTCTAATATAGTCCTTACACCATTACAAAGGTTGTGGGAAAAAATTCTTTGGAGCATAGCATTCCCCCATTCCTTGGCTTGCACCAAGTTTTCAATGTGGACCGCCCTCGACCATGCTTCCCACCATTATTGGACACATCAGAGATTGCAGAACAGCTCACCAGGGACCAAGTTCAACAGAAGTTTCCCATTCTCATGGAGGCACTCAACTCAACACAAGGGGGGAGGAATGATCCAGGTGGATGTTGGTGTAAACCCTCCTATCCCACTTGGACCCCCAAAACTGTCTCTTTCAGTTTTTCAGTTTCCTTAATTGTAGCACAATTTACTATTGTTTGCAGTTTTCTCGAGTCGTGAACTTCCATAGCCGTTTTGAGGCCCTAAACAATGTTTTTTGGGAAAACGAGGGCCAACATGGATTATTGATTGATGTTGGCTATTCAAAAGTTGTATTCCTCATATAAATATTTCTAACGAGGTATTGTGCATGTCAAATGGAGATCGTATGCCAAAGTTACAAACCCGAGAAGTTGATGTACCAATTTACCTAAACGGGGCCCATAGTTTGGCGCTTCATCTCCTAGGGTTAGGTTTTTGGATGTTTAGGGTTTTCCATTGTTTCTCAATAATAAATAGGCCTTTGAGCCTCATTGTAACATAGTTTAGAGGCATGTAGTTGCCACATCTCTTCTCAGAGATAAGCTACCATCGCCTGAGCTAGTCTTATTTCCATTATGTTTGTAAGCATATTTCAATATTTGATATTAATGAAATGAAGTGTTATTTCTACTGCATCCCTGTATTTATGGTCATATTTGTAATTTTTTGTGTTCCTATTTAAATCCGGATCATTGGCCTCCCTACTACCTACAGTGATATCAACCAGTCATCCACTCTTCTCGCCACATCTAGAAATTGTTTTCTCTTTTGGAAATTTCTATATCTCAGAGAGGTTACATTATATCTGTGATTTCACTCTTGCAAATACAATATCTATTCAACTGATATTATTAAAAAAAATTAAGGTCAAAAAATGAGCCTCAAAACAAAAATTTACAACCAAAATCTTTATAAGAACCAATATGATTCAATATGATGATGTTAACCATGTGGAATGATTCACCATTTTTGGATTAAAAAAGTAAAAAGATTAAAAAAATTAAAAAAAAAAAAGAAATTAAAAAACTACTTTTTCTACCTGTATTTTTTATTTATCTCCCTACGTTTTTACTCAACCTTTTAGTGGTAGAATTCGTTGGATGTAGAAGTTAATTCCTCATCCAAGGAGTACCCATGTTGCATACTTTCGATGGACCTTGCTACATGAAAAATGAGAAATACATGAAAAATGTGATTATGGGAACTTCAGAGGAAAAATTGAAGCAGAATGTAGATTTTCTGGTCAAATTAGTGGGATTGTCAGTGGATGGTCTTATTAGGCAACCACATTTCCTATATGATACTTGGAGGAGAGGATAATTATTGTCAGGCCTTACAGCAACAAGAACTTTTATGTGACACACATATCAATTTTCCTCATCCATCCATCTCCCACGATGCACCATGTCTGACGAAACATTCTCTTATATAGACATAAGTGAACTCCCTAGATCTAGTGGCTTGATCTAGAAACAACAGAGACAAAAGACTTGTGCTTTCCTTAGAGAAAGTAGAAAATGGATTAAACGCCTAACTGAAGTCCAATGCAAGTCCTCTTCTTCTCCCCACTTTTGAACTTTAGCTCCAACTCCAATTGTTATAAATGGAACCTGCAAAACAACTATAACAAGCACAAGAACTACAAGATACAAATATCATAGACTAATATCTCTAATCAATGATTCAATAAGGCATTGAAATACATATGCATCAAATAGACATAAGTATAGGAAAACAAAGCATTTTGTATTAATGAAATGTAGGAGAAGATTACAACCCTTTTACAAATCTTGACCATGTAGATGTCTCCCACCTAACTTGTCCTTCCTTAGCCACAAAGAAAGCCTTCAATCACAACTCAAGGATGGTAATGGATCCTTAGGTAAAAAGTAGCAGCATCAGGGCATAGCTAAGAGTCTCCAAAATCCAACCCAGACTCTATGGGAGGCAATGAATTTATAGGGTAAATAGGGTAGTTTGGGTTTTACCAATCTAGGACTTAGATCCACATATGAGGGAGGATAAGCTCTAGGGATAAGAGATAAGACCTCTAGGATAGGAATTTGAGATCTCAATCAATAGTAAATGGTTAAAACCACCTTAGAAGCTTCTGGAAAGAGAATATTCAAAATTATTTTTTATTTTTCCCAAAATTCTAGAACCATCGTACCTACAACAAAGGCAACATGCGCTGGTCAGTGCAGTTTCTCAATTGTGCAACATGAAATAGTGTAGGTTTCTAAAAGAGAAAGTGTGTTGGGTCTAAAAAATAGGCTTTTGAGCTGATTAACCCAGAATATTTGGACGTTTTGGAGAGATAATGCTTAAGGCTTTGCAAAAGGATGATTGTAAGGTGTCAAGGATGTTGATTGATCTGGTTTCTAGGCCACTTGATCACCAGATGTGACAAAATGACCTGTAACACACCATCCCTCTTACTTTCATGCATTCTTTATAGAAATATAGTATATTTACAATTAATACAAGGTACCATTAAAATGGTGATATAGATTATATGAAAAGGGCTATATTTGGCATATTATTGTGCGAGGCATGAGGAATTGCATAGTCTTGTGTATACGAAGTACCATTTGATAGATGTACAACACGGGCGTGGTTACCTTCCAATGTGAAGTTGGGAATATGGAAAGATTTCCTTTACATTATTTGTGTTCCTTAATCAACAACAAATTCTTAATAGTCAAGTTGAAAGATACACAAATTCAAAGATTATCACTACTTCGAATGTCACCTCCACAGACAAATGTCCTCCACACATTGTTGGGAACAAAATCATTGAGTGATGAGAAGACCACATCAAATGTGAAAATAATTGATCAAAGAAGTTTATAATAATAAGGGTGCAAGCTTGTGATGGATTGGCCAGTCCATAAGAGAGGCAAGATTTAGGCAACAAGAATTTGAGAGTTTTAACTAGCCCAATAAGAGAGATAACATTTAGATATGAAGTGTTTGAGAGTTCTAGCTAACACTTCTATAGGGAAATTCTCATTCATTAGTTTTTCACGAAGGTATGAAAAAATTAATTTAAAAATGGTCCATAGGTCCTAGAGGTTGAAACTGGGCTTTGATACCAAGTGTAGGGACCTTCCCTATGACAACCATTTTTTTATTATTATTTAAATTTACAATTCAGAGTAGAAGTCAAATTACCAGGTACAAGGAGAAATTCATATTTAAGTTGTGATATTATAATAATAAGTAAACAAACATTTTGTTCAACTAGAAATTTGTTAGCCACGTCCATTATGAAGTCACACACTACTTAAATTTACATCAATATTGAAAACACATAAATTTGAGGTACATACATCAATAGTCATAAATTTCAATTCAATCATCATGACATTCACATTTACATTCCGGTCATTATAAATACATCATTAATCATATAACAGAAACTATGGATACACAATATATCATTCGCCCTAGAGTAGAGTTTCGGTTCTATAACTTCTTGTTTCTTTCCCTCCCTTGTTGTCATCCACATCCACATGTGAATGTTGATGTGTATCAGTTGAATGTTAGGGACTCACTAGTTGACATCCCATCCTTCTCCTTGGGCACTCTTCTTCCCCGCGGACCCCCGAGCTACAATGGGGTTGTACAATAGAGTAAGAATTCTAGTTGATGGAGGTGAGAACTCTTGGCTTAAGAGTCACCTCTTTAAATACCTCTACCTCACCAAACTCACTATAACTTGTAGTCACTTGCAATAGCATTTTCTTATCCATCTAAAAATAGGGCAAAAGGTCCCCTCTCCCATAACTTTCCCCTTATTCTATAGGAGGCTTAATATGTGACACTTGGCACTTCATGCATAAATAATTATTTGTATTTATCCAAAAGTTTGATTATTCACCCACCCATGTGTCGCCCTCTCACAAAGGCTCTCCAAAATTATTTACTTTAATTTTCTTTCAAAAATAATATTTTCTCTCACCCCAACATGACTCCTTATTTCTTCTCTTAATTGTGTCTTGAACTCCCTTTTCTACTCCTTAATTTGTGTTCATTACTAAATTCAACTGATAGGTCTCAGATTTGGCCCCCCAACTACATCCTAGTTTAACTCAATTTGACTCTTAGATGGAAATCCTTGTGTTGGCTCTTGCCACATGGAGGTTCTCTAAATTTTCTCTAATTTAATTTATTGATATTTATTTTCATTCTCCACCCTCTTTTCTTAATGAGTCTAGAATATTCTATGATTAATGTTCCTACTAACTTTATGCATATTTTCCCACTTTTATTATTAAAACATTATGTACTTTGGAGTTACTCTATATGAAAAATTTCCAAGGTGGGAAGGGTGGAGTTCTTAATTGGTATAATCTCTTATTTCTTCATATTCTCCCTTTACCCCAAGGTTTATTCTTGTTTTAGATAACTCAGTTTTAAAACCTTATTTACCACATTTATGTGAATTAGTATGATTATCATGTCTTAATTATTTTTTAGTAGTTTCTTCTTGATGCCAAGGGTGCCAAGTCAGTCGTGCCCTTCAATAAATTCCCTTCGAAGTTCCAAGGGTTCCACGCTAATTAGTTTCTTCTTGATTCTAAGGGTTCCAACTTTGTAATTCCCTTCAAAAAATTCCCTTGAAGTTCCGAGGGTGACATGTTTCTTTCCATTCAAGCATCATATGACTACGATGGAGAAAACTAGGTGTGACGATGGAGACAGATGTCCTCTCCTTTATCACCTGTTATATTTAGACTAATGTTGTTTTGGATCAAGGAATCCACCTTGATGCATGCCCCCTAGTAAAATCCTCGTGAGTGGCCCAATATGGGGTCTTCCCCCAATACATCCTGATCCTCAAGGAGAAGGCAACCCAACATCTTCTATCCCAAGTCATGGCTGGAGTGCTAGCAGGTGAAATCAAGGACGTTGTCCCACCATTCCCATGAATTTACATCTATCTGTATAGCCCCATCACCCATGTGTGATTCGGTCGTCCAAACAACTAACATGTGTTTGTAGCCACTATCATGTCATTAGAATTCACAACAAGATTTTTAAATTGAAGTTTAAAAATTTCTTGACACAAAGTATGTAATTCAAACTAAACCAGAGGTTGTCAACTCATCATATGCAAGTGCATCTAGGTGGTATCCTACCACACTCAATGATCATCAGTAATATTTGATTCATAATATTAGTCACCAATATAATTTTGTATGCTAAATCATCATCATGACATAATCATCACATCTTTATAACTATGAGCAAGAACTAATGTAAACAAACACATAATGAATCCATCATATGATTAGACATAGTCATAAAACACATCCATCACAATTATTATCATCATAACATCAAACTGGAAAAATAATTATTATCACATCCACTCATAGTAAGAGTCAAATATCTGGATCCTCAACCTAAGGTCCTCAAAGAATAATGTATCAAGGATAATGTCATATCAGGGTCAGACAACTAGAGTGGGCACTACAATAATGATATTCATGCATTCTAAAAGTTGTTTTGGGATGCCTCTTGCCTCATTCTGATTTTATGATACCCAAAATAGAGATCCAACTTAGTCAGGAAAATTTATCTATGTGATTCATCTAATTATTCATGAACGATAGGAATAGGAAACTTGTCTTTGATTGTCATTTTGTTGAGTTGTTTGTATTGTGGACACATATGCCATGAATAACATTTTTTATAACCATCATTAGTGGTGAAGACAAAGTACTTTTTCCATGTTGATTGATGCTAATCTCTATGATTTCTTGATCCATACACTCAAGCTCACACTTTTGTGCATATGGATACCTATAAGGCATAATGTTAGACGGTACACTTCCATGTTTCAAATGAATAACATGGTCATGATCTTGAGCAACTAGAAGACCCTTAAGTATCTATATAAATACCTTGGAATGATTGTTGATAACCTTTTGTGGATCTATTGGAGGAAAGAATATAGATGTTTGAACATATAATGAACACAATTGTGCAATTACACCTTGGTTCTCCTTATGTTCATGATTTCCTTAGATCTCCATATCTCCTTATGTCCATGGCCCTTCATAAACCCTAACTTCCATAGGGTTATCTATGAAATCATAGCAAACCAAAGTTTGACAATATCAGGTGTTCCTAAATATATATTCTCAATATTCTCAAAATTTCACAGTATAAAGATTTCTAGAAAATAAATTATAGCGAAAATTCCATGATCGTTGGTTTGAAACTAATTTTAGGATCATTCACAAACCCTAATTTCCATAGGGTATATCTCTGAAATTAAAACAAACCATAATATAAAAAAATTATCAGATGTACCTTAAGGTGTCTTATCAGTCTTCTCCAAATTTCACTATCTGAAATGACCTAGAAACAAATTACAAAAAAAATATGAGATGACTCATTTGAAAAAAAATTCAAAACTAATCATAAACCCTAATTTCCATAATGTATATCTATGAAATCATAGTGAAACAAGATCTAAATTTTTAACCATATGTTCCCCAGTCATTTATAAATATGCTCAAAATTTCACCATCTAAAACATCTAAGAAAAATTTTATAGTGAAAATACCACAATGACCTATCTAAAACAGCAAACCCTAAATTTGTATGCTCTAATACCAAGTGTTACAAACCTTATGCCTTAAAAATTATAAGAAATCAATAATTACAGTCCACTTCAAGGGAGGAACCTCCTTTTACAATGAATATAATGTATGAGACAATGTTTGATGATCTTAATATTGTCCCTCCTTAGTGTATATATATAGGAGACAAAGGGTACAATTATAATAAAATGGGACCATGAAAGGTTCTAGCCTACATAAAAATATAACAATATAAATGTAATCATTCAATATATATGGCTTAATAAAGGGTTTTAGGGTTGACATGGGGCTTATGTATGGTTTAACAATCAATGTACCAATATGTACTTCAAATTATCAAGATTCATTTTTATCTTGAAGTATAATTTATTATTTGAATTAATATGTCCCAAGTTTCCTTTTCATAAATGGGTTTCAGTAAGTTCTTTATGTTGAGAAATCTAAAGGGTTGCAATTATGATTATTTCTCTTAAAATTGATAATTGTTTGTGATGTAATTTTAATTTTGTTACTTATTAAATTCTTCTCTTATTATTATGTCTTCTTATCATAAAAAAACTACCAAAACAAGAATATCAATAATACATAAGAACATGGGGATATAGGTTGCAAGACATGGCCAAAACCTCTACACTTGAGAGGGAAACCCGCAAATCTCTTATATTCTTATAGATTCTTCAAATAACAAATTCCAAGACCTATAGACCAAGACAAATACCCTTCTAAGACAAAGTATTACCTTCTTTATGATGTGCTTCCTTTGTCCAAGTCAAACCCAGTCAAATCTCTTCCATCTACACAACTTCGACCCCCAGCTACAGAATTGCGGCCTCTCCTGCAAGTCTAAAATTTTCAGCCCCTGCAGTAGTTGCTACCTCCACACGTGTGAGAAAATCTAGGGCTTCAAAAACTTCCCTTGACATTCGCTTGAGTTTCTCCTTCTTCTAGGGATTGAGGATGACCTAATAGACCTTCCTTCTTCAATTTCTCCAAGTTTGATCTTGCAACAGTAAAACCCTAGCATCCTTCCTTTGCACGTGTGAAATGAGAGAGAGAAATAACCCAAACACTTGTCCTTCATCCTTATTCCTTCTTCACTAGCCTTCTTCTTCTTCTCATTCGCTTGAATAATTAGAGAATGAATGATGTCCATAGGAGGTCAAGTTCCCTCCTATATATAGGCTTCCAAGGTGGACAAAATTCCCTGATTGAGGTTGACTTCTTAGTTGTCAGACTGACTTGGTTTTGGAGGGTATTTTAACATTTTTAAATACAAAAATAATTATTTTTACAGGTTACAATGTGCCTGATGGGATCTTCTCCATATGACAATGACTCTTTTGACTTCTTGACCCTAGGAAAAACCCTAGAAGCACTCAATGGGTTCTTGATCTCTAAATAAAAGACCTTGAGCATGAAACCCATGCTACAAAAATAAAAATAAAAATTTTTCTTTCATTTTACACTATACAATAATCAAAAGTAATTTTCATATTTATGAAGACCAAACCTAGTTACACATTTTTCCCTCGGAGACATTCATAAATGGTACATGGACATTCTCAAACTGAAGAGATCTCATAAGAAGAGTCAGATTGGTAAGTCATCTCTTTGCTTCATACCAACCAGCATTGTCACATGACAAGGAAATGACTAACAAATCTATCTCTCAACAAGATCAGAGAACAATGTTGGTGAGACCAATGACTAATAAACACCATCATCATTGTCTCTCAAGGCACATACCCCACCTAGGTGTTCAGAGGGTATTTCCTTTTAGGACAATTCCTATCTTGGAGTTAACACACCCTCATGGAATTTCCTCTTCGACTACTCTTATCTTAGATACCCTACCTCATCCTCAAAGAGTATTGGAAGCCATATGCTTACCCAATCCTCCATTCTTTATTCATGAAGTGAAGACAGGAATGATGTTTCTATCTCTCCCTCTCAACTAGGGAGGATATATAAACCAGTCCAAGCTTGTCTCTCAAATACACAAGCTTCTTGTTAGGAAGAGATTTTATCCATATGTCAGCTACCTGTTCATTAGTGGAGATATACTTTAGCTGCAACACTCCATCTTGCACTAGCTTTCAAATGTAGTGATACTTGTTATTTATATGCTTTATTTTTCCATGAAGCATTGGGTCTTCAGACAACAACTTCTTCTCTGCTTACTTCATAGGCTGCAATATATTTAGCCTCAACACTACTCAAAGAAATTGATTCTTGCTTTCTACTCATCCATAATATCATGGAGGATCCCAAACTAAAGCATCCTCCAGTAGTGCTTCTCCCATTCATATCACTACCTCCCCAGTCAGAATCTGTATATCCAATCATGTGGATATCATTCATCTTATCATACTTCAGGCGATAGTGGATTGTTCTTTGCGGATATCTCAGTATATGCTTGGATCATATCCAATGATCATGCTTTGGATCTACCTGGAACTGACTAAGAACATTCACTACAAAACAAATGTCTAGTTGAGTATCTACCAAACATATCAGAGATCCAATCAATTGTCTATACCTTGATGGATTGACCAAGCATGATTTAGAACTTCTTAGCCTTTTCAATTTTGTGGTCATAGGGGTTGTCATAGTTTTGCAATCCATCATTTCAAACCTTTTCAACATCTCAATCACATACTTTTCTTGACCTAGATAAATCTCATCAGGTCCTTTCCAAAATTCCAACCTCACATAATAGTCCATTGGCCCTAGATCCTTCATATCAAATTTTGTTTTCAGTTGCTTCTTGCACTCTTGAATACGACATTCTACACCTATCATGAGAATATCATCTACATATAGAAAAATGATTACAAGTTCATCCTTCACAACCTTAACATAGAGATTCGGATCCGTAGAACTCTTCGAGAAGCCCAATATTTGTAGGTATATATGCATTCTTACATACCACACCCTTGGTGCTTTCTTAAGGTCATATAATTCCTTATTCACCCTACAGACATAAGTCTCTCTATTTTTTACTTCAAATCCAAAGGGTTGTTCTATCTATACGTATTCATCAATAGCTTCATTCAAGAATTTTGTCTTGACATCCATTTGATGGATGTTCTATCCCATCGATGTTTCCAAAGAGACCAACAACATATAGTTTTATAACTTGGTGTAGGTGCAAATATATCTTCATAATTCACGCCTTTCTATTTAGAGAAGCCCTAGCCACAAACCTTACTTTATATTTATCAATACTTCCATCTGCTGCATGTTTAATCATGTAGAGTCACTTGGAAGTTATCACAAATTTATCTTCAGGCCTAGGTACGATCTCCCAAACTCCATTTTTCATTATTGATTGATACTCTTTGTTATCACCAAAAAATTGATCATCTAGCCTAATTTACTAGATGGATCGAAGTACACCATGTAAAGCCAATTTTACCATAGTAAAATTGCTTTCACTGTGAGAAATTACCTAATAAACCACCTTAATTAAGTAATTTATAGTTAAACCCATGAAGAATAATTAAATAAATCACTATTTATTTGATTTTCTTCTAGGAATAATTAATTAAACCATTGTTTTATTATTATTCCTTGTTAAATTTGACCCAGTCATGAAAAGTAAATAGATAAATCATTATTTTTCTTATTTTTCTCTAAGAATAACTAATTAATCATTAATTAATTACTATTCTTTGTTAAGTTTGACTAAATCCCTTAGGAATAATTAAATAAATCATTATTTGTTTATTATTCCTTAACTAATTCCTTGAGATAATAAATAAATCATTGATTTATTTATTATTTCTAAATAGAAATTTAAATACTTTTTGTCTCCTAAACAAATATAATAAAATATTCCAAGTGGTAATTCCAAGAATGGGATCAATAATATTTTATTATTGCTCATTATTCGAGGATAACTCAATATTTTGTTATAAATAGGAGGGTTTTCCATTCATTATTCACTTTTGATTATTTTCATTGTTGCACTCACTGTTGTAACTCTGATTATTTTCATTGTCGCACACCATATTTTTGTTGGGTTTATGCATTATAGAGGAGAGAGACTCTACAGAAGCTAAAAGCATTTGAGGATTGCCAAGAACCCATCCCATAGAGGGGGACTGGTAACATATATTTGTTCCCTTCACAGGTGTTATAATAAAATCATTCTTTACAAATCTGGTTTCCATTGGATGTTTTGGGGTTATTACTCTTCATTTTATTGTTTAACTATGATTGTAGCATAGATTAGGATTTTGGCAGGTTTTGTTTCTATCAATAGCTGCAGATCTACAATGTTTAGCAGTCATTTCTATTATTGAGATCGTTTGTCATCCATGATCTTAAGTGGGTTCTTTTCATACATCATTGAGAAGAAAACACTCTAACACTCTTCATTCATGGCATCTTTCTATTTTTGATGTTTGACAGCCTCTTCAAAGGTGGATAGTTTTTTTTCTATTAACTTCTTCATATAGGCTTCATGCCCTAAATATCTTTTGGGTTTCTTACTTTCCTAAATGTGCCTTTGGATACTCCATGTCCTTCTACATCTAGAAGAGTATACTTCAACCAATTATGTATCTTTATACTTTCATGGATGATTACAAGTTGCACAGGTTCACTGGGACCTTCATCTTCATGATTTGAGTTATCTTCCTCCATGGTGCATTCTTCTTCAAATATTGGAAGTTCTTCATCATCAAAGTCCATCGGGAGGTCCTTTGATTTATTGAATGCAATACGTTCATCAAATATCACATCTTAGATTACTTATATTTGGTGTCCTTCTTTTATGTAGATCTTATATGCCTTTGAAGTACTACTATAGCCAACAAATATCCCATTCATGCTTGTAGGATCTAACTTCTTTCTCTTGTCCTTCGGAATATGAATATAGACAGGACAGCCAAATATTCGGAGATGGTCCACACTTGGTTTCTTCCCACTGAATGCTTCTTCAGGAGTCATGTTGTCTAGTTATTTGTGAGGACTTCTCTTTTGAACATATACAGTGGTTTTTGTTGCTTCACCCCACAAAAATGTTGGGAAGCATTGATCATGCAACATGGATCTTAAACTTTCTTCAATAGATCAATTTTTTTATTCAACAACTCCATTTTTTTTGGGATTATATGGTACTATAAACTCCCTCTTAATCCCATCCTCCTTATAGAAAGTTGTGACTTCATTTGAAGTGTATTCTCCTCCATTGTCAAATCTTAGTATCGTTATTTTCCTTTCTGTAAGATTCTCTACTTCAGCTTTGAATTCCTGATATTTGTTGAATACTTCATCCTTAGACTTCAGTAAATAGATCCAAATTTTCCTTGAGTGATCATGATCAATGAATCTTACATAATATAGATTACCTCCAAGAGACTTTGTAGACATAGGACCATAGACATCAGAATGAATGAGATCCAGAATTTATTTTGACCTTGAAGCACTGCTTCCAAATGGTCTCTTAACATTTTTACCTAATGCACATCCCTTGCATACTCCTTCATGATCCTCCTTGAGTTCAGGGATTCCATTCACCATTGAATTTAGAGTTGGTAAGATTTTTTAGTGAAGGTGACCAAACCTTATATGCCAAATTTCACATGGACTTACTTCAATGTGAACCAAAGCTTGAGAGAAGGGAGTCAGCAATCTATAGAGTCTTCCTTCATGAATCCCAATGATATTTGGATTTTCGATGTTAGATTTTTTATCCCGCACTACAATATTTCCATATATAAAAGAAAATTTATCTCCCTTATCTTCTAAACATGAAATAGAAAGTAGATTATTTTGCAAACCTGGAACAAATAGGATATTGTTGAGATTAATATTTCCTCCATCTGTTGATCCAATTCCTCTTACAAGATAGCTCTTCTTGTCACCAATATCAATGGAGTAGGAATATTTTCCTATTGATAAGGTATTTAGTTGTTTGTGCTCACCTGTCATATGTCTTGATGCTCCGCTATCAATTACCCAAATATTCTCATCTTCAAATGTGACAGTAAGTGTTGAGAATAGCCCTTTGTGCTTGATCTCTAAATAAAAGACATTGAGCATGAAACCCATGCTACAAAAATAACAATAATATTTTTTCATTCATTTTACACTATACAAGAATCAAAATTACATTTCATATTTATGAAGACTGAACCTAGTTACACATTTTTCAACGTTTTCCTTTAAGATATGTGCTTTCAAAGATAAGGATCTTTCCTTCTTGCATTAAAATTGCACCAATGCAATGCTTTTAGGAATCACACTCCATCCATCAAGTTAGTTGATGGGCCAAAATAACAAGAATCCTGAACTTGTCAGCTTGTGACTTTAGATTGTCAACCCAAGAATGTGCTTTTTTGATAAGGTATTGTGCACACTATGTGCAAATTACATAAAGAAATCTACCTACTTTAGAAAGGATATGTGTTATCTCTATGAATGCAAGGAATACTTAATAACAAGAATGATAAAATGTAAAGAGAATAAATCAAATGGAAGATGAAACAACATGCCACAAAATGACTAGATTGAAAGAGCTACAAAATAGAGTTGAGAACACATAGTGATAAAGGTACTAATCTTACGAAACATGCTCAAAAGCCTAAATAAATTGCAAAAAACCAAAGTAAATCTAACTAAATTTTGTGTTGTGAGACTAAAAGGAAATCACTTCAAAACATAATTATCTGTACTCAAGTTGACCTACTAATACAAAATAGATTCAACAATACCTCGTCATCAATGACAAAAGGATTAAGCTTACTTGAAATGACATTATGGAAATTACCATAGGAAATTAAGATTAGTTGCAAGAGACGCTGCATAATAGAAAATAGTGATAAGATGAGTTAAAGATAACTAAAGGAATGAAATACAATAACATAAGAAGGTTACTTGTTTTGTCTTGAGTAGGCCCTACCTAAGGCTTCTACAATGAATGTATATAAAATACCAAGAGAAAGAAATTTTAAAATAAAATTTCTTCATTAAGATATCAATCCATAACAACAATTCGTCCTCCATAAGCCTGATTTAACTAGCTAATAATAAAATTCTCAATTCTAAAAGTAGAAATACTTATTAGGATATTTAGACACTTGAGAGTTATTACGTTCAACTTGGTTTAATGTCTCTACTAGTTAAAAGTGTGTTTATTAGTGTATTTCTTTAGTTTGCATTAGTTTCATTGCAATCTAACAATCATGATATGTTCTAGACATAAAGTGATCAGACAACTCATATTATCCTCTATAATGATGCCTATTAATACATAAATTAACACCCAATTGGTCCATGATCTATATTTAAATAGCATGGAGGGTCATGGTTGATGATCAATTGTGAGAACTCTCTTATGTAAAATATATTCTTTTGCACTAATAAAATTGTCTCAAGTGGCCACATTGGTTGGGGTCATGAACTGTTTCCCTCTTGGAGGATTTTAACCACGTAAAAATAGTGGCATTGTGATCTTTGATATGGTTGTGTGAGTGGTTACTAAAGGTGTTCATCCTATATATAAAACCCTATTTACCTAAAAATGGTATCAAAGCTTGTTTGAAGAACTACTTTCATTGGTGATCAAGATTATAAGCTCACATTGCCACTTTTTTTAGATCTTCTATTTCTATATTGTTTTTGGCCTAAAAAAACTTTTCTATTGCATCTAGAACATTGTTTCTAGATAAGAACACCTTTCGTTTCATCCAAAAAGGTTTTTCCTTGCCGAAGATACAACATTTTTCTTTATATCCAAAGGTATATGATCTGAATATGCCTTTTTTTTATAGAGTTCATATTTTAGTTTTCTGTTTATATTCCTAGTTTGCTACTATTTCTAGTCTATGTATTCTCTTTGCCCTACACTTTGTGCGATCTCAATAAATCATAAATAGAGTGAAAATTGTTTTCTCGACTATGTATGCTCTTTGTAATGTGCTTTATGCAATCTTGATAAATCATAAACAACAAGAAAATTTGAATTTCCCGAGAAATTTAACTAAGATCTAACCCCATTGTTGTTGAGTTTTGGAAAATTTTTGATTTGTTGTTTGGTTTGGGATGAGCACATCTTTTTTGGTAAGCATGCAATTTGAGGCAAAGCTCCAACAAGAACACCAAAAACCCTTACTCTCCTTCACTACTATTGTCATGTTTTTTGCACTAGCTCACTTGGTTAAAAAGTTACTTTAGTAAGAGGTCTTGAGTTCAATTTTTTTGAAGTTACTTTTTGAAAAAAATCATGCAAACTTAAGTTATTTCATAACTTTCTTGTAAGTGTATTTCACTTATCATATAAAATTGAATCACTATAAATGACTTTAATCTTTTTTAAGTTAGTTTTTATTTTTATTTTTTTAGATGTACCTTTCATTTATAAAGTAACTTCATTGTAAAAGTCATTTTCACCTGTTTTATAAAAGTGGGTCACTTCATAAAGTAATTTATTTATAAAATCTAGCTTATAGGCAAAGCTAGTGAGTAATTTTATTTTTTTATTAACATTCATAAACATGTGGACCAACTTCTACCTACCATGTGGCTCTTTGCTATCATTATCATTTTTTAAAAGGGGGATAGCTTTCACACCCAATGTCCATTTTCAGTGCCGCTTTTTTTTAACATAATTTTTTTCGAGAGCTTTACATCCACTTCTCATGGAAATATCAGATGGAGAATGTAGTAAGAAGTAAATGATTGTATATAATTACCTTGGGACAATAAATTCCTCCCATTGATGTCGATAAGAAAGCCAAATGGGGAAAATAGGATTAAAGAGGCACATGGATTAGGAATTTCCATTCTCCTTATTTTCTATTTCATATTCAAGGAATCAATTATTTGAATACAACCTGGGAAAAGTTGAAACAAATATCTGGTGATCATAATAATAATATATCTCACTAACTTGAAAACCATATCATGAATTTAAGTCTTAATGATTCCTCTTTCATTGAATATTATTTATCTAAGTTTAAAACATTTTCTTTTAGACTATCAAGTTGACCTAAGGGATGACTATTGCATATATATTATTATTTCCAAGCTTGGCTCTACATATTTTGTTTTGTCTCTACATTTTATGTCACTAGAGAATCTCTAGGGGGCGCCTATCAAAAACTTCTCTTGATTCCTTTGTGATTCTCTAATTAGTGAACAAGACCATCTCTTACATATTAGAGTGATTAGCACCACAGGTACATTTAACAATGCCCTAGTGGCCCAATAGAAATATAAAACCAAGCATCCAAAGAAGCAACATCCTCGCTCATCCAATCTCTAATCCTAACAATGATAAAGGACCAAAAGAAAACAGTTAGAATATTGATAGAAATTTCCACTATTGTGGGAAAGATGGCCATGTAGAGTCCAAATGTTTTAAAAATATGGAGGCCTTGGAAGAAGCACAACACCAGTCTTTATTCTTCTTCTAACGCTTATTCTCATGGGCATTCACTTTCTACTTTTGGTTTCTTCTTCAATGTAACCTCTACTTATTCTTCTAATGGGTGGCTTATTGATTTTGGAGCATATTAACATATGGCCAAGGATAAATCCATTTTTTTTCTCTTAATGATTGTAATACCAAAAAAATATTTGTTAGTGATGATATATCTCTTAGTGTTGTAGGGTTTAGAAAAGTTCAAGTAGATAACAGCCATTTCAATGATGTATTGTGTGTTCCAAGTATTTCGTGAAACCTTGTATCAATATATTAGATCGCTCATTCATGTGAAGGTGAATTAGTAGATTTTTCACCTACAAAGTTGTAATTAAGTATTTAAAAAACTAAAGCATGTCCTTGTCACCAGAGTAGTTGATGAAATTACCTTATTCTACAAGTTTGACAACTTTGGGTCATCATGTTTTCCCTCAATTTTTATTTCTCATGGTGATAACTTAAGAAAACTTTGGCATGAGCGATTTGGTCATCTAAACTATCATTCACTACAAGAAATATGTAATCAAAATATGGTGATCGTTTTTCCTCTTGTGTGTTATAGATATGGTGTTTTTTTTTCTTGATAAACATCATGAGGATGGTTCTTGGCATGCATCATCCCCTTTGCATCTTGTTCATAGTGATTTATGTGGTCCACTTTCTTCTCCTTCCTTCTCTAGTTTCAAGTGATTCTTAACTTTCATTGGTGACTTCTCCAAATGCACTTGGATTTATTTCCTAAAACTTAGGAGAATTTTTTTTTACTTGTCCTTAGCATACAAGGCCCTTGTAGCAAAACAATTTGGACATCAACAACAAAGGTTAAGAATAGATAATAGAGGTGAATATGTCAAAAATAAATTCACAACTTATTGCATTGTATAAGGAATTCAAATGCAAAATACGATTCCATATACACCACAACAAAATGGTGTTGTTGAAAGAAAGAAGTGTACATTAAAGGAAATGGCTAATTGTATGATTCAATCTAAGGGATTAAGTCTTCATTATTGGGTGGAAGCAATAAATTGTGAAAATTACATAGTAAATCGCACTACCACAAAATATTTAACCAATATACCACCAATAGAAGAACGGACTAAAATTAATCTATATGTAAGCCACTTTTGTATCTTTGGTAATGTAGCATGGGCTCACATTCCTAATGAAAAAAGGAGAGCTTTATAGCCTAAGAGTAAGAAGTGTATTTTTGTTGTCTATTCTAAAGGTGTAAAAGTTTATATATTTCTTCATCCTCACTCAAATGAAATAATCATTATAAGATATGTTAAATTTGATGAAAATATCTTGGCTAGAGAGCCTAATTCGACGGTTGTGCCCTCTTCGACCTACAAGCCATCTTTGGCATTTTTTCCACCTTCTCTTCCTATTTTGGTTTCTTCTTTAAATGATGACAATAAGGATGAAAATCCAACTGTAAATTCTCACATTCCCCCATATGTTTCCATTGAACGTGACCCTGCACCAGCACCACAACTTCCTAAATGGGTCCATTCAACACATAAAGCAACTGATGACTATACCAATGGTCCTACATATCAATTTCATACTTGTTCACAGCTCGAGAGAGGCTCTTCTCTTTTGGCTTTAGTTTTAGAGACTCGTGATCTGGAAACATTTGCAAAAGCTTCAAGTCATCCATATTGGGAAGCAACAATGAATTAAAAATAGCATTCCTCAATGGAAAACAATACTTGGGAACTTGTACCTCCTCCAAAAGGAACAAAACTTATCATATGTAAATCAATATTATAGAAATAAGTATGTGTTATATGGAAGTGTTTAAAGACATAAATCTTATTAGTTTCTAAAGGATTCTCTCAAGTTGAAGTAATGGACTACAATAAAGCCTTTACACCTATCACTAAAATGAATTCCATCTGCCTTTTTCTATCCCTTGTTGCCTCACATGGATGGGACGTCCATTTGATGGATGTTAAGTCTTCCTTCTTGCATGGGGATATACAAGAAAAAATCACATGGAACAACGTCCTAACTATGTCTAGAGTGACTCCAACCTTTAGAAATCTCTCTATGGTCTTAAACGAGCTCCTCGAGCTTCGTATGCAAAAATAGGTAGCTTTCTACTTGACACTGGATTTTCTAGATGTCATTCTAACCCCAATGTCTACACCAATAAAGTAGGAATTCATATCATAATCTTTTTTCTTTATGTTTATGACCTTATCCTTACTAGTAGTGACCCTAAAATTTTAACCCATATGAAGTCAAGCCTTAAGAAGAAGCTTGAAATGACAGACTTAAGATATTTGCATTATTTCCTTGGCCTCCAAGTATTGAAAAACAAGGAAGGAATTTGTGTTTCCCAATATAATTATGAATGTGAATATATTCATTGTTTTCACATGGAAGATTGTAAAATATCCTCTTATTCCTTTCAGTTTGGAGTCAAGCTTACTACCACCTGCACTACAGCTAAAGTTCAAGATGTCACTTTCACCGTCAATTAGTTGGCAGCCTTTACGATATTTGACTCATACATGTCCTGATATTTCCTTTTTTGTTGGTCATGTTGCCCAGTATATGAAAACACCATATAGAATTCATTGCAAAGCAGAAAAAGGATACTTTGATATATTCGGGGTATAGTTTAGTTTAGTATTATAATGATGGAAACTTAATTAAACTGAGAAGGGGTGGGAGGGTGTTGAATCAGTTTAGTACATTCATGGACATTAAATTATGATTATTTTTTAATGGTTAACCGAATTATTAAATGAGTGACAAACACTTTATGAACAACATATTTAATATATAACCAACATTTAACATGTAAATCACAACATAAAAACTCTCATAACAGCATGAAATCAGCACATGTGAACACCATATATAAGAGGAAACCCATAAATGGAGAAAACTAAAAAAAAATTATTGTTCTGGTGCAAAGGAAAGCTCCTACTCCCTTATTACATCTGATTTTTTGTAGGCTCCAACCTATAAGAGGTTGCTACCTTAATTTCTTCTACAAGCTTCTGTTGGAAATAATACTGAGAGGGGGGGTGAATCAGTATTATCAAGTCAATTATTTCCTTTTTCAAATCCAGATCATATACGCTACTTCAGTTAGTGAAAACCGCGTATATACGCAACTACGTATAAGGAAACCCGTGTATACCATGCAAACTTATAATTTACTTTATCTTACAGATGTTGATCATTAATATGTGTATCATAATCAAATAAACAGTAACCAGAAACAGTGAAACAGAGCAGAAGACAATCACACACAAGAACACAAGATATAAGGTGGAAACCCAATGTGGGTGAAAACCACCTGCTGCAATTCGTCTCTATCTTCTTTTTAATTAGAAACTTCTTTTTACAATGATTCTGTACTGGTGCAGTCCTTTACCAGTACGCAGGCTGCAACCTGCAGAGAGCTACAACCCTCTCTCGTTCTCTAGCTTTTCCTGGAAGGGAGCTACAACCCCCTTAGCTCTTGCACTAGCCAAGATACTAGTACGTAGGTGTTGGCCTACAGAAGGCTACAACCTTCTCTTTCTTCCAGGGACCACGTTTCACAAATTTTCAAACTGGATCCATGAACATCAATCAATCATCAAGAATTTCTACATCAAACAATCTCCTTTTCACCAATTAGAACTGAATCAAGTAGACACTTCTCTGACAGTTGTACCCAAAACACAGTAACAATAACCACACACCAAATTCTAAACCCAGAACACTGCAGCAATAAACAGAAGCAGCTAGAACACAACTCAAGAGATGTACGCTACTTCAATAACTAGAAACCTGCGTGCATACACTTCTGTGTTTGAACCAACCTGCGTATACATTGTTTTTACTCACAGAACCGGCGTGTATACGCGCCTTCGCCTCACTGAACCTGCGTACAGATCTATAAAGGATAATTCACTCTTTCAAATATTCAGACATTAATTAACCCAGATTACCAGATTTATAGATCAAGCATGCACCACATATAACGGATCAAAATTAAACAAAGATACTTTTATTCAAGCCTTAAGATTATGACCCATCAATAGAACTTATCCTTTTCTTTGCGCTCAGGCTCCTCCTTCATTCAGATCCAGATCTGCACCATAACCCAATCACCAATATTCCAGATCTATCACTTTATCAGATATTCAATAATTCAGATAATCCTTTGCCAAATTATCTCCTTCCTCTTTTATAGTCTTAGGCCTTTCACAATACCACGGTCCAAAACCATAATAAAACAATACTATGGACCCAATACTTGGGATCAACACTTCTGACGAGATACCATGGCCCAAAACCATAGGTTCAATTACCAAGGACTAAATACCACGAACCAAAAGTAAGTTCTCCAACATGTACGCGCTTTTCCTTGCGTGAAAGTGTGTGTATACGCATACGCGCTTTTGTAACGTATAACACACGTGTATACGCGTCTTCGTCTAGGTGAACCTGCGTATATATCTTTTCCTTCATTCTGAAAGCCTGAACTGAGATCTGTCACCAGAGTGAGTTGCCATCAAGGACAACACCTGTGCCATAGTTCCAAACTTGTGTCATAATGCCAACAGCTTCAACTTGCAAGGAAGCTCCAACTCCCATCAATTTTCTACAAGCTACAACCCATAGGAGGCTCATACCTCAACAGGCTCCAACCTATTATTTATCAAGCTACAACTTGAAAGGAGACTACAGTCCCCTCATATAAACAATAAACAACATGTTGGTTTACCTGGTCTACAACTTTCCGTACCTCCATCTTTGTCTCTACTTCTTCTTCTCCTCAAATATGTTTCACACCAGCTTTATATATGTTCCAAGTAACTAATGAACAACCCTCAAATCAGATCTCACATTCTCTAACTCTATAATTATTTTAGCCTTCCAACCTCATATTTTTATTTAAAAACTTTAATGGTTGTTAGTATTCCATACATGAGTCTAAAATAACAAGTCTTGTCTCTTTGCATTCCAAAGGTGTCTCTTCAAGTCCAAAACATTTTCAACTCTTTGGATATTAAAAACACATAAAATGAATTCCAACATATTTAAAATAACATGAATTAATATTATTCATGCCAATAAAATGAATTTCAACCAATTTAAATAACATTCATTCTCTTGCATTACAACACCTTTGTTCTGGTCACAACGCCTCAACAAAAATCGCCAAGCATCTCCAAGGCCATGCCTTTTTAGCAAAAATTGGCATGCCTCTATATTTGAACTTATTTTCATCACCTTTGTCTTAGAATACCACATGATTATTCTACAGGATAGCACAGTACTGTCAACATCAATCTACCTCAACGACATATTTCCTTTGCCATTTCCTTTTCCTTGCAACATGTCATTTCCTTGCATCACAAAAATCTCTACAACATACTACATCTCACAGAACCATAATTCATCAAACCATACCAAACATTAACAGCATACATCAATCAACCCATTCATCAACAACACCTACAATTCACAATCAACCTTGCAACACAATGTACACATTAGCCTTCAAATTAACCTTACACATAAAACTAATGCAAGCCTTAAACATAAAAGATTCACTCTCCAATGCCATGTTTATATTCTTTGCTACTTGCTAGCTCAAAAACATAGCCCTCTACAGCATATCACACACTTTTCCTTAGCATCTCTGATGTTGAAATATGTAACTAGGTTTGGTCTTCATAATGACATGTGTAATCATGATTTTATGTATTGAATGTAAAGAGAAAAATAAAATTATTATTTTTATTCTTGAGGCATGGGTTTCATGCTCAAGGTTATTTTATTTATAGGTAAAGCACCCATTGAGTGCTTCTAAGGATTATCTTTGAGTCAACAAGTCATAATAATCATTGTCATGTATGGAAGACCATTTTGGGCATGTTACATATTGTAAACAAAAATTTATTTGAGTCAAAGTTAGAGTGAAAGACCCTCCAAGACCTTGTCAATCATGCAAGAAATAAATCAAACTTCAAGGAGATGACGGCCTACTATAAGAGGACAATTCGGCTTCAAGATAGGGTTGTTCGACCATCATGGAAGGCTATAAATAGAAGCACTCGGCCTCATTCAAATATGATCCAGGAATCACTTGAGAAGTTTGATAAACAATATAAGAAGACTTAAAAGAAATGGAATAAGAGAAGAAGAAGAAAACTAATTTTTTTTTTTTTTTTGGGCTACATCCCTTCACTTGTACAAGATCTATGGCATGACCTTGTTGCAGTAAGACCGAGTTACTTACAAAAGAAGTCAAAATTTCAGTGACAAGAAGTCAATTTTTCTAGCCAAATAATAAGGAATATAGGGTTGTCCAAGGGAAGAAGAAATATAGCAAATATATCCATAATTCTCTCACATGTGCCACCTAGGGTTCTGCAACGGGGGCCAAAAACTACCGGTTGAAATTGTAGTCTAATGTTGCAGGTCCAAAGTTGAGGACGAAGAAGAAATTGCAGCAGCATCAAGGCAAGGTTGACTTGGTTTGACTTGGCAAGAAGAGGAAATGTTGTATTATGTCTTGGAGGAGTCTTGGTCAAGGGTCATAGGTCTTGGAATTTATCATTTGAAGTTCTATAAGAAGAGAAGATTTCTCATGGGTTTTCCTCTCAAGAGGAGGTATTGAACCTGGCTGATAGCCCATATCTTGTGTCCTCTTGTCTCATTGTTCTTTATTATTTTTTTAGTTGTTTGATGATAAGAACACTAATTATAATCAAGTGAAAGAAGAAGTTAATCAAGTTAAGTAAAATACATCACAAGCAATTGTCAAAGTAAGAGAAATCACCGAATATGTTACCCCTAGATTTCTCAACATGGTATCAGAGTTAAGGTGACTAATACAAGAAGAAAAGGAAGCTTGAAGATCATTATTGAATAAGGATACATAAGGGCCAAACACAAGGAAATCATCAATAAGGACTAACCCACTCATTATCTTGAAGGAAGGAACTAAGGAGTATCATAGAATACCTCAAAACCCTAGCTCTTTCAAAGAAGGGTTCTGCACTTGAAGAATTCTTGGGAAACTCACAATCATCATCACAAGGAAAAGAAAACCTTAAGGACCCTACCTCCACTCAAAGAAGGAATACACATTGAAGCATATTGAAGTGTCTACATACAAGGGAAGCAGGAATAAGCATTGTTATCTTCATCATCAAGGAAATCAAAGTGATCTCCCTCTCATTGAAGAAAGGATCACTTTTCAAAGCATACTTGAAGACATCTTCATCAAGAATACATATTCTATTATCAACGTCATCAAGTTGAAGATATCATCATCAAAGGATAATCCTCACTTGATAAGTAAGTATCTTTATATTTATAAAAATGATTTCATTCTGTAATGAAAATAACAGATTGGTTGGGTCATCAAATTTCCTTGCATGGAAGAAGAGGACAGGCTTGATCCTCATAGAAAATTAAGTTATTGGACATGTTAAGGGTTCAATCGTCAAACCAACACAATATGAGGCTCAAGCTCTATTGAAATATATGAAAGGGGAAATAAGGGCTCAAATAATCCTTATAGAATCAATCAAGGATTCCCTAATCCCTTATGTTGATAAGTTAGATAATTTAAAAGAAATCTATGAGAAGTTAGTAGAATTATTCTCTATACGCACTGTAGGAGAATTTATATCTTTGGAAATAGATCTATACAAGATGAAGGTATCAAAGGAAGAAGGCATAGCCTCATATCTTACAAGGGTGTCACAAATACGAGACCAACTACAAGATTTAGGGGAAATAATGTTCGACAAAGAAATGACCACCATTGTGCTCAATTCACTACCTGATGAATGGGGCAAGTTTGTATGAAGTATCTGTAGAAATTTTGAATAATTTAACACATATTCAACAGAGATTATCCCGATCATACAATTATAAGCGGAACATGTATAATACATAATCTCCTCTACGTTGATCATCAATTTACAGAAGCAGAAACATTCACAGGCACACATAGAAGCATCAATCAAACTCATTAACACAGTATGTATCCCGAGGAAAGCATCTCGCTAAAAACCCCACACTATCTGTATATTATATTGATTGAATCATGTAACATTAAAAAGTACAATGCTTATCACAAGCAATCCAGTACCAGCTCCACCTGTTACACACAATACAGCTCATATCTGATCTCAAAATCTATTCCACTGCTTGCCTGCCTCTCCAGCTCAATACCTGCGCAAGAATTGATGAGAATGGCTTACCAAACTCGTATTTGACCTGCAAACAATCACTCACACTGTGTTGGACGTGAGCACAGGCTACAATTCTTGATATTGTCCAATTCATTGGCATACTCAATCCCTCTGATTGTGCAAATCATCATGCACAGCTATAGTCACAACTGATAGCAATCTGATCCTCTAACACCTGTCCCTGCTGAACTGAACATGCACTAACATGCAACTGAGTTAACTGATGTATTCTATAGTTGCATTATGAGTTAATAACTTGTGAATTAATTAATAACTAATTCACCCAACTCATCTCTAGTCTATTGATCAGTTAGACTAAATACAACTAGTTTAACAAGGCTAAACTTAACACAACTCCATCAACTGCACCTCCAGTCCACTAAACTCAACTCACTTGAGTTCTAACTGAAGTCCTGCATGCAAATATTAGTCATACCATAGGTAACCACGTATTTCCCTCTGGGATCTGCATGTACCACATCCATAGCTCATCCTGAAGTGCTCCAAGAGAATAAGATCAAGTTTATAGTCCAAATATTATTATGAGACAATAATATTTGACTTTTCTATTTTTGACAGCCAGTCTAAAAATAGACTTTGATCACTCACACTATGGTCACCCACACTGTGATCACTCATACTGTGATCACCCACACTGTTATCATCCACACTGTGATCATCCACACTGTGATCAAAAATATACCTTGCGTCATAATTTGCCTGCGGGCCCACTTAGTGAAGGCGACTCTTTTCACTAAGCTCCATCATCTTGTTGCATTCTCAACAAGCATTTCTTGTTGCACACTTTTCAATACTCCCTCTCAACAAGAAAGGCTTCCTCTCAAACCCGATCCTGAAACTCTGGAATGTTCTCCATGCAACACATCTGACTGGTCCACTTGCTCTGTCATCAAATTCTTTGACTGCTATTGCCTATGTCGACAGAAGACTCTGCATCTTTGTGCTCTTCAGTATCTGACTGCTCTAGCCTCTGTCACTTTGATCTCTGACTGCATCCGTGCTGCTGCTGGTTCTATCTCCCAGCATTGCATCCGCACTGCACCTCCCAACTGACCTCCCTGTTGGGCTAGAAACATCCTCTGATGTTGAAGCTCTACCTGCTGCTGACAAGTGCTCCCTCTCTGACATTTGCGCTACTGCAACATCTCCATGCATCTCGCACCATTGCACACCTCTCTGTGCCACCTAGCACTGTGCAAAACACTTGTGCCTCTCGCATTGCTACAGCCTGCTAGCTATGCGTTGTCCTGGGATTCCCTGCACTGTCGCTCTCTCTGCCGCTCCATCCGCATCTGTCTCTACCCAATCAGTCAGTTCCTGCTACTACACATCTGGGGCTCCCGTAGCAAGGTCTCATCCAAGAGGTTGGGTACCTCAAGGATCTTGCCCCTCCTCCTTGGGACAATCAATCCACATCACCCCACCTCCTACCTGGAGGTATGGCTGCATGCGATCCCTCAACCCACGTGGCTCGAAGTTTCCCCCTACTGGAGGTCTCTGCATGAGTAGATGTCTCTACTCGATCTCCTCTCAGCTTCCCTTGTTGTGGCTACTCCACAACCTCCTGAAGCTGCTGCACCAATCGTGGCTCATCCACAATCGTCTGAGACTTCTTCTGGCTCTGCATGTTGAGAGGTAATATACGCTCCCTCTCAACCACCAAGTCTTCATCAGTTGCCTCGCTGCTCAAGGCTTTACATGCATCTTGAACCTCAAGAGCATACATGTTCTTGACCCGTGAACCAACCTCATGACAACGAAAGCATCTCACCTTCGACTTGTCAACCTTCTTCCCATCATTGGAAGAACTGTATTCGAAAAGAGAAACCTTCCCCTTCCCCTTCTTCACCTTACTCGTTAAGGCACAGTTCTCCTTAGCATGCATAGATGAAGAACTGTCTCTGGTGCCGTCTGATCTCCTCCTGCATCAAATCCAACCATGGTCGTTCCCAATTTGGCAGTTTCTCCCTTCCATTCACTGAGTCCTGGTAGCTATGCCAACTCTTAGGAAGGTCAAGGAGTGTTAGACTCACCATCCTCATCCGACAGTCACCCCCACACTTCCCAGCTCATCTTGGCATTGGGTGAACTTCGTGAGATACTGGGGCATACTGTCTCCATTCTCACACTGAATGTTCTAAGTTTTGCTCTTGCTTTGGAATTAAATTCGAATTCCACCAGCTCAAAACTCAACCGCTTCCGATCTAGAATTCGTGAGAACAAAGTATTTCTTGTAAAGAGATTGACTGTCTGGGCATTCACCGAATATCTCACCTTCCAAAAGAAGGATGAATCAAGAGGCTACCTGGCCCAATTACAGACTCTTCCTGAAGAAATAAAATGTAAACACTTTCTGAATAATAGATCCGATGATCAATCCTCGCTTGATATCCTGTAAAAATCTCTTCTACAAATCAAGCAGCTCTGATACCATGTAGAAACTTTTTCTACAATTATCTAGCTCCGATACCATGTAGAAATTTTGAATAATTTAACACATATTCAACAGAGATTATCCTAATCATACAATTATAAGCGGAACATGTATAATACATAATCTCCTCTACGTTGATCATCAATTTACAGAAGCAGAAACATTCACAGGCACACATAGAAGCATCAATCAAACTCATTAACACAGTATGTATCTCGGGGAAAGCATCTCGCTAAAAACCCCACACTGTATGTATATTATATTGATTGAATCATGTAACATTACAAAGTACAATGCTTATCACAAGCAATCCAGTACCATCTCCACCTGTTACACACAATACAGCTCAGATCTAATCTCCAAATCTATTCCACTTCTTGCTTGCCTCTCCAGCTCAATACCTGCTCAAGAATTGATGAGAATGGCTTACCAAACTCGTATTTGACCTGCAAATAATCACTCACACTGTGTTGGACGTGAGCACAGGCTACAATTCTTGATATTGGCCAATTCATTGGCATACTCAATCCCTCTGATTGTGCAAATCATCATGCACAGCTATAGTCACAACTGATAGCAATCTGATCCTCTAACACCTGTCCCTGCTGAACTAAACATGCACTAACATGCAACTGAGTTAATTGATGTATTCTATAGTTGCATTATGAGTTAATAACTTGTGAATTAATTAATAACTAATTCACCCAACTCATCTCTAGTCTATTGATCAGTTAGGCTAAATATAACTAGTTTAACAAGGCTAAACTGAACACAACTCCATCAACTGCACCTCCAGTCCACTAAACTCAACTCACTTGAGTTCTAACTGAAGTCCTGCATGCAAATATTAGTCATCCCATAGGTAACCACGTATTTCCCTCTGGGATCTGCATGTACCACATCCGTAGCTCATCCTGAAGTGCTCCAAGAGAATAAGATCAAGTTTATAGTCCAAATATTATTATGAGACAATAATATTTGACTTTTCTATTTTTGACAGCCAGTCTAAAAATAGACTTTGATCACTCACACTGTGATCACTCATACTGTGGTCACCCACACCGTGATCACTCACACTGTGATCACCCACACTGTGATCATCCACACTGTGATCATCCACACTGTGATCAAAAATAGACCTTGCGCCATAATTTGCCTGCGGGCCCACTTAGTGAATGTGACTCTTTTCACTAAGCTCCATCATCTTGTTGCATTCTCAACAAGCATTTCTTGTTGCACACTTTTCAACAGTATCTATGGAAAGAAGGAAGCCACCCCATTCAGTGAGATTTTGTCATTATGTAAGATTGAAGAAATTATGTTGAAACAAAAAAGTGACGTCGGATCAAATGAACAAATTCAAGCATTTGTTGCCATGGCTAGGAGAAAAGGAAAGTTTGGTCCTCAAAAAAAAAAAAAATTGATATGTCAAAGATCCAATGTTATGGCTGTCAGGAATATGGGCATTTCAAAAATCAAGATGGAAAATAAGAACATGAAATAAAGAAATGAAGCCCATATCACCGAAGAAGTGGAAGAAATAAAAAGAAGAAATCGATGAAGAAGGAAGTGAAAGATCTTTACTATGACTGAGATAATCTCCTTAAGATAGCTAGCATGGCAGAAAGCATTGTAAGTATGATACAATGCATCATATTAGAATATGGAACCAGATTAAGAGAATATGATTGAATTATTTTATGTCATCATTATAGGAGCTTAACTAAAGTAGATGTCTACATGGTTGTAGCAGTCAATATGATGGAAAGGAAGTAGCTCATGATATCCTTATTAAAATCATGAAAAGACAACTGAAATAGTAGTATATATGGTTGGAAGAAAGACATCTAGCATGATAGAAAATATCATCATACATCATCATTATTAGAAAGGAGCATTTGCGAGATGAGGATAATCAAGATCCTCCATTAAAATCTACATTAGAAGGGCCACCTTTACTTGGAAGAAGCAAGTGTCTCGTCGATGATCTACATTCTAACTTGTGTGGGATACATTGCTTAGAAGGATGATGATATGGTGACAAAGGAGTGCGTCATGTCAAAATGGTTGAACTACTTTCAAGCAAGGAAAGGAAATTGTCGAAGGAAGTCTAGATGACCAAAAGGAGGTATGTATATATTTGATAGGTTAATTCATTTCATCATATAGTTATAGATAGCATAGGTAAATGCTCTATATCATGAGCATTATCCAAGAAAAATGATTTCTTCCTTTATAAAGATGCATGAAGGCATATACCTTTAACTAGGTCACATATCGATAAGATGAAATCAACATAATATGACCTCATATGGAATATTAGGAGGTTGACAAGATGAAGGAACTATGTATAGAAGTTCCTGGGAAGAAATATGTGGAGAAAGGAAGAATATTTTGTGAAAGATGCTAGTCACTTAAGATAAGATAATTGATCAACATATGATAACTATAATAATTAGTTATGACATATCCATAGAGAAGATATGAATACTTTGATAAAGTTTGTAAAGGAAGGAAACCCTTGACATTGAAAGTCTTCAAGATGTGTTTATGAATGTGCAAGATGTTGTAAGAAGCAGATGTCATGAAGAAGGCCATCATAAAAGGTAACTTTGATTTGATGTTCATTTTTTATTTTTTAACAACATCTAGTTGGGTTGAAACAGGGCTACCGAAAGAGAGTTGTAGATGTCACCTACAACTATTACTCATGGAAATGAATGGAAGATCCTGAAAGAAACATGACTTGGAAGAGGTAGCTATGTGAAGAAAATATAGATGTGGATTGGAATATCACTTTCTGATGCAAAGAAGGATGACATGACTATTGATTCAACACTATGGTTCATCAAAAGGAAAGTAGTGGATGGTCGATGCCCTAAAAGGAAATTTAGAAGATGAAGGTTCCATAATGAAGAGGATGAAGTTCATGACATTGAAAGGAGGAGCCCTACAGCGACTGGGAGTACCATGATCTCCACTAAAGAGCAAATAGCTTCTTTTGGTTACAAGTCCCTAGTTAAGAGGGAGCTTGGACAAGTCCCTGGGTAAGAAGGAGCTTGGGTATATTCCTTTTTAAGGAATGAGTATGTCTTCCCTAGTTGAGAGGGGGAGATAGACACGTCATTCTTGTCTTCATGATGTGAAGAAAGAATAGAGGATTGGGTAAGAATCTGAAATTTATTTTGATACTCTTTGAGGATGTGGTAGGGAATCCAATAGGTTAAAGTAGTCGAAGAGGAAATTCCTTGAGGATGTGTTATTCCAAGATAGGAATTGTCCTAAACAAACATACCTTGTGAGCACCCAGGTAGGTTATGTGCCTTGAGAGACAATGATGACCGTGTCTATCATTCATTGGTCTTGCCAACATTATGCTCTAATCTTGTGGAGAGATAGAGTTGTTAGTCAAGGCCTTGCTATTTGAAAATGTTGGTTAGTATGATGAGATGCTTTCACATACGCTAAGGAAGTATCTTGTGAGATGGTTTACCAATTTGACTCTTATTATGAGAATTCTTCAGTTTTTTAGTGTCCAAGTACCTTGTATACATTATGAATACCTCCCTACTTAAGAGGTAGTGTTGAAATATGTAACTAGGTTTGGTCTTCGCAATGACATATGTAATCATGATTATATGTATTAAATGTAAAGAGAAAAATAAAATTATTATTGTTATTATTGAGG
The DNA here is from genome assembly GCA_031772625.1 of Pinus tabuliformis. NCBI lineage: Eukaryota > Viridiplantae > Streptophyta > Pinopsida > Pinales > Pinaceae > Pinus > Pinus tabuliformis. Next base: position 717,952,604 of record CM062819.1, read on the forward strand.
CATGGGTTTCGATGAGCCTCATCATTGGGTAACTATATGGACCTTCATTCACCTCCTAGATTAGTCAAATCAAATCTTCTCACAACTTATTACATGTTTTGATTATATTTTGTTTAATGAGATGAGTCAAAGTGAGATATTATGCCTAGTGGACTAATGTGCATTAAATGCAAGTTTTTGAGAGAAAATCAGGGAATTTTGGCAAGATTAAAGGCTGAAACTTGAATGGGACAAGGAAGAGAGATTGTAGGAGGTAAATCCTCCTCATTTACTCCTCCCTCATTTGAATATTCCTCCATCAATCACACTAGCTCGAAGTACAAGCAGCCAAGTCATGAAGATCAAAACACAACCGAGCAAGTGATAGTCAAAAAGTTAGTTCATCTCGGGTTTGGGAGCCGAGCCTCCCTAGATTTAAGGAAGTCGTTGGAGACTTCAGTTGTATAAATAAAGAGGCCTAGAGCCTCATTAGGATTCGAATTTTTGTTGTAAAACACTAGTTATTTTGGAGCTTCAGACTTGTGGAAGACATTGCTATGTAATTTTCTGTTTTATTAATGAGAATGAGATTTTTCATGATCCAGTGTTGAATTAACTCAGAGGGCTAAAGCTCTTGGTTTAGTGCCCAACCCTAGTAGAAAAGGCTCCTCTTCTTGTATTTGTATGCTTACATTAGTTTCATAGATTAATGGTTAAATTGTCCTTAGAAGTATTTCATTGCAAGTAGTGTAGATTTGATTAGTTTATTTATTAGTTTGCTTCCATTTGTGTTTTGCTTCAGCAGTAGGTTAGAAGGGATAAAAGGAACACCAAAAAGTTGTCAATAGGTGTCTTAGCCTCACCTCCTCCTTCAGGGATCATGATTTGAGGAAAGGACCCCTATGCAGCCCCAAAAAGACAGATTTCTACTTTCTCATAGAATTTAGAGTTTATTGTACTTGAACCAGCATTTGATCAGTTTGCAAGTGTAGGATTTAATTACCATTTCTTCCATTTTCAATCTTACAGTAGATCTCATCAATGACTTCATCTTATTCTGAAAATTTTCCTCATGTATGAAGTAGACAGCTAGCTCATTAAACTCTATTTTTCTAGCTCATTGAAATTCTTCTTGTTTACATGATTTTTGGGAAAATATCATTGTTTGATGTAGTGCAGGTGTTTCAGAAGTAGAGAAAGATTTCATAGCAAGAAACCTCCTTCCAAATTCATCCATCCATAATCATTCCTTTCTTTCACTAAGACCTTCACCAATTTCATCATTTTACATGGAAACTTCTCCAATCATGTTGAGAAAATCCAACCATCTCCCAACCTTGGTTTTGAGTTTTGAGTGATCCTAGGCATTTTCTGATTCCATTCCATCCACCAACCAACTTCCCTAAGTCTTCCATCACCTCCAGAACCCATCATTTCTCTCTCGGTTATATCCTGTAGAAATATAGGGAATCCTGTAGGTTTTCCTATAGTGGCATGTTTTAAGGCTGAATTGAGGGAAAACCTCTAGGAAGCAATGCAAGGTCACCTAAGGGTATCCCAAACCTTCCAACCATCCACCATCATCCCTAAGCCACTTGCCACATCACCAAAAGAGATTAGCTTTCACACTTGTTTTTCATAAAAAGAAAAAAAACAGATTTACTTTAGTCCTTTACATGCACAATAGTGATGCTTGATGTTTTGAAATTTCATGCTTAGGACAGTAGCATTTCATACATGTTAGCTTGGAATTCTTGTAAAGCATAGTTTCTCAGTAGTTAGTTAGGAAATGGTGTGTTTTTAGCATTGGATTTCAGTCCTTTTCCTTATTGCAGTAGACAAGCTTTCTCCTAGAGTAGATTTCTCTTTCTTTCATCAGTAATCAAGCTTCTTCTGAATCCATAGAAGTCTGGCTTGAAAACCCTAGTGGTCTCTCACCAGCTGAACAATGACAAAAGGAAAAACCATCACTTTTACTTGTGTATACAGCACTGTCACCTCCAAGTTTGTACGAACCCTGGGTTGATAAAGTGAAGTCGATAGCCCCAGGAGTTTCAGCATTCTTGCTACAATACTAGTGCTCATCACTTTTTGGCGCTGTTTTCGAGGAGGTGTCTAAGTAATATGTGATTACTGCTTTCTTTCTTCCATTTCTTGTTTCTAATATTCTGCTAGTAGTTTCATTTCTGCAAAATTAATTTAGTTTTCTTCCTTTTCCATTATGCATTCTTTGCTTTCCTTTCCATTCTGCAAGTAAGATTTCAATCAAGTAGTTAATTTTTCATTCTATCAGTAGTTTTCATTCAGTTTGCAACTTGAATTCTGCAATTACTTTCAAAGTTTGAAAAAACACAAAACACAAAAAAAACATTTTTTTTTCATGCCTCGTAGTAATAGGGAAATTTTTGCCAAATACCCCCACTGCTTCAAACAGCCAACCTTTCCTCTTCTTCGGTGGCTATGAACTGGAGGAACCCTTAGGTGAGCAACCAGACATATTTGAAGAACCTAGAGGGGAAGAAGAAGAAGAACCCATTCCTACTGAACTAATGGCTGAAAATAGAAATGACAGAGGAAATAGGGAAAGAGTTGAGGGTACCTTCCCCCTCATGGAAACCATTGGGGATACTAAGATGAAAAATATAAGCCCCTCTTCCCTTCCTCATTTCCATGGCCTGATCTCAGAAGATCCAGACATTTTCTTATTTGAGTTTGATGTCATATGCCGAACCTATGACTACACAAATGATGAGCAGAAGTTGAAATTATTTCCATCCACTCTCAAGGATGCAGATTTGCATTGGTTCATGGGTTTACCTGGAGAAGCATCACAACTTGGGCTCAAATGCAGGAAGCCTTCAACAAAAAGTATCGAGACTACTCTAGGTCTAAAGACACTAAAGAGGAAATTTTTAGGATGACCTTAGGGCATGATGAATCCCTAGAGGATTATGAAGAAATATTCTAGCTTAGATACAAAAGGGCCAGGTGCACACTTGACCCTGAGTCACTAAAGCTAGTCCTGCTTAGAGTAATGGAAGATCTTTTGGATACCCTAAACTTGTTAGCAGGAGGGGATATCTATCAGTTACCTTATGAGGATATCAAGACTGTCTTTAGAAACAATTCTGGGGCAGCTAGCAAAAAGGGTAGGGGTAGTCAACCTATGGCCAGTACATCCTCTTCCAATTCATCCATCAAGGTTGAAATTGGAAACATGCTGGAGGATTTAAAGAGTGATATGCTACAAACACTTGCCCTACAGATGGACATTATGAACATTAAGAGAAAATAGGAAGAAGCAGAGAGAGCCTTAGCCATTTTTTGTCCTAGATGCACCAGGAGGCACCCTAGGAACGAATTTCCATTGAATTCTATTGAAATTTTCTTAGTATGTGAAGAAAACCACTCCACAGACAAGTGCCCTTCTCTCCCTGGATTAAAAGTTGTATATCAAGGAGCTGAAGGGGTAACTGAACAGCTCTGCTACATAAACCAAAGGAGACCTCATGGGCTTAGGAAATACTAGCAGGGTATGCAAGGGTCATCCCATGCATATTACAACCCCAACCAGACCACATCCATACCTTCTTGGGACCCCCCTACTCATCCTTCCTGGTCTACACCTCCTCCTTGGTCCTTTTCACTTCAGTATCATTCCCAACCAACCAGCCAATCATTTCAACCATATGCTCCACGAAAACCTCAGTGGAGTGCACTGCACCATGGGTGGAGGCCCCCATACAACAATGCTCTAGCTTTATTGCCTTCACCACCTGCTCAACCACAACTATTACACTATTCTCCACCTAAACAACCCTAGATGCCTGCCCAGCCAAATCCGAACCCAAACAACAGACAAGCACAGAAAGTATACAGTGGAGAGACCTTATATCCAACTTATGTTGTGGAAATTCAGGAAATCAACCTGAAATCTGAGAGAGTGCTCCCAGACAACCAACCTTTACCTCCACCTAGGAAGGTTGAGGATGAAAGAGAAGAAGCATGCCTAAAGTAAATCCACCGCCTTTTCCTAAGAGATTAACCCAACCACACCAGCCTACCCCAGAAGAGACTAAACTTCTGGGAGAATTGGAAAACATATGTGTCAAAATTCCACTTCTCCAAGATATTAAAGATGTACCTATTTACTACAAGTTGATTAAGGATAAGTTCTTCAAGTATCCAGGGAGGCGAAGAAGAGATTCCCCTACCATTAATGTCATTGGACAGTTGTCCGACTTAATGCTGGGGCAGGTAATCTGTCCAAAGTATTTGGACCCTGGATGCCCTGTAGTAGATGTCCACAACAATGGCACCATTGTCCCACACACTTTGATCAATCTTAGGGCTGCCTTTAATTTGATGACCAAGGACACCATGCTCAAGCTCAACCTCCAAGGTTCGTTGAGAAATACCACAATAGTTCTGCAACTTGCAGACCGCTCCACACTGACCCCTGAGGGGATTGTGGAGGATGTAATGGTCTCCATTAACTCTTGGGAGTACCCTACAGATTTCCTAGTTCTCCAACCTAAGGCTAAGCTTACTGGTTACCCTCTCATCCTTGGGAGGCCCTGGTTAGCCACTATCGATGCCTACATTAGCTACAGGGCTAGAAATATGACCATCAAAAATGGGCATATGTCCAAGCAGTTAGTCCTATACCCTCCTGCTCAGCCATCTCTAGAACATGACTTACCTTTGTGGCTGGAAGAGGAGGAGGAAGATGAATTTTATTCTGCCCAACTCTATACCTTAGAAATAACCATGGGAGGGGGACAGTAGGATGAAGATGATTTGATTGAACACATACTCCAAAGTCCAACTCCCATTACATTGTCCTTAGAAGAAGTAGTAAAGGAAACCCAGAAAAACCATCAGATTAATCTATGCTTAGCCGATTCCAACCCTATCTGTGTCAAAACCATAGAATTTGGCCTCGAGAGAACTTTGAAAATCAACCCATCTCTTTCTGTTCAGCAAGAAGAAAAGTTGTGCAACCTGCTAAAGGAACATCTGGATACCTTTTCTTGGAGTTACAAAGAAATGAAGGGAGTGCACCCCTCGGTGTGTACTCACCACATTCATATCAAATAAGGTTGCAATCCAGTCCAAAAACCCCAATAGAGGATGAATCCATCTCTTAAAGATATAGTCAAAGAAGAACTGCAAAAGATGCTAGATGCAGGATTCATTTATCCTATCTCAGACAGTGAGTGGGTCTCTCCTTTGGTGTTGGTTCCAAAGAAAAATGGTAAGTGGATGATTTGTGTCAATTACAGGGAGTTAAACAAAGCCACAAAGAAGGACCATTTCCCTCTACCTTTCATCGACCAAGTGCTAGATGGCCTGGTAGGGAAAAAGTTTTTCTCTTTCATAGATGGATTCAGTGAGTACAATCAAATCTAGATCAGCCCAAAATACCAGGATAAAGCTACCTTCCCTTGTCCTTGGGGTACTTTTGCCTATAGGGTCCTTCCTTTTGACCTATGCAATGCTCTTGCCACTTTCTAGAGAGCAGTCCTGAGTATCTTTGTCGAATTAGTCCATAATGCGGTAGAGATTTATATGGATGATTTTACACCTTATGGATGTGATTTCTAAGAGGCTTTGTCCAACTTAGGTAAGGTGTTGCAAAAATGTATTGAGATGAACCTGTCTCTCAGTCCCAAAAAATGTGAATTCTTGATGACTGCAGGGACTGTGCTAGGTCATTCAATATCTCAGCAAGGACTGCAGGTGGACCCAAAAAAAATAGCTATCATCCAAAGGGTCCCACCTCCTCAAAAGCAGAGAGATGTCAGAAGTTTCCTAGGGTTAGCTGGATACTATCAAAGGTTTATAAAATACTTCAGAAAGTTGGCTTCTCCTTTATTTTGGTTGTTGGCCAAAGACTCTGAGTTTGTATGGTCAAAAAGCTGTCAAGAGGCCCTAGACACCCTGAAGGACAAGTTAACCACTGCACCGATTCTCCGAGGCCCAAATTGGGCCCTTCCTTTTCATATACATGTTGATGCCTCACACAAAGCCATAGGAGTAGCCCTAGGCCAGATAGATGAAAAATTGCCTTATGCCATTTACTTTATCAGTAAGAATCTATCGAAGGTCGAGTTGAACTACACGGTGACCGAAAAGGAGCTCCTACCTATTGCGCATTCATTGAACAAATTTAGGCATTATATTACAGGCTATCAAACATTTGTACATATTGACCATGCTGCAATCAAATATTTAATGAATAAACCTGATGTGAATGCCCGGATTATTAGATGGTTACTTTTACTACAGCAGTTTGATCTAACTATTGTTGATAAGCCTGGCAAGGAAAATGTTGTTGCAGGTTTTTTGTCTAGGTTAACTTTGCTTGCAGGTGAGGAGGGAATGGTTGATGATTAGTTACTGGATGAGCACTTATTCGCCATTTCAGTTCTCTCTCCATGGTTTGCTGACATAGCAAACTATTTGGTATTTTCACAGTTCCCACTGAATTTTTCCTCCAAAGAGAAAAGTAATATTATGAGGAAGAGCACCCCCTTCACTTGGATTGGGGGCAACCTCTTCAAGCTAGACTTGGATCAAATTTTGAGAAGGTTTGTTAGGGAGGAGGAAGTCTTTGACATCCTTTTGACCTGCCATGATGGGCCTTGTGGAGGTCACTTTGCAGCAAAGAGGACAACATTTAAAGTGTTACAAGATGGTTATTATTGGCCCACTCTTCATCAGGATGTGAAAAGATATACTAGTCAGTGTGATCGGTGCCAAAGGATGGGAAAGCCTACTCCAAGAGATGAAATGCCTCTGCAACCTCAAGTGAATTTCAAGCCATTTGACAAGTGGGGCATGGACTTCATTGGACCCATTAACCCTGCTTCCAAGCAAAAGCAGTATATCATTGTATGCACTGACTATCTGATTAAGTGAGTTGAAACCAAGGCAATCAAGGCAGCAACAGAGGAGAAGGTGGCTGAGTTCTTAAGGGAGAATGTATTTTACAAGTTTGGGTACCCTAGAGAACTGGTCACTGATCAAGGCATCTAGTTTACCTCCAACATGATTGAAGACTTGCTAAGCCAGCACAAGATCAAGCATAGAACCTCCACTCCCTATCACCCACAAGCTAATGGGCAAGTGGAGGTGACCAACAGAGCACTGGAGGGCATCCTAACCAAAGTGGTTAGCAGCAGTAGGAAAGATTGGGCAGATAGACTAGTTGAGGCCACCTGGGCCTATAATACCACCTGGAAGACCACCACTAGATTCACACCCTATGAGCTGGTCTATGGGAAAAATGCCCTGTTGTCCATTGAGTTTGAGTATAATACATTAAGGAGGGCATACTAAATAGATCTAGATCTCAGTAGTGCACAAAAAGAGAGATTGCTCCAATTGAATGGTTTAGATGAGTTCAGAATGCAGGCCCTCCTACACACAGAGGTAACTCAAATTCAAAGGAAGATCTAGCATGATAAGAACATCAAGGATAAGAAATTTCAAGAAGGTGATTGGGCTTTGTTATATGATTCCAGGTATAAAGAACACATATTTCGTTAAAATTGTAATTTTTTTATTACAAGGACATTAATATAATTGAGGTTTTTGGTTATTTTGAAATTCTATATCCACTATTTAATTCCAAATTTAATGAAATATGTGTTAAAGACGATAAGGGAAAGTTAAGGACAAGATGGTTAGGGCCTTATGTTATAGAGAGATGTCATGATAATGGTTCAGTGCAAATTAGAACCATAGATGCAGAGGCCATTCCTTTACTTGTTAATGGGCACAGATTGAAAGTTTACAAAAGGACATTGTCAAAGCAAGAGTTCATTGATGGTATCAATAAAATAGTGATGGTGGTGGAGCAAGCCTCAGCTCCTGCCTCATCAAGTCACTGAGAAAAAAAAAAAAACAAAACAAAAAAATAAGGAGACTCAAGTGAAAACCTCCATGAGGTACCTGAGTCCCACTATTGGGTTGAAAACCTCTTAGGGCGGCCCAATGGTGTCAAAAAAATAACAAGAGAAATAAAAATATATCTAGGTGAAAACCTCTCTTGAGGCGCCCAGGGCAAGCAGCTAGGATGAAAACCTCTTGGAGGCAGACTAGTTGTTTTCAAAAAAAAAAAAAAAAAAAATCATGAAAAATTGTTTGCAGGTCAGCAGGAGGACGATTAGAGAGAAAAGGAGAATCAAAAGGGACCTATTCCACTCATATTTTTATTTCTCCATTCATTATCCTTCATCATTCCACCATTCCTTTCATTTTTTTCACTCATTTGCCTCAGTTTGCAAGGGTATTGTGTTTTCTATAGGATTCCCTGTAAACCTACAGGATCCCCTGAAAACCTACAAGATGATCCTGTAGGAATTACAGTGGCTTGGGAATCCTAAAGGAAGTAACCCTAGGGCAAGGAAATGACCTACACATGTCAAAAAAATAAAATTCCTACATCACCACTTCATTACCATACCTCTCTCCACCTTGATCACCCCTGCATTCATCATTAAAAAAATCAGTTTTCAAAAAAAAAAATTACAGTCTTCAAGAAAAAACACAGAGAAAAAATGAGACAGAGAGCAAAGGGGAACAACACCTAAAGGGTTATTTCTCATTATTCACACACCCCTAGACCTCCTCTCTATCCATGTTCATCATCCTCAAGTCCCAGCAGTAGAAATGATTAAAAATTCTGAGGGAGAAGCAACTACAGGACATCTTGTAGGAAATCCTGTAGCAGCCTATCCCACAGAATAAAAATCATAAGTTGCAGCAAGTTTCCAGCATGGAGATCCAAGGGTAGAAGAAGATCCAGAGTAGCAGCACCACCATCATCTTCAACACCAGGTACCTTCACATCAAATAAATCATCAAAGGACAATAAATAAAAAAGGAGAGATCACATGCAGCCAACATACAACAAAAACCTCGTTTCTTCAACAAACTGCAGCAAGGTATTGTTACCATAGGTAAGTATCTCGCTTCACTCTCTCATTTGCATAATGTAATCAAAAGATGTAAAGGTTGTGAACGAGTTGGTTTATAAGCGAAAGGTGGCTAGTTAACTTGGCCACCTTTGTTCAGTAAGTGAGGACAAAACAGTTAGTCCTCACACACATGGTAGCAATCATGTCAAAGAAAAGGAGGATGAGTTAGAAAGCAGTTAAGACTATGGATGCTCAAAGTGGGAGTTTATTATGAGGTGAAAGGAATGATGATGTGGTTGTGGGGACCAACGATCCAAAAATATAAATTCCTACCTCGGCTGCCAGCACACCACCTCACTCAACTTGATCATAAGAGGAAATAAACGTTGATCCCCATGCACTCATGCATTCATCTTCTTGAGGCTCACTCTAGCAAATTCGCTCTCATCCCCAAGAAACCTACAGGAGAGGAAAAATTCATTTTTTCCTGCGCAGGACTTCCTACAAGATCCTACAAGATCACACAGGAATCCTACAGGATACAGTCAGGCAGTCTACAGGATTGGCAGAGAGAAATTTCAGAGGGGGAAACATAGGGGTTGGCTACAACAAGCACTATGAGGAGGTAGGCTCTACATTTCCTTCCATTTTTCCAAGTAAAAAGAACAGAAAAATCTCTTAGTTTGATGAATTGATAGATGTATAAGGGAATTGTATCCACAAAAATTTAAGTCTCATTTCCTTCGTTAAAATTTTGTATCTCTGCTCCTCAAATTCACGAGACAAAATGACAGGGGATTTTAATAGAAGAGAGCCCATTAACACTATAAGGATTCACCAACACCCTCCTGTGATAGAAATATTCACAAGGCATAATTGGATGGGGTACTTTGAGAAATTGAGGGGGTATGATGATGAAGTAGCCATAGATTTTTCTCTCTCCCTCATTCCACTGACTAGGACCCATGCCACTGTTGTGGTGAGAGGCCTCTCCATAGAGCTCACCCCTGAACTCATAAGCATAATTACCACACTTCCCTTAGGAGTGCCTTGGAGAAAGGAAGACAAGGGAGATAGCCAAACTGCAAAGAATAAATTATTTCTAGAGGGAGAGGAGCCCATTGAAGACAAAAATGGAGAAAGCCTACCATACCCCTGGAATGAGGTAAGCTACCATCTTACAAAATACATATCATGTGAATATAGGTAATGTGTGGTATATGGATATCACTTTAGGCTTCTTGAAGAATTGATGTTTGGAGAAGAAACACCTCCTCACCACAGGCTTAGCATACCATACTTCCTTCTGCAATCACTGATAGATACAAGCATGAAGGTGCAGGAAGGAAACTACCAACAACTAGCCACCATGGGTTAATTAGAATCATCATAGAAGATGCCCTCCAAAACCTTAGAATTCCTATCACTTGGGAAATTTTCAGAGACATGCCGGCAGAGGTGGATATCAAGGCCCTCACATATGATAGAAGCCCTACTGTCAATGAAAAGGATGAAGAAGAGACTGAAACAGATGAAGAAGAAGCAGAGAGGGATGAGGAGGAAGAGGAAGAGAAAGAGAAGGGAAGTGATGAAGAAACAGAGGAAGATGTCAAGGAGGAAATTGATAAACAAGATGAGGATCTAGAGGGAGAAGAAGAGGAGAAGGACAAAGGTGAAAAGGGAGATGGAAAAGAGGAGGCAGAGGACAAGGAGGAGTCACCCAGGGTGTCTCCATAACCCACTGAGAAAGAGGAATAGGACAAGGAGGAGTCACCCAGGGTGTCTCCAGAACCCACTAAGAAAGAGGCAGCAGCTTGCCTCACTACCCTTAGCACCCCTATCAAACAAAAAGGCAAAAGACAGAGGCAAACCCCCTTATACTTCAGAACAAGAAAAATTACAAGGATAAGACAGGGAAAACCTTAAACTCCAACCAAGGTTCCCATTGTTATTGAGGACTCACCTAAACAGCAGGAGAAGATGGCTCCTCTTACAAAAACTCAAGGAGAAGGATCCTCAGCACAAACCTCCCCTAAGTCTCCTATCACTTATGAGAGAAGGCTTGTGACTAGATCTACCTCATCCAAAGGAAAAGACATCCTATAGGATACACAACAGAACCTACAAGAAGCAGAAGCGTTCCTACAGGAAACTCTGCTAAACCTACAGGAAACTTAGAAATTGGATAAGGAAGGAAGTATGCAACAAGAAACAAAGAGAGAGGACCCAGAGCTAAGGGAACCTAGTCCTCAACCTAACCTTGACTCCTACTATAGATTTATTGAAGGGGGAAGGGCCATTCCATAAAAATTTTCCATCCCATTATTTTTTGAGCTTGAGAAAGAAAGGGCCAGAACACATAGATGGATGCATATTGCCAAGTCCAAGGGAGTGGAGGACATTGGTCACATGGAAGAGAAGCTCAAAGAGATGGGCAGAGAACTAAGTAGCCTGAGGGACAGAGAAGCCATAATAAAAACTCAGTTGGAGGCAGAAAATGCATGGTTGAAAGGACAACTACAAGAAAGAGAGAATCAATTGGCATCCATGGCCAATCTATCTTTGGAAGCAATCCAATGTAGGATGCCAGCTAAGTCCTATGCATTATACCTTAAGGAACAGTGGTTGTAGTTCCAAATCAAGACCCTAGCACAGAGAGGCACTATGCCATTCCAGGATTATAGACAGTTCATTGATCTTTGTGATCAAAGCACATTGGAAGATAGGGCTAAGATGTCTGAGTTCTACTTGCATAACATGGCCTTGACAGATATGAATGTATGGGACCCTAATGAAAAGCTAGGGGATTTACAGTTGATGGATTTGGCATCATGGATGAACCATGAGGAAGAAAGGGTTGCAGAAATGAAGAGGATATTGTCAAGGGAATAAACAGAGCCTCTCATGATAAGAGTTGAGTAGTCCAATCCAATGGTTGTCATCAGCACACATAATTTAATTGAAAATGATTCTCAACTTTCACACAAGTATCTTGTTGCCCAAGAGCAAGCAATTACACATTTTGAGGATATGTTCAGATTGTTAGGGGATGATAGCATGCAAGCTTTCCAAAGGAGATGGAATACTTTGCCTTTTTGTTTGAAAATCAAAGATTACCATTCTCCTCAAAGGATGAGAGGATAACTGAACAGGACACCCATGTACAAACAAACCATCCAAAGGCTCAAAGTCAATTGGATTGGCTTGAGACTCAGTCCACCACTTCTCTTGGGGATGTTAGAAGGAAGGAAGGAAGAGGAAGAAAGAAAGCAGTGGGAGGAGATAGAAAGGAAGGCAAGATTCTATGCACAAGAAGAAGAACCCACAACAGAAGCATGGGATGTTAGGGAAGCCACTAGAGATATTAAAGACATGGATATTGATTGAGTTTCTCAGAGGATGAGAAACACTTTCAATAGGGGTGTGATGATGAGCCTCATCATTGGGTAACTATATGGACCTTCATTCACCTCCTATATTAGTCAAATAAACTCTTATCACAACTTATTACATGTTTTGATTATATTTTGTTTAATGAGATGAATCCAAGTGAGATATTATGCCTAGTGGACTAATGAGCATTAAATGCAAGTTTGTGAGAGAAAATCAGGGAATTTTGGAAAGATTAAAGGTTGAAACTTGAATGGGACAAGGAAGATAGATTGTAGGAGGTAAATCCTCCTCATTTACTCCTCCCTCATTAGAATATTCCTCCATCAATCACACTAGCTCGGAGTACAAGCAGCCAAATCATGAAGATCAAAAGGTAGGCAAGAAAGTGATAGACAAAGAGTTAGTTCATCTCGAGTTTAGGAGTCGAGCCTCCCTAGATTTAAGGAAGTTGTCGGAGACTTCAGTTGTATAAATAAAGAGGCCTAGAGCCTCATTAGGATTCGAAATTTTGTTGTAAAAACACTAGTTATTTTGGAGCTCCAGACTTGTGGAAGACATTGGTATGTAATTTTTTGTTTTGATAATGAGAATGAGCTTTTTCATGATCCAGTAATGAGTTAACTCAGAGGGCTGAAGCTCTTGGGTTAGGGCCCAACCCTAGCAGCAAAGGATCCTCTTCTTGTATATGTATGCTTAGATTAGTTTCATAGATTCATGGTTAAATTGTCCTTAGAAGTATTTCATTGCAAGTAGTGTAGATTTGATTAGTTTGTTTATTAGCTTGCTTCCATTTGTGTTTTGCTTCAATAGTAGGTTAGAAGGGATAAAAGGAACACCAAAAATATGTCAATAGGTTTCATGGCCTCACCTCCTCCTTCGGGATCATGATTTGAGGAAAGGACCCCTATGCGGCCTCAAAAAGACAGATTTATACTTTCTCATAGAATTTAGAGTTTACTGTACTTCAACCAGCATTTGATCAGTTTGCAAGTGTAAGATTTAATTACCATTTCTTCCATTTTCAATCTAACAGTAGATCTCATCAATGAATTCATCGTATTTTGCAAATTTCCCTCATGCATGAAGTAGACAGCTAGCTCATTAAACTTTGTTTTTCTAGCTCATTGAAATTCTTCTTGTTTACATGATTTTTGGGCAAATATCATTGTCTGATGCAGTGCAGGTGTTTCAGAAGTAGAGAAAGATTTCATAACAAGAAACCTCCTTCAAAATTCATCCGTTCATAATCATTCCTTGCTTTCACTAAGACCTTCACCAATTTCATCATTTTACATGGAAACTTCTCCAAGCATGTTGAGCAAATCCAACCATCTCCCAACCTTGGTTTTGAGTTTTGAGTGATCCTAGGCATTTTCTCACTCCATTCCATCCACCAACCACCTTCCCTAAGCCTTCCATCACCTCCATCACCCATTGTTTTTCTCTCGGCTATATCCTGTAGAAATATAGGGAATCTTGTAGGTTTTTAGGACATCCTGTAGGTTTTCCTGTAGTGGCCTGTTTTAAGGTTGAATTGAGCGAAAACCTCTAGGAAGCCACGCAAGGTCACCTAAGGGTCTCCAAAACCTTCCAACCATCCACCAGCATCCCTAAGCCACTTGCCACATCACCAAAAGAGATTAGGTTTCACACTTGTTTTTCCATAAAAAGAATAAAAAGAAAAAAAAATAGATTTATTTCAGTCCTTTACATGCATAGTAGTAATGCTTAATATTGTGAAGTTTCATGCTTAGGATAGTAGCATTTCATACATGTTAGCTTGGCATTCTTGTAAAGCATAGTTTCTCAACAGTTAGTTGGGAAATGGTGTGCAGGGAAAATTTTAAGGATGGAAATTTATCTTAAAGTATAGAAACCTTGGCAAATCCCACTAGTCCATAATATGAAATATATAAATGTTTGGAGATATTTTTGTCAAAATATTCAAATTTATAATATTGTTATATAGTCTATATATAATTTTTTGGGTAAAATAATTTCATTCTATAAAATTTGGGCGAATCATTTTTACAAAAAATTGGAAATTAGCGAATCTTTTTATTGGAAAAAGTATAGAAAATTGGCTCATTGGCGAATATTAGCCCCTAAAATTTTCCCTAATGGTGTGTTTTTAGCATTGGATTTCAGTCATTTTCCTTATTGCAGTAGACAAGCTTTCTCCTAGAGTAGATTTCTCTTTCTTTCATCACTAATCAAGCTTCTACTGAATCCATAGAAGTCTGACTTGAATAACCTAGTTGTCTCTCTCGAGCTGAATAGTGACAAAAGGCAAAACCATCACTTTTACTTGTGTATACAACACTGTCACCTCCAAGTTTGTACGAACCCCAGGTTGATAAAGTAAAGCTGGTAGCCACAGGAGTTGCAGCATTCTTGCTGCAATACTGGTGCTCATCAAGTTTCATGCTCAAGGTTATTTTATTTATAGGTCAATCACCCATTGGTGCTTCTAGGGCTTTTCTTTGAGTCAACAATCATAATAATCATTATCATGTATGGATTATGTATGGAAGACCATTTTTGGAATGTTACATATTGCAAAGAAAATTTTGTTTGAGTCAAAGTTAGAGTGAAAGACCCTCCAAGACCTTACCAATCATGCAAGCAACAAATTAGCCTTCAAGAAGATGTTGGCCTACTAGAAGAGTACAAGTTGACTTCATGACAGGGTTATTTTACCATAATGGAAGGATATAAATAGAAGAACTCAACCTCATTCAAAGATCATCCAAGAAGCACTCAAGAAGTTTTATAAACAAGATAAGAAGACTTAAAAGAAGAGAGAAGAAGATAAGGAGAATAAAACTAAATTTTTTATCTGGTTTAGGCTACATCTCTTCACATGTATGAGATCTAGGGCATCACTTTATTGTAGTAAGACTGAGTTACAAAAGAAGCCAAAATTTCAATGACAAGAAGCCAATTTTGCTAGTTGAATAATCAAGGAAGAGAGGGTTGTCCAAGCGAAGAACAAAAATGGAAAAAATATCCATAATTATCTCACACATGCCACCTAGGGTTCTGCGACAGGAGTCGAAAACTATAGGTCAAAATTACAATCTAAGGTTGCAGGTCTGAAGTTGAGGTCAAAGAAGAAATTGCAGCAACATCAAGGAAAGGTTGACTTGGTTTGACTTGGCAAGAAGAGGAAAGGCTTGATTAGTTCTTGGAGGAGTCTTGTTCAAGGGTCATAGGTCTTGGAATTCGTCATTTGAGGTTCTATAAGAAGAGAAGAGTTCTTGTGTGTTTTCCTCTCAAGAGGAGAGGTTTTTCCTTGGCTGAGGGCCTCTATCTTGTGTCCTCTTGTCTCATTGTAGTTGTTTGATTATAAGAACACTAATTATAATCAAGTGAAAGAAGAAGCTAATCAAGTTAAGTAAAATACATCACAAGCAGTTATATAAGTAAGAGAAATCACCTAATTTGTTGCCCCTAGATTTCTCAACATCTGGAACATTGATCTTTGCAACATTTCTCACATAGCCATTTAACAAGTTTAATGCATCAATCCATAACAAGAGTCAACATCATCATAATAGTGATCAACAATATGAAAACATCACGATATGTGCATATGCAAGCAGTTAAACAAACGTATATGTAAGTAGTCTCATCTTCTCTGAAATCTTAGCAACCTTTACAACATAACAATAAATGCAATCTCTGCAACTAGCCACAATTAAGAAAACAAGTTTCCTCAACAACATGCCAACATACATCAAATGACATCACATCACCACAAGCATAACAAGCCTAGCCATAGCATTACAACATATGATGACAACATATGTAAGTAGCCTCTAATAAGAAGCTCCTTCATGCCTTTGTCTTCACAACAACATCTCAATAACAAAATAGTCAACATTATATGTAACAACATAGTGCATCAACATAAGTATACCTCAATTGATCAACATCTCCATATGGTGACAAGCAATATGCTCAGTTGCACTTCCTCACACAAATATGGTGACCACACTTCTTTCTACTCCTTTCTTGTTCCTTTGCCATCAATGATAACAATTCCAACATACAGTTTAGGGGGGGCACCTTTGTTGGTTGGTCGGTTTCACTCATTCAGATTGGGATGGTGACCCTGATGATTAGAAGTAAACTATAGGTTATGATTTCAATTTTGGTTTTAGACTTGTCACTTGGCCTTGTAAAAAGTAGTAGGTTATTGCTCTTTCTTCAACAGAAACAAAGTATTGATCAACAGTTAATGCAAGTCAATAAATTATTATGGCTTCGATATATCCAAGTTTGGATTCTAGCAATAGCATATGACCACGGTCTAGTGCAATAATCAAAGTGTCATCAAGATTTCCAAAGATCCAATTCAACATCAGCTCACCAAACACATTTAGCTACAAATGCACTTCAATAAAAATCTCATTCATGATTGAGTTATTGAAGTGCTCTTTTGACCTACATGATCAAGTTACAAACATTTTCACAAAGTATATTACAAAATCGAATTTTTCTAACTTTGATTTATGTTAGAAGTTCAAGAAATTGTCATTAAGGGGGGATAATCTCTAATTCCTCCTTCCTTCTCTTATTGTGTCATCTTTTTAAATCCCTCAATCCTATCCCAAGTTATTCTTAAGGGGAAGTGTTAGGATATTTAGACACTTAGAACTTAGTTAAGTTCAACTTGGTCTAATATGTATGTTAGGTAAAAGTGTGTTTCTTAGTGTGCTTCTTAAGTATGCATTAGTTGCATTGTAATTCGACATTCACAATACATTCTAGACATAGAATAATTGAACAACTCATATTCTCCTTGATATTAACGGTTATTGATCTTTGGATTAACACCTGATTGGTCCATGATCTCTATTTTAAGAGCATGGGGGTTCATGGTTGATGATCGATTGTGAGAACTATCTTATGTAAAATATCTTCTTTTGCATTAATAAATTTTCCTCAAGTAGCAATCCATTATCGAAAAAAATCTTTGCGGTTCTCTCGTCAACTGTAGAAACCCTAGGCTTCTCTATGGCCCTGGAGGGCGCTCCTTCCCCTCCCCAACCTCCTTCATATGAAGATGAGATGGTCACTTTTCAAGCTCTGGTAGCTTCCTTCCCATAGTGGGCTCGGACCTCAAAGGCGTAGTCAAAGTTTGTAAAAAGGAATGAGGAGATTCATAATGTGGCCCTCTCTTTAGGGGCTCAAACAATTTCTCTTGCATTCTCTCAGAGAGCCCTGATTGGAAAATTCACAGGGATGTGGCTATCACCGATATCAATGGAATCTTAGATCTAGAAAACTTAGAAATCAAAGATGAAGGACAACATTGCACTCTATGCAATGGGTAATGGATTCACGCATTTTGTTTCAATTTAAAGAAGATAGAGATGTAAACTTTAGAAATGTGCCATATTTATTTGTATCTATAGGTATTTATCTAAATAATTGGAATCTAGATTTCAACCCTAATGAGCATATCTCGACAGTGATTTTTGTGTAGGTTAAATTGTCGCACTTTCCCCTATCATATTGGAGCAATGATTGCTTAAGAGCTACCATCCTAGATCCATCTTAACTTTGTATCTATCAAGCGTTGAGAGGGATAAAATCTATCAGAGTTGCAAACCTCTTTTTTGAGTGCAAAATTTGAAGAAAGGTTTGCACCTCGAGAGATTTGATCCCTCTCGGAGCTTGATAGATCCAAAGTTAAGATGGATCTAGGTTGGTTTAGTTATTAATTTTTTTTTTTTGTTTAATTTTTTTTATGTTTTTTGAATAGGTCAAAATGTTTAGATAACCTAATATAATAGGACATTATAACATATTTTAAATACTCGGACGGAGAGTGTCTCTCGGTCCAAAAATTTAATAAAATTAAATTAAAAATAATATTTATAAAATATTTTGATTGTGAAATGAGAAGTGGTTTTTGGGCATGTGGTATTGATGAGCCATGGTATTGGCCCATGGTATGGTATGGTTAATAATATCCATGGTAAAGTGGGGTGAGTATCCATGGTTAAAAATCTTGTTATATTGTAAGTATTATTTTGATTGTGAAATGAGAGATGGTTTTTGGGCATGTGGTATTGATGAGCCATCGTATTGGCCCATGGTATGATATGGTTAATAATATCCATGGTAAAGTGGGGGTGAATATATATGGTTAAAAATCTTGTTATATTGTAAGTATTAAGTTTTTATGTGCTTATTAATGAAATTTAAATATGGTTACAAAATTATTATTTTAATTTATATGGTAAAATGGATCTTAATTTAAGAAAAGACTACTTCCTTAATTTATAGCTATTATTTATATATTATATATTTTAATGCAATAGAGATGTACATATATCTCAAAAATAATTATAATTTTTTGTGTTTTAGATTTAATCAAAAAAATGTTATAAATTAAATTCAAATAAAATATTTATAAAATATTTTGATTATGAAATGAGAAGTGGTTTTTGGGCATGTTTTATTGATGAGCCATGGTATTGGTCCATCTTATTGTAACAAATCCTATTTATAAGTTAATAATATCTATGGCAAAGTAGACACGAATATCCATGGTTAAACATATTGTTATATTGTAAGCTTATTGTAAGTATTAAAGTTTTTATGTGCTTATTAATTAAATTTAAATATAGTTACAAAATCATTATTCTATTTTATAAGGTAAAATGGATCTTAACTTATTATTGATATTTTCATGTTATATATTCTAATACAATGTATATTGTGATTTTATTTTATCTAGAAAGTTATTCTTAATTTTATTAATAAAAACAAAATTACAATGTAACAAATTGAATTGTATTATTTTTATTACTTTTAATTTTTAACAGGCATTACAAATCTCTCCCATACTCGGCTTTATATTACTTTTAAATGACATATATGTTTACCAATCCTTTAATTATTATAAATTGGACATATCAATATATTTTCAACATATCAAGCCCATATGCAAAAATGTTTACAAACTTTATTACATTACACCTACACATCACCCTAGATTGGATTGTAGAGTGCCTCTCAACGTAATAAGGAATGATATTGGGAAATATCTAAACAAGTTTGAACCCAAAGGATCCCAATTCGCCTATGCAAATATTTGTGTGGAAGTTTATTTGGAAAAAGGTTTGCCTACAAAGATCAATTTAACCCTAGGAGATTGGATCCATAGACAAACCCTAGATTATGAGCAGATCCCTTTCAAATGCCATCATTTCCATGAATATTGCCTCTTTGTCCGAGATTGCTCTAAGGTCCTGATAAATAAAGGCCCTCTCCCATCTGTGCCTCTAATGGAGCAATGGAAGACACAACATAGAGGTGGAAATCGAGGTAAATATATGATATCAAAGGCTCAGAACACTCGCAATAGCAATGGAGCTTCTACTTCAGCTAATCCTTTCAATGTTCTTCAAAATCACGAAGGAGAAGGGAAGGAGGGCTCAAACCCTGCTCTGAATAAGGATGCATCGGATGACGATGAATATATCAAGGAATATGAGGAAAGATAATTTAATGAAAGAGATCCACCACCGGTTATTCCAAAACAACTGCAATCGAATCTACCTCAAGAACAATGATGTTCAAATCCGCCTCAATAGTCTCCTTCTAAATATCCTAATGTAGGTGCAGTTTGGGATGGATCTTCTGTTTCTAGGGTCATTACATGCAATATGGATCAAAATTTGGTATGGATAGATGAGGGTAGTAGCCATGAAATGGAGAGTTCCAGGAAAAGAAGTTGGTCGCTCAAAAAAACAATGCGAGAAAAAGAAGTCAAACAAAAGAAGTTGGGAATCATCCAGTGATTATTGGCGCTCTAAAAGGTAAAGGGGGTAAAGGTTCTAAAGGAGAAGAAGGGGGGTGTCTCTCTCGAATTCCTCCTTCCAAATGAAATTTTTATCATGGAACATAAGGGAATTAGGGAGTCCCTCAAAATCCCTAACAGTAAAATATTTTGTGAGACAAGAAAAACCATTGATTCGTTTTTGGCAAGAAACCAAGCTTGAAGAGCAAGAAGTTTTCAAAGCGGCAGGCAAATTTTGGAATAGATATGAAGGATTGGTATAAATTTCTAGATGTGTGTCAAGTAGATTGGGCATATTTTGGTCAGATACGCATTTCAGATTAATTGACAACTTGAAGAATCAGTATTAGATATTGGCACCACTAGAATCTAAAGATACAAGAGAGTGTATTCCAATAGTTAATGTATATGCTCCAGTATTGTATGGTGAGAAATAAGAGTTATGGGACTCCCTTAATGAATTAAAGAGCATGGATCTACATAAAAATTGTATCTTGGGAGGTGATTTCAACACAGTATTAAGTGTTTCCAAAAAAAAAGGAGGAAGTATAGTCAGAGATACATTTAGAGACCATATCAAATATATGATTTCTAGTTTGGATTTGATCAATGTCCTTCCAAAATCTGGGAAGTATACATGGACAAATCGTAGAGCTAGAGATAATCACTTTGCAGCTCAATTTGATAGGTTTCTAATTCATAGTTGTTGTATATTGAAAGGGGTATATTGCTTCTCTTCAATAAAAGCTCAAGGTGAGTTTGATCATCACCTGATCTATCTGAATTTGGAACATTTGGGAAATATTGGTCCCATTCCCTTTCGTTACAACCCTACTTGGATCCAAGAGGAAGGGGTCGTGTATTTGGTAATTCAAGCTTAGAAAATCCCAATACATGGGTCATCGGTGTTTGTTTGGGAATCAAAATTGAGAGATGTAAAAAAATCCCTAAGGAAGTGGTTAAAAGAATCATACTGAACCTCTGGACATAAGAGGCAGGAGTTGGTAAAACAATGAGAAGAACATCAGCAATTAATAGATGAAGTCCCTATCGAGAATTGGCACCTAAGTGAAGAAAGGGAGTTGACTAGGAAAATTTACTCTATGAGCAAGAAAGAATACGAGTTATGGTGTCTCAAGATGAGAAGTTTATTGTTGAAAGCAAGGGATCAGAATACTTCATTCTTCCACGAGCAGGCTAAGGCTAAAGAGCTTAGGAAAATGGTAAAATAAATTTCCCTGGAAGAAATTTCGCCTTTAACCTCCTTTGAAGACATCAAGAAAGAGGTATTCAACCACTTTAAATCTCTATATCATATTGATAAATACATATCCATGGAATAGGTTTAAGAGATATTGTGTGATATTCCCATTATGGTTTCGCATTCCTCCAATTTGTCTCTTATTAAGGATATAAATGAAGATGAAGTCCAAGTTATATGGAATTTAGACCTAGACAAAGCTCTGGGTCCCTATGGTTTCATAATTGGATTATTTTAATACTTTTTGCTCCTAATTATTAAGAAGGATAATTAGAATGCTAAATAGTACCCGTTTGAAAAATAAATTGGGAGGGGGAACAAACTCATCTTTCCTTGCTCTAATCCCTAAGGATTCAAACCCTGTGAATTTTTCTTGCTTCTTCCCTATTTCTCTATGCAATGTCGCTTATAAAATATTGACAAAAATCATAGCCAATAAGTTGAAAATTTTGTTTCCGTCATTCATATCAAAAACCAAGGGGACTTCATGCAACAAAGGAAAATTTTGGACAACATTGTTATTAAACAAGAAGCTATTCACTTTAGCAAGGAGGTAGGTGAAATAGAGATGGTAATCAAGCTAAACATGACCAATGCTTTCGATCAAGTAAATCACTCTTTCATTTATCTTATTCTTGAAAAATTGGGATTTTATGAAGACTTTATCAAGTGGATTAAGGCTTGCATTAGTGCACCTTGGAATGCCCCACTAGTCAATGTTAGAATTGTGTTGTCATTGATGGCAAAGCATGGAAAAAGTTGGAAACCAATGACATAAGGTGACTACAAGAGAAGCAGAGCACGTTGAAGTGGTACATATACTTTTGAAGGCATTTATAGTGCAACATATCACTTCAAGAGTATATGGAACCCACCTATATGGTTAGAGCTCTTAAAGATATTTCCAGTGGTATGTGGAGGTCCAGAAATCACCTTCTGGATCAAAAGTTATAACGAATTAAAGCTAAGTACCCCAAATTGAAATTATGCGGAGTTAAAGTTAGTTGGAGGTGCTTTAGAGAGCATGTTAAGCTTGTTTCATAGCCAAACGCAGCAGATTATTTGGCAAAGCTGCTATCCAAAGTGTCGGGGTGATATGGAGCAGAAAAAATGAGGACCAAGCAAACATGGCCAATGGTAGTAGCAATCAAGAGCATGGTTATTGGTTCAAGGCAGAGCCCACACAATATCTCATCCCGTCGGTGGGAGCCTAATGGTTATACCCCAGAGAAATATTAAGGTGCGCTTAAGAGAATTAGTGGGATGACATCAACCGGGTGGACATGGCAGTATAGTGAAGCAAGAACCAACAGAATTATTCATGCTAGCATGGCAGAGACAACGTAGCAGTGGAAGGCACATTGACTAGCATAGTTTTTAGAGCGGGAGGACCCCACTTCAAATTGAAATGGTGTATATGTCTTAAGTCGGATTAAGAGCCATGATCCCCCACCAACACATCATCGTAAGTGTGTGAGTTTGAGTACTTTCAAAAGTTAACAAGCAAGGGGGTCCAACAATGGGAAGTTTTCCAAAACTATCGATTATCACATCAATACTTATGGTATCAGAGCTTTGGATTCTAGGGTTTCGCTGCTCCAAATAGGTCATCGTGACATTTTCACTATAACATTTTTTTCTGCGACATTTCAAAAGCTAAAAAAAACCCATTTGAGAAAATCGCGTTAAACCTCAGGTCCAAATTTCAGATCTTTTCTCGCTATATGTTTGGCGATATGATCTGAGGAATTTAGGGTTTTTGCAAGCTCCAGAATTTCATCTAAAATAGGCCATCATGGAATTTTCACTATAACTTTTTTGCTACGAAGTTTCAGAAGCTCAAAAAATACCCATTTGAGAAAAATTGGTCTGAACCTTGGGTATGAATTTCAAATCTTGTCTCGCTATATTTTCGGATATATGATCTCAGTAAGTTAGGGTTTTTGCAGACTCCCGAATTACATCCTAAACAGGTGACCTTGGGAAAATCGTCATAACTTTCTCACTAAGCATCAGATTGAAATTTTGTAAGAAGTTATAGAAAGAGGACAGACTTTATTTTCTTTGGGTATAATTTTTAGAACCTAAGGTTGAAATAGTGACACTTGGCACTTCGTACAAGCTCACTCTACTGAACTAGTCTATAATTAGGTCATCGCAAGAGATTGGGAATAAATCTTTCTTCGGGAATCCAATTGCGATCAGACTTGTGAAGTTAGAAAGAGGACTCAGAGGGCTATTACAAGCCGAAATTTCAGAACTTAAATATCTGAAATTACAGAGTTACAGTCATTTCAAGATCGAGCTCCTAAAATCAAGAAAAAGCGAGATGAGGAAGTTTGATGGCAAGGATCTAGTAAATTGGATACTACAGATGGAGAAATATTTTGATCTACATGGTGTACCACTGTTACAAAAGGTACGTATTACATCTTCATATTTAGAACCAGATCAATTTTTATGGTATAAAGGGCTTTGTTCTCGTAAACCACTTGTTATGTGCTCAATTTTCACAGAGGAAATGATAGCACATTATGAGGAAACAAAGAGCAACACCTTCTTTAGCCAATTGATAAATCTCAAACAAAAGTGTTAAATGGAAGAGCCTATTGAGGACTGTCAAAAACTGAATATAAGGGAAAATTATATTCCATAGAAGCAGAGGATTGATGTCTCCATAGGGACTTTAAAGGATAACATTCAACATGAGGTTTGTCTTTGGGAACCTAATTCATTGGAGAAAGCATTCGGGTTGGCAAGAAAAGTGGAAAGAAAAATGGCAACAAGGAAGTCTACCCCTCACAACTATAAAGATGGAAGTGTTGTTTCTCCTAGCCTTCTACAACCTACAAGGTTGACACCACAAAAATTGGAAGAAAAAAGAGCAAAAGGGCTTTGTTACAATTGTGACAACAAATGCACTAAAGGTCATAAGTGTGCTGAGAAGAAATTATTTTACATAGATTATGAAGAGGAAGAAGAAAATGATCAAGAAACATAAAAATAAGAGGATATACACCAAGAACCAATCCCGGAGGAAGAAGAAATGAATCTGACCATATCTTGTAAAGCATTGGCAAGAATTACCACTCCTCAAACTCTCAAGATAGAAGGACATATCAAGAAGAAAAGGTTCAAGAAGTGAAAGATCACATCGAGAAAGAAGAAATGAATCCGACCATATCTTGTAATGCATTTGGCGGAATTACCACTCAAACTATCAAGATAGAAGGACATATCAAGAAGAAAAATGTTCAAGAAGTGAAAGATCACATCGAGCATCAAGAAATGAATCTGACCATATCTTGTAATGCATTGGCAAAAATTACCATTCCTCAAACTCTCAAGATAGAAGGACTTATCAAGAAGAAAAATGTTCAAAAAGTGAAAGATCACATCGAGCATCAAGAAATGAATCCAACTATATCTCGTAATGCATTGGAAGAAATTACCACTCCTCAAACTCTCAAGATAGAAGGAAATAACAAGAAGAAAAATATTCAAGCAATGAAAGATCACATCGAGCATCAACAACAATTTCTCCAAATTTTAAAGGATAACACCACTTTGGTGCAGAATCGAATGAAACAACAGGCATATCAACATCACAGTGAAAGAAGTTTTGATGTAGGCGATTGGATATGTTTATGGCTACATCTCAAACAAGATATTTATGAGAATGAAATGTTGGAAATACTACATGCACTTAAGAAATGGCAACCTTACCTAATGGGAAGACACTTCAAGGTAAAAATGGATCATGATAGTCTTAAATAATTTTTAGGACAAATATTATCTAGAGAAGAACAGAAAAAATGGGTCACAAATATGTTGGATTATGACTTTGAAATCATCTACAAAAAAGGGAAGCAAAATATTGTTGGAGATGCACTCTCAAGAAAGGATGAGGATGTGCAAGCATTGTTTTGTGCTATTTCTATTATCCAACCAGATTGGATAAACGAAGCAAGGGATGAATGGAAGAAGGATGAAGAAGTGTGGCCACTCACTCGAAAGTTGTAGAAGATCCCAGTTCAAACAATATTTCTAGAACTTGACAAGGAAGGAAAAATCATATTGGAACCTGAAGCAGTCACAAAAACAAGAACCCGACAGCTATGAAATCGATCAATTTCAGAGTATCTCATAAAGTGGAAGAACTTACCCATTGAATATCCCACATGGGAGGACAAGAATTTTATACAAAAGCATCAAGAACTACTCAAGCGTTGAGGACAACACTTTTTGAAGGAGAGGGGCGTGTTAGGTCCCTATACTACTAGTGTAACCCTTTATTGTTATTAGTACAACCCCCTTATTATAATGTTGTGCCCATGTAGTCTCCATATTGTTATTATTGTGCCCCATAGAAACCCACTATTGTTATTATTGTGCCCTTACATTATTATTGTTATGTTGGATCTGATTATATTATGACCCCTTAGAATCCTATATATAGAAAGGAGGTCATGTCATTTGTATCATCCAAGAATTGTTCATTTGTGTAATGTAAAGGAGGTTTCCCCCTCGAAGACGCTGAATTCTAAGGTGTTGGTCTATCTTTTCTATCTTTTTGTGAGCCAGTTTCATAACAATTTAGCAGCAAAATTTCTTTATAAGCAGAATGGATTAAGGAATTCTGCAAGATTGGGTGTAAGACTTTGTGGTGAAGAGAGGTGTTGGTGGGATGGTGTGATGGTGTATTTCTTAGTAATCACAGTTTACTGGAGGTGGTATTGGACAAATTGTTTTATTTTGTATGCAGAGGTGGCATTCATGGTTATAGTTTAAAAATGGATGAAAGATTAATAATTGATGTCAAGCAAGTTGTAGCTTGCATATCAGGGATTGTAGCTCCATCCAGTAGGTGCTGGTAAATATTTGGGGTTGTAGATCCATTCAGTTGTAGATAATAAATCAGGGAGTTGTAGCTTCCTACTCGTTGTATCTAGAAAAACTTGTAACAGCAAATTGTAGCTTGCCTTGTGAAGGAATTGAAGAGAAGTTTGAAGAATTTGTGTGTTTCTTGTGTTATTGATATTATTTCATGTCGTTCTCATGTGAATGAATTGTTGAAGTTATTTATGATGTCCTAATATAATTGAATAAGTGAAAGAAATTTTTTAAATTGGTAAAATTGCTACAATACTGATTCACCACCCCTCTCTGTATTGTCCTGGTTCCTAACAATTGGTATCAAAGTCTAGTTACTTCATATCAGTTTAATACTTGGAAGAAATATCAAGGACCATGGAAAACTAGGAAGGAGGATTTATCAATAGGGCACCTATGTTTAATGGAACAAACTATGTGTTTCTGAAAGCAAGGATGAAGACTTACATTCAATCACTTGGAGTTGATATATGCTATGTTGTGGAAGAAGAATATCAAAAGCCTCGAGCAGTGATTACCAAATATCAGAAGATGGATTTTACATGCAATGCTAAAGCTATGAATTCCCTACTTGCTAGTCTACCTAAATCATAACTTGTCAAAGTAATGGACTGCACATCTACCAAAGGTATATGGGACAAGAATGATTACTTGCTATGAAGGTGACAACAAGGTAAAGAAAGCTAAACTTCAAGGTTTCAAAATGCAATTTGAGTCTTTGAGGATGCATGATGATGAAGATGTTGCAAAATATTTGTTAAGTTGATGAGGTTTTGAACACTATAAGAGTCCTTGATGAGAAACTAGATGAAGTTGTAGTAGTTCAAAAGGTTTTGAGATCTCTCCCTGAGAGGTTAATCCCAAGGTTTCAGCCATTGAAGAAATGACCAATCTGAACACTCTCACTCTAGACCAATTACTTGGCATCATTACTTCCTATGAGATGAGAATATCAAATGGCATGCCTACAACAAAAGAATCGGCCTTCAAAGCATATAAGAATCCCAAGGAAGAGCATGATGATTCATGTTGTGAATCAAATGAAGAAGAAGCCAAGTTTGTGAGGAAGCTCAAGAGAGGCTTAGGAAAGTATAAAAGTAAGATACCTTTTAAGCATTTTAATTGTGACAAAGTTGGTCACCATGCATTAAAATTCTCTAAAAAGAAGAAGAAGGATTATGATCCAAGAGAAAAATTTAGGGAAGCGCAGAAAGATAGAAAGAAGGCTAAAAATATAGGTCTTTATGTTCAAGAAGAGTTCTCCTCTGAAATTGAATCCATCCAATCCTCGAATGAAGACAAAGATGATGAAAGCCCAAAATAATTCATGTTGATGGCTATAGATAATCTGCAAGTCAAAGTTATTAATTCTAATGATGAAGAGGCTAAAGTGGACCTAGAAGGGGAGTTGGAAAGTGCACTTGAATAAATTGAAAGATTGAGAAAGAAAATAGAGCTCTGGAGGAGTTATTAATCAAGGAAAAAGGTGAAGTTGTTGAACCATTACTTCTGCATATTGAAGAAAGTAATAAGGTTCAAGAATCCGTAAACCAACAGTTGAATGAGAAAAGTCAAGTTTGTGAAAGGATGGAAGGTGAAAGTTTTTTGTTGAAGAAGGACCTAGAAAAGACCAAACCGCAGCGGAGCTTTAATCAAAAAATTTGGAAAAGGTACTACTAGTTTAAATGAGTTGTTGGAAACACGAAGAGTTTCCAAATATTGTAGTGGTCTTGGATTTGAGGTCGAATCTAGGTTAGAAGCAGAATTGAAAGGAAAAAAAAAATCACTTTTGTACTAGAAGCAATAGAAGATACATTGCAACAACAAAAAAATAAGATATGCAGCCTAAAAATTAGTCAAAAAATATCAGCAACAACAAAAGAACAACACTGGCCAAGCATATGGAAATGCTCAGAAATCAGCCCAGCGTAGAATACAGTCTTCTAGGTATGCTTATATTTTTCCAAGTTACTGTTTCACCTACACTAATTATGGCTATAAAGTAGCAAACCGCAGAGTCAATCTATTTTACAGGTAACTCAGATTCAAAATAAGAAATCAGTGTATTAGATAGAGGAAAAGCATACCTAGTTACAAGAACTAGTTTGCTCCTTTGAACAATCAAATTCAATGTTTTAAATGTCAAAATTTTGGGCATAAAGTAGTTGATTGTAGACTTAAGGAAAAGAGGACTAAACTAGTTATTGAGAAAATTAGTCAAGAGATAAAGTTGTGGAAAGGAAAGGAGAAAATAGAGTAATGTGATATTGTTTTGTATGGTCAAAATGAATGAATTAATTAGTATGTGGACAGTGGTTGTTCTAGGAAGATGTCAGGAGACAAAAGCAAGTTCTTGACATGGAAACTAGTTGAAAAGGGTAATGTTAACTTTGGTAACAATAAACCTGGTAAAATTGTTGGTAAAGGAGTTGTCAATCTGTCTAATGGCAAAGGTAAAGTGAATAATGTCTTATTTTTTTATGGGATGAAGCGCAATTTTCTTAGTGAGTCGTAGCCAAGGCTATGATTCAATTTTCAAGGCTAAAAATTCTCAAATCAAGTATGTTGAGATATGTGATATAGTGGTTGAAGTTGTGAACACAGACAATACTGTGTATGCCTTGAAAGAAAAAACAGAGACTCGTGTTTCTTATTAAAGATTGATGAGAGTTGATTGTGGCACAGGAGACTTAGACATTTTAACTTTGATCAGATAGTCAAACTAAGCAAGAAGAATGTTGTCAAGGATTTACCCAGGTCGTCAAAACCAGAGAATATGATTTGAAAATCTTGTCAATTGGGTAAGCAAATCTGTGTTCCATTCAATTCAAAGGAGAGCTCATCATAAAATACATGCAGCTAGTACACATGGACTTGTGTGGACCATCAAGAATCCAATAACCCACAGGTAAATTGTATTTCAAGATAATAATTGACGATTTCAGTAGGATGATGTGGGTTGCCTTTCTTAGAGAAAATTTTGAAGCCCTTGAAAATTTTAAAGATTTCAAAGCTATTGTTGAGAATGAAACTCATTGAAAAATCAAGATTATAAAACCTTATAATGGAGGAGAGTTTACTTCAAAAGAGTTTGCTGAGTTTTGCAAAAAGCATGGCATCAAAATGCAATTCACTATAGCAAAGACTCCATATCAGAATGGTGTTGCAAAGAGAGAAAATAGATATGTACAACAGTTAGCCAGAGTTATTATGAATGAAAGAAAATTTCAGCAAAGAATTTGGACTAAGGAAATTCACACAGCAATGGTGATACTCAGTAAAGCTCATTTCAGAAAAAATAGTGACAAAAATTCCTATGAGATTTGGTATGGCAGATCTTCAACAGTCAAGCATTTCAAAGTTTTTTGCAACAAGTGTTACCTCAAGAGGAATGATGACACGATTGGTAAATTCGAGGCAAGGGTTGATGAAGGTATTTTTATTGGATATTTGCAAAACATTAAAGGATATAGATGCTATAATAAAAATACCAAGAGGATTGTTGATTGTATTGATCTCAAAGTTGAAGAATACATTGAATCTGAAGACAAACATTCAACAAATACCAGCGTTATTGAAATAGTTATTAATAATGAGGAGGACCATGAGCCACTTTCAAAAGAAGACAATGAAGATCCCACTAGTCCTCAAGCCAAGGATCCTTCAAGGTATGTGTAAAAATATCATCCAACTGACCATATTGTTGGTGATTTAAAAATAGGTCTTCTCACAAGAAGGAAGCTGCTAAATCCCCTATGCAAGAAAATGTAGCTATGTTTTCCATGGAGGAACCAAATGATGTTGCACAAGCTAGTAAAGATGAAAATTGGTTAAAATATATGCATGAATAATTTGACCAAATTGAGAAAAAATATACATGGGAACTTGTTCCAAGACCAGCAAACAAGAATGTCATTGGCACGAAATGGGTCTTCAAGAATAAATTAAATGACCGTGGAGAAGTGGTAAGAAACAAGGCAAGGTTGGTATCCAAAGGTTATGCTCAAATTGAGGGTCTGAATTTTGATGAAATTTTTTCTCTTGTTGCAAGATTAGAGGCAATCAAAATGTTTTTGGCATTTTCCTATTTTAAGAAATTCAAAATATATATAATGGATGTCAAATCTGCCTTTCTAAATGGATAACTATAGGAAAAATTTTACATAGAACATCCAGATGGTTTTCAACGAACAAAGAAGCTTGATTATTTTTGCAAGCTTAATAAGGCCTTGTATGGTCTTATGCAAGCCCTTCGAGCTTTGAATTCTAAGCTGAACAACTTCCTGCTCAAGTGTGGATTCAAAAGAGGAGCAACTGACAACAATTTATGAAAAATATAATGATGGAAAAATCATAGTGATGGTAGTTTATGTTGATGAAATTATTTTTGCCAGTGATTCAGACTCATTAACATGTCAGTTTGCAGTAGATATGAAGGCCAAGTTTGAGATGTCTATGCTTGGAAAGCTCTTTTATTTCCTTGGATTGTAGATTGCGCATAATCCCAAAGGAATATTCTTTTCACAAAGCAAATACCTCAAGGAAGTGTTGAAGAAGTTTGGCATGGCGGAATGCTCTTTAGTGAGCATACCAATGGTTACAGGTTGCAAACTTAGAAAGATTGATGATACACCAGAAGTGGACCAGAATTTATGCAGATATATTATTGGAAGCCTATTATATTTGACAACTTCAAGACTAGACATTATGCAGGTCATTGGTATTATTGGAAGATTTCAAGAAGCAGCCAGACAAAGCCATCTTCTAGTAGCCAAGATGATTCTTGGATATCTCAGAGCCAAGTATTTAGCCCAGAAGCTTAAGCCCCTTGTTGTCCTTACAGATTCCTTTGTCAAGGACTCCTCATAATTTTTCAATGAGTTAAAGGGTATTAAACTTGAACTTGATGACAAGCTTGTGAGTTTTGATGTGGTATCCCTCTACACTAACATCCCTATCAATGTGGCCATTGAAGTCATCAAGCATATTATGGATACTGATACGGCTACATTAGTTGAGATTTGTCTCACCTCTACTTTCTTCACTTTTGATGGTGAATTCTATGAACAAACTTGTGGTGTTGCCATGGGTTCCCCCCTCTCCCTTGTAGTGGCTAATATATTCATGGAGGAATTTGAGTCAAAGACCTTGAACTCCGCTCATTTTCTTCCTAAGATGTGGAAGAGGTTTGTAGATGACACTTGTGTCATCTGGTCCCATGGTCAAGAAAAGTTGGACCCTTTTTTCCATCATCTTAACAATTAGTCTAGTTTTATAAAGTTCACCATGGAAAATGAAAGCAATAGTAGTATGCCTTTCCTTGACGTCCTCCTTTGAAGGAAGGATGATGGTTCTTCTTCTCATCAGGTCTTTCGTACGAAAAAACACACAAAGCAATATCTTCATGCTAAATCTCATCACTTCCTAGCTCAAAATCTTGGTGTTCTCAACACTTTACCAATTAGATATTTACGAGTTTCTGATGAAAACCATCTTAATGATGAGAAATATCATCTCCTTAATGTTTTCTATAATAATGGGTACAATAAGCACCAATGTATGAAGGCTTTCCTCAAACATGACAAAGGTCCTAAGATTAAAAAGGAACCCAAGGATCGATTATCAGGGGTGCATCTCCCATTTATCCAAGGGACCACAGACAAGATTGTTAGGATCTTAAGGAAGCATAAGGTTCCTTCAACCTTTAGACCTCTAAATACCATATGAGCTCCTTAAGATCTATAAAATACCCAGTGGACCCTAAAAATATGAAAGGTGTTTACGTTATCCCCTGTTCTTATGGGACTCCCTACATAGGTGAGGTCGGTCGTTCAATTAATCAAAGGATTCATGAGCATGCCACTGACATCAAGCATGGAAAGACCCACTCCTCTGCTTTGGCAGAACAAGCAGAAAAGACTAAACATCACATTTGCATTGAGAAGGCCCAAGTCATTGCTAGGATTAGTCATTTCCATCATCGAAAATTCATGGAAGCCCTTGAAATCGAAAGAAGTCCAATTAATCTTAATAGAGATGATGGTAGGAAAATTAGCAGATGTTGGGTCCCTGCCCTGTCTTCCTAATTTAATTCAATTTTATTTTATTTTACTTAATAATTTTAACTTTATTGAATTTTTATTTCTTTTATTTTTAATTTCTCTTATTTTGATTGCATATTTTTATATTTATGTTACATTTTATCTTATTTTATTTATCCTTACTAACTTTATTTATTTATTTATTTAGTTATTTATTTTTAAACTAATTTATTTATTTTTTATTTTTATTCTTTTATTGGTTAATCAAGGGTTTTTACTAGTTTTGACTATTTTTTCGTTTTACTTATTCTTTCATTTCTTATGCTTACTTTTCTTTTCTTTTTTATTGATTTTTCAAAAATAAAATAAAATAATTTATTATTAGGGTCTTGACTCCATTAATTATTAGGGCCTTAACTCCTTTTTTTAAGTTTGACTTTGAATTTTTAATTCTTATTTTAATTTAGTTATTTAGCTATATATCAAACCATAACTTAATATTTATTTTTAT
The DNA here is from genome assembly GCA_031772625.1 of Pinus tabuliformis. NCBI lineage: Eukaryota > Viridiplantae > Streptophyta > Pinopsida > Pinales > Pinaceae > Pinus > Pinus tabuliformis. Next base: position 717,985,428 of record CM062819.1, read on the forward strand.
TTAATATAATTTGATTATAGTTATTGACGTTATTCATTAAAATATTATTTTTCAAAAACTAGTTGTTTATTATAGTCGTTAACGTTATAAAGGGTCTCTACATCGCTCTCAATTTAATATGGTGCCAAGATCTGCCTTTCCATCTTGTCTTGACGATGAACCACATTGGATGGTTTGAAACGCGTCGACAAAACTTCTCCTTTGTGATTATTACCGAAAGTATTTTCTAAATTTTTTATGTTAAATGTGAAGACCATATTTCAAGATTATTTTTGTACTGGACTTAAACCCATAGGTCCTCACAAAGAGAAAGTAAAAAACATGGTGCTTTCTAGATTTTGGGAAAGTTAGAAAATTTTCACATTTCAATAATATGAAACATAAACATGTTTGTGTTATTTAAAAGAAATACTTTATTGGGTTGTGTTTAGGGGTGTTATGTATAATAAAAAAAATAACGAAAATTACATATTAATTATGCAGAGGGGCACAATCGAAGATCATGGCCCCTCATGAAAAAGAACCCAAAGTTATATTTAAGCTAGGGCCTTCATTGTAAAAATATAAATCATTCATTGTCTCAAATTTTTATATCAATACATTTATACACATATAAATATATTGTTTACCCATATTATTTGTAAACTTGGTATTAGAGCTTTGGGGGTCACTGCACCATCACTGTGCTCCTTGGCCATCATGCAATCTATAGATTCCCTCAGTGTCACCTATTTTACCTTGTTGCATTTTCCCTCATTGTTGTATGCATTTGAGTTGTCGTCATGCCCAAGTTGCTCCCATTTTTATTCCACTCCCCGTGTCCATGCTACAATTGTTTTTCTCTAGCCACCTACATCCAATCTGCCACCGTCTTCCTCTCGTCATCTTCTTCACCCATACCTTTTGTCATTCATATCTTCAAATCACAATTGTACAATTATAACTAATATGTCATACTTTTCTTCTTCTTCTTCTTTCGGTCGTACACTTGTGCCTAACCGTAGACTAACCAAAATTAGTAAACACAGCTAGATTGATATTGTGGTACCCATTTTTGCATCTATGCATACATCCATTACCTATTCCCGCATTTGTTCGTACAACTCAATTAATTCTAGGTTAATTATGTACCACCATACAAAAATTGAATCTAAACACACACATACACACATATATAAACTAAATTTCCAAGAAGTCAGTATAGATCAAAAAACATGATCGGTTACCCGAACAATCTCAATAAGAGAATTCAATAAGAGATTGGATGAATTAGAGAAGAAAATTAACTAGAATGACGAAATAAATGAGGATTTATAGAAGAAACAAAAGGACTAGAAGAGCAACTCATACATAATTATAATGCCATTTGAAAGGAGCGAGCAAATCTATATAACTTGGTCAATCATAACCATGAAAAAATAACTAATAATCACAATCAAGTGATGAATGCTTTAATACAACTCATGTAATCAAGGAATCATGCATGTACCCAATAACAAGACTCTTTGAATACGTCAAACTCAACAAGGTTGCCTCACACTCCCAAGTCTTTGCATTCATCCGCCATACCAAATCCACAAATCAGTAGACCAAATCATCATGACATGATGATTCCTAACCAATTTCCACCATACCCCAACCAACTGGTTATCACATACCAACGAAGGGAAAAGCTTGAATTGTCAAAATTTGATGATAATAAGAAGCACAGTGTGGAATGGATCAACAAAGCAAAGGAGTATTTTGAAATTTATAACATTTATGGCGATGACGAAAAACTTAACCATGCATCCATGTAGCTTGAAGGCAATGTATATAACTAGTATATGTGGTGGAATAAGTAAACATATGCAACCAGTTGAAATAAATTCAAAGATGAATTCTTTAAACGATTCTAGGGTATCAAGGAAGAAGAAATTTTCATAGAACTCACCATACTACAACAAAAATAAAGTGTGGACAAGTATACTTGATAATGGGAAACATTGGCTACAATATTACCTAGATTATCAACACATTTTCCTTATTTAATCATATATTAATGGACTTAAATCGTACCTCTAGAATGAACTTAAGCTTCATGATATTACAAGTATGAAAGAAGCAATTTGTACAACAAAACCAGTTGAGAAAAAAATTGAATTATCACCATTGTCAAGATTTGATCAAGTTTACTCAAGATGGAAGCCTTATAGCTTACAAAAAAAATGAAAATTCAAAGTACCTTCCACCTCATTTAAGAGAAGATTGAAAGTTGAGTCTAGAAGTTCAAATGGAAAGGAAAAAGGTACAAATTATTGGATTCCATCTACCCCGAAATCAAATTGTATCTTCTTAGCAGATGATGAAGTTAATTCAGAAAGAATCACCAACCTATAAAATCCAATGTCGGAAATTATTGTCCTCATAAGTAGTCAGTGATGAACATACCGAGTTTCTGGAATTAATTAAAAAACAATGAAGGTGTTCCAAGATCTTCCCTTGCAGATGCCTCCTAAAAGGGAAATTGAACACATAATCAAACTCAAGGTAAGGTCAGACCCTATAACATTAATCCAAATAGATATCCACATTATCATAAAACTGAAATTAAAATAATAGTCCAAGACCTCTTAAAATGCGGTATCCTTACAAAAAGTAGAAGCCCTTACACTACTCCTATCATTCTAGTTCAGAAGAAAGACAAATCATTCATACCATGCATAGATTACATAGGAGTGAATAAGATAACAATAAAGAACAAGTTCCCTAATTTCTTCATAGACGAAATGTTAGATGAACTTTATGGAGCCAAATATTTTCAAAATTAAACCTGAGATCCAGATACTACCAAATCAATGTAAGATTAGAGGATATCGTGAAAATTTCTTTTGAACTCTTGAAGGTCATTATGAATTTAAAGTAATGCCTTCTGGTTTAACTAATGCTCTGGCGACTTTTCAAGATACTATGAATGTGATACTCTGACCATACTTAAGAAAGTTTGTGCTATATTTCTTTGATGATATTCTTGTATATAGTAGAACATGGAAATAATATGTACAACACCTGGAACAAGTTCTTATTGTACTAGGAAAAAATAATTTTTATGAAAGATGTCCAAATCACCTTTAGAAAAGAAGAAGTAGAGTACCTTGGACACGTGATATCTTCCAAAATTTTGCTTGATAGACACTATCAATGTTGCAATGGTGACAGTGGTTGTTAGGATTCTTGCACACATATGCAGTGGTGGCAAGTCTTCTTACCAAAACTATCAATCGTCGTTAAAGCAGGTGATCACTATAAATGCTCGGCTCTGTATGACTCGTAAGACTCTACCTATTTTGAATTAACGTATGTAACGCATCTTCATTCCATCCCTCTATTCCAAGTAATACCACCATTCCTGTGTTCCCGGTAAGTGAGACCGTGTGTTTTAGTTCGAGGGCTATGGTTCTGTCGAGGTCTAGATTCGAGGTAGAGTTCTATGGTTCAAAAGAAGTAAAGGTAGATCCCAATAAGATGAAGACAACCAATTAATGGCCTAAATTAGTTAACATCTCCAAATTAAGAGGATTTTCAGGTTTGACTGGATAATACTAAAGATTTATTCGAAATTATGCCCACACAACTGCTTCTTTAATGAATATTTTAAATAAAAACTTGTTTTTGTGGGATGATGAAGCAGAATAATGTTTTGAAGTATTAAAGGAAACGTTGTCAACAACAATGGAATTATCGACTCTTGATTTTTCAAAACCTTTTGTAATTGAATGTGACAATTTTGGGTTCAGAATAGGATCCATATTAATGCAAGATGACCATCCCATGGCTCTTGAGAGAAGGGAGGTAAGTAAAATGTGTTTGAAATCAATATATGATAAAGAGATTCTTTCAATTATGCATGTCCTAACCAAATGGCGAAAATATATTCTAGGAAGGAAATTCTTGATATGTACGGATCACAATAGCCCCAAGGCCCAAAGGGACTCATCCGAGGTTAGGAGGGTGAGGCCTGGAGGGACTCGACCAACGCCCCCCCACCCAATAAGTAAAATGAAAGATGATCAAATAGGAAGTCAAGGTTGAAGAACCTCCGCCACGGTCAAATGGCAAATCTCGTAGGGAGAATGTCAAAAAGCTCCGCGTTATTGGGTGGGGGTGAGCCTGTCGTGTGAGGAGAGGACCCGGTAGGGGGCTCGACCAAAGAAGCAATTGAAGTGGCCATTCACTCACTAATTAACGGACGACAGGCATTCATTACTACTTGGACAGGACCGAACCCCAAACCACACTGTTATGAATGGAATGAGGGAGAGGGGATAATCAAAGGCGAAGGTTGACTTACTTTCTTTCCTTACGGCCCCCGTCAGCTCATGCCGTAAGGTGTTGTGTTAAGTCCCGCAATGAGCACAACCCTCGTGTTTAGTTGCCAGCATTTAGTTTGGAACCCTGAACAGACTGTCGGTGATAAGCCGGAGGAAGGTGAGGATGACGTCAAGTCATCATGCCCCTTACACCCTGGGCGACACACACTTTATACCATCCCATCTCCTAAGCATAGCGTAAAAGAAAAAGCACTCATCTCTTAACGGAACAAATACTAGGGAATTGGCAATTAATAAAGGATGAAACGGAGATGCTCCTTATTAGTCGAGCGTGCTTACGCACCCTCACCATCGGAATAGTGAGTGACTCCGTCGATGGCAGCCTTGATAGTCGACTGTGCTACCTTTACGCCTCAAAAAGATACACCTCGACCTACTGACTGAAGGTAGTAGCGCATTCGTCAGATCAATCATATACTTTTGAACTTTCGCCCATTCCTTTTTGTTGGAATGACCTTCCAAGCGGAGAGTGAGCCTACCCCATAAGTCGGAAATTCACGCTCTCTTTCATTCAGAGGGACTTCCGGTTCGCATTATCCTACGGGATGGAAGGTTGGTTGGCATTTGATCTAAGTATATGTGGTACTTCTTGCCTATAGCCACTCTCCCCTCGATAGGTTGTACACCGCATCACGTGTGAAAATCAATTTGAAAGAAGGATATAATTTTTCTCTTTGTTTTCAAAATGGTCTTTTTTCCCTCTTATTTTTTTGGATCAACTAGATATTTATTGAATATTTATGAAAATAAGTCATTGGTGATCGTATCAATATGTGACCCAATAGCCCGATCCGAAGTGAGCGGTGGGATCAAAAGGAATTGATGAAGGTGAGTGGATCTTTTGAAAAATGGGCCAAACCTGGTCATTTCTCAAGGACGCTAGCTAAAGGTCCTGATACTACCACTTGGATCTGGAACTTACATGCTGACGCTCACGATTTTGATAGCCATACTAATAATTTGGAAGAGATTTCTCGCAAAGTCTTTAGCGCTCATTTTGGTCAACTAGCCAGAAATAAGGAGTAAGCATAGTCTAGTTAACTTAATGAGATATTATTAGACTATGCTTACTCTTACATGGTCGATATCTTGGAGTGAGGAACCTAAAATTAAACCCCTAAAAGCTTGAGTTAGCTTCGCTATGCATAAGATCAGGACCTTACTAGCCTAGCTCAGGAGGACCTTCGTTCGTGAACCCGCCCGAGCCCCCCCGACCTAACATGATCGGAGCAAGTGAAGTTGGTGAGTCGTATGATGGGAAACTATCTCCTGCGGTTCGGAGAGGACAGGGGCTAGTGAGCGGAGATATGGGATTTCAGATATCAATATATGGAATTTCCATATATTAATATCTATATATCAATATCTATGTAGATATTGATATATAGATATTTCCAAGGTTAAATATCTCAAACAGAGTTATTTATGAAAAAAAAATTGGGTCAATCATTCGATAACGAATCCTATTCATCCTGTACAATGATCTTATAGATCATTCGATAGGGTTGGTAGCTCAGTGGATCAGAGCTCATGGTTCCGGACTGTGAAGTCAAGGGTTCAAATTCCTTCTAGCCCAAAAGATGTTGTATTTTAAATGAAAATTCCTTTCCATCGCGGTATAGGAGAGAATCTTTCTTTATAATAGAATAAAGTATTGGCTGGATCTCCAAAACCAGAACCAATAGTTTCCGTTGATGTTGCAGTTTCTTACTTTTCACCAGTTAACCCAGTCGATGAACCAGGAGTTTAAGCACCAGATCGATACTTTGACTGCTCTATGGATTGCTTGGAACATATGATATTCGAGAGAACTATCGAATTTTTCGAAGAACTAGCGATAAAAAAAATAAAAAAAATAAATAAATAAATAAATAAAAATAAAAATAAAAAATAAATAAATAAATAAATAAATAAATAAAATAAAATAAAATAAAATAAATAATAAATAAATAATAGTTTATAGGTTTGATCATCTGGTATCGGATCAATCTCAATCGATCCAAAATACTAATATGCCTGCTCTGGTCCAACGTTCCCATCCATCGATCTCGATAAGGACATGAGATCATCCGAATCAAAATTGACAGCAATTGATTTGGATGACCCGTAGCACAACACGAGCGAATATACGACACCACCCTCCAGGACCCTGGAGAACAGTGATGCAAAATCATTTTATTCGGGTACTCCCAAGGGTGGTCGTACGAAAAGGACATATCAAAAAATATTTTTGGCCTTCCTGATGTTCCCTAACATCTTCTATAAAACCTTCTCGTAAAAGGATCCTTCCAATGCTCTTGGTAATATTAGTAGCTATTACTCGAACCGTTCCTTTTTCTACCATGTCAGCGTTTCTTATAGAAGTAATTAGATTGGTAATAGTATCGTTACCCATGACGAACATACAAATTACTCAACGGTAAATGTCCTGAATAAAGCCAACGATTAATTAATAATCTCGTTGTACAAAGAAAAGTAACTATCATGCCCTTTCCTCCCGAACTACTTAGTCCTTCAATTTGATAAACTAAGGTTCCCGTAGTTCCTACGGGGTGGAGACGATGGGGTCGGTCCATGGCATGGCTTTTTTTTCCTTTTACCACATTTTGCTCAAAGGGTTGAAGGGAGATAGTACATCAAGTTGTTCGCAAGGGCCAACTTGATCCTCTTCCCCAAGGATCCCAGATGAAGTAACCCTAGGAGAGCCGTCGACTCCAACTATCACAAGGGGGCAAGGTAATAGCATCCATCTCGTCTTCTCCCAGCAAGCAGCAACCCGCTGAACCTAAAAGATGATTTAATCTCGGCAATCATATAGATAATTTTTTAAAAGTCAATCTTCATTAAGAAACAATATATTTGAGTACCCCGAATGACCGCTGGTATCAGGTTTTCCACCCTCATAACCGCTGATGTGGTAGGATGCTTCGATAATATTCATCATGACCTATTATTAACTATCTTGAGTTCTTTCATTAATGATTCCCGTTTCATCAATCTCATTTCGGCTTTCATCAAAACTGACATCTTAGATAAAACAGCAAAGAATTATGGTCATTATCAGGCTTACCTCCTCGATCTGGGAGTCACTGGAAGCATTCTATCATAAACCAGTGAGTCATTACTTATGTAGCCCGGCCCTAATTCACTATTTAAGGAGTTTTTGCCCAGAATCGGGTCAAGCTGAAACTCAAAGGAAAGGAAGGGTCGCCTTACACCTAAAGAGTTCAGAGATGGATAGTGTTGTTGGGAAAAGTATCTACTCAGAACGCCCCTATCCCACTAAGGTGTGACAGTGCCTTAGCAACAAACAAGGAAAACTACTTTCGTATTCTTCTTTATGAAATGTAAACGAAGAGGAATAGGATAAACTAACCTGTATCTTGCGCTAGTATGTTGATCCAATCGCTCTCCTCTTTGGCAGTTTCTAGCTACCTGCTCCCTTACTTGCCCAGCTTCACCAGGTTCCTGCAAGATCACAGAAGAGGAAAACTACACAAAGACATAGATTTACATTCATAACTAGCTTAGGATCAGATTTAAGCTAAACATGCAAATATAACAAAACATCATTGATACACAAGCATGTAGGAGAAACTGAAATAGTTTTATTGATATAACAAGAAGATCCAGGAGGAGACACAACCAAGTGAGTCCCGATCCAGCATCAACCTCCCAACAAAGGAATCCCTTCTTCACCTCCAACAAAGCATAAATCACCCAATACATTGATCTCAATCTCAAAACCAATAGCAATTCTCTGCAAAGTACAAAATTCCAGCCCCTGGATCTCTGGGATGAGGGATCCATATATAGATGTATGCAAAGAGGATGAGTCATCTTATGATTTGACTTGTGGCTTCTCTCTGTCAGTTCTTGCTTCCACTTGGAGACTGAGAGCCTCTTACTCATCCTTGGTCGAACTCAGTGAGGCAAGTGTCATTGAGGAAGATTTTGGAAGCTTCCATTGTTTGTCCACCTCGCGGAATGACACTGCCATTTGGCATTTCCCGCTCAGCGCACCCTGGTAGTGCATTTAGGTGCGTTGCAACGCACCTAGCTAGTGTACTGGGGTGCTATGCAACGCAGGTAGCTAGTGGAGCAGCTTAAATGATCCTGATTTGACTGATTCTGAGTAGTTTCTGGTGGAGAACTTCTGGGAGAAGCTGTAATTGGTTGACCTTGTTCCTCTAGGGGTAGGAAAAGCACTTTTAGGGACTTTGGATCCCTTGGATTATGGACATTTCATGCTTAGAGCTGTAAGGCACAAAAATGTCTATAACAGTTGCCCCCTAAAGTATGAGGCCGTTTATCGGGTGAAATGCTTTATTAGGAAGATCCGAAGTTCTTTCAATGCTGGGAGGAGACCTGTAATAAGATACAATACAATACATTATCTTCATATTGTTTTCATGATCTAGCTGAGGCGGGCATTCCCATGCTCAGCTTTATAAGTTCATTTTTATGTACATAGGATAGACAATCATCTGATGGTAGACTGATGATTCTGATGAAGTCATCATCCTTTTGGTAGGATTATCATCTGTGCTGCAATGCTGTACATGTCAATGTTTTTATTTTTCCTGAATATATATCGCAGCCCGGATGGATGAAACTAGATCCGGGGTCTTCAATCTCGTCCGATCTTCACTCGAAGTATGAGTCGATCCATGTGAGAAATGTTTTGAAGTTGATCATGGAAAGACATCGCTTGATTACCAGTCGATGATGTAAACTGTTAACAAGCGCGAGAGGAATCACCGATAAGGATGATGACCCTCAAGGTACTGTAGTACAATTCACGTGGTGTGAATAAAGGACTTGGCGTCGAACACCACGCAAAATCTTTCGGTCGAAGGTCATTGATGTATACCTGTCGCCGGAAGTGAGAAACTTGCCATTGAGGCATGCAAGCTTCAAAGTACTGAATGGGGTGTTCCTAGATCAACTTCTCGGATAATGAGCTGATGTCGACAAGAAGCGATATGTTACAGGAGGGTCTTAATGAATCCCACATCAATGACACAGAACGGAGCAAATGATTTTGATGGAGGTGAAAACGATCTGATGATATATGGTTCAGGTTGGCGGTCATGAAAGAATGAAGTATAATGTATGGTAGTGGATGGGACACGGGTGACTTCTCTGGATGACTTCTCTTGAACATGTCGGCGACACTTATGTGACGGATTGGTAGCATTTACCCCAAATGTGGATGGTATGGCATGACCATGGTGATGTGACCGGTGAATGAAACAACCCAACCAGACTCAGGCACGGAGTGGAAGTGTCATGTTCAAGAGCGACTTGCTACCAATAAAGATTCTTTGAGTTTCTTCCCAATTTTTCCCCAGTCATTGCTGACCAGTACCCCTTTATTTTTGTCAAGCTTGAGGAGGATAACATATGCTTGTTCTATAATTTGCCCTTCGGGCAAACCCATCACTATGTTTTAACGAGCCTAGTGATAGTGAAACTCGTTCTCGTCTAAAGAAAAGTTTGTCGCTATTAATGTTTTTAACGAGTTTAACGACAAAGATAACTCGGTCCTTTTCATTTTTAGAGAGTCTGAAAAGGTACGTAAAGGTAACTCCGAAATTCCTTTTTCGTCATCTAATCCCTTAAGTCTGAAAAAGTATAAAACAATACAGAAGGGATGAATTTTCGATAGTTTTAACGAGCCGAACAAAACAAGCGCTCGATATTTTTGTGCAATAATCCCTCAGGTCCAAAAATATTAAAATCTAGAGGAGGGATAGCACTTCCGGTCGCTTTAACGAGCTGGAAGGCCAAAACTCGGCAATCTTTTCATGTTTTACGAGTCAGATGAAAAGAGCTTAAAGAAGACTCGTCTTTTGAGGAACGAGTGATAAAATGGGTAGCAGCTGATTCCAGGTAAGGGTTGGAATTTTCCAAGCACGGAAGTGTCACGAGGATGGCTAGTGAAATCACTCTTCGCAGTTGTTCCTCAAAATGGGTAAACAATCAAATGGAGGTGAATGATCGGCCAATGGAAAAGTGGAGGTGACGATGCAAACACGACCAAGGCTTTAATGGCTGATAATGTTACATTCACGGTGGTTATTTACCGGAGGATAGTTCATTTTTTAACGAGCTTAAACGCGGATTGAAACACTTGCTCGGTCTTATGTTTATTTTTTAACGAGCATGAACTATGTGCTAAAACTGCTCGATGCGGGTTTATTTTTTAACGAGCTTGAACCCTGCAGTAACACTGCTCGTGATAAGTTTGTATGCCCCCAACATAATAACGCAAATCGAGGTGCATGCCCCCCAAGCTTCATTGCATTCAACTTGGTGGTTGGAATGAAGGTTTACCTTTGAGATTTGGAAAGGGGATTGTTTCATTTTTTAATGAGGTTGACACAGTAAAAGAACTATCCTCATGACTCCTTGTTTCATTTTTTAACGAGGTTGACACGAGATAAGAACCATCCTCGGAGTCCAAATCCATTAGATATAGAAGGCTTCATATTCCACTGTGGCCACTTCCGCCAGATTACTCGGAGGCGGTAGGGCAAAAGTACCCATTAAGGTAGGGTCTTTTAGGAGACCTACTCCGATATTTTGGAGCGAATGATTGCTTCCATGGATCATTGGAATGCTTCCCGTAACTTGTGAACTGTTGGGGAGAAATGTTTGTTGGTCGACGATTGTAATTCCTCCTTGGAAGGGAAATGCAATCTTCCTGAAGTAGGTCAACACAACTGCGGCCATGGCATATATCCAAGGTCTTCCCAATAGGATGTTGTAATCAAGGTTTTTGTCGATTACTTCAACATCAATTTCTACTATTTTCCCTCCTAGTTCAACTTTCAAGTTACTTAGGATACCATATGGTGTATATGTCCTTCCGTCGAATGCTTTTAATGTCGTCGAAGATCGCGACAAGGTTGGAGATCCTAAAGTTTTCCAGCAACTCATCGACATAATGCATGTAGATGCCCCCTCATCAATAATTGTTCGATGAACAGTTTTGTTGAGGGCTTTCACTTGAATAAGGAAAGCTAGTTGAGCTGGTAACTGAGGGTCATATCCTTTATGATCAAAGGCCACAAGATTGGAATCCATTGGGTCAATCCCACCTATTGCTGATAATAAAGCTTGCTCTTGGGAGAGGCAATTTTGCGGTACCTCAAGTGTCGACATAGCGGACGGCGATTGGGCCAGGTCCTCTATTATATTATAATTCTGTGCTATTTTTGCACGAGGATTAAATGTCGATTTGTGCACTACTCCCTTTGACGACTTTATCGTTTGTTCAGGAATGATGGGTGGCACAACTTTGGTCAAAGTTGTTGTCGAACTACTAGGTTGTTCATTAGCCTTGTTATTCGACACTTGTGGATTCTCGTAATCTTTATTCCTTGCCAAAGCATCATTTTGCTGCTTTGAGATAGACAACATAAGCACTTGGGATCAGGAAGCATTTTGATTAGCAACCAGTTTGGTTCCCGAGCTTGGAAACGGATCAGTCAATACTGCTGAGGTTTTTGAACTCTTAAAGAGTTTCTTAACTTCAGCTATATGTGGACAATCTCTCGTCCAATGATCCTCATCACATATATGACACCCCGCAGGGGGTTTCCTTTTTCTCCCTTTCTTTTTCTTCTTGCCCCCTGGTTGCTTCAGTTGTTTGCCCTTGTCGGTCGACACAGCATTTACCTCCGAGGCAAGAAGTTCCTCATTTCCATTTTGACTGGAAATCTTACGGGCCTTTTTAGATGTAGCCTTTGTCGCTTTCGTGTCTGTCGCGCCAATCACGCCATCGATGGCATGAGAGTCATTGTTTGATTTAGGATGAGGAGGAACTGAGAATTCGGGTCTAGGGGCGTCAGGTATTTTATCGTAGAGCGTGCCGGACTGAGTGTAAATCAAGTCCAAATATTGCACACGAGCGATAACTTGCTCTTCTGTGACGACTCCCCCTTTTGCCACATCTTCCGTGATGGAAGGTAGTAATTACTTAATAAACCATTCAGCTAAAAGCTGATCGGGAACATACGTTTTCACCATTCTACAACGACGTCGCCATTCATGTATATGATCAGATATGTGAGTGGTCGTCGTTTGTTTGAAGTTGGTAAGAAGTTCGGTTCCCGTTTCGTACCTTATCGGTAACTGAAAATGGGTTAAAAAGGTTGTGGCTAGGGTACTGAAGTTGTCGAATGAAGCTCTAGGCAATTCGATATACCATTTTGATGCCGGACCAGTTAACGTCCTCTAAAAAAGGCGAAGCCTAATCGAATCATCGTTTAGGGTGTTTGATGAACACCACAGATGAAATTTCATCACATGATTCGACGGGTCTTCACCCGGATTTCCATTAAATTTAGGAATATCTTACGGAAGTTTATGCGGAATCACTGGCCACCAAGGGGCATAAGCAATTGGATCATTCGTCAGCCGGTTTAGATCTGGTAATTCTAGAGTTGCTACAAAGGGCAACTGTTGATTCAGGTTAGGCGAAGCATACCCAGGATAAGATGGAATCGCCGGAGCAGTGGGTCTTTGCATACCAGCATAATGTATTTGATGCTGGCAACTTTGACAAGGTTGATGGGCATAACCATTATAATATGGTTGTTGATAACCGCTTTGGAAATGCGATTGCCCATTACTTACAAAGACTTGTTGCTCAGGTCCTTGATATGATTGCTGGAATGGGGGTTGTTGAGTTTGACCCAGCTCCATTTGCTGTTGACCAATACTGGATGATTGACCAAGATGAGGAGTCACAGTACTTGTTTGATCCTAAGTCGCTCCAGATAAGGAGGCACTAACCTGAGGTTGTGATTGAGTCGTTGAGACAAGAGGCTGTTGTATTGCAACCTGAGGCTGTTGGGGTTGACATACAACAGTTAGCGCTTGTACTTGCGACGCAGTCACCATAGTAGGTATAGTGGGAATATTCGACACAGGGTGGACTGGTTGCATTGAATATACAACCCTTGGTTGCTGAGGCAGTATTGGTACCCAACCGCTGGATGTAATTCCAGTTTGACCTGAACTTTGTTGTAAACTCCCATATGGTTGTTCTCCGGTAGGGAACAATGAAAAGGCATACTGCCATCCATATGGCGGAAATCCAGTACTTAAAGGGTAAATTGGCCTTTGAAGACACATTGGATCAATTTGTTGAGTTTCAACATAAGAAATACGAGATGATAATCCGGATGAACAAATAGGAACTAACCATGTCGTCGAAGCAGTCCCTGATTGGACTCCGGCTTGTTGTTGATAACTTGTCGGGACAGATGGTATACCGGCGAACATCGTTGGAGTAGCAGCAGGAGACTCAGCTGCTGCTGTGTCAGACGACACAATCCTAGATGTCGATGGTTGTTCAGACATATCTAGTCTATCCAAAATATTTCCTAGCGATTCTACAAGAACTTGCAATGAAGGGAGACTAACTTATAATACCAACGAGGGAACAATGATGTTATTCCGATTAAAATAAATTTTAGACGCTTAGACACAACTTGTTTTTTCAGTTTTTAAGAGTCGAGAAAAAACAAAAGATGACTCTAGTCTCCTTCAATTTTTAATGAGCCTGAAGTGACAAGTGCTCAGATGGACCTTTTCCGTTAAGGAGTCTGAAAAGGAACGAAAGGGACTGCTCTGGAGATCTAGGTAGAGGGTGTGCCAAACCAATCACAAAACTGCAGAATACGTTTTACGGTACGGCAGTCAATCTTCCCGAATGCTGTGTTCGGTGCATTGCGATCAGTAGGGCGGCCGACACGGCTTCCTATGGATAAAAGGTTTTAAGCCTATAGGGGTCTCCCAATATATAATCGACGGTACGTGGGAGCACAATCCGTACTGGCACTTATCGTCTCACAGTGGAGGAATCACCCAACCATCAGTGAGGACAACAATTACCAAGCTCTACGACGCCGGAACACGTCTCTAGCCTAGACCTCTATGTTGTGCGTTAAGTTCCAAAGCGTTGTTAGATTCATTCAATTTATTTTAAGTTGATCTTTCTTAGAAGTTTGCCTTTTGGGATCACCACGAGATGTAGATGTAATTCCTAAATGCAATCTAAAGATGATAAGCAAGCTCTTATCTCTTTTCAACAATGAAAATCCTAGCTACAAGGGGAAAAGAAAGACAAAATCTTTTCTCAAAGAGCAAAGAGCACACTGTAGATGCACTTTTCCTAAATCAAGCCATACAAACTATCAATATGCAAATGCACATATGCATGTATTTGTTTTCACTTTCTTAATATTGATGCCTAAAAAGAAAGTTGATGTACAAATCTGAATTTGCTTTCAAGTGAAAAACACAAACAAGCTTCTTTTCGAAATCAAAAAGGTAGAGAAGATTACGACACTTTATGATTTTGAAATACACACTCGTTTCTACACTAGAAAGTGACAAATTCAAACCAAAGGTAAAAGTAAAAGTATAATCAACTGTCAACAGCAAATAAACTTTCTCCTAAGATCAAAATCGACACTTACGACAGATCTAAATCCAAGGACGACAGTATGACTATTTTACTCTTTCAATGGAAAACTGTAAATGATGTAACAAACACATAAAGAACATCTCCAGTCTTTTTGTACAAAGGAGGCAGAATTAAGGCAAAGAAAAGGGGTTTTCAGACAGGTACACACACTAATAATAGGCTGCAAAAATCAGAGATAAAACTGGACAAAATGAAGCAAAGAACCTCAGCTGCACAGGGCAAAGGTTGATCAGCGCACCTGTTGCACAGAGAAACTGAATTGCAGCGCAGGTAGCCCTCTCGGGACCTGCGTTGAAATGCATAACCTCTTCACAGAGCCTGCGCTGGGGCAGAAACAAGACTTCTATCTGGGTTCTAGGTCACGGTTTGCAGTTTAATCTATGGATTTTGGCCGAGTAAAAGCAATCAGTAAGGTACAATCAGAGGGATGATTTAAAGGAGGACTAAGAGCTATCACAAAGGGTCATCAGGTCATTTGTGGATCAGGTGTTCAAATCATAAACAAATCCAGTGAGTGTATTGAAGTAGCAGCTAGTTTGCATTTGATAATGGCAAATGCAGTTCGATTGCTACTTCTGTGTTTATGAAACAAACAACAAGAGAAACACAAATAAACTAACTAGACACGCTCCCCAGCGGAGTCGCCATTTTGTTGTTGGGAAAAGTATCTACTCAGAACGCCCCTATCCCACTAAGGTGTGACAGTGCCTTAGCAACAAACAAGGAAAACTACTTTCGTATTCTTCTTTATGAAATGTAAACGAAGAGGAATAGGATAAACTAACCTGTATCTTGCGCTAGTATGTTGATCCAATCGCTCTCCTCTTTGGCAGTTTCCAGCTACCTGCTCCCTTACTTTCCCAGCTTCACCAAGTTCCTGCAAGATCACAGAAGAGGAAAACTACACAAAGACATAGATTTACATTCATAACTAGCTTAGGATCAGATTTAAGCTAAACATGCAAATATAACAAAACATCATTGATACACAAGCATGTAGGAGAAACTCAAATAGTCTTATTGATATAACAAGAAGATCCAGGAGGAGACACAACCAAGTAAGTCCCGATCCAGCATCAACCTCCCAGCAAAGGAATCCCTTCTTCACCTCCAACAAAGCATAAATCACCCAATACACTGATCTCAATCTCAAAACCAACAGCAATTCTCTGCAAAGTACAAAATTCCAGCCCCTGGATCTCTGGGATGAGGGATCCATATATAGATGTATGCAAAGAGGATGAGTCAGCTTATGATTTGACTTGTGGCTTCTCTCTGTCAGTTCTTGCTTCCACTTGGAGACTGAGAGCCTCTTACTCATCCTTGGTCGAACTCAGTGAGGCAAGTGTCATTGAGGAAGATTCTGGAAGCTTCCATTGTTTGTCCACCTCGCGGAATGACACTGCCATTTGGCATTTCTCGCTCAGCGCACCCTGGTAGTGCATTTAGGTGCGTTGCAACGCACCTAGCTAGTGTACTGGGGTGCTATGCAACGCAGGTAGCTAGTGGAGCAGCTGAAATGATCCTGATTTGACTGATTCTGAGTAGTTTCTGGTGGAGAACTTCTGGGAGAAGCTGTAATTGGTTGACCTTGTTCCTCTAGGGGTAGGAACAACACTTTTAGGGACTTTGGATCCCTTGGATTATGGACATTTCATGCTTAGAGCTGTAAGGCACAAAAATGTCTATAACAGATAGGGAGGAGAGGACTGGGTTGCCCTCCTCTCCCTCTCCCTCTCCTTAACAGTCGAGCCCCTGACGGACCTTATGGTCGAGTACCTATCCTTATTAGTCGAGCGTGCTTACGCACCCTAAAGGTCCTATGGTCGAGCACCTCTCCTTATTAGTCGAGCGTGTGGCACGTACATTCCCACTTAAAGACGGTTATCCCTATTTCCTTGCCCCCTCAATTCGCCTAGCAGGACCTTACTCTATTGTCCAATAATGTGCGAGAGCCATAAAAAATGGTGCTGGAACACACACCGCATCCCCATTCACTGGTGCTATCTATTGAAAGGGTGGTGTTTTCACCTTAAAGATCTCTGACCGAGTAAAAGATACTATCATTACCACCTAGACGATTAGACATCCAACCCGTAATCGCAACGACCCAATTGTAAGAGCGGATCTCTACCAACTGAGCTATATCCCCCGTACTTGGACCAAGTGGTCCATACATGAAAAAAAAAAAAATAATAATAATAATAAGATGCTATCTCTCTTTAGCCAGCCTATGTTGCGGTAGTTTTCCAGAGGCATGCATCGAGAGTGGAATCTCGTCTGAAAGGATGCGTAAGCAGGCTTGACTGATAAGAACTCCTTATTAGTCGAGCGTGCTTACGCACCCTAAAGGTCCTCTCCTTAACAGTCGAGCCTGCTTACGCATCCTTAACAGTCGAGCCCCTGACGGACCTTATGGTCGAGCACCTCTCCTTATTAGTCGAGCGTGCTTACGCACCCTAAAGGTCTATTCACACTGAGGTTATAGGATAGGAAAAGAATGGAATCTATTTCACATTAATTGATTTCGAGTGAATCGTGAAATTATGTTATATACTTAATCACTTTATATCTACCTATTCTATATCTATCTAGATAGATATAGAATAGGTAGATATCTATTAGCGGGTAGCGGGAATCGAACCCGCATGACTTGATATGTATGGTAGAAGCAAATCAGATTTCTTAGTAAAAAGAGCTTGGTAACAAGATTTAAGATCAGTTATAGTAACTTCTACAACAAAAAACACTTTCAACATGACAACAAAAATGGTTGGAGAAAATAGCTACCTTTGATTTAGAAATTCTATATAAGAAGGGCAAAGATAATTATCGTACTTGATGCTCTATCGTGAAATGATGAAGATCCCTTATTATTTGCAATCTCCACTATAGTTCCAGAATGGTTAGACGAAATTCGAAGTGAGTACGCGAAGAATCCATAAACATGTCACCTACTCAAAAATCCTTTCATAAAATTTTAATGGAAGAATGACATCCTTTGTTATAAATGACAAATCTATCTAATTCCAACTTCCAAATTCAAATCCAAATTTCTTAAGGAGTGTCATAACTCACTAGCAGCTGAACATGTGGGATGTTTTAAAACCTACTGTAATGGATGACGATCATTTTTTGGAAAGGGATGTACAAGGACATTCAAAAATATGTGATAGAATGTGATTAATGCCACATAAACAAAAATGAAAATGGTATGACACGAGGATTGCTCCACCCCTTGCATATTCCAAACTAGAAATGGGAAGAAATATTGATGGGCTATCCATGTCGAACAGGAAGGAAAAAAGCTTGTTGGTGGCAGATAGAGTCACTAAATACAGACATTCCATGGATGTAAAGAGATCAAACTTAGAAAAACAAATTGCATAAATATTTTGCAAAAATATTTACAAATTATACGAGTTTCCAAAGATCATTGTTTATGAAAGGGATTCCAAATTTAAAGGAAACTTCTAGAAGGAGTTCCTCAAACAAATGGGGACATCCCCCAACATGAGCTCAGCCTACCACCCCAAACAAATGGTCAAACTGAAATTATCAATAAATGTTTGGAAGCATATCATTGTTATTTTGTAACAAACAAACAAAACAAATGGTTATATCTAGTAGAATGGTGGTACAATTCCATTATCACATTTTCATCAAAAATGAAGCCATTTCAATATCTCTATGGTTGTGAGCCCCCTAAATGGAAGGAATTGGCCATAAATGATATAGAAATTCCAGCACTAGACGATTAATTGCAAGAGAACCAAAAGTTGTTCAAACACTAAACTTGAAAACCTAAATATTACAAGAAACCGTATGAAGTAGCAAGTTGACCAACTTAGGTCAGAAAGAGAATTTAACGAAGGAGATTGGGTACATGTGAAGCTTCAACCTTACAAATAATTATCATTAAAACAACATGGAAAAAACAAGCTATCCGCTAAGTTCTATGGGCCATATCAAGTTGTCAAGAAAATCATTCAAGTAGCTTATGTTTTAAAATTACCTGAAAAAAGCTACATCCATCACATTTTCCATGTTTCCTATCTAAAAAGGGTGTTGGGGAAACATAAAACAACACAAAAAAAGACTCTCTATATTGAATGACAAGGGAAAAGTTGCATTAGAACCTAAAGTTATCATTTCCACTAGATAAAAGTGATTATGTTCTTGAGTAATTAAATAATATCTCATCAAGTGGAAGAGCCTTCGGAAGAAGCTACTTCTTGGGAGGAAAAATATTTTCATCAAAAACATCCCTCGTTACCTCTGCTTTACGGACAAAGCATTTCTTTTGAAGGGGAGGTAATGTTATGAATAAAAAAATAAAATAACTATAGTTATATATTAATTATGTAGAGGGGCATGATCAAAGATCATGATCCCTCATGAAAAGGCACCCAAGGCTATATTTAAGTCAGGGCCTTCATTATAAAAATATCAATCATTCATTCTATCAAATTTTTTATATATCAATACATTATACACATACAAATATATTGTCTACCCACATTGTTTATAAAAAGGGGACATTTTGATCCTGGAACTGGGTGATCATTTGATTGTTGAGCCCTATCAGATCCGACAGGAAAGTTATCGCTCTTGACATGACTGAAATATATAAATGGTGGTCATGCACCAAAGACCTTCCACAAGTGATTAAATCTCTAGTTATTATAGAGTGTCTGGATCATTCCTCTCGCAACCTCCTCGAGATCAGCTTTATGATCGCTCTGTTGCACCAGGTAATACATATGCCTCAGCCTCATGGTTTCCCCCTTCATTCCTTCATGTGGAGGTTCTAAGTTGAAAATAACAACTACTCTGGTGCTCTTCTAGCCATAGTTTCCAAAGGGCATTGCACCCACTTTAATAAATCTCAGTATTCTATCATGGTCAGAGAAAGGGGCAGAGCAAGACAGGGAGGTAGAGGCCATGGGTGCCCGCCTCACTCTCCCTAGCACGATGAAGATGTGGTTTTGTTCAACCTAGATATTCTTGTCCACATTCACTGTAGGGTAGCCTCAATGGAGGTCAAGGAATGCAAATGCTTGGGATGGACATTGGGTGGTTTGAAACTTGCTTGCACACCACCTCTAGACCATGGAGTCAGCTAGAGAAGGTGCAGAAAAAAGAATAACTAAGGCATGTGTCCAAATACACAAAACGTGTCTCTCATTGTGTAGTTTATTCAAATCCATCGGTATAGACTTTTTGTTTGTTTCTCTTTCTCCAGCATCCTCCATCTCGTTGGATAGCTTTGGGGACATAAATTCCTCCTACCAGCCTGAAGCCCCTTCTCACCTTACTCCCCCAACTGGAGAAATATGTGGTAAGAGTCTTGTAGTTCAAGGCTCTCCAAGTCAGCAGCATGAAAAAAAGAAAAGAGGGAAATTCAAAGCAGTCCCCCACCAGCACTGCCCAGACTGCTATTGCAGCACTTTCGCAACAAGACATAACCTCCTATAGTCGCCTAATTGTTGAACAAAAGGTGGAAGAAGACTCTCCAGGAAATGCAGGAGCTGGAAAAGAAGAAAATAATACAACGCGTCAAGCACCATAGAGTTCTAAGGGTAGTAAGGTGGCTTGATCAGGCCTTCCCTTATGTTTCATTTGTTATTGTCTCTGTACAATTTGCTATGTGGTTTCAGTTTTGATGGTCACACGAGTAGGAATCCCTGTAGTAGGGTAGAAGCTCTTTTTGTAAGCCTTCTTTACATTTTTGTATAACACATGCTTCACAATCAGAACTCTAATCACTCTGAAGGACCATATGGTTTCCCCTTCATGGATGATGTTCCACTCCTAGTTGTCTTCAGATTGGCTTCACCACTACGCAAACCTCCTCTTGTCTGATTACCAATTTTCATAGTGACTTTTTCAATGTACTTTATGTAACATATTTTTGGTAATATAATGTCTTTCTCTCGCTTACAAAAAGGAGGGGGCGACATTTTCATCCCAAATTACACTTCATCAACATGGTTTTAAAATGATTCATATTACTCCACAGTTAATTCTATAAGAATGTTTTCCTCTTCTAGTTTATTTCTTTGGTTAGGTAAAGTGATCAAGTTAATTCATGGAAGAACTCCCTTTTTACAAAATTTTTTAGCAATAGTAAGACAATACACACAAACATGTGGAAAACCTCTTGGAGAAACCTTTAGGCACTTTCAAGCATTTCGTCAATGATATGCAATGTAAACCCATCGTTGTTGATTATGGGGCTTAGCCTAGTATGGACATTAAGTGAGACATACAATAGAGGCAACCAACTTGATAATCAACCCTAAGATCTAATATGTGAATCACAAAGCACTTAATCGCTTGTGCTAGCCCACCAGGCTTAAAATTGAAGGATATGAGTGGGATTTGATCCATATATCTATTCTCAGGTCACAAGATTATTCAATATAATCCCATTGAGTGCAACAAGACATTTGACTACTACCTCAAGGTGAACCCATGGCTCCTGTAAAATCCGTTAGGAGAAGTTAACCTTAGTTACTAGTGAGAAAATCCTTGCTCCTCCGTAATGGATCCAACCAATTTGAGATTAAATTAAAATATACGATGGTGGGCTTTGATCCACTTATGTGTCACTACTATAATACAGGGTTGTAATGTTGCATTACAATGCAATATATTTGTAGTAAAATCCAAGTCCATATGACACAAAATGTAAGGCATAAGTGGACATGGTCATTTATAACATATTTGTGTCACTTAGTTTGACACATGTTCCTTCAAGTGTTGTAATAGCGAAGAGTTATTTTTTATTCATAATTGTCTCATTGTAATAATGCGAAAACATTTGTTTTTATTGAATCAAGTGCATGTTATGTGCATCACGTTAGCATCATAATGAGTTGATTTGGGCATCGATGTTATTTGTAAATCATCATTTTCATGACAATCTAGCATCCATTTGTTATGAAATAAATTCTTGATTGCATTGAAATACAAAAAAATTGTGTCACACTGTGTCTTCTTAAGAATTTTTTAACAACATAACAAATACTTTTTTTTGTTGAATTAACAGTGAATATGTATCACTTTAATGTCACATTTGTGACATGACTATAATTAGTATTTTAATTATATTTTATCAATTTAAATATTATTGATTATTTAATTATCTTGATTTAACTAATTAAAGTAATAGTAATATTTATTAAGATTATTATTAATCGGATAATATTTAATTTTCATTATTAATGAGAATGATGAATAGTGTAAGTCTATTTTGTAGTGTATTAATTATAGCAACAAAATCATACACATATAAATTCAATACACTACTAGCATTCAATCAATTTAACATCATGAAGAAAAAAACCATATATCCATAAATTCAATTACAATTTTTTCACACTAACATTAAATCATTTCAAACCACATAAATAAAAAATAATGTATCATTATAAACATACTGATGAAATTTTAAAATTAAATCATAGATTAGTTGTTTATTTTTTCTTATTTGTAAACTCCCTGTTGGGGGTGTGGCCTGAGGAGAATAGTGGCCTATGACGTTGTGCCCCCCACCCTAAGGAATGGACAAAATTAAATGGTCAGTGCATGCGACTTTACTATCACCTATTACCCATGATGAATGCCAATCATAGAAGGAAAGGGGTGCAGCAGGACTGCCTATGTATCATACCTACAAGGAAATCGTGTGTTTCCTTTGGAAGTTAGATTTGCCCTGCTTTTTGGGTAGTTTTTGAGCCTAGACAAGGTGATTTCTTAAGATTAATTTAGAATTTTTCCAGCTTGGCATTTCCGAGAGTGAGTCTAGTGGACCAAAAGTCCATAGGGATGCTTTTTACCTATTGTGTTAATGATATTTTTTCTCTGGTTCTCCATGGTTCTGTGTCAAGGAAGAGTGTTGGGAGATTAAGGAATGCGCAAAAAATAGAATTATGGCACTCAAACGCTTTCAGTGTTTATGGTAATCAGAGATTTGTATCGGTCTCTTTCCCACGACGCTCGATGACCACTTCTCCTTAGGTAATTTTGAAGCCCTATGATATTTGTAATTTTGCTACAACCTCCTTGTTTAGCTTCAGGATTTTAAGTATGGTATTGGTATTTGGTCTCGGCATTGTGAGTTGTGTTTCTGTTTGGATGCGGCCATTATCTTGTTTATATTATTGTAGCATTAGGTCCCTTTACCTATGTTGGGGTTGTGTCTCATCCTCTTTTGTCTGGTCCCAGTTGTATTAATTTAATTATAACCTAAGTTGTTAGTCTTTACTCTGCTTAAGTAATATCGAGCCTCCTTTGGGTAATACCCTCCTTGTTCAGATGTTGTATGTTTCTTTGTCTTATTCTCGTCACCACTTTCCCTCTTTTGGTCGGCCCTATTGTTATCACCAAAAAATGATCACCTAGCCATTTCTAACTAGGTGGATCGAAATACACCATGTAGGATTAATTAAAATCACTTTCACCATGGGAAATAATTTAATAAACCATTTTTATTAAATTATTTTTTGAGTAACAAAAAAAAAACCATGAGAATAATTGAATAAATCATTATCTATTCATTTTTCTCTAGGAATAATTATTAAATCATTGTTTGATAATTATTGCTTGTTACATTTGATTAAATCTCATAGGAATAACTAAATAAATCACTGTTTATTTATTATTCTTTATTTCTATTATTTGAATAATTGTTAAATCACTATTTAATAATTATTTCAAATTCACACCATTCTTAATCATCGCGAAATAGTTAATAAATCATTTTATTTGTTAATTATTTCTAAATAAATATATTTGACCATTTGCCTCTCCAAAAAATATAATAAAGTATTCCTAATATTTAGATCTTGATTTGGTCAATATTATTTTATTATTCTCCATTTTCGAGATTAACTCAATATTTTGTTATAAATAGGATAGTTTTCCATTAATTCCTCACCGTAATCATTATCATTGTCACCATTATCATCTCTTTTCACTTTAGCTCCCATTTGAGTTCTCCACATTGTTTTGTGTTTTTCACACATTGAGAGAGAGAATCAATTATTGAAACAACAAGGACATCAAAGGACCCATCCCATGAAAGGGGATTTGCAGACCCTTTTGTAGATCTCCTACACCAGGTGTTATCAATAAAAGATTTATTCATTTTTAAAGTCTTTCCATTTGGGTTATTACATTGGATATATATATATATATATATATATATATATATATATAGTTTTTTTTTTTTGGATCATATGTGTTGTTTTGTTGCAAGTTTTTCCGAGTTCTATTATATATCTTAAGCATAAGTAGCCACAAATTGTTGTTAGGGTCACGTGTCACCTACTGACTTAAGTGACGTTTTTTTGGCACACCTTCTAAGAAATTTCACACTAACAAATGACGACTCCACTGGTGTAATAAAAATGTTCTTTGGTGACTGAAGTTTCAGTAAATTTCAGGTTTTTCTACAACTATTTTTAGCCTCTCAATTTCTATTTATATTAATATTTCTTTTTTTGTCAAATTTTCGGATTCTAATGGTTTTCTAGTTCTTTCCGCAGGTCACAGGTATCAGCCGAGCGGGAGAAGGAAAAATCTATGTGAAATATAATGACCGAGAGTCTTGGGAGAAAAATGCACTTTTTAGCCCCAGATTTCCATTCCAGAGCACACTTTTTGCCCCAAAACTGTGTTTTCCATTGTTCCAAGTCAGTATCTATGTTTTAAAATTTTTCCATAATTTTTTCAAATTTGCTGAGAGTGTTGTGTGTACACTGGGAAGGGTTTCATAACTTTGTTTTAGTCTCCCCTAGGCCTATATTCTCTTATTTTTTCTATTTGAGTAAGGAAAAATCCCCCTAGGGTTTAGAGTACACCTCCACATTGTTAGGAAGAGATTGGTTGAGTAAGAAGTCTATGGTTTCAACATTTTCAGCCACTGATTTTCAGAGTTTGGTCCATTACTTTACAACACTT
The DNA here is from genome assembly GCA_031772625.1 of Pinus tabuliformis. NCBI lineage: Eukaryota > Viridiplantae > Streptophyta > Pinopsida > Pinales > Pinaceae > Pinus > Pinus tabuliformis. The sequence goes on from CM062819.1 coordinate 718,010,271, forward strand.
TTGGATAAGTTTATTTTACCTTTTATCCCTTTATATTTTGGGTTTTTCCTTTTACCCCTTAGAATCCCCTTGAGAATCCTAGGTTTTGGAGCTTCATACCTATCCTTTGCAACATTTTTCACCTTGATTGTGTTGTTTGTATGCACCATTTACAACAAATTAGTACCTCTAGATCTCAGTCCCTTTGACATTTAGGTCTTTTAGGAATTTTATGTGTCTTTGAGTAGCTTGTTCGCCTTCTCTTGCTTCGCTGCTTGATAGCCTTTTTGGGTGGGGTTTTGTGCGCTTGATTGGCTGTTTATTTTTCTGTCATTTTCAGCATTATTTAAAGTATTTTAGCATTATTTTTTTCAACAGCACATGGCATAATAAAACTTTCTCAATTAACTCATCCACTTGACACATTATTTTCACACACCCACACCCTAAGCGAACATGAACTTGGTTAACACCACCAAGCCAAGACTTGAAACACTACACCGTAATAACTCAACAGACATAGATTAAGCCCAATTGGGTACCAGGGACAAATAATCTTTGTAGTTTAGGTGTAGGATCGATGGGATAGGCTTCTAATAACACCCATCGATCGCTTATATTGAGACATAGAGATGACATATTAGGGAGCTTAAAATCCTTCACCATCCCACAGTCCAAAGTCGGAGTCCGTCAGAAACCTGATTCAGAGGGGGTTAGGCTAGGTCATCGTGTGAGCAGTTCTCTTTGGGGCTACCCAACTCGTGGCAGAGAATCACATTCGTTGGATGATCACCAAGAAGCTCAAGACTTGACCACCCCCGTGGGACGAAGGTAACCATAATGACCAATCTTATGAAAACACCTTATAGGACTAGTTGTGGGAAGAAGTTGGTTCTCTACCCTACCTTTCTCTGGATAGCTCTACTTGCAGGGATGAAATTCCGTCAAGTAAGAATTTCTTTGGAATGCCATCTGAAACAGTAGATTTAGGATTGTTTGAGGATTTAGACCATCTATAGGCTAGATGTCTTTTTCTTTGATAGGACGTGTTTGCTTGTATTAGAGTAACATCATTAATATAGTTAGTTTACACTTTGCACCATTGCACTAGGTGTTTTCGTGCTATTTGTTGCTATCATCACCCTTTAGTCCTTAGATTCTTCATTGTCTTGACATCATTGCACCCCTTAGACATTTGTCATGGAGAATTCGAGGCCTTCGCTGTCAGTTCCCATTAGCTCATATTACTCATCCCCATCAAGTTAGAGTACATCTTCCTAGTCCTCCATCGAGTCATCATTCTTATTCTGATTCGATTGATTCTTCCAGTTCTTCCTATGATTCCACGTCTTCTCAACCTCGTACCGTCACCACGTCAAGAACCAACGTGGGTGCGAGAAACCAAGGTGGTAACCTAGGTACCAACCAGGGTAACGATCATCTTATTCATGATCCCAATTGGCCAATTATGCCTACTAAACTTCCTTTAAACATCCCAAAGTTTGAAGGTAATCCTAGAGATGATCCCACAAATCATGTTCACTCATTCCATATGTGGTGTTCATTAAATTCTATCATTGAAGACTCCATCTATCTTCGTCCATTCCAACACACTCTTACTAGAACTACTGCTAAGTAGTATGTCGATCAACCCAGAGCCACTCATTCCACTTTTGTGACTCTTGTCAAAACCTTTCTTGCCTATTTCTAGTTACCTCTCCGTTATGACACTAGTATCGAACTATTGACTTATTTCCATCAAAATTTTGTCACTCGCCTATCTGACCATGTTCAGGAATGGCATAGAAGGAGGAGCATATGTAGAGCTCCTAAATTCGAAGACTGCATCTATATGGATTGGTTCCTTAGATCGCTTTTGGCCCCCATTTCTAAAGATGTCGCTTCACACTTCCCCTAATCTAAGGAACATGTGCTCCAAGTAGCCTTGAAATTTGATCTAATCTATGCCCAGTGAGGTTGTGTTTATACTATCATCCTCAATCTGCCTCAACCTAGTGCTGCTAATGTACCGGGGGCATCTCATGCTACTGATGGTATCATTGGAACCATTCACACCCTCAAATTCAAACATATGCTCCACCTCAGATGAGTTAATGGTCAAACCCAGGGAGGGACCAATTCATTTTACACTTATCCCTCCACCAATCTTCCACATGGAAACTCTTATCTAGGCCCCAACACATCATATGCATATCCCCATCCGCATCAACAAATGTCAAGGCCAGTTGTTTCTCCACCTGTTAATCCCAATGTTACCCCATCTCCTTATTATCTATATGCACCACCTAGCACTCCATCCCCTCCGGTACCAATGCCCCATCCCCCCGTACATGCTCCACCTCTTCTAGAGCAATAACCTCCTCCACAAGGTCAAGTGTATGCTCAGCAAAGCGCACCCAATCCCCCTAACCCCAAGAGAAGGAATAAGGGGAAAGATAACCAAAACAATCAATCTCAAGGTAATCAAGGTAGCTAGGGTCCACCGCCCAATGCATCTCAGGGACCCCAGCCTAATCCCGCAACCCAGCAACAAGGCGGGCAGCCCAAGCAAAACAAGCGTCTTCGTACGAACAAACCTTGTGCTTGTTGTAGCATATATGGCCATTATACTCATGAGTGTCCCCTTTTACCTTAGGTGTGTCAAGTATGGGAATCTCAAGCAGTTGATTCTAGAGGAGTGCAACCCATAGCTCCTCCTCCCTCTCCTGCTTCATCTCAACCGGTTGTGCTTACCAATCATTTTCCTCACCAAGGATATCTTGTTGCTCAACCTACATAAGGTCAGGTAGATTCGCCAGCTCCACCATTTAGTCACCATGATTATCAGATTCTTATGATGAATTTTGATGAGGTCAATACCAAGAAATTAAACCTCTAGAATCGATCATGCCATTATGATAAGCCACCCGTTAAGTCAGTGACTAAATCTAAACCCCAAGTTTCCACTGCGCCTCTGTCGTTATCCAATGGTACCCTACAGATCCCTCCACCTAAGGTAGAGGTTATTCCAAATATCTCCAAAGGTCCATTACGTTGAAATGTTTCTTTTGCTAAAGCCGCCCATACCTATAGCATAGTAGATGACTTGACGCAATCTCTTGCTCCCATGTCAATGCTGGAAGTCCTCCAGATGTGCTCATCCCAACAGAAATATATACTCTCTACTTTGGGTGTTATGGATCCCCATGACGATCGTATGATTTTCTTTAATGTTGAAAAGTCGAAACATCCTCCCCTACCTTCATCTGTTGCATTTCAAATACCAATATCCATAAGAAACTCCATTGTTAATTGGTGTATCATAGACAAAGGCACCTCCACCTGTGTGATGGCTGCTAGTGTTTGGAAGCAACTTGGTTCACCTAACCTGTCTCTTTCCACCATAACTCTTCGTGCTTGGGGTAGTCATCCCTCACAGTCCCTTGTCTTATATCACAACTACCCTATCACTGTTGCCGGCAAGATTGTCTCTGTTGATATCGAAGTCATTGATGCCCCATTAGATTACAACATCCTTTTGGGTCGTAGTTATACCTATGTTATGTCAGTTGTCACATCTGTGGTTCACTGTAAGATGTGCTTCCCTCATAATGGAAAGATCGTCATCGTCGATCAGTTGACGTACTATGATCCCAAATCTTAGACTTCACCTCAGTCCAATATCTCACCTGTGACTGAGAATAAGACTATCTCGTCCCTCACCAATGTCTCTCCTAGAGTCTACAAAGATTACATCTTGGTTGGTGCTTATTATGATCCAGTGTTTGCATGCTCCAAGCATCACGGGCCTCCCACAGATGGTCTGGTATGCCTTCACAACAGCCATCACCTCCGCAACCTGTTGTCCCCAACTCAACCTAGCCTTTCGGTACTACTCCTTAAGGACCATTTCCTTCTGTTGGTATCTCTCCTAATCCCTTTCAACCTGGAACCATTCCCCCAGGTCTTAACCATCTCAGATAAGTTCCCAAAGGTCATTACCCTTCTAGTCATATATTGTTCTTATTTCCACCCCCGGGAGTTTATTCTACACTTTTCATGGCTACGTTGAGTTTACCTAATATTACCTTGGGGATTCTAGTCTGGTACATTGATCCTCCTGTAAACACTCCCCCAAATCAACTCAAACCTTACACTTCTTTGACCTCGGTTCAACCAGTTGTTCCTACCCCTTCCTTTGCTTCAATTCCACAACAACCTCAAGAACCTACTCTTGTTGTCAAAGCATTTGGTGAGGGGGGCAAAGCCTAGAAAAAGGGAACCAAAGACAAGGCACCTCCAACAACTCCAGCTCCTCATAAGCTGCCAAATCCTATTCCTCCATGTGCTTTGTGTGAATTTTTTGGTCATGCCACCAATAATTATCCTGAACTCCCTCATATCGAGAATGTGGTCTTTGATACCTTCCATGATTCTAACATTCCTGAGGTCCATTTCACCTTACCTGAGTCAGCTAAGAAGAACATATCATTACGCATGAATCACCCCTATGCTTTGTGTGATACTTATGGCCATTATTATCATTGTTGTCCCCGTCTTGAATATTTTTGTGATACACTTCAAGTGCTTTGCGAATTAGAGGCCACTCGTAGTGAATCCACCTCTCCTGTACCTGCAAATTCTGGTCCCACCCATATACCAGAACAGGAGGTCTCTCAACCACCCATCATGATCCCTCCCCCTGATATCAAGATGATGGATAGTACCATTCCTATTCTCTACCTGTCGTCATCCATGATATCGTTGTATTGGGACTCCCTTGATGTCTCCTATTGTGATTTTGTTGAACCTTCTTTGACGAACACTTTTGTCTCAACATCGGTAGATCACCCATCTACTAGTCACTTGTCTCCCAGTATTGACAGTACGTATGTGAACCTTGTCTCTCATGAATATGACTCAGGTAGATCCCCTTCATCATGTGGTCTCTCTTCCTCCAATCCCCCCATCTTCTATTCTAATTAAGACATCATGGAAGCCATGACCACCCCTGATTATCCTTGGGATAATATGCACCATCATGCATACTTCCATCCGCAAAAAACCCATAACCAATATGCTTTGGAGTCAAAATACTTCATTCATGGTGAAGTCGATTAGTTTAAAAATCCCATTCCTACACCAGATGCTTTTGAAGAAGGAAATATGGCTAACATTTCCCCTGCCATCAAAATTAACATTTTAACTAAACTAGGGATCGAAGAAAATATCATCTTGGGGGCAAAATGCACCCCAGAAGAAATTGATGCTTACACCAAGTTATTCAAATAATTTTGTGATGTTTTCTCTTGGTCTTATTCTGAAATGCCCAGACTTAATCCCACCATTGTTGAACATCACATTGACTCTTGGCCCGATGTCATCCTTGTCCTCCAAAAGTAAAGGCCTATCCATCCTTCCAAACGTGAAGCTATCAAAGATGAAATCGATAAGCTCAATCAGGCTGGTTTCATCTATCCCATTGAATACACCACATGGGTGTCCAATCCTGTTCCCGTTCTTAAGAAACAAGGCACCATTCGTGTTTGCATGGACTTTCACAATCTGAACAAAGCTTGTCCCAAGGACAACTTTCCCATGCCCTTCATAGACCAGGTCATTGATGAGTGTGCGGGGCATTAGGTTTTATCCTTCATGGATGGATTCTCCAGGTATAACCAGATATGTATATGTTATGCCAATCAACATTGTTATCACCCCAAGAAACTCTCCTAGGTTGTATCTCAGAGATGCTCGGGGACATTACAAACTCAACATAATGTTGGAAATGGATGAATGGAAGGAATGATGCTTGTCCAAGCCAGATAACCACTTCTACTATGCTTAACTCCAGACATGGGTGAACACCCCCAGACTACAAGGCTTTAGACCACCAATTACTCACAGTTTGAGGATTAGGTGAACATGGAGAATATTGACCACACCAGCAGATGCACAAGACCATGTCATTGCCGGCTGCAACCAGTAAAGAGGTCTACAAATCTATTTCCTAATGCAAAGACGGGATGACAGCTCTCTTGCACTAAGTAAACAGAAACCTGCATAACACATTCAATGATACATACTAGACTTCAACAGAGAGGTGGGATGACAACCCCTCTAATGCTAAAAATCAAGAGCACATGAACAAATGCATAACAGGCACAGCCTAGAATAGAGTAGAAATGGAAAGTGAGCAATTGACAGCAAAAGAAGCTTGTATTAGCTGAAAATGAAGACCAGACGTTGCAAGGATCAAAGTAGTTACAGTCTCCAGAAGTTGAACCTTACATCAAAACAACAACAATCAACCCTGATTGTATCTGTTTTCTGGGTATATATAGAGCTTCATTACAAAGATATTTTGCTATTCTAGGCGTGGAGGGGTCATAATGGACCACCAACCGCTTTAACTACTTGATGGAGTCTTTGGTGTGATCTGTCTGCTTCAATGAACGAATTTGATCTTTTATGATGCTCTGTTGTACTTCTCGAGCAGGTGGAGTGTTATATGGAAGGAGTTGCATAACTAATAAATGTGATGATCTGCCCGAGGCATGTCCTTTTTCTTCTCGGCCATTCTATCTCTTAAATGTGGTTGTTGGAGAGGAACTGCACCAGGTACAGGCGAACAGGTTACCTTCGTCCTTCGGGAGCATGAAATGGCTATGGTCGTGAACAGTATGGACGAACGAAGAAGGAAGATCGGTCGTCGGATCGCATGGATGGACGATAGAGAGTGCTTGACACAGAGTATCGGGAGGAATCAGGCAGAAACGGGATCAAATAAACATGAGCCGTCAGATCATGGGTGGATAGATCCGACGGCCATTGGGCGAAAGAGTAGCATGGGAGATAACAAGCGGGGGACATGCGAAAGGGTGGTAATCGGTATGTATCGCACCGCTTTTGGGAGGCGAGCGGTAATCGTACACGGGCTAACGATACGAGTCACCAGGCGACGCGTGGCAGATGGGACAAGGGAGAAAGCGCTGTGATCGTGAGTTAACGTGCGGGCGGCTTGCGAAAGCGGGAGGAGCGAATGTTGTTGAATCGAATGAATGGACGGCGGAGATCTTTTTGCAGAAGATATCGGGAGATATGAGATCAGGATGGACGAGGGCCGTTGGATCTTGTCGGGATTGATCGGACGGCGGAGGAGCGATCGTAATATCGCATCGAAGGAAGTCAAGGGGGGGGGCTTTTATACATGGATGCGATTTGCCGATAGCAATACGGATCCCGGACCCGACTACACCATTGTAACATGATTTAACCATAATATCGCATCCGATAGGGGCAATCAACAATCGGCCATTGGCGATGTTATAGACATGGCTTATGAAGGACCCCCTGAAAGCTGCGGTTGCGATTGCGATTGTGGTGGAAGGTTGTATGAGCGCGGGTTATATGTGGTTTTAACTTTAGCATTCGGGGCTTAAGGATGAAGGTTTATTCGGGGAAAGGAGGAAAACAGAGATCGCGGGAGTATGAGAATATAGGTGGAGTGAAGGAAAAAACGGAGGCAGCGGGGTGAAAGGGAGTAAGCGAGGTGAAGGAGAAAAAGGACGATAACCGGTGCAGACCTCTTTTGAGCGAGAAACCAAGGACCGAGCTCACTTCCACTCTTTGAAATCGATAACATGTAGCAGAGCTAACAAGCATAAAACCACCTTCACTAATTTGTGGGGAACTTTTGCTTATAAGGTCATGCCTTTTGGTTTAAAGAATGTTGAGGCCTCTTTTTAGTGTATCATTTCCTACTGTTTTCACAACCTGGCTCATATTATCTTTGCATATCCAGACAATCTCACTGCTCATTCCAAACTTCGGTCACAACACCTTCATGATTTGTGTACCATATTTCTTTGATGTCACAAGTATAACATTTTCCTCAACCCCCTTAAGTGTGTCTTTTGCGTTCTTGTCGACTGAATTTTGGGCTTCTTTGTGTCCAAAGATGGTATCACTCTTGTCCCTCTCAAAGTTCAAGCCATTCTTGAACTTTCTCTGCCTCTTACCATTCTCCAGTTACAAATCCTTCAAGGCAAAGCTAACTTTCTTCGTAGGTTTGTCCCTGACTATGCCACCATGGCACATGGGTTTCTTAGACTCCTTAGATCTAACATTCTATTTATTTGGGATGACCAAGCTCAACAGTCTTTCGATGCCCTCAAACGTGCTCTCACTTATTCTCCCTTGATTATTCCACCTAACGTTGAAAGGGATTTCATCTTGTATATCTCTGTGTCTGCTTATTCGGTCGCCAGGTTCCTAATACAGGAAGATTTTGCTGGAAATGAGCATGTCATCTACTATGTCAGTAAGAACCTTAATGGTCCCCCTGTGTCCTATTCACATGAAGAAACGTTGGCATTGGATGTTGTGTTCTCATTATATCCTTACACGTACCACCAAAGTTGTGACCAATTCCAACCCCATGGCCTTCTTATTGAGTCCATGGATCATTAACAGGAAGTACGCCCGTTGGATCATTATCCTTCAAGAATTCAATCTTGAATTTGTCACACCCAAGAGTAAGAAACGTTTAGCCCTTGCTGAACTCATTTCTAAATTTCCCATTGGTGCACCTGTTCCGACGGTAAATGATGATCTTCTAGATGAACACTTGTTCACCATTACCTCGAATGATCCTTAGTATGGCAACATCCTTACCTACCTGTGAACCCAAAAATTCACCTCCCACCTCACTCATGATGATCGACAACGTATTCAACATCAAGCCCATCGCTATCTCCTCATCGGTGATGATCTATATTATCGTGGTGTCGACATTGTCCTCCGTCATTATCTCACCCATGCTGAAGCTGAAAAGTGCTCAATACCTACTACGGTGGCACTTGTGGTGGTCACCTCTCCATAATGGCCACTTCCTAGAAAATCATGTGCATTTGTTACTTTTGACCTTCTCTCTTTAGTGATTGTATTGAGGCAGTCAAACATTGTCCCAATTGCTAGTTATATGCCCATAAGGCGCAAGCTCCACCCACTCCCCTCCACCCTGTCATCGCAACCGGTCCTTTCTGTAAATAGGCTATTTACTTTATGAAGTTATGACCCCCATTTGTTAATAACCACAAGTATATTATCATGGCCATCGACTATTTCACCAAATGGGCAGAATCCATGCCAATGTTCAATAACACTACGGCTACTACAGCCCTCCTTTTATTTAACCATGTTATCGCTCGATTTGGGGTTCTGAAACAACTGGTCTTTGACCATGGCCAACACTTTGAAGATGAGATATGGAATGAGATATCCTCTATGTTGGGCTTCAAACATCAATATTCATCGTCTTATAACCCCCAAGGAAATGGCCAACTTGAAGGTGTCAACAAAATCCTTAAGGCTATGCTTCAGCAGATGGTGAATAAACACAAGACCAACTGGGATCTAATGATTCTCCCTGCTTTGTGGGCCTATAGAAATTTTGTCAAGACCCCCACTGGGTTCAATCCTTTCCACCTCATTTTCGAAGAGGAGGCAGTCTTACCAATCGAGTTTGAAATCCCCTCCCTCCACCTTGTCGTTGAACTCCTCCCAGAAACCCAACCTCTAGAACAATGACTTATCATGCTTGATCAGGTAATGAAGACCATCGTGTTGCATTGAAAACCATTGAAGCGTCCAAAATTTGCAACAAATCTCAATATGACTAAAAATTCCACCCTCGTACCTTCCATGAAGGCGACCTTGTTCTTGTTTATGACCAATCTCATGATGTCCTAGGGCACGGAAATTTTGAACCACTTTAGCTAGGACCTTACATCATTCGTAAGTGTTTGGGAAAAGGGGAATACCTTTTAGAAAGTCCAGAAGGAGAAATCCTTTCTAACCCTCACAATGCACTCTACCTCAAGAAATTTTACCCATAGCATTTCTAATTGAAATGCATGTATCTTTTTATTTTTCTTGCATTTAGGTAGCTTGCATCCCCCACCATCTTATACATTGTCTTCTTGCATCTTTCATATGGATCCATCATCCAAACCTCATATCGGTTATGTCGATGGTGCGAGTCACTTCACCAAGAATCTAGCCTTGGCAGCTTGGGCCATTTTCACCCCCTTTCATTTGTTAGTCCACTCCAATGGCATGTGCATTGGATCTACCACCAATAGCCAGGTCGAATATGATGTTGTGATAGGTTTGTTAACTGATACCCTTGATCATCGCATCCTTCACCTTCATGTTTGTCTTGATTCCTTGCTATTTGTCATGCAATTTAATGGCGTTTATCATGTGCATAATCCTGTCCTATTTAGAAAATATCTACGAGTTAAGTGTTTCATACATGAATTTGAATCCATTTCCTTCAATCATGTTCCTAGAGCCCAAAATCACTATGTAGATGCCATTGAAAATAACATTCTAGATTGGGATTTATCACATGCATATATAAGAAGACATCCATAACATAAACGAATGGTGAACCACAATTGTCACAAAAGATGCATAACCATAATTATGTATCATAATATCCAACATACATTGTTTTGAGTCCACTACTCTAAATACATCTAACATGCTCATTCACATGTTATCACAAAACAAAAATGGGGACCCACATGTCCCTATGCCTAATCACTATCATTTGGAGGCTCCCAAGCCAATGGCTCCATCCCACCAGCCTGTAGGTCTCGTACTACTTGACTGGCCATAGCAATGTGTCGTGTGATTCCTCGTCACTCTGAGGGAAGACCAGTGCACTCATTTGTATATCAATCTTCTAACTCATGCCACCTACACTCTTTCACCCCGGCCAATAGTATGTCAAATCTACGTCAGATATTCTCCAGTGGAGAATCACTACCTAATCTTTGTTGTGATGTGGAACCGCCCTAATCTGTAACCCCAAGTGTTGCGGCCCATCAAGTGTATCCTGTAGGCCTCAATGGTGCTATATATGCATACCATAAAGTTTAGAAATCAATACCACATACACATATTTCTTAAACTATAACTGCATCAAATATATAGCAACTTTCACTTGCCATCTAGGCCCCATGCTAGTCCCGGTAGAAGTGGTAAGTCAAGATCCCCTTGATAGTTCATTCCATTATATGGATAATCATCTATGTACAGTGGCATATGGTCCCAATTAGAAAAAAAAATCAAGTTGGAACACTCGTTCGACTCCCCCTCCTCCACCTCATATTTTTTTCCCCAACGACGCATCTTGGGCTCCTATTGGCCCCCATCATGGATCTGTACATGAGGACGGATAGTCGGGATCTTCTCAAAGAAGAATGAGCACAACATTGTCCCAAAAGAACAATTATCATTGGTCCTCTGCCTGCATAGTGTCAACTATCATTTCAACAACGACAAATTCATTTGGCCCACCCATAGTAGGTCCCTACCAACACACTCTCCACCAGCATCATCTTCCCCCCAGTAATGTGGTGGAAGGCATTACTACCCAACATCAATAACACTATTGTGGTTGTCGCTCATTTGTCAAGCCTCTCTAGGTCACTAATCTGAATAATTGTGCCCTTTTCACGCACCCCCACTACACAGTGAAGATAAACAAACTCACCTATATGCCTCCCACAAAGCAGCACTGGATGTATCTCCCTTACCACCCCTAGGGAGGAAATCCTGCTACATAATATATGTCCTGGATCATGATCTCAATCTTGTGCCCCTGTACTACAAAGGCCTCTTGATCTAGGTCCCAGTAACTCACAATCCTCGACAGCAAGGACTCACTAGCCCTCATTAAAGGGTTCTCCAAGAACTTTAGCACGCCATACCGTGCAAAAATCCCTCTCACTGCTTGATTCCCCTAAATCTTAGCGCGAAGGGTCTCCAAATATCATTCTTGCCATGCAACCTTTAGCTCTACCATACCTACAAAATACCATTATGTTTTTTCAATTCAGATTCAAAGGCATTCATGTCTAGTTCTTAGCTTCAACTCACCACATACCAGCAATCCTGCTTTTCCTCTCAGCCCAGAACGCAGTTTTTGCCTTCAAAACTGCATTGGACGCACTTATCAGCCAAGTTTATGCATTCTGGAATGAAGAATAGGGCCCCAAAAGTGCATTGCAATTGTGAGGATAAGTAGGGGTCCCCCACAGTGAACTAAAGCCCTAATCTGAAAGTTTAATCCACCAAAAATGATGAGTAAGGTTAGGCCACCTACCTCCAACTTGCAGATCCTGATTTGTACGGTTGGTTTGTCTGCTATGATATCCACAAGATTTAGGGCCTTATCCTCCTCTCCAAATTCTCCAACAACTCATTATGCAAATGAATTGGATTTGGGGGGAAAAAGGCCATTTCTAGGAAAAACCCTAGTTTTTTCGTCGCCCATTGCGACCAAACCATAGCTCTGTTTGACGAACTGTTAGCACCGTTGGAAAACACTCACCAATTTCTATAATGGGTCTCCATTTGTTTTTTATTAATTTGACACTTTTCGAGGAAGCCTTTTTTTCCATCAGGTCTCATTTTGTCGCCTATTAAAATTGAATTTCTTCACTTGAGCCACCCGTACTCTGGTACCATTTTACCTTTGCACTAGTTGACTCACATGTCGATTTTTGTCATGATTGTCCATCATTTACTCATGTTTTCATGGTCCCCTATGGACCTCCCCTACGTGGAAGCATCATCGAGTCATCCTTGTTCATAGCATCCGTGATGAGTCACCCTTGTATCTATGGAGTCTGTTCTGAGTCCCTTTGAGTCCAGTTACTGCATTCCATACATATTTGTGTCGCATCCATCCCATTATATTCATATTTGGCCTCCAGCTCTACTGCTCTGTCTTTTTCTAACCCTTGTTCGAGTCATTAACCATCCCCTCCGGAATAGAGTCAGTAGTTTCCAGGTCAACCATACATATCATGCTCTGACAAGGGAAGTCGTTAGTCTTCCACTCATCTTGTTTTCTTCCATCATCATCCTTGGTGTTATTCCATCAGTCACTCTATTATGATACCTCGTGCCTTTGTTAAGGATTCCTTATTGCCTTAACTTTGGCAAGCCCTCTTTTGTCGACTTCAACACATTTATTCTAGAAGAGTGGTCTAGAGGGCGGTGTACCTTGGTTCCAGCTTTCATCTTTGTTTGTTTCCTTGGATCAAGCAAAGGGAATCATAATTTCCCTTTGACTTAGTTGTTTGTCATGTGATCAACGCCAACTCCTTATCACACACTTGAGAATTGTACACTTGATGGTTCGGTGATCCAGACGATTGTCCCAGTGATTCTCGGGTGTGTGAGAGATGTTCCAGACCTCATGAGGGGGTGGTCCTTCAGGTAGCCCCCCACATGCCTGGATGTCTGCAGATGTTGATCCAACCTCAAATGGAATTCCATAGATATGATGGGTTCGGTTTCAGTTGCTTTCAGCGCCCACAACATGCGTGTCTCCTTCAGATGATCCATTCAGATATTCAAATCCCTTTCTGTTCAACAGGGCTTCTTTGGTTGCGATCCCTCCTGACCATGTCAACTTGAGGAGTTAGAATTATGTCTCATGTACTCATATGTTATTGTATTCATTCCTGGCTTATGTCTTTCCAAGTACATTATGTATATGGGACCTATTGTATTATTTTCTAGTCCATTTATGCTAGCATATCATGTATCATGCACTTTATAGCTCAGTCCCACATTGTTGGGCTCACTAGTATCCTTTGTACGTAGTTATCTCAGAAGTTATGGGTATGCCTCCCCTCCCTCATTTGAGATCATGTACTCCAACATAAAAGGATACTTCCATCAGTTTAGCAGGTCTCGCCCCCTCCATTTTTGTCCTTCCTTGCATTATGTGTCTCGTGGAAGTGAAACCTGCAACGCATTTCGGTCATACGATTTTCTCCTAACACTCATATGTTGGGGGGCAATTTGTTATCACCAAAAAATGATCACCTAGATATTTCTAACTAGGTGGATCGAAATACACCATGTAGGATTAATTTTACCATAGTAAAATCCATTTCACCATGGGAAATAATTTAGTAAACCATTTTTATTAAATTATTTTATGATTATCCCCAATGGGGGTGCCTTAATTGCTGGAAAAGTGGTGGAGGAGGTGATGGTGGAGCCTGGTCGTCCTCCATGCGTGCCCCACCCCCATGTTTAATATGTGTGATAGCAAGGGCCAACGTGCGATGTTGTCACCCACGACGATAGTTATTAAATCTCGTCCTTGGAGTTAGTTACGCATTGCTTGGTTGTGGTGGGATATGGTAGTGTTGTGTAGTGCGGTAAGGGTTGTGGAGCTCCTGCACACCTCATCGAGCTCTAGGCCTTGGGGGAGAGGTAGATAATCCAACAACTAGTGCACAGTGTGGGGTGTGTTGGTAGCGCTAGATGATCCTTGGGACCCTAGAACGTTCAAGGAGAATGAACTGGTTGGCATTCTCATCAGCCCAGTTCATTTACGTGACACAGTGCAGGGGAGAGGAGAAGAGTCAGGGTTGACAGACCTTGGCCAAGCACTGGTGAATTATCCTCTTCTGGTTCGTGAGTGGTGGGGAACTTGTTGGGGAGACTAGTGGTTTGGGACTGATTGGAACCTGCAGCAAGACTTTGGTTTCTCAGGGCCCCCTCAAGGAATTAAAGTTGGGAAGCGCTCGACTAGCTGAAGGAAATACGCAGAGGAAAGTTTAGAAGAGGGGAGGGACACCACGTTCAGCTTCTGAAGCCCTGTGCTGAGGAATCCTCGTCCCTATTTTCCTGGGTATGTGATTAGGTGCTCAATTTTATGCTCAAAAATCAAAGTTCATAGAATGGAATGGAAACTATATGGTTGGATATATCTCGGCGATATGAATCCACCTCAACTCGTTTCATCAAAAACGGAGTTCGGATGCTCCAAGAAATAAGTTCTGATCAGTTTGCTAAACAGGAAAAATAGGTGCACAATCAACAAGTTCAAGTCTCTTCAGCCAATCGGGAGGCGCCAAGTGTCACTCTATCACTGGTCCTACAAATCGGCCCATCGCATCATATATGCATAAGTTTTTTGTTAAAAAACAACCCCCGGTCCCGCCGAGATGCGATATGTGATATAGCATGGATCGCATTGCAAAATCGCATCGCAATAGGAAGTCTGATTAAGAATAACCCTGCTTGCGCTGATAGCGAAACACTGATGGAACCAGATGCGGAAAGAGAATAGGTTGCAATGTATGGAATGTTTGGGTCCTACGTCAGCTGCGGCAAGCTGATATATACCAGACGTGAAATTGTTATGAACCGTGGTGCATAAATCGTTAAGTTTGCTATTGCAAATCGCTCATCGCAGTTTCAAAAGTGTGGCGTATTATGTGTGCCCATTTCTCCGCCGATATCTGATTACGATGTGTTCCACCACTGATCGGCTATCGCAGGTTTTGAAAGGATTTGTTCCGTCCGTCTCTCCGCCAACGCCAATTGCGATTTCCGAACCGCCGGGAAGTATGGCTATGGTGGCCGAAATGTGGCAAATTTGGCGGATTTCAGGCCGAATTTGATGGTTAGTGGCCGTAAAAGGGGAATTTGTTGAGCAATTTGTGGGAGAACTAGGAGAGGTCATAAATTCTTTAGTTCTTATCCAAATTAGGTGCAAAAAGAGACAATTCTAGCAATTTTGGCTATTCTGAACTCAATGAGACAGGTTTCAGAGGCATTTGAATATTATAAACACACTTTTGTTGTAATTTTGAGCATAATAGAGAGGCCCAAGCATTGGAAGCTGGACCAAGGAGACGTAACCCAGGAGGGGTGAACTCCTCATCAAATATCTGTGTTGTGTGTTGTATTTTGATGTTATTTATTGTTATTTTATTGTTGTTCAGCATATGTTTTATGTTAAATTGTTTATAACATTTACATAAGAAACTCTCATGGGAATCAATTAATTAAGCAAAAATGGTGAATCCTTAAGTAGTTGATAAGAAAATGATAAGCATCTTGGGTTTTATTCTGAATGGGGAATTAGCACAACATTACTAATCTGCTCCATTTCATATCAAGTTGGTTTTAGAGCATTGGTTTTTGCTTACTATATTTGCATGTGCAAAGAAGGAGTATTGTTTATTATTTTTGTGTCATGCTAACAAAGTTAAAACTCAAAATAGGTGAAGGAAATCTGGTTGGAAGCCCTGAAGTTGGGTCAAGGGGAAGAAGAGCAAGCTTGCCACAATCTCCAACACCAGTTCAGCCTCAAGTTGTAGTTGATACTCCAGAGATCATGTCTCATGAAGGAGAACCTAAAAACATGACAAAAGATGAGAAGACTTTTAGAAAGGATTTCTTTGATATGACAGAGATGGTGGCGGTCCTCTATGAAGATAGGAATAGCAGGTTGCAAGGAGAAAGTTCCAAACCCCCCAAAGGAGAAGGCTCTTCAGGAGGAGGTAATGGGAATGGAGACAAACCTCCACCCTCTACACCATCTTCTTCATCTTCTTCTTCACAAGCATGTTCACACTCTTCCACTAATACAACCCTTACTCATACTCATGATCATTCTTCAAAAGGAACTGGTAAATCACTGTTTTTAAAACTTGATGTTAAACTCAAGTTGCCCGTGTATAATGGTGAAGTGAATGCAGAGAAGCTTGATAATTGGATTTGTCGGTTGGAGTTCTATTGTAAGATTCAAAACCTTCAAGAAGATGACATAAATATTCAATTAGCTTCCTTGAGAATGGAGGATTCGACACTCATTTGGTGGGAAGCAAGGACTCAAGACGAGATCAAAAAACATGGTAAGGTCTCTATTACATGGTCTAATTTCATTGCTACTATAAAAAGACAATTCTACCCTTTAGTTCATATGCAAAAAGCTATCATGAATTGGAAAAATTTCAGACAGCTAAAAGGTCCAAATGTGTAAGAGTATGCTCAGGAGTTTAGGAGAAGATCTCTTATGCTAGGAGTAGACTTGCAGTCACAAGATACTTTGTTGAAATACATAGGAGGTTTTCATAGCTATCTTCGACACACCATTCTTATGTTTAATCCCACGAATCTTGATGAGGTATGTGTTCAAGCTACACACCTCAAAGAAAGAGGGAAAAATGTACAAGAAGAAGGTAAGAAGAAGCCATTCCAGAGTGGTGAAAAAGGAAAGAAATCTAAAGGAAAGCAGAAGAAAAATGCTTTTGTTAAGAAAGAAGGGGAGAAACCCATGTGCAAGAATTGTTCCAAAGAGGGCCATGATGAAGCGCATTGTTGGAAGCTTCATCCTGAATTAAGACCGAATAAATTTAACAATAAAGGGAAACATAAGACAAACGTTGTTGTACAACAAGACTTGGGTTCCAACTCAGGTGATGAAACAAAGATTGCAGCCACAGTCACTAAAGGAAAATCCATGGAAAAAACAAGCAAAGAGGAAGTTGTGGCAAGCACCAGCGTAGAAAATAACTCCAACAACGCTTCAAATGAAGAAAACATAATTGAGTTGTTCCATATCAGAGTTATTTCCAAACACACCAAGATTGATACATTGTTTGACAGTGGATCCCAGGCAAATTTAATTTCTATAGACTTGGTCAAGAAGTTGAATCTGGAAATCGTGCCTCATCATAAACTGTATCTGTTGGGTTGGATAACCAAGGATGTAAATATTCAGGTCACAAGGAAATGCGTTTTCAGGTTTTCTATTACTGCCAATTTCATTGATGAAGTCGAATTATATGTAGTGTTGTTGGATATTTCTGGAATTATGTTGGGAAGCCCATATATGCATGATCTGAACGTCATTTTCCATAGATTTGAGAACAAATATCATTTTTTCAAATATGGAGTGGAGTATATTGTGAGAGCCCATCGTAGAAAGCTTAATCTATCTTTAGCAAGTGTAGGGCAAATGAAGCGGCTGGTCAATTCCAATAAGAATCTCGTGCTCCTTATGATCAAGCAAAAGAATGACACGAAGTGTGAATTCTTTGCAGGCTGTGACGTGAAGTTGAAAGTTGAATTGGTTGATGTGGTCAATCAATATGGAGATGTGTTTCAAGAACCAAATGGATTTCCACCAAAATGGGATTTCAGCATGAAATTCAGCTACTGCAAGACTGTCCACTCCCAAATATTGGTATGTATCGAATGTCAATTTTGGAAAGTTTAGAAATTAAGAAACAAGTCCAGGAATTGTTAGATAAAGGTGTAATTCGTCCGTCTACTTCGCCATGTGGTTCACCAATTGTTTTGGTACCCAAGAAAGATGGAATGTAGCACATGTGTGTAGATTATCGAGCCTTGAATAAAATTACCATAAAGAATTGATACCCACTTCCCAGAATAGATGATTTGCTAGATCAATTGAAGAATGCAAAATATTTCACTAAATTAGACTTGAGAAGCGGATATCATCAAGTTAGAATAGCTGAGGAGGATATTTGGAAGACTGCTTTTAAAACCAAACAGGGATTGTTTGAATGGTTGGTTATGCCTTTCGATCTTTGCAAAGCTCCAACTACATTCATAAGAGTTATGAATGATCTTTTAAGATCATTCTTGATGATTTTGTAATTGACTATTTAGATGATATTTTGATATTCAGCAAATCACGAGAAGAGCATGTCAAGCATGTGAGGAAAGTGTTGGATGTCTTGAAAAAAGAACAGTTATTTCTGAATATGTCTAAATGTCAATTCGGGAAAACTTCCTTAGTGTATTTGGGCCACATAATTGGATGAGGTGAGCTGAAGATTGACCCCTCTAAATTTTCGGTCATTGTGAATTGGCCAATACCTAAATCAGTCACGAGAGTAAGGAGTTTTCTGGAGCATCGCAGTACTGGAGGAAGTTCATTGGCAATTTCTCTTCCATAGAAACTCCACTACATGCTTTGACCAACATGAAGGTTGTCTTCCAATGGGGAGGAAAATAACAAAAAGCATTCGATGCTTTAAAACAAAAGATCAGTTCAGCCCCAGTTTTAGCATTGTCAGATTTGAAACAACCATTTGAAATACAAACATATGCAAGTGACTATGCCATGGGTGCAGTTCTTTTACAGCATGGTAAGCCCATTTCATTTCATTCTGAGATTTTTAATGGTGTTGTTATTAACTATCCTACATATGATAAAGATCTTTATGCATTGGTGCAAACTATGAAGAAATGGAAGCATTACTTAATGGGAAAATAAACCATTATTCACATTGATCATCAACCTTTGCAATATCTACAATCTCAAACAAAATTGTAGCAATCAAGGCACTTTCGTTGGATGGGATTCTTACAGCAACTCCACTTGGTAATCAGGTACAAGAAAGATATTTATAACAGAGTTGTTGATATGCTTTCTAGACCAGTTGTTAATGTAGCCATTTTACTCAAGAATCATTATGTTTTTCCTGAAAGTTATGTTGAACAATACACACAAGGTGCTGACTTGCAAGAGCCATATTCAAACTTGAGTCAAGGCCACCAAGTTAAGGAATTAGACTACCATGTACATGATAATCTGTTGTATCAATTGGGAAAACTTTGTGTTCCATAGGGAGAGAGAGTAAATGTTACAAGGGAAGCGCACACTTCTCTTATTATTGGACATTTTAGTGCACACTTCTATTATTGTTGGACATTTTAGTGTAAGTAAAACAGTGGCAAATCTTCAGAGGTATTTTTACTGGCCTCGTATTCTTTAAAGTGTGTCATGTTTTATTAGAGGTTGTTCATTGTGTGCAGTCAATAAGTCTAGTAATAGGAAAATAGGATTGTACACACCACTTCCAGTGCCTTCACATCCATGGGAAAGTGTTTCTATGGATTTTGTAGGAGGTCTTCCTTTATGAAGAAAAGGTCATGATTATTTGTACGTAGTTGTGGATAAGTTCAGCAAGATGTGCATATTAATTCCTTGTAAAAAACAAATTAAAACTGAACAAACAACTCAACTTTTCTTTCAAAATGTATGGGTTCATTTTGGATTACCTACTTCTATTGTAAGTGATTGTGATTCCTGATTTGTTGGGAATTTTTGCTCAAATTTATGGAACTTCATGGACACCAAGTTGAAGAAAATTACAGCCTTCCATCCGCAAACAGATGGTCAAACTGAAGTGGTTATAGGACAATTATTCATTTGCTAAGAGGATATTGCAGAAAACATCCTAAGTTGTGGGATGAACAATTGCATCATATTCAGCATGCTTACAACCGAGCAAAGCACTCTTCTACTCTAACTTCGCCTTTTGAGGCATGTCTTGGTTATTTTCCTAAATCACCTTTGGATTTCATCTTTGAGAAAGACGTATCTGTAGATGGACATAGAGACATAGACAAAGCAAAGAAATTCATTGAGAAAATTTAGTTGATTCGCCAAATAGTTCAAGAACAACTAGAAAAGAGTCAAGGCAAGTATAAGGTAAGGCATGATAAGAATCATGTGCATCATCAGTTTCAAGTAGGTGATGAAGTTTGGCTTTACATTAGCAAGGAAAGGCTTCAAGGTGAAGGTAAAAAGATGAAACCAATCCGTTATGGTCCATTTAAAATTCTGGAAAAGGTTGGTAATAATGCTTTCAAGCTTGATTTGCCTTCATATATGCAAATTTATTCCATTGTTAATGTTGAAATTTTGAGATTTTATGAGCCTCCTTTGATTGAATATCAAGGAGAGAAAGTGTACATATTCCATCAATTGAAGATTTTTCTCCAAAATTTCTTGATGAGCTTCAGCAAGACACCATACTTGACAGAAGAATGAAGTCATCAAAGAGGGGAAATGTTGATTATCTTCGAGTGGATCTCAAAGGTACAAATACATCAATGTCCAAATGGATTGAAGAGGGTAAGGTGATGGAACAATACCCTCATATGTTCAATAACTGAATATAATATTTTGGGGTCCAAAAGCTTCCAGTGGGGAGGAGTGATCAGGTGCTCAAGTTTGTGCTCAAAAATCAAAGTTCATAGAATGGAATGGAAACCATATGGTTGGATATATCTCAGTGATATGAATCCAGCACAACTCATTTCATTGAGTTGTGCATGGGTCGCATGGGTCGCATCGCAAAAATGCATTGCAACAGGAAGTCTTGATAAGAATCACCCTGCTCGCGCCAATAGCGAAACACCGATGGAACCAGATGCGAAAAGAGAATAGGTTGCAATGTATGGAATGTTCGGGTCCCGCGCCGATTGCAACAAGCCGATATATATCGGACGTGAAATTGTTATGAACTATGGTGCATAAATCATTAAGTCCACCATTGCAAATTGCTCATCACAGTTTCAAAAGTGTGGCATATTATGTGTGCCCATTTCTCCATCGATAGTTGATTGCGATGTGTTCCACCGTCGATTGTTGATCGCATTTTTTAAAAGGATTTGTTCTGTCTATCTCTCTGCCAACGCCGATTACGATTTCTGAACCCTCCGAGAAGTATGGCTCTAGTGGCCGAAATGTGGCAAATTTGGCAGATTTCAAACTGAATTTGATGGTTAGTGGCAGGAAAAGGGGAATTTGTTAAGCAAATTGTGGGAGAACTGGAAGAGGTCATAACTTCTTCAGTTCTTATCCAAATTAGGTGCAAAAAGAGACAATTCTAGAAGTTTTGGCTATTTTGAACTCACTGAGATAGGTTTCAGAGGCATTTGAGCATTGTAAACACACTTTTGTTGTAATTTTGAGTATAATAGAGAGGCCTAAGCATTGGAAGCTGGACCAAAGAGACGTATCCCAGGAGGGGTGAACTGCTCATCAAATCTTTGTGTTGTGTGTTGTATTTTGATGTTCTTTGCTGTTATTTTGCTATTGTTTAGCATATGTTTTATGTTAAATTATTTATAATATTTACATAAGAAACTCTCATGGGAATCAGTTAATTAAGCAAAAATGGTGAATCCTTAAGCACTTGATAAGCAAATGATAAGCATATTGGGTTTTATTCTGAATGGGGAATTAACACGTCATTACTAATCTGCTCCATTTCAGATCAGTATGGAGAGTTGTTTATGGTGATGATCGGTGCAGGATAGCCCCTCAATTCTCTTTGGGGGCAGTGGTAGAAGTTACATTGGTTTTTGTTGTTGTGTGGAGTTGGGAGGGTGTTTGCGTCTGTCGCCCTTTCAGGTGTTTTGGGTACGCCGAGATGCCTCGCCACTGACGGATACCACATCATGGGGGTGTCAATCCGTGGCAAGCAGATTAGACAAAGCGGGACAATGATGCTTTGTTCGGTTCGTCGAGCAGCCGTGAGACAGAGGATATTGATGATGGCTCCCCGGGGCATGTGGTTGCTCTAGTGACCCTGGAGTCTATCACTGCTAAAATCTAGAACATTCAAGTGAACATGGATAACCGTAACGAGATGGTAGCTTTTGTCAATGACATTCAATTTGGCCAAAGTGAAATCATGGAAAAATTGAATAATGTGTGATGCCAACAAAGGCGCACCAACGACCACCTGCGCAGTCTAGAAGCGAGGGTGGAGCATATTGATTTTCATATGCATGAATATGTTTCCTATTTCGCATTTCCCCTTGTAATCCCCTGAACCCCCCTCCTTAATATGCTTCTTTTTTGTTATTTTTCTCTTTTTATTTACAGTATGTATCTCATGGCTCCTATGCCGCGAGAAAATAATGCATGAAGCAGGTAGCTCATGTTATCCTCCAAGTCCCAATCTTAACAAGTCTAGTCGGACTGAGAGAAAGGGGCCTATTGAGATGCATTTTGTACTCTGCACTTTGATGTCAATATAATGATTCAACTTTGACTGACAAAAAAAATGATTAAAATCAAAAAACCTCATGAGAATAATTGAATAAATTATTATTTATTCAATTTTCTCTAGGAATAATTATTAAAGCATTGTTTGATAATTATTCCTTGTCGCATTTGACTAAATCCTGTAGGAATAATTGAATAAATCACTATTTATTTATTATTCCTTCTTTCTATTATTGGAATAATTGTTAAATAACTATTTAATAATTATTTCAATTTCACGTCATTTTTAATCCTTGCGAAATAATTAATAAGTCGTTTTATTTGTTAATTATTTCTAAATAGAGATATTCGACCATTTTGAATATCTTTTCCCTCTCCAAAAAATATAATAAAGTATTCCTAACGGTTAGATCTTTATTTGGTCAATATTATTTTATTATTCTCCATTTTTCATGATTAATCAATACTTTGTTATAAATAGGAGGGTTTTCCATTCATTCTTCATGATGGTCATTATTATCGTGTCTTTCCACTTGAGCTCCCATTTGAGTTCTCCACATTGTTTTGGGTTTTTCACACACAGAGAGAGAGAGAATCGATTGCTGAAGCATCAAGGACATCAAAGGACCCATCCTAGGAGGGGGATTTACAAACCCTTTTGTAGATGTCCTTCACTAGGTGTTATCAATAAAAGATTTATTCATTTTAAAATTCTTTCCATTTGGTTTATTGCATTGGATATATATATTGTTGTTTGTTGTTTTGGATCGTATATGTTGTTTTGTTACAAGTTTTTCCGATTTATATTACAGATCTGAAGCGTAAGCAGCCACAAATTGTTGTTAGGGTCACATTTCACCTAGTGACGTAAGTGAAGTGTTTTTGGTACACCTTCCAAGAAATTTCACACTAACACCTATGTTGAACCTTGAAAGCATTATCAATCTGTCCATATGCAATTCCAACACATAAGAAGTAGGAAGGAGAGTGGGGGGAGGTTGAGGGCCCCAGGGCCGCAACCAAGCCCAGAAACAAGCCTAGGATGTTGCTGAGACCTTCCATTCGGCTGTCCCCCTAGACATTTATCATGAAATCTAGCACCTGGAGACTATGACGATTAGAGATAGGAACACCTTCTCTAATTTGGAGCTCATTGAGGAAATAAGGTAGTGGATTCCTGACCCTGGCCACACCAGGGGACAAAAAAAGTAGTATTCCCAAGCCTTATCTCTTTATTGGAAAATGAAAACATTGTTGGGCAGGGTCCTACTAATAAATAGGCTAATAGGTACATTGTTTTTACAAGTCTTAGGGATGTAAAACATGAACAACGAAACCAATGGTTTTATATGGAGAGAATGGATACCCGTCTAGCTCAAATTGAACACCATATTCCATGCATTACCGTTACATCAACTCCTCCAGGATCTAATGTGAAATATCTTACAGTTATTACTTCTTCTAATTCCTAACTATTAAATGATTGTTGGTGGTTTTTTCTATTATGATGATGCAGTAGATACTCTAATTATGTTATAGTTATTAAAACTCTTGAGGTTTTGGATAAATTATTCTATAGATAGGTGGTCAAAAATATTTGGTTTCCCATTGGGAAGATTGAGATCATTTGCCATAAAGCATGCTGACAATGGTTGGATGGCTGATATACTAGAAATTTTGATTTTGTGAAGTAATACAATCTCATCTTACAAAAAAAAAATACTATCTGTAAGTAATATAATGCCACTTTGGGAAATGTCAACTTTGTATACAACACAGTGTGAACAAATTTATATAGATAAAGAAATGAAATTATTTTTAGCATTATTGATAGTTTATTTAAATACTTGCAAATAAATGGTACATTATCACTCCATATATATATCAACTTTTTATACAACACCATATTCATATAAATTCAATAGTTGAAGTTCATAAGAGGTTGATTAACTATTATCAATGCCCTCTTCATTTTTTTAGCCCTCCTCATCCTTACTCTAGAAATGCATAATAAAATAACATGAGTTAATAAATTAAAAATTTATTAATGGTTAAAAATGTAATAAAATATATATATTGAAAATTATAAATATCATTCGATTTTCTCAAATACTTTCATCATATTAGTTCATCATTACTTTATATTCCCTATGTTCAAACATTACTTTGCATGTGATAGGGTGAATAAGTAACATGAAAAATGCAATATATGGGATTCAATGCATTTTAAATTTTACTAAAAATGCATAATAGTTCATACCAACTACCATGCTCAAATTGCTATGTTTGAGAGTCAATTTTGGTTTGTTTTCTCTTTTGTCATATTCTTTAGGAATGATCTAATCTTTTTATTAAAATTTTCTTCAACATAAAATAAATTATTGGCATCATGGTGTTGGCATTGATGTCAATTGTGGAGTCATCTAGCTTGGCAATGATGTCAACATATTGATCAGCTTGTACATAGGTTGATTGATGAGTGTGGATGTGTTAAGGAGGTCTACAGGTGCTTGAAGATGTAATGAAGAAGGTGGTTGCAATTCTCGATAGTGAATATTTGTTTTTCCCCAAAACATAAGACAAATGTAGTTAAAGCATGGATATTAGCGTTTGTAATCTCTGTCACCCAGATTTCCAATGGAAAAAGGGCATTCGCTGCTTAGTTTCTCTATGTATAAACTGTGTTTGTGCCTATAAGTTGAAAAAGCAAATACCATGAGCATGTACCATGGAATTTTCCCAAGGAATTGGTTGAGAATGGTTCCATTGAATTGGTCTGAGCATGTTGATCTAGTCGTGATGGTTGGATCGATTTGGTTCATAACGATCAATTTTGATATGATCGCATGGGATTTCATCAATGCATCGAATTGGTGCGCGCAAGAGTGGAATGCATTAAGGGTTGATTTAGTCATTGGCTTTGATTTAGTAAAACATTGAATGTAGTAATCTGGTAGTAGCATTGATTCGGTCGCAAAGATTTGATTTGGTTTATGAAGTGTGGAACACATAAATTCATTCAATGTGTTCTTGATCATGTCTGATTTGATAGTTCTGGGCCACTAGTTTAAATGGTTATGCTATGAATCAGTTCCATGTTATAAGTTAAGCGATTTATTATCCATATATCACTTGTAGCAGAGCACGATGTCCAATGTGTTTGGAACACAACAATTATGCTATGGATCGTTCATATCGAAGTGATTATGAGTTTGGTTTGAATGTGTGCATTGTAAAATCCAACTTTGTGTATGTTGTTGTTATTGGTGTGAATTGGAACTATGATTTGAGGATTAGAAGTAGAGAAACATGGTATGGGTATTGTACACATCCATTCACTAGTGCAATGAGTCTTGTCTGTGCGTTTGGAGAAAAACAAGTACAACGTTGATGTATTAAAATAGTTGATAATGTGTATGGCTTCCAATGAAAAAAAAAAGTGATGATCAAGCTAAATTGTGCCTGAGACAGAGTGTGGATAGCGCAATATAAATCATAGGTTTGTTCCAGGAGTAAATACATTGGTAGCTAGAGTGAAAAAAATGGATCATGTTACATGTGGATGGAGAGTGTTGGCTAAGGTGCATCTGGGTCTAATGTTGTGTGAATGGTTAGTAGTGGGGATCAAAGTTTTGAACC